>CM055119.1:299351919-299951919 GCA_029206835.1 Rana muscosa
ATGCCTCCAAGGAGATGTGCGTCATCAATCCCAGGAGGCAATGGGCATTGCTGGGCTGTAACATTGCGTTATTTGAAAAACGAAATGACGCGATGCATGACCAGCACCATGTTCAAAAAAAGGGTAACCAGGCTTTTGTTGCCATGGTTACCAAAGCTGCTTATTCACAGTGATGGGCGGTGGGGGAGGCGGCTGGAGCATCTCCGCTCTGATTACATAAAGTGCCCGGGGGAGAGCAGACACACCATTACTAATGATTTATAATAGAGCACTGTGATGGGGAGGGGGGGGGGGGCACTATGATTTCTAGGGCAATTTTATGGGGCAGCTCCTGCAAAAGGTAATTACTTTAAAAAAGATGCCAATTGTAAATGATATCCCTTGTCTCTGCAGAGATATACACATACATACCGTACATAACTAGATAGAGATATATATCTCTATCTCTCTCTATTATATCTCTGCACAGAAACCAGGGATATCATTTACCATTTGCATCTTTTAAAAAGTAATTACCTTTTGCAGGAGCTTTTCATATTTCTAGATTTATAATCTTTGTAAATGTAGATAAACTTCCTAGTTCCTGGAGGGGGGGGGAGGAGAGATTTCCATAGCTAAGGGGCGGCAACTTCCTCCGACACTGCCGTTGCTATGGAAACGTGACCTGAAACCTATTACACTGCTTGTGCTGCACTGAGCATGTGCGAGATCTGCAAGGATGAGATCCAGGAAGAAATGCAGTCTGGCTTCAGATGCCCACACTTAAGATGGCCTACGGCCTGCTGTAAGTTTAAAAAAATAAAAATAAACTACTGCTATAAACTAACAAAACAGACCTTGGTTTACAGACTAACTTTTACTAGAATACATTAAGCTTGTGTATTATTTAAAAAGTATAATTTCGGCCGGAACACCGCCTTAATGTAAACAAGAGGTAGGCTGATCTACGAGGAACCATGAATGCACCCAATTGACTGCCATATTGCACCCAGAGCGCATCACGTGGAAAGTCTCTGGTTCCAGAATTGTTGTCCAACTAAAGTTCCCCTGAAGAAGGCTATGGCTTGTCGAAACGCTTTGGTGAAAAACCTCCTGTACAGCAGCTGCCCCCCAGAGCCCCCCCTTTTTACTTGCCTGAACCCGATCGTTCCAGCGACTAGCACAAGCGCAGCAGCAGCTATGTCGGGTCCTCATTGGTTAGAGTGATAGCAGCAGAAGCCATTAGCTCCCACTTCTGTTAATCAAATCCAGTGACGTGGGGGGCGGGGCAGAGTCCTGTGTCAGTGGAAGCAGCAGCAGGACTCAGGAGTGCCCCCCATGGAGGAGGACCCAGGAGCACTGACAGGCGACCCCAGAAGAGGAGGATCGGGGCTGCTCTGTACAAAACACACAGAAGTAGGCAACATGTTTGTAAAGGTTTGTTATTTAAAAAGAGAAGATCGCTTTTAAGTGCCCTTTTTTGTTCATATTAGGACTGTGCAAAAAATCCGAGGCCGGATGCCGTGGACTAGGCCGAAGCCGAGGCCTCGCCTAAAAACTCATGCCCGCAGCTCCTCAGGACCGGCGCGGTGTCCATAAAAAATAAATACCTCCTTTTTTTTTTTTTTTTTTTTATTAACTTTTTATTTATTTTTTAGGGGAAAAAATCGCCCAGCTCTAGTTCGCATGCATGTTTTTTTATTTATTTTTTAGCATGTAACGGTTTGCAATTTTTTTCACCACCGCAGAATAAAAAAAATCAGCACATCCAGTGTTAAGAATTACCCCCCCCCCTATTGTATTCTGACAGCAGGAGGGTTTCCCCACCACCAGAACACAATTACTGCTGGGGGCTGTAGCCACTAGCAGTGATTTCTTGAGAAAGACCTGACAGGCTGGTTGTACTGGAGTTGATCGATTGGACTTCAGTACAATCCCCCCACCCCCGCCCAGAGAGGGATCCCGCTGCTCTGAGTGAATTTGAATCTCTATGGCTGACGAGTCTCCTCACACGGTTCAGTTGCCGGCACAGCCGGTGTATATTGTGAGCCTTTCTGGTCGCCTTGCTATGTAGGGAATTATGGGAATGATCTCATAACATCGAATGAACGATCATCTCCAGGAATAGAATGAATTTGGGAATGTACGCATCGCCTCCTTTGAAATGATCTCTTGCCGTCAGTGTAAAAATCCCTCAATGACAGGCGGCTGCATAGCCAGGAAATGCATTTCCCGTCTCCATGGTGAGGTGATCAGTACACTACAGTTGCTTGGCAACCAGTTGTTATATGTAGTAGCATGTGCTCGCCACGGGTTTCTGCTACAGCTGAAATGTATTTCTTTAATGCAGGTTTTTTATTACGTTGGGGGGTTTACGTGCCGGTCTATGGTTGGGAGGGGGCCCACACGGCTGGCGCTTGGCTGGGGAGGGGGCCCACACGGCTGGCGCTTGGCTGGGGAGGGGGCCCACACGGCTGGCGCTTGGCTGGGGAGGGGGCCCACACGGCTGGCGCTTGGCTGGGGAGGGGGCCCACACGGCTGGCGCTTGGCTGGGGAGGGGGCCCACACGGCTGGCGCTTGGCTGGGGAGGGGGCCCACACGGCTGGCGCTTGGCTGGGGAGGGGGCCCACACGGCTGGCGCTTGGCTGGGGAGGGGGCCCACACGGCTGGCGCTTGGCTGGGGAGGGGGCCCACACGGCTGGCGCTTGGCTGGGGAGGGGGCCCACACGGCTGGCGCTTGGCTGGGGAGGGGGCCCACACGGCTGGCGCTTGGCTGGGGAGGGGGCCCACACGGCTGGCGCTTGGCTGGGGAGGGGGCCAACACGGCTGGCGCTTGGCTGGGGAGGGGGCCCACACGGCTGGCGCTTGGCTGGGGAGGGGGCCCACACGGCTGGCGCTTGGCTCGGGGGTCCACAAGTCCCCAAGCACAGCTAGAGGACTGACCATGCTGCGTTCTCCTGCTTAGTGTGGTCAGTTTTTAATAGGAAAGCAGAGAGACTGGCAGGATCGCCAGGGATTTCACATAAGGGAAGCAATACAAAGAGGACAGGAGACTTCTTCATACCAGTACATGGGACAGCAGCCACATATCGGGGGGAGGGAATGCTGGGTTTACATATTCTTTAACAGCCAGTTATTTTCCACGGAGGACCATTTTTCTAGTGAACACGTCTTCCTCCCTTGTATCTTCTAATGAAGGTTATCTATAGGTACAGGGAATATCACGGCTTCCTCAGCTGGTGACGTCATTGGCGCACTGTGCTCTGCGGGGATGGCAATGCTGTGTTTCAGCCACGACTCGCTGTGCGCATGCGTGGGGATGACGTCATCGTGGCCGTTCACCCAGCCAGAGCCCACGAAGATGGAAGCCCTGTCTGTGATGCATATTCTGACATGAACGGTTTTGTGTTTGGACGCTTTACTCAGCCGTGATGTCGGCCCCTTTAGGACCTACAAGCATTCTTGTGACTGGATTGTGGTCTGTGATTGGGATGTAAACAGCCGGTATGGTTTTCACGTGCGAATGATTTTCAGCGTTATTTTCTCTGACCCTCAGATCACCTCTCTGTGTGATTTTTACACCTCATTGTATTCTGTGTGTTGTACTGTACACCGGCTCTAGAGAGTGGCGGCTCCTTCAAGGTCATGCAGAACGATGGCTGGACAAGAGCCAGACCCTCCTGCTGGAATGTCGCAGCAGATTGAAGACGGCATGCATGATGCGCAATGCAACCATTTTCCCCCAAATCCCTTCCCCCCATCATTCCTGACAAACGTTCTACTCGTGTGATTGTAAGCTCTTCCATTACTTGTCACTTAAAGGCCAAGTTCACCCTCTCCCCTAAATTCCAGCTCCCCGATCTACTAATGTAGCAATAATGTACTTATTTTGCAACTTATTCTAAACCGCCATGAAGGGATTGAGGTAAGTCTCTGTGTAGAATGAATAGAAAGCTGTTTTTTGTTTTTGCAAAAGTAGATGAATGCTAAATTGGTACAAAGGGGAGCTGGAATGTAGACCACTTCATGCCCGGCCTATAGCGGGGGATGGGGGGGTCATATGACGTCCAGCAGCCTTCCATGGCTTGCCCGGGCTCTCCCGTCCCACCTGGAGGCCCGAGCGACCGGCTGGCCGGAGACCCGAACAAAGACTGAATCGGCTTCAATCAGATCTCGGCTCTAGTAACCCGGAAGCGATATGACGTCACTTCTGGTGTACTGAAGAGATTTAAAGGCGTCAAAGTTTAAAAAAAAATACGGTATTCAAAACAGCTAAACTTGGCGTTTTCAATGCTTTTATGTGCAAAGGAGGGATTTGGTGTCTTATAGACCTCGATCCCTCCATAAAGAGGACCTGTCACTGACTGACAATAGGGACGTTTAAATTCACTTTTATTGCTGTCACAAGTAGAGGTCGACCGTTATTTCACATTTTTAAAGAAATCGGCCGATTTATGTGAAAAACAGGCAGATTGTGAGGGATCAGAAGCAGGGGCGTGCTGGGTGGAAATCCCCGGCCGCCCACCGTTTATTCTAAACGGCTTCTATCACAGCCGCTGTCTCCCCCAGTGGAGGAAGTCGGCAGCAGCGGCCACCAATTGGCTGTTACTGGCCGTGCTGCATTCTGGGGTTTGTAGTGTGGAGGCAGAGGCGGGGCGCACAGCACGTCAGAGGATAAATGGAGCTCTCCTTGGCCAGGTGAGGGGACGGAACGCTCCGCTGGTGGGCACTGATGAGGTGGCAGACTGGCAGTGAATGACATTATTGAGCTGTACTGGCGGGCACTGAGGGGCGGTACTGGCGGGCACTAATAGGCTGCACCCCTCCCCCACTTTTTTTTTTTTTTAAATACACCTTAATGAATTAAAAAAAATAAACAGCAAAGTTGGTCCAATTTTAGTGTATAATGTGAAAGATGTTACATCGCGAGAATCGTGATCTTTATTCTAAGCAAAAAAAATCGTGATTCTCATTTTAGCCAGAATCGTGCAGCTGTAATGTGAGGCATCGCCGCAATCGTTGGAGTGAGATCAGTAATTCTAGCACAAGACCTCCTCTGTAACTTTAAACTGGTAACCTGTAGAAATGTTTAAAGTGTCGCCTATGGAGATTTTTTTCAAGTACCGTAGTTTGTCGCCCTTCCACGAGCGTGCGCAATTTTAAAGCATGACATGTTGGGTATCTCTTTACTCGGCGTAACATCCTTCACATAACTTAACTGTTTTTTTGTTTTTTTTGTTTTTCTTTTTAATTCATAAAAAATATTTCTTCCTAAAAATATTGCAATTTAAAGACTGCTGCTCAAATACCATGTGACAAAATATTGCAGATTGCCATTTTATTCTGTAGGGCCTCTGCTAAAATATATGTGTGTGTGTGTGTATGTGTGTATATATATATATATATATATATATATATACAATTATCTAATTTAGGGCCGAAACCACTAATCGATTATGAAAATTGTAATAGATTAATTTCATAATCGATTAATCGGCCAGTAACATAATGAGGTTAAAAATAAACTAAAATGAACCCTTTATAGTACAAAGAGCAAATCGCTACTGTAAATATTACTTTCACTGTCCCACAGTAAAAAATTAACCCCTTACAGTAGCGATTATTTGCTCTCTTTGTACTAATTTTAGTTTTTTTAACCCCCATTATGTTACTAAACATCTCAGGCCGGGTCACACCTCTGTGTTTTTTGGTGCTTTTTGCAGAAACACACTACAGTTCATTTACATGGTTTCCTATGGGACACGTTCACATCCAGGATTTTTTCAGCTGCTGCGTATTTGGAAAGGGCAAGGACTTTTTTTTAATGTAAAACGGTGCTATTTAGTTTTTTTGGTTCAATATACTTCAATAGAGAAGCTGCAGAAAAGCTTGGAATAATGTGCTTTTGCGGCAATTTGTGTTTTGTAATCTGCCCAACAACAAATTGACCCAAAAAAAATGCAAAAAATTACTTTTTTTTTTTTTTTTTACGGTTATTAACCGATTAGTCGATCAAAACAATATTCGGCCAACTAATCGATTATGAAAATAATCATTAGTTGCAGCCCTAATATATATGTTTGGGGGTTCTAAGTAATTTTAAAGCAAAAAATATGTATGGTATTTTAACTTGAGCAACAAATGTCAGAATAATGTTTAGGAAGGGGTTAATAAGGATGTTTGTCGCCTTCACAGCATCCTTGTTTGACCCTCTTGTGCCCCTCAGCACTGGAGTGACATTGGCTGAGTGAGGGGAAAGAGAAACATTGGTATACTGGTCAGTACCAGTGTGTATTTGGTATGGAAGAATAAATCCGTGTCCGATGTGTGGATGTTGCTGCATTATGTAAAGTTATCGTGTGTGTTTTTTTAATTTATTTTTACGTTTTTAGAATGGGGCGCCTCGAGACCCTCCATAATTTTAGGCGCCTCGACTGAAAGGTTGAGAAACTAATCTAAACCAATGTAATATATTGTAGCTTAAGGCCCCATGCACACGAGACGCAGGTGCAAACTCTGCTGAACACACGTTTTTAAACGCTGAAACCGGCGTTTAAAAACGCGCGTTTGGCCGTGTTTGCAGCCGCGTTTAGTGGCGTTTTACCGCGTTTGCGTTTATAAGCGTTTCATCATAAGACCCTCCCTAAGCTCAAAAAACAGTAAATTTTAACCATTTCAGCCAGTTTGTGAGACCAGAGTGAGTAGCAGCAGCTGAGAGAGCCGCAGTGTACTTGTATTTAGCGTATCACCTGCCACGTCACCTGGCCACGTTACCTGCCATGTCACCTAGCCACGTCACCTGCCACAAGTTGTGGATTGTCCACTTGCCACGTCACCTGGCCACGTCACCTGGCCACGTTACCTGCCACGTCACCTGGCCACTTCACCTGCCACAAGTTGTGGATTGTCCATTAGCCACGTCACCTGGCCACGTCACCTAGCCACGTCACCTGCCACAAGTTGTGGATTGTCCACTTGCCACGTCACCTGGCCACATCACCTGCCACGTCACCTGGCCACATCACCTGCCACGTCACCTGGCCACGTTACCTGCCACATCACCTGGCCACGTCACCTGCCACAAGTTGTGGATTGTCCACTTGCCACGTCACCTGGCCACGTCACCTGCCACAAGTTGTGGATTGTCCACTTGCCACGTCACCTGGCCACGTCACCTGGCCACGTCACCTGGCCACGTCACCTGGCCACGTTACCTGCCACGTCACCTAGCCACTTCACCTGCCACAAGTTGTGGATTGTCCATTAGCCACGTCACCTAGCCACGTCACCTGCCACAAGTTGTGGATTGTCCACTTGCCACGTCACCTGGCCACATCACGTGCCACGTCACCTGGCCACGTTACCTGCCACGTCACCTGGCCATGTCACCTGCCACAAGTTGTGGATTGTCCACTGACCACGTCACCTGACACAAGTTGTTGATTGTCCACTGGCCACGTTACCTGCCACAAGTTGTGGATTGTCCACAATGCAATGCAAGCAATTACAGTTTTCTTTTATATTTTTTAATAGTTTTTCATCATTTGCCATCATTTTTGAGATTTCTAATGTTAAAAAATAGGTCACCTTTAAAAACGCTTATAAACGCAAACGCGGCAAAACGCCGGTACCGCGTTTAGCGGCGTTTAGCGTCTGAAACGTGGAAAACTTTTGCGTCTGAACCCATTTTTTTGCTTCTGGAAAAACGAGGTTAAACGCAACTGCTTGTAAACGCCAAAAAACGAGAGTGTGTGCATGGACACATAGGATAACATTGAATGGGTTCAGGAGCAGTTGAAAAAAGCGTCCAACTGCCTCTGAACACGCGTTCAACAGCAAATAACAGCGTCTCGTGTGCATGGGGCCTTAGTCTAAAGATGCAATGACATTGTGGTATAAATCTTGTGATGTCATCATCCTTCTGGGAAGATTCCCAGGAAATGTGGAGCCGGCAAAATCTTGTTCCGAAAAAAAAAATCTGGTTGATTTGCCGGAACGCGGATTTATGAGATTTCAGCTGTTCTTCCAGCGATTGCCTGGGGAATGGAGGAGTCACTTCACACTCTCGCCTAGGCAGTGGGGGTGGGGCAGGTAGAACATTTTTTTTTTTTTTCTTCCTCTTTTTATAGGTATGTGTGCTTCATCCCGGGGGAAGGGTTCTGACCAGTATTTGCTCATGTTGCATTTTACTAGGTCGTCTTTAGGTATTCCAGCCATGATTTTAGCTGCTTGCCTCGAGTTCACCTTCTGGTTCCCAAAATGCTGTGTTTTTTTTCCTGTCATTCAGCCCTGGGTCACACTGGTGCGATTTCACATGTCAAATCGGCTGCATTTGCCGGCAATGACGCCGTCCTAATTGGTGTGACGCCGCATCTGCGGTGCTGCACCGATTTTCAAAAAGTTTCTATACTTTTTGCAATTTCAGCTCACGATTTACATTGACATCTGTGCAGAAACCTGACGTCTCTGTAATCGCGGCCGAAATCGGGACTGACCAGCGGGAGTGAAATGATGCGATGCTCAGCTGAACTCGCACGGCTTCACTCCCCTCAGCCCAGTGTGAACCTCGGCTCAGGGCCGGTGTTCTGTCGAAGTGCCCTCCATCGAATAGTGCATGCGCAGGACGCAGCCGCACTCCAGTTGAGTTGCCGATCGGCAGGAGTGACGTTAGCGCACATCGCAGGATGTATCTCTCGTAGGGATGCACCGAGTGGGTTTTTTGGTGCCGAAACCGATATCGAAAATGAAAAATACGAGATCCCGGAAACCGATACAGAAAGAGGCTTTATACTTCTCAACTTTATCCCTGACCTGTCTGGTGTGTTCCTTGGCCTTCATGATGCTGTTTGTTCACTAAGGTTCTCTAACAAACCTCTGAGGGCTTCACAGAACAGCTGTATTTATACTGAGATTAAATGACGCACAGGTGGACTCTATTTACTAATTAGGTGACTTCTGAAGGCAATTGGTTCCACTAGATTTTAGTTGGGGTGTATCGAGTAAAGGGGGCTGAATACAAATGCCCCCCTCCCCCCCCTCCAGGCCTGTGCTGTCTGCTGAGGATTTCAGGTTGTTGTTGGGGCTGGGAAAAAAATCGATTTTAATCTTGAATCAAGTTTTGAGTTCAAATCGATTCAGATTTGAAGAAAATCGTTTTTTTTTATTTTTATTTATTTTCCTTAGCAGGGCTGCAGGGGGCGTATCCGGAATGGCACTGGGCGGCGTTACCCCAATTACATCTACTCGCCGCAGCCGCCGCGAGTAGATGTAATGTAACACTAACCGCAAGCCGCCGTCTGCCTACCTGATCAGAGTGTCATGCAGACAGACGGCGGCCATTTGCAGTGTTCAAAAGCCGCGCCTCCCGAGTCCTCGTCTGTGATAGGCAGAACACTCAATTTCACAGCAGGCAGTGTTCAGCCTATCACGGACATCCTCTCATCCTCGTCTGTGTTATGAGAATGAGCGGATGTCCATGATAGGCGGAACACTGAATGCTGGGAAATCGAGTGTTCCGCCTATCACAGACGAGGAGGAGGCGCGGCTTTTGAGTACTGGAATGGCACAGGGAGGGAGGCGGGGGCACAGGGAGGGAGGCAGGGGCACAGTTCAATTCAACTAAGAGTAACCTCAGGATTTTTTGTTAGCTAAATCCAAATACAGTATTAATAATTTGGATGTTTAACAATCTTTGTTGCACACTGACTTTGCAGTTAAAGGGTTTGCAATTTTGTTTGTTGATGCACTTTAATATAATTAAAAAAAATCGAATCGTAAATCACGGTTTTTATTTTAAAAAAAACGCTGTTTTTTTGGGGGGGGGACATCGCCCAGCCCTAGTTGCGCTGCATTCATACGATCGCAGCGATTCCGCCCCGCAATTTCAAATGGCTGCAAAGCGGGGGATGGGTATGCAATGCCATTACTTCTAATGCCACCCCAATTGCGCTGCGATTTTCCGATCGCACTGCAATCAACAATTTTCACTCAAAAAGGAGCATGCAAAATCGCAGCACCATTAAAAGTAATGGCATCACAAACGCATCCCCCATTTTTGCTGCCATGTGATGAAATTTGCGGCGTTTCTGACGACCATGTGTGAATGCAGCCTGAGCTCACACTTGTGCGATGCGAGAACCAGTGCGATTCCTGTGCAGGATTTCAGCCATTGGCGGGCGCTGCTGTCAATCGCATCCAGTGACGAGGCGCGGCGGGGGGTGAGTGATGCAGCCAGCTCACTGGAGCGCGCCCGGAAGAACTCGCCACCATGCGAGCTCGCCTATAGAGAGTGATTGCGGGGAGGGGCCGAGGGACCCCAGAAGGGGAGGATCGGGGCCACTCTGTGCAAAACGAGCTGCACAGTGGTGGTAAATGTTTGTTTTTATTTTATTTTTTTATTTCTTTACAAACCCTTTAATGCATTCTATGCATTAAGGTGAAAAAACATCTGTGGATTAGCGGCCCCCCGTTTACTTACCTGACCCCTCGAAAGTCCCACGCCGTGAACACGCTGGCTTCTTGGCCAGGCTTCTCGGCTCATTCATTGGTTGATTGATGGCAGCGCAGCCATTGGCTCGCACTGCTGTCAATCACATCCAATGACTCGGGGGGCGGTGCCAAGTGATACAGTGAGTGGCTATAGCTGCCGGCTGTATCACGGGAGCGCGCCGCAAGAACTTTCCACCATGCGAGAGAGCTTGCATGAAGGTGGTTATTTCTTGCGGGGAGGAGCTGAGACAGCCGCCGAGGGACCCCAGAAGACCAGGTTTGGGGGCCACTCTGTGCAAAACAAGCTGCACAGTGGAGGGAAGTATAACATGTTTGAAAAAAATAAAATAAAATATCCTTTACAACCCCTTTTATAGGTAAGCCCAGGTTCCCACTGGGCTGCGGGAGTGAAGCCGTGTTGGTTCAGCTGAACTCGCACGATTTCACTCCCGCATGTCAGTCCCGATTTTCTGCACAGATGTCAATGTAAATCGCGGCCCGAAATTGCAGAGAGTAGTACAGGAACTACTTTTTGAAATTTGTGCAGCGCCGAAGTTGCGGCGTCGCATCGATGAGTACGGTGTCATTGCCGGCAAATGCCGCCAATTTGACATGTCAAATCGCACCAGTGTGAACCAGGGCTGAAGGAGAGATTTGAGGTCTTTGACTCTAGACCTCTCCATAAAGAGGACCTGTCATCCTTTCTACTACAAGGGATGTTTACATTCCTTATAATGGCAATAAGTGATAAAAAAATAAAGGACAGTGTAAAAATACATATGTAATCGGTATTCGCACCACACGTGAGGTATGGCTGCTATAGTTAGAGCAATAATTCTAGCGCTAGTCCTCCTCTGTGACTCTAAACCGGTAACATGTAAAAAGCGTCACCTATGGAGATTTTTTAAGTACCGTAATTTGTTGCCATTCCACGAGCGTGCGCAATGTTAAAGCGTGACATTGGGTATTTACTCGGCGTAACATCTTTCACATTATACATAAAATTTGGGTAAATATGGTTTTTAATTAGAGTCATTTTTAAAAAATATAAGTTTTTTAAAAACTGGTGAGTAAATACCGTGTTGCACAAAATTGCAATAAACATTTTATTCTCTAGGGTCTCTGCTAAGAAAATGTATAATGTTTGGGGGTTAGAAGTAATTTTCTAGCAACAAAATACAAATTTAAACTTTTAAGCAAACAGTGACAGTAAGTCTGGCCAGCAAGTGGTTAAGAAGTCATCCCTAGCGGCCCCTCGTATTTCCTTAGAGACCCCAGAAGATCCGGGTGTTACTTCCCCAGGTAGGAGCAGAAATGTGCAATCTGGGTCTGTAGCTTTGGACAGGAGAGTCCCCAGAAACGATGAGGGATCTCATATTCTTCGGCTCCAGATTGCTCTTCAGGGTCTGGTTGGAACATGTAGCTGAGTGTTTGTGGAAACTGTTTATTGCTGACCTTGTTTCCTGGCAACACGACCGGCCTGTAGAAGCTTTTGTCATGCGTTGTTGGTGTGCGGCTCTTACCTAGGCGAGGGATAATAGCCGTGTGTCTAGATTAAAGGCCGAGTGAAGATGATAGCAGCATCTCCGGAATACTGATTTCACATTTTATGTTCCATGTATTGCCTGCATTATAGAAAGTATTCTCTGGAGGGAAAAATGCATTTGTTAGAAAAAAAAAAAACGCACCGTCCTTAATTTTCATTTCTAGTGTTTTTGTGGACTGAAAATAAACGTCATGCAGAGTAAGGCCTGTGGAGACCTTAAGGGGTCCATTCACCAGGTACAGGGGGACCGTGCCGGGCAGTCCCACCGCAAGGAACAAGGGCTAGTCTCCGTTGTGGCCAGCTCATCCCACTGCGTTGCGGCGGTGTGTACAGGGCGGGCACACGGGGGCGGGTCCACGGGCACACGGGGCGGGCACACGGGGGCGGGTCCACGGGCACGTCAAAGTTAATTTAAAAAAGAAAAGTGAACAGTGTGGTGCATAAGCACTGTACTGACCAGACTGCACCGCACACCACTTTCCGCTTTGTAACGCAGCAGCTGGTGTGGATGGATCTGAAGTGAGCAGACGGATCCTAAATGGGAGAGCCGGATTATCGGAAAGTTTCTCCTTGGAATTTTTAATATAAGAGGCTGTTTTTGCACTCGCTAGGCACTCGCTAGGCACTCGCTAGGCACTCGCTAGGCACTCACTAGCAAGACCACAAATTTTGTTACATCGCTCAGGCTGTGATTGACAACATCAGGAGCCATGCTTCTTGTTGATGAGGTCTGACCCCTCCCCATTCACACTTCTGTGCTATGGCATTGACCTATCCCTGTGATGGGACAGAGGAAATGCTTCTCGGGGAGCGACTTGTGTGGCATTTCACAAAGGACCCGTCTACATTTAGTCTTTGTTCTGTTGCATACTATGGAAAAGAATCCCATCAGAAGAGAAATAGAGAGCCACCAAAGGGGAGCTCCACTTTTTGTTTGTTTTTATTTTATTTTTGAAAACTTGAGTGATCCATAAACTGGCACTTAAATGACACCTAAAAGGGGAAGTCCTCCCATAAAGACCTGGTAGTATATCACATGGAGATACATAGAGAGTCAATATAAACTCCTCCCATACGGGGACAAATCTTTAGCGCTCCAACCATGGTTGCCAGATTTTGTTTCATATTTTAGGGGGCAGTTCCTATTGATCTGTCAATTTGTACATCGGCAACGCCCCATTTCTGATTCCCAGTCGATTTTTGTGTTAAGTCCGTTCTATCTTCTGGCTATTAACACTCGCCTGTCCCAGGATCCAGCGATGTGGCCTCCCGAACCCTCGCGCCTCCTCTCCGGAACCCTCGCGCCTCCTCTCCGGAACCCTCGCGCCTCCTCTCCGGAACCCTCGCGCCTCCTCTCCGGAACCCTCGCGCCTCCTCTCCGGAACCCTCGCGCCTCCTCTCCGGAACCCTCGCGCCTCCTCTCCGGAACCCCTCCCCAGCATTACAAGCGTGGGCAACCCGGCTGTGACAGCTTGCGGCTCCCCAGCCGTTCCCTACTGCGCATGTGCAAAGCGCGCTGTGCTTTCTGAATGGCTCAGTGGTGGTGGAAGGAGGAGGGGCCGAAGTCGGATCATTACGGAGGTGGGGACGGGTACCTGTCAAAATCAGGAAAAGTGCCAAATGTAGCACTGGAAGGGGGGAGGCAGATAAGCGGAGCTTCCACTTTTGGGTGGAACGTCGCTTTTAAAGCATTGTTGTTCTTGAGGTTTGTTCAGCCAGTGAAAGGATAGCTGGATAAACAGACAGGTTTTGCCTAAAATACATATAAAGTCTTTGGCTTGAATGATGGGATTTCTGTGTGTATAGATGGTGCGGCACGGCCTCACAGCAGCTAAACATTCATTTCATCACGGGTCACTTGTTGACTGCTGCAAGGAATTACACTGGCGCTGTGCCTGGGGTTTTTTATTGGGGGGGGGGGGGTTCCCCTCCGACTTGACGGTACAATGTTTCTGCCATTTGATGGGAAGGGATTTATTTTATTTTTTTACGGGAAGACTGCAGAATTCATGTAATGACTTTGAAGAGCGCGGTTACTGGTCTCCAGCCAAGATGCGACTCTGCGTCCGATAATATGTGAAAGTTTGTCACTGGCTATCAGAAAACCATCGAAATGAAGCCGGTGCCTAAACTTCCTGTCTGATGGGTGCATTAAAGGTGTAGCAGGCCATTCCTTCTCATCCACCAAAATATATATTCATTGTTTTTTTATTTTTTTTATTTTTTAAGTTGGTATGAATGGTGTGAATGTATGAATGGTGTGAATGTATGAATGGTGTGAATGTAGAGCACCTTCTTGCTGGATTGAAGCTCTGTGGCAAATCTTTTTTACTGTTTTTGTTACAACCTCTGGTGTCAGTTCATTTGTGCTAGATGTGGAAAATCGTAGAAGTGTCTATATACACTGATCAGCCATAACATTATGATTGAACACCCACATAATATTGAGTAGATCTCCCTTTTGCCACCAAATCATCCCTTGCCTGGACCCCACTAGAGGAGAAATGGAGCAATGATCAAAGTGATGATTCTTGTTTAGAGCATTTGTTACTTCTGAATGCCCTGGGGAGCTTTTACGTAATATGTGCTCATTATTGCAAAGGGATATTTATTTCTAAGTTTTACTTCTCTATAGACTCTAGGACTCGAAGAGGTTATAGTACTGCATATGCACTCCACGTCTCCAACCCCTCCAAAATAATACACCAGTTCCTGGGGCTTGGACTAGTGGTGATTGGGGGGATAGTTCCTGGGGCTTGGACTAGTGGTGATTGGTGGATAGTTGATGGGGCTTGGACTAGTGGTGATTGGTGGCTAGTTGATGGGGCTTGGACTAGTGGTGATTGGTGGATAGTTCCTAGGGCTTGGACTAGTGGTGACTTGTGGATAGTTTCTGGGGCTTGGACTAGTGGTGATTGGTGGATAGTTCCTAGGGCTTGGACTAGTGGTGATTGGTGGATAGTTCCTAGGGCTTGGACTAGTGGTGATGGTGGATAGTTCCCCGGGCTTGGACTAGTGGTGATTGGTGGATAGTTCCTGGGGCTTGGACTAGTAGTGATTGGTGGATAGTTCCTGAGGCTTGGACTAGTGGTGATTGGTGGATAGTTCCTGGGGGTTGGACTAGTTGTGATTGGTGGATAGTTGATGGGGCTTGGACTAGTGGTGACTGGTGGATAGTTCCTGGGGCTTGGACTAGTTGTGATTGGTGGATAGTTGATGGGGCTTGGATTAGTGGTGACTGGTGGATAGTTCCTGGGGCTTGGACTAGTTGTGATTGGTGGATAGTTGATGGGGCTTGGACTAGTGGTGATGGTGGATAGTTCCTAGGGCTTGGACTAGTGGTGATTGGTGGATAGTTCCTGGGGCTTGGACTAGTGGTGATGGTGGATAGTTCCTAGGGCTTGGACTAGTGGTGATTGGGGGATAGTTCCTGGGGCTTGGACTAGTGGTGATTGGTGGATAGTTGATGGGGCTTGGACTAGTGGTGACTGGTGGATAGTTCCTGGGGCTTGGACTAGTTGTGATTGGTGGATAGTTGATGGGGCTTGGACTAGTGGTGATGGTGGATAGTTCCTAGGGCTTGGACTAGTGGTGATTGGTGGATAGTTCCTGGGGCTTGGACTAGTTGTGATTGGTGGATAGTTGATGGGGCTTGGACTAGTGGTGATGGTGGATAGTTCCTAGGGCTTGGACTAGTGGTGATGGTGGATAGTTCCTAGGGCTTGGACTAGTGGTGACTGGTGGATAGTTCCTGGGGTTTGGACTAGTGGCGATTGGTTAGTTAGTATTTTCATTGGTGGATATCCAATCCATGAACTGGTTTTAGGTAGGATAATTGCAGACATTTCCAGCCAGTGATAGTTTCATATGTTGGGCTTTTTAAGACCTAGTTTTTGTTTTTACGCCTCAATTTTATTTGGCACTAAACTAGTGTCCGTAGGTTATACATTGTGGTGCACCTTGTGTGTACTAAACAAAAGGGAACATGGCCTTTCCCTCCCCATCACCCTCTGCAGTACATGGCCTTGCCTTTTGCAGGGTTTGATTTCTGTAGCTGGCTCTTTCCCAGGACTGGTTTTCATTCCTTCAGCCACTTCCATTTTTGTGCATTCCTAGTGCCATATGTTTAAAGGTCTAGTTAGAAAAACACAAGGCTGGATGGATCCTGACTTGGCGCATCACAAAATATCAGATACTGGAAAGGGAGAAACACCACCGCACACCAACCATCCTGATAAGTGAATGAATCAAGCTGGCTTCAGCCTGACTCCACCCAGGCGTTACACCCCGCCAGTGGGGCTTAATCATGGCAGTCATGACCTCCAGGGTTTGGCCTCATGGGTGCAGTCAGACTGAAGCTGTCTTATTTCACCTTTCGGGTCGGGTTGGTGTGCAGCAGTTTCTCCCTTTTCAGTATATGTTGAAGCTGATTGGATGGGCTCCGTAGCCACCTGCACCCTTGCGTAGCAGTCACCAGAGTTCAAGGATGATAGGAGCGGCACCCCAAGTTTCTTGTATCAGAGTGGTCTCTCACAGCTGAGGAAGCGGGTGACTTTTGGAATTGTACACCAGAAAGAGGAAAAAAAATAATCGCCTGGTTGAATTCTTACTAGTATTCATTGCACAATTGTTTCCTTTTTTAACCAATTTTAACAATTCCATTTATTTTTTTTCTTTGCAGACGGTTGATGACGAAGCGATGGGGGAATAAATGAAGGTCAAGTAGGGAAGGCAAAACGATGCCCAAGGGTGGGTGTTCTAAAACACCACAGCCAGAAGAATTCTCTCTAAGCTACGACATGGTGGAGAAACAAACTGGGAAAAAGGTACAGTATGCCGGCCTATTGCTGAACTAAGTTTTCTGTATGTGCAATTCAGAGTCGCTCCAATATAATCTAGCTTTGTCACCATAGTAGGGTGTAGGATTGAATTGGGGTATTTCACTCGGTACATCTGTCCCATACTTGCTTTTTATCCCATGATATGCTGGTTCTCACAGTAATGTAGTGAGCTCCTGGATTTGGTACAACTTGGCCAAAGGGGGTGGCACAGAGTGGCCTACTGTATGAGAGCAGAGCCCTGGGAGTGTAGCGATGGCTGTACCATCAGAGCTACGTAAAACGGTCAGATGTAAATTTCAAGATCCGATAGAGATTATCAAATTCAGAAGGGGACCTGCACCTCATTGGACTTGGTGTTCCTAAACCCACAACAGTAAAATCAGTCTTTATGGGTAGTAAAGCATGCTTGTTGTACTCACTGTGGAACCTAAGGGGTTTAACCCTCCGCATTGGGTGAAAAGGCGGTTTGATCCTGTCTTCTGATCCTCCCTATCTTCCACTGTCTACAAAATATCTCCTGATATTTACAGAGCTAGGGGACAAGCAACACATGCTCAGTTTGGTGTGTTTTGCTAGAGTTTATTTCCTTGAGAGGGTGCATGTGTTCAGCACAGGGACAATCAGTACTGTCCAGACGGTCAGGGGTCGGTCATGCAGCATCATAGGACAGTCAGAGCAGAATAAAAAAACTGGTAGTCACAAGACTGCTTTATACTGCTGAGAAAAGGTATTTAGTAGTTTATATTTTCTAAAATTGCATGTTCGTGTACTGTGGGAGACCAAATGTAGTGACTGCAGGCTCCTGGGGGGGGGGGGAGCAGATCTAGTGAGTGCGGGCTCCTGGGGGGGGGGGGGGAGCAGATCTAGTGAGTGCGGGCTCCTGGGGGGGGGGAGCAGATCTAGTGACTGCAGGCTCCTGGGGGGGGAGCAGATCTAGTGACTGCAGGCTCCTGGGGGGGGAGCAGATCTAGTGACTGCAGGCTCCTGGGGGGGGGGAGCAGATCTAGTGACTGCAGGCTCCTGGGGGGGGGGGGCAGATCTAGTGACTGCAGGCTCCTGGGGGGGAGCAGATCTAGTGACTGCAGGCTCCTGGGGGGGGGCAGATCTAGTGACTGCAGGCTCCTGGGGGGGGGAGCAGATCTAGTGACTGCAGGCTCCTGGGGGGGGGGGGGAGCAGATCTAGTGACTGCAGGCTCCTGGGGGGGGGGGGGAGCTGATCTAGTGACTGCAGGCTCCTGGGGGGGGGGAGCAGATCTAGTGACTGCAGGCTCCTGGGGGGGGGAGCAGATCTAGTGACTGCAGGCTCCTGGGGGGGGGAGCAGATCTAGTGACTGCAGGCTCCTGGGGGGGGAGCAGATCTAGTGACTGCAGGCTCCTGGGAGGGGGGAGCAGATCTAGTGACTGCAGGCTCCTGGGGGGGGGGAGCAGATCTAGTGACTGCAGGCTCCTGGGGGGGGGGAGCAGATCTAGTGACTGCAGGCTCCTGGGGGGGGGGGGAGCAGATCTAGTGACTGCAGGCTCCTGGGGGGGGGGAACAGATCTAGTGACTGCAGGCTCCTGGGGGGGGAGCAGATCTAGTGACTGCAGGCTCCTGGGGGGGGGGGAGCAGATCTAGTGACTGCAGGCTCCTGGGGGGGGGGAGCAGATCTAGTGACTGCAGGCTCCTGGGGGGGGGAGCAGATCTAGTGACTGCAGGCTCCTGGGGGGGGGAGGAGCAGATCTAGTGACTGCAGGCTCCTGGGGGGGGGGGGGGGATCACTATCACCAGTTTTAAACGTCCTGCTCCTCACTGCACTGATTGATGTGTGCTCCTTCCACATGCACTAATCTGTGGACTTCCTGATTTCATATCATGTTATGGACTTTATTTTATTTATAATTGCGCTGCACTGTTCTGTTTTATATATGCATTGCGGTATTGTTTTGAGTTGACCTCGAGTGCTAGCTTGCAATTTTATTAATGTTTAATTTTTGATATTTGTGTGTCGGCGCTGAATACTTTCCTTTTTTCTGTTTGCCAATTTGAGACGATTCGGAGTTCATTGACATGTGAATTTGACCTGCAAGTGACTTGTAAGCTGCATTTGACCCGTTCATGTGGCGGTTGGATGTACTTTAAATGAACTTACTCTTTCGTCCATGGACCGACACAGCTTCTCTATTGACAAAGTGGGTATTATCCGTTAATTAGGAGTGACTAGGCAGAAAAACTTGTAAAAAGTGTTGCATCACACCTTCTACAGTACCGCCCAGGGGGCGGACCCTCTGGGTATACCCTCTCAGTCTGCACATCGCAGATCAGTTTTTTTCTGTCTAGCAAGGAGTAGGACATGGCTCCCTTCGGGCTCATTGGTCCGGGGAAAAAAGATATATATATTTTTATTTTTTTGCTACATTTGTTGTTTCCTGCGATCTTCGATCAACTGCCGACTGGGTGACAGGCTGGATCCTCGATCCTTGTAGTCTCCCCAGTTTCGGCCATCGAGCGTGTGCCGACCCTAGCTACGCGCTGGGTTTTCCACGACATGCCCGTCGCTCCACGGGTGGCCGGTGAGCCTACGCTCCAGGGCCTGCATCGGACCGCTCAGCTTCGGCTGACCTTACGGCCGAGTCGCAGCAGCCTGGCCGGTGAGCTTACGCTCCAAGGCTTGCGTCGGACCGCTCAGCTTCGGCTGACCTTACGGCCGAGTCGCAGCAGCCTGTCCGGTGAGCGTCATGCTCCAGGGCATACATATGATCGTCCCTTCTGGGTCCAATCACAGCATGCCTGGCCAACAGTCACCTTCCGTGCGCGGACGATGATCTGTTTGGAATGTCTTCCAGCAGAATACATGCAGGATAGGTAAGTAAAACTCCCCTGCCTCGGCTGGGTGATTTAGCTGGACATTCCTGGAGAGATCAAGTAAGTGGTTGTGGCCCCTTTCTTCCCTCTCTCCCTGCCTTTCCCTCCTCCCTGGGCTTCTAGCTAAAGGTTGCTGGGTGCTGGGGGTCACCTAGGGGGTCCCACTGGAGCGGGGCTGGCTGTAACTAACATTTAAAAGAAATGTCATTTTTGCTTACCTGTGTTTCTGTGTCTCCATGCTGTCGGCGGCCATTTTGAGGTGGTCCATGCCAAGTTTGGCCTCTTGTAACTGCCTGGCGGCCATCTTCCTGTAGTTCGGCCACACCCACTGGCCCCTATCAGGTGATCGGCGGCCATGTTTGTCCACCCTGTATGCAGATATTGCCGTTCGGCGGCCATCTTTTTTGTGGGCTATGGCTGCCTGACCTCTATCTTCTGTCGGCGGCCATTTTCTTAGAGCCCACATTATCTTCCATACAGACGGTTTTGGCAACCATTTTGCGAGAGCCTCCGGCCTCTAGGGTGCATTACACTGGCGCGAAAATTCACACAGGAAGTGCTGATAAAAGAAGCAGACTGACACAGCAGCAAGGGGACAGCATCATAGGCGCAGCATAGCAGTACCTATCCAGGGTGGTGAGTCCTCTGGGTGACCCAGCATCTCTGCAGCGCAGGAGGGTGGCCTATTGATATCTTGCCTGGAGCCCTGTGAGTGTCAGCGTGTGGTCAGCATGGCATCTGAGCCAGATGTCTTCTCCCCTGAAACACCAGATTTAGCAGCTGGTGTCCCTGAGGTGTCTATGGACGCTATGTCGGCAATCCTAGAGGCGTTTGCTGCCAGGGTGGAAGCAGCACACGGGAATACAGGGGGTAGTAAACGCCCCATCCCCTGCAAGCTTCTGGGGATAATTCTGGTGCAGAACCAGGTCCAGCTACGGCTCAGGGCCCAGATTCTGACGCATCAGAGACTGCAGACCGTGACCGGACAGCGAGAATGACTCAAAGTCCAGGTCAGTACGCGAGACGGCTTTGGTATCTGACCTTATTACTGCAGTGCGGGATATGCTAAAATTGGAAAATACTGCAGAAGCAGCAGAGACTCCGGTCCACTTGGGTTTCATAGACCTGCCCGCACTGCTAAGGTGTTCCCTTGTGTGTCTTTTGATAAACTCTTATACAAGGAATGGGAGAACCCACTGAGGGTCTTTACAGCCCCAAAGAGGTTTGCGGTACGGTACCCCTTTTGAGGAGAGTTTTCTGAAGAAATGGACCTCTCCCCCCTATAGTGGACCCTCCGGTGTCCAGACTTAATAGAGCCACCACAATTCCTGTAGAAGGGGCTCCTGTTTTCTAGGACCCTGTGGATAAGAAGGCTGAAGCACTCGCTTGCTACCTATACTCAGTGGTAGGCTCGGCAGTACGCCCGCCATTGGCGGGGGCCCTAGTGTCTCACACACTTACTGAATGGGCAAGATTGCTACTCCAGGGGTTAAGGAGCGAGATGCTCCTCCTGATGAGATAACATTGGCCGACCTGTTGGTCCAGGGCCTTAGGTTTGTCTGCGAGTCAGACATGAATACTATTCCCCTGCTGTCTAAAACTTCGGTTTATGCAGTAGCAATACGCCACCTGATCTGGCTAAAAGGCTGGTCTGCGGACCAGACTTCCAAGAAAGCCCTGTTGGATCTGCCTTTTAAGGGCGACAGACTTTTTGGGGCTTCTCTGGATGACATCATCAAGGATGCCACAGGAAGTAAAAGCACTTTGCTTCCCCAAATTAGCAAGGGTAAGGGGCCACGCCAAGGGCAAGGGCCCTCCTTTACTGCACACAAGTGTTTTTTTCATCCCCCTAGGGCGACAGGGAAAAGACCCCAGGCCGATAAAGCGCCTGCCCAAGGACAAAAGCGTCCCTGGTCCCGCATACCCAATAAGCCTGCGGACAAATTTGCGTCCGCATGAAGGTCCACCCCCACCCAGCTCTCGGGTGGGGAGACGTCTTCGCAAATTCGCGACTCAGTGGACAGCACTAATCTCCGACAGGTGTGTTTGCGAAGTAATCTCCTCAGGCTACAAGATAGAGTTTCTCTCTTGTCCACCGGACAGATTCAACACCTCCAATCTCCAGCTACTACCGACCCGTCGGGAGGCCCTGTATGGGGCGGTCCAGGGTCTACTGGAACGCGGGGTAGTTATTCCAGTTCCTTAACTGGAACGGGGTTTTTACTCAAATCTGTTCATTGTGCCGAAGAAGGAGGGGGTTCGTCCAAGCTTGGATCTCAGAGCCCTCAATTGCTTTGTGAAGGTACAAAGTTTTCGGATGGAGTCGGTTCGATCTGTAGTCACGGCTCTCCATCCGGGGGACTTTCTGGCCTCCTTGGACATCAAGGACGCATACCTGCATGTCCCCATATACTCCAGACACCAGAGGTTTCTGCGATTTGCTATCGGGAAGAACCACTACCAGTTTGTGGCCCTCCCGTTTGGCCTTGCCTCAGCACCCAGGACGTTCACCAAGGTGCTCGCTCCGATTCTGGCACTTCTAAGACAGCGGGGTATCGCTATCACAGGTTACTTGGACGACCTTCTGCTGAAGGGCCCTTCAAGCTCAGAATTAGAGGTAAGCGTGTCCATTACCTGTCAGACTCTTCGAGACTGTGGTTGGATACTAAACACGCAAAAGTCAGTATTGGTGCCCACTCAACGCCTAGTGTACCTGGGGTTGATTCTGGATTCCTCAGAGGCAAAGGTATTCCTCCCTGTGGAGAAGTTGCAGACCCTCCGGGCTGCAGTACGGCAGCTGACTTCCAGGAATTGGTCGTCACTCCGTTTTTGCATGCGAGTGTTGGGCCTCATGGTAGCCTCCTTCGAGGCGGTCCCATATGCTCAATACCACACTCGAGTGTTACAGAGGGAAGTTCTGTCCAGATGGAACAGATGCCCTTCATCTCTGGATTATCAAATCCGAGTGAGCCACCTAGTCAGGAGATCCCTGGTATGGTGGCTGACAGCACCGGCTCTAATGGCCGGGAAGTCATTTCTTCCGGTTTACTGGATAGTGATCACGACGGACGCCAGCCTTACAGGTTGGGGGGGAGTCTGGGGTGTCCAGTCGGCGCAAGGTCGCTGGACCCCAGAGGAAGCCCTCCTGCCGATCAATGTCCTGGAGATCCGGGCGATCAAGCTGTGCCTCTTCAAATGGTCTCAGAGACTGCAAGGGCGTCCAGTCAGGATCCAGTCAGACAACGCCACAGCAGTGGCATATGTCAATCATCAAGGAGGAACAAGAAGCTCAGCTGCAGCATCGGAGATCACTCGCATCCTGAAGTGGGCAGAGAGGAGCGTACCGGCACTGTCGGCCGTGTACATTCCGGGTGTGGAAAACTGGCAGGCGGACTACCTGAGCCGCCAGATGCTGGACCAGGGAGAATGGTCCTTACACCCGGAGGTGTTCCAACTCCTCTGCCAAAGATGGGGCACACCAGACGTAGATCTTCTGGCTTCCCGACTCAATCGGAAGGTATTGAGGTTTGTGGCCCGGTCAAGAGACCCATGGGCAGACACAACGGACGCGTTGGTAGCATCGTGGGGCCAGTATCGGCTAATCTATGCCTTCCCTCCCTTAAGGCTTCTTCCTCTTCTGCTCCGCAGAGTGGAGGCAGAGGGAATTCCAATGATCCTAATCGCTCCAGATTGGCCTCAGCGTCCTTGGTACGCCGATCTAGTACGTCTGGTAGCAGACGTCCCCTGGCGCCTACCACTACGGAAGGACCTGCTGTCGCAAGGTCCCATATTCCATCCTGCTTTACAGTCATTGGCTTTAACGGCATGGCTGTTGAGAACCAGGTACTGAGAGACCGGGGCCTGTCAGACTCAGTAATTTCTACTATGAGAAGTGCTCGGAAACCGTCCTCTAGGAAGGTCTATCACCGCACTTGGAGGGCCTACATCTCCATGTGTGAGGAAATGAAATGGCATCCGCGTACCTATTTGGTTTCCAGAATCCTGCTGTTTTTACAGCATGGGGTAGACCAAAGGCTTGCCCTAAGTACGAGTAAGGGACAGATATCTGCCCTGGCTGTCTTTTTTCAGCGACCCCTGGCGACTCACTCTCTCGTGAGTACATTTGTGCAGGGGGTTCAACATGTGGCCCCTCCGGTCCGCCCCCCGTTACCTCCGTGGGACTTGAACCTGGTCCTCTCGGTGCTTCAGAAGGCACCGTTTGAGAATATTAGAGATATTCCCCTGTTGACACTTTCTCAGAAGGTGGTCTTTTTGGTGGCTGTTACGTCAGTTAGACGAGTCTCTGAGCTGGCAGCCTTGTCCTGCAAGGCTCCCTATTTGATTTTCCACAAGGATAAGGTGGTGCTGCGGCCGCAGCCTTCCTTTCTTCCGAAGGTCGTTTCGGCTTTTCATCTCAACGAAGACATTGTACTTCCATCCTTGTGTCCTCAGCCGTCGAATCCTAAGGAGTCGGCGTTGCATTCCTTGGACGTTGTCCGAGCTTTGAGAGTATACATATCTGCTACTTCCCTGTTCCGGAAGTCAGACTCACTGTTTGTTTCGGTGGCTGGTCCCAAGAAGGGCCAAGCAGTCTCATCGGCCACCATCTCTAGGTGGATCCGACAGATAGTAATCCAGGCTTACGCCTTAAAGGGTCAAGTGCCCCCCTTTCCGGTCACGGCGCATTCGACCAGGGCAATAGGTGCCTCTTGGGCTTTCCGACATCAAGCGTCTGTTTCCCAACTATGTAAAGCGGCGACTTGGTCGTCCGCTCACACTTTCACAAAATTCTACAAAGTTGATGTAGGTGCATCTTCGGATGCCTCTTTCGGCCGCAAGGTTTTGCAGGCGGCTGTTTAGAGTTGCAACTCCTCCGTTGGAGGAGTGCTGTTTTGTGTTTTGGGGTGAAGTTTGTTTTTATGCTGTTACCACCCCTCGTTTTTTTCTCTGACACTGCTTTGGGACGTCCCACTTTGTCAATAGAGAAGCTGTGTCGGTCCATGGACGAAAGAGTAAATAGGATTTTTTACTCACCGTAAAATCCTTTTCTCTGAGTCCATGGACCGACACAGCACCCACCCCTCCTTTTAAGTTTGTACTGCTTTTTGACGAACTGATCTGCGATGTGCAGACTGAGAGGGTATACCCAGAGGGTCCGCCCCCTGGGCGGTACTGTAGAAGGTGTGATGCAACACTTTTTACAAGTTTTTCTGCCTAGTCACTCCTAATTAACGGATAATACCCACTTTGTCAATAGAGAAGCTGTGTCGGTCCATGGACTCAGAGAAAAGGATTTTACGGTGAGTAAAAAATCCTATTTTTCTAAGAAGTAGAGCTCTAGAAGACATTTCACGGATGAGGAGCCCCGTACAGTATTGTGAATGTGTTTAATGAACATTCATTACCATAGAGACAGATGAACTACATAGCATTATGATATAATCTGATATAAAAGTGTAAATTGGGTTTACTGTATCAAATTGAATGGCAGACATTTCCATGATGATTGTAGTGGAGATTTAAAAAACACCTTGACTTTTCTCTGCTCGGAAAGCCTTGGGCCATCGTCTCGCTTTGTACGACGGCCTCGGGAGATGACTCATGGCTCAGGCTGGGTTGCTGCTGTATGATGTCATCCTGCTCGTGTTTGCTGCGCTCTCCTCCCGTGTCACCTGTACATGTGAATACTCAGCAATAAGCTGCAAATGACAATTTGGTTTTGGTGGCTGCATTTTTTTTTTTTGGCAAAGTACATTTTCTACAGACAGAATTTACCCTTTGATGCGATCGCAAATCTTTTGTAATTCCAACTTCCTAATCTAAAACCATGTTTTCTGTTATTTCTGCTGCTTCTGTGAACTACAAAGCAACATCCCTCTATGTAATGGAGATAAGTGGAGGAGGTGAAATACCTCCTCAATGACCATCAATCATTCACAGGGGGCAAAGTTTTAAAGTGTAAGGTGAACTTACACTGGACCCCCGTCCCCCTGTCCCATCGCACTGTGAGAAATCAGGTCGCCGCTTTACCAGTTCGGGGATTTGAAATCCCAGCAGCTTTCTCTCCTCTTCAGCGCTGACAGAACCGTCTAGACGGGCTCTGATTGGTCGGCACTAACCAATTAGAATGCCTTCTATACATATCTTTGAGGTACGTTTAGGAGATTAAGCCACTGGGATTTCAAATCCCTGGACCAGTGAAGCGCCAACCAAATGTGTCACAGCCGGACTGGGGGGGGTGGGGGTGGGTGTTTCTGTGAAGGTGAACTTACACTTTAAGAGCTACAGTAAAAGCCAGAGATTGCCGGCATGGTGCAAGAGATGGTCAGAGACTGCCGGCATGGTGCAAGAGACGGTCAAGGACTGCCGGCATGGTGCAAGAGACGGTCAGAGACTGCCGGCATGGTGCAAGAGACGGTCAGAGACTGCCGGCATGGTGCAAGAGACGGTCAGAGACTGCCGGCATGGTGCAAGAGACGGTCAGAGACTGCCGGCATGGTGCAAGAGACGGTCAGAGACTGCCGGCATGGTGCAAGAGACGGTCAGAGACTGCCGGCATGGTGCAAGAGACGGTCAGAGACTGCCGGCATGGTGCAAGAGACGGTCAGAGACTGCCGGCATGGTGCAAGAGACGGTCAGACTGCCGGCTGCATTTTTCTTGATCTTTTCTTGCATTAAAGGTGCAAATGGCTAACAAAAAAATTCATTTAAATTGATATTCATTAAAAAGTCAAATATAATACAATTTTATATATAAAAATAGAAATTTTTTTTTTTTTTTTAAATGTCGTTTTCGGCACCAAAATTTCCATTCGGTGCCCCCCTAGTACAGCAGTTTATTTTCTCAAGTCACTCCACATAAGACAAAAAAACAAACTGTACCTTGGAAATGTTGGATTGGGAACTCCTAACCTAAGGCCTCCTGCACACTAGGCATCCACAACACGTCTTGTACAGACGTTTCAGAGGCAGAAAAGGACCAGCGTGTTTAGGAAAGGAGCATTTAGCTACAAAGTCTGACTCATCTGGCTAATAAAATGAACGCTCAAGTGCTTGACGCGCCTAAACACGTTTTCAACAACTTCTTTTGAAGACACCTTTCAGCCTTTTTAGCGCTGGAAATAGCACTTGAAAACCGCCTCCCATTCATTTGCATGAGTGCTTTCACACTGGAGCGGGGCACTTGCGGGAAGTTAGAAAGTCCTGCAAGCGGCATCTTTGGGGCAGTTTGGGAGCGGTGTATGCAGCGCTCCCAACACGCCTTGCCCATTGAAATGAATGGGCAGCGATTCGGAAAGCGCCACACTAAGTGGGGCGTTTTTAACCCCTTTAGCTGCTAGCAGCCAAAAAGTGCTGCTAACATCGAGCGGCGCTTTAGAGCGAACGCTCGGGCTGCCCCAGTATGAAAGTAGCCCAAGTGTGTTTTTGATTTTATCCTGCTAGGAGAGATTAGAAGATCTGGGCAAAGGCCTTGTGTACATCCAATATTGATCAGTACTTCCAAATTCCACACAGACAGCATCTTTACTAATCACTCTTCTGACCGGAGTGTTTGCTTTTTGTATACAAGCTTAGTTATAACATAAAAATTACAATCATACTAGAGGTCGACCGATATTTGGCCTTCTTAAAGAAATTGGCATCAGCCGATTATTATGCAAATTATGCAAATTCGGCGAATTTAATAGCACCTTGCCCCGTCGACCCACAAGTGTTCCTCCCCACTTCCCCACAGTCTGTTGGCAGAGCGGCGCTTGGCAGAGTCGCTGAGTGTGTGAAACTGACATATGTAACTGAATGCAGAGAGACCTGCTGTCAAAATTCAGCTTTTTATGTCGGGGGTGGGTGGCTTGTCAGGGGTGGGTGGGTGGCCACCCAGCAGCTATCAAACGCAAGCCAATGGGATGGGATCTGGGCAGGTCGCTACGTGTATGTGGCCCCGCCTCCTTTCTTAAGCAGCCTAATCATTGGCTGGTGTTTGATAGCTGCTGGGTCCCGCCCACCCCGGGCCCTGCTCACCCCTGACATCACCGATGAATTTTGACAGCTGGTCTCTCTCTGCACTGTTACATATGTCAGTTACACTATCGGCTCAGTGTGAAACCTGCCAACCTGTGCCACCTATCAGTGCCAACCTGTGCCACCCAGTACCACCTGCCAAAAAGAAAAAATTGGCCTAAAATATCGGCCACAAATCAGCATCATATATCGGCTGCCCCGATTTTCTAAATAATAGCATCGGCCAGAGAAAAACCCAAATCGGTCGAACTGAAGCCGTACAAATTAAACGAGAGATCCTGAATGGCTGCACTCCCAACAGATCCACTTTGATAAAAAATAAATAATCCAACAGGTAGAATCACATATAGTGGGGGGGAGCAGTACATAGGTGGGGGTTTTTCTTATCGGGGGTCTCAGAAATGTGGTGATAGGAGATGGTGGTCATCTGAAAACAATGTGTGCAATGCATAGGCAAAGCGTATAAATCAGAGTTTCTCTCATATATATATATATATATATATATATATATATATATATATATATATATATATATATATATATATATATATATATACACACATATACACACACCCACACACCCCTACACACACACCCCTACACACACACCCCTACACACACACCCCTACACACACACCCCTACACCCACACCCCTACACCCACACCTACACCCACACCCCTACACCCACACCTACACCCACACACCTACACACACACACCTACACACACACACACACCTACACACACACACACACCTACACACACACACACACACCAACACACACACACACCAACACACACACACACCAACACACACACCAACACACACACACACCAACACACACACACACATTAACGTTTATTTTACAACTTATGTAAGTCGAAGCCAAGCTCCTCCCAAAAGTGGAACTTCAGCTTTAAGACCTCCTCCCCAGATCCTTTTTGTGAAACTGAGCTTTTGGGGAGGAGGGGGTACTCGATTTTGACACTTACCCGCAGCCACTTCCATTCCGGTTTTCCTTAGGCGATAAAAAGTTCTCCTTCCCCCTCCCTCCCGAAGTCTTCTGGGACACAAGGACAGGTCCTAGAAGACTTCGGTACCAGTCCGAGCACAGCGTCACTTGCGCATGTGTCGGTGGGCACCTCGGCTGTGAACCTGCAAGCTGTCACAGCCGGGTGCCCATAGTAGAGATGCCGGCACCACTGAGGGAGGAGAGAGGAAGAAAACTGCTGGGGTGAGTGGACCGTGTGACAGGTAAAGTGTGTGTCAAGTCAGCAGCTGCAGTTTTTGTAGCTGCTGACTTTTCATAAACACACAAATGACTGGAAGTAGAAGCTTTAAGGGAAGTAGAATATTTGTTACAGATAATCTCCGTATATAGAAATCCCAGCGCTGGGGTCTCTGTCATAGATTCTCTATGATGTCTCTAGGTCATAGATTCTCTATGTCATAGATGTCTCTAGGTCATAGATCTAGGTCATAGATGTCTCTAGGTCATAGATTCGTTTCATTTTATAATATCTTTAAACTGGTTTTAATATTTCAGCACTTTTCAAGCGGACGGTCTGATTCGGAGCTGTTCATGTTGTCATGGTGACTAAAAACATGGATTGTGCATCCAGATGAAGGGGGGGTGGGAGGGGGTACATTCCAACCTATTAATCCCACCATATCTTTCAATGTTAGAGGGTCTGTGATCCCTTCCCAAATCCTAGATCTGTAATGGATATGCCTAAAAAAATTATATATACACACTATAAATATATATGTGTGTGCATGTGTGTATATATGTATATATATGTGTGTGTGTGTGTATGTGTATATATATATATATATATATATATATATATATATATATATATATATATATATATATATATATATATATATATTGTTTTTGTGCTCATAAGTTTACATGCCCTAGCAGAATTTGATTTCTTGGCCATTTTTCAGAGAATATGAATAACACAAACTTTTCTGCTACTCATGGTGTTAGTGTTTGGCTGAAGCCATTTATTATCAATCAACTGTTTACTCTTTTTATATCATAATTACAATAGAAACTACCCAAATGACCCTGATCAAGTTTTCATACCCCAGTTCTTCATACCGTGTATTGCCCCCCTTTACCATCAATGACGGCTTGAAGACTTTAGTGGACGAGGCTCTTTATCTTCTCCAGATGGTAAAGCTGTCCATTCCTCTTCCAGTTCCTGTGAATTCTTGGGCTGTCTCACATGAACGTCACGTTTGAGATCTCCCCAGAGGGGCTCCATGATATTGAGGTCAGAAGACTGAGATGCCCCCTCCAGAACCTTCACTTTATTCTGCTGCAGCCAATGACAGGAGGACTTGGCCTTGTGTTTTAGATTGTCATGTTGGAATGTCCGTCCCATGCGCAGCTTCCTGGCTGATGAATGAAATGTTCCTCCAGTATTTGATAACATTCTGCATGCCTCTTGCCATCAATTTTGACCAAATTTCCTGTGTCTTTGTAGCTCACACATCCCCAAAACATCAGTGATCCACCGCCGTTTTTCACAGTAGGAATGGTGGACCTTTCATCATAGGCCTCCTTGTCTCCTCTCCAAATGTAGAATTTATGGTTGTGGCCAAAAAGCTAAATTTTGGTCTCATCACTTCAAATGACTTTGTGGCAGAAGGTTTGGGTCTTGTCTCTGTGCTGTTTGGCGTATTGTAAGCGGATACTTTGTGGCATTTGCGTAGTAATGACTTTCTTCTGGAGACTCGGCCATGCAGCCCGTCTTTCTTCAAGTGTCCCCCTTATTGTGCATCTTGTACAGCCACACCCCATGTTTTCAGACAGTCCTGTATTTCACCTGAACTTATTTGGGGGTTTTCTTTGCATCCCGAACAATTTTCCTGGCAGTTGTGGCTGAAATTTTAGTTGGTCTTCCTGACCGTGGTTTTGGTTTCACCAGAACCCCTCATTTTCCACTTCTTGATTAGTTTGGACACTGCTGATTGGCTTTCTCAATTCCTTGGATATATTTATATCCCTTTCCTGTTTTATGCAGTTCAACTACCTTTGTTATTTTTATTACATATGGTCACCAGTGCAGTACAGTGTCTTTTAATTAGTGTGGCGGTGATCAGGGACACTGACTGGTGACCATATGTAAAAAAATAATTAAAACATTTTATTTCGTTTTTACTTTTTTTTTTTTTCATATGGTTACCAGAGTGATGGTGTTACCATAGTAACACTACCGATCTGGGATCAGGATTTTTTTTTTTTTCCCATACTTATAGCTGTGAATTTCACTGCTATAAGCAAATATTTTTTACTGAATGACAATGTGTAGACACTGTATTGTGATTGGACACAGCCAATAAGATGCTACAAATAGGCTGTGATTGGCCCTTTTTGTACCATGTGATCAATCCCATACAATGGATGGCATGAAAGGCAGCCATTGTTTACAATTGTCATGCGACCGGCTGTGATTGGTCACAGCGATCACATGACACTGGCAGATAGCCAGTGCAGTGATCAGTCATCCGCTGTGTCCACAGGTGACAGCTCATGCCGGAGCGCAGCCCGTTCTCAGGAGGACGTCATATGACGCCCCCCCCCAGAACAATAGGGTTCCTACCCAAAGATTTTACTATTGTGTGGGTGGGAAGCGGTTACATTTTAACGTTTTTTTGGTTGTTAGTAGTTTTTTTAAGAAAAAAAAAAGTTGGCTGCTGTACTGACTTTGGGAAGTTAGTGCAGCAATCTCCTCTGCTGAGCTGTTCTGACGGGACCCCCTCTCCCGCCAGAACACTCCGATCAGCGCTCTCCACCATTGGCTGAGAGCGCTGATGGTTGCTGTTTTCTATTGACCCAGCCAATGTCTCCTGACATTGGGCCCGTGTGTACCCGGCTTTACACACATGAAGACTAGAACCAAACGTCATGGGCATGTAACGTATGCAGATAATCTATTCTGATGTGACACACCAGATGTTTTATGCAATGTGTCAGTTTTTCTTTCAGAATAATAAAATAAAAGCTATAAATAACTTCTTGCTGATCCCATGAGGTGGGCAATTGGAAGGAATTTATGGATTTTATTGAGTTTTTATTTTCAAAATCTGTCAGCTGTCTCATTTCGTAGTATTGTAACTGAATGAGACCGCTTCCTCACCAGGTCATTTCAAGGGATGCATGTCCCTTTAAGTGCCTGTTCACACTTGTGCGAGGCGGGAACCCTGCGAACCGGAAGTTTTAAAACTGCCAGTTCACACTTGTGCTCTGCGATATTGCATGTGATTTGCAGTGCAAATCGCATGTGATGTCCGTGCGATTTCAGACATAGATGGCATGACTGATATTGCGTCGCATTCGGACCAAACTCGCACAGGACCCTTTTTTTGTTCCGCACCAGAATTGGATTCATGTCCGGACTGTCAGTTCGCAGTGCGATATGCGAGCTGACGTGGGGGTATCCCTAACAATGTATTGACACTCCCAGCAGTTTGCATATGGCAGTGTGATACTTCTCCCCTCCCTGCTTGTCTCCAGCACTGCATGCAGGGAGTGGGAGAGGTGAACTACGATGTGCATGGATTGGCTAATGCCGAATCAAAGGAGTATGGGAGAACCTTTCTGTGCAGTGGATCTAATAGGGGAGGGGGGTGGAGAATACATGGAGGGGGGTGGAGAATACATGGAGGGGGGTGGAGAATACATGGAGGGGGGTGGAGAATACATGGAGGGGGGTGGAGAATACATGGAGGGGGGTGGAGAATACATGGAGGGGGGTGGAGAATACATGGAGGGGGGCGTATGTTTATGAAGGGGGGGGGGCTTTTAGGCTCTGCTGCAGGTAAGCAGCGAACCTAGTGTGTGTTTTTTTTTATTTTTTATCAAAAGGCTGCCTGGTGCCCAGAACTGCATGTCCGGACTATCGGGCAATAGGAATTATTCACGCCTTGTTCACATGGTACCAGCAGCGGTGGCAGTATACTGATCAGTCATCGGCTCTGTCCAATGACACAGCAGGTGACAGATTGCGCCAAAGTGCTGCCCTTTCCTTGGGGAGGGGGGCGGGGGACGACGTCATATGACAGTCTCCCAGGATAATGGGGTTCCCGCCTGGCCTATAGTATTTTTGTGGAAGGGTTAAAAGGAAAGAACTTTTGGTTTTCTGTTTTTTTTTCCCACATTTGTGTGTCACAATTATGATAAGTGGAGATCAGACGTATTTCTAGTCCGCCCCACTGGAGTTTCTTTGCTGTTAGATGAGGATTTGCACAACTATGGCTCAGGTCACATAGGTATGAAGTTTGGTAGATTGAGTGACTGTCTCCTTGATTTCTATGGCAGATCATGATGTTATCTGTGGTTTGCAGTTTACCAGGTGAGGCTTGGGTGAATCTGAGACATTTCTTTCAGAGCTGAGCTTTTTAAATGTTGTCGCGTGTCGTGCTGCCTTTGGTCGACTGGATATGAATGCAGCCCCACTGTGGATATGAATGCAGCCCCCTTCAATCGGTGTTCCATCTACTATCGTATGAGCCGGTTTAGGGGGGCGGACCTTGCTACAGCACAGCCGAACACAGACCCAGCCAGCTCCTGTTTGTTCCGTGGCACACACCTCGGGAGATTGTGAGACACAGGAAAGAGCGAGGGAGGGAAGCGCGAGCGCTGCAGTCAGCCACAACTTAAAGTGGCCCCAGGGCAGGCGGCCTACCGGGAAATTTCCCGGTATGCCAGTCCGGCCCTGGATAGAAGTCACAAGACTGCTATATACTGCTGATGAGAAAAGGTATATAGCAGTTTATATTTACTAAAAAATAATTGCATTTCTGTGTACCGTGGGAGACCAGATATTATTATTATTATTCAGGATTTACAGTATATTGTGCCAACAACAGTTTATGCAGCGCTTTGCAATAAAAAGGGGACTGTACAATTACAATACAGAAGGAATTGGCGGGGCCCGGGCTCATGGACTTTTTGACAAAATTCATATATATTTTTTCCTTTCAAAATGTCTGCAGCAGTCTGGCATTGCACCCCTGATTGCTGGTTGCAATGCTTTCCAGGTTCCTTTTTTTTAAAGGGGTTGTAAACCCTCCTGTTTTTTTTTCACCTTAATGCATCCTATGCATTAACCACTTCAGCCCCGGACCATTTGGCTGCTAAATGACCAGAGCACTTCTTGCAATTCGGCACTGCGTCGCTTTAACTGACAATTGCGCGGTCTTGCGACATGACTCCCAAACAGAATTGACGTTCTTTTTTTCCCACAAATAGAGGTTTCTTTTGGTGGTATTTGATCACCTCTGCGGTTTGTTTTTTTGCACTATCAACAAAAATAGAGTGTAAATTTTGAAAAAAATGCAATATTTTTTACTTTTTGCTGTAATAAATATCCCCAAAAAATGTATATATAAAAAAATCATTATTTTCTCAGTTTTAGGCCGATATGTATTCTTCTGGTAAAAAAAAATCGGAATAAGCATTTGATTGGTTTGCACAAAAGTTATAGCGTCTACAAAATAGGGGATAGTTTTATGGCATTTTTATAAAAAACATTTTTTTTTTACTAGTAATGGCGGCGATCAGCGATTTTTATCCTGACTGCGTCATGGCGGACACATCGGACGCTTTTGACACATTTTTGGGACCATTGTCATTTTTACAGCGACCAGTGCTATAAAAATGCATTGATTACTGTGAAAATGACACTGGCAGTGAAGGGGTTAACCACTAGGTGGCGCTGTAGGGGTTAAGTGTGACCTGGGGAGTGCTTCTAACTGTAGAGGGATGGGCTGTGTGACAAGACCGTGATCACCACTTACGATTACAGGGAGCTGTGATCAGTGTCCTGTCACTAGGCAGAGCGGGGAAATGCTTGTTTACATCAGCATCTCCCCGTTCTTCCTCACCGTGAGACGATCATGGGTATCCCCGCGGCTGGGCTCACGGAGCTCGCGGCGCGCGTCCACAATGCCGCTTCCTTAAAGGGGACGTATATATAAGCCCTTCTCCCTAGGAGTGCCATTCTGTCGACGTATAAGTGCGTGCCGCGGTCGGCAAGTGGTTAAGGTGAAAAAACATCTGACAATTACCGGCCCCCCATCCGTTTTACTTACCTGAGCCCTGGAATGTCCCACGACGAGGACGCGCTGCATCTTTGCCCGGGGTTCTCGGCTCTTGATTGGATAGATTGATAGCAGCGCAGCCATTGGCTACCGCTCCTGTCAATCAAATCCAATGACCCGGGGGGGCGGAGCCGAGTCCTGCATTCGGCGGCTATGGACACCGAATGCTGGACACCGAATGCTGGAGAGATCTTCCCAGAGGGGGCTATCTGATGTGGGGAGGAGCCGAGAGCCGCTGAGGGACCCCAGAAAACATTTCGGGGCCACTCTGTGCAAAACGAGCTGCACAGTGGAAGTATAAAATGTTTGTTTTAAAAATAAAAAATCTAACCTTTAGAGCCGGTTCACACTACAGCAACTTGGGATCCGACTTGTCAGACCTCAAGTCGCTCCAAGTCGCTTGACATAAGAAATTCCATTATAGTGAATGAAGCCGTCTTTATGCACACTACTGCAGTCACTCCGACTTCAGAAATGGTTCCTGTACTACAAGGCGACTTCTAAGCGACCTGTATCCATAGATTTCAATGGAAGGCGCCTCCAAGTCGGATCTCCATCTTAATTGAAGCAACTTTAGAGGAAAATGTTTACCCAGGCAAACCCCTCCCACCCACAGAGCTGATTATTCTGTGATTGGCCACAGACAGTCGCCTGTCCTTGACGCGCGGTAAGTAGCACGGTAAGTAGGCTTCAAGACGCCTTGCAAAGTCACGCTGCCCCTGTGTGAACCGACACTTAGGCCCCTTTCACACTGAGGCGTATTTCAGGCGTTTTAGCACTAAAAATAGCGCATAAATAACGCCTGAAATACTCATGTGAAAGCCTGAGGGCTTTCACACTGAGGCGATGCGCTGGCAGGAGAAAAAAAAAATCTCCTGCAAGCCGCATCTTTGGAGCGGTGTGTATACCGCTCCTTTCCTTTGAAATCAATGGGACATACCGCGGTAATACTGCCTGCAAACCGCGGCTGTAGCCACGGGTTGCGGGCTGTATTAACCCTTTTTCGGGTGCTAGAGGGGTTTAAAACCGCACCGCTAGCGGCCGAATATCGCGGTAAATACAACGGAATAGCGGCGCTGAAAATCGCGCCGCTATACCGCCACTGCACATGCCTGCTTTAGTGTTTTTAAAGTGTTCCTTTTTTTTTTCCTGCAGAAATTTTTTATATTGTCACAAAAAGTGAGCTTAGGCTCCATGCACACTGAAGCGTATAAACTGCCGTTTTTGTGAGTTTGGGCGTGTTTATTTTTTATTTTTTTAACAGCCCATAAACTCCTCTGGTGTGTCGTGTGTGTGTGTGTCGTGTGTGTGTGTGTCGTGTGTGTGTGTGTGTCGTGTGTGTGTGTGTGTCGTGTGTGTGGTGTGTGTGTCGTGTGTGTGGTGTGTGTCGTGTGTGTGTCGTGTGTGTGTGTCCGTCCGTATGAACACATGGACGTTTTTGGACATTTATCAGCAATGGAGTTTTTTTTTTTAACAGCCCATAAACTCCTCTGGTGTGTCGTGTGTGTGTGTCGTGTGTGTGTGTGTGTCGTGTGTGTGTGTCGTGTGTGTGGTGTGTGTCGTGTGTGTGTGTCCGTCCGTATGAACACATGGACGTTTTTGGACATTTATCAGCAATGGAGTTTTTTTTTTTTAACAGCCCATAAACTCCTCTGTTGTCGTGTGTCGCGTGTCGTGTCGCGTGTGTGTGTGTCCGTCCGTATGAACACATGGACGTTTTTGGACATTTATCAGCAATGGAGTTTTTTTTTTAACAGCCCATAAACTCCTCTGTTGTCGTGTGTGCGTGTCGCGTGTGTGTGTGTATGAACACATGGACGTTTTTGGACATTTATCAGCAGTGGAGTTTATGGTCTGAACGCTCTAAAATCATGTTCAGGAGCGGTTTTTCTGACCACAAAATACACTTAAAAATGATAAACACTCAAAAACGTGGCTAACCAGCATTTTTAAAGTTTTTGATCTATTGAAAAAAAATATAAAAAAAGTTTCTTAAAAAAAACGCTAATAAACGCAAAAGCGTTGAAAGACTCGCTGCAAAAGCTACTGGCATTTTTTTATAAAGTTATTTTAACTTCCAGTGAGCGTTGAGGCCTTATCCTTTTAATATTTAAACCTCTTCAACACATAATATATCTCCTTGTTTTCTCATTTGTGGCTTGTTTATTCTCCCTACTGGTTTGTATTGTCTGTGGCGTCCTCTGGGAAAGGACAAGGATCTGAAACGCGTACTTTCTGTTCCTATACATCTGTGTGGTGGGGGGTGGGGGTGCTGCCATGAAGATTGCTGAAAAATGTTGTTTCTCGTAGATGTAATTCCGTTTTTATATTTGTGTGTTTTTTTTTTTTTTTTGTTTATCTTTCCGCAGGTTAGTCCGTTAGGGCAGTGTTTCTCAACTCCAGTCCTCAAGGTGCACCAACAGGTCAGGTTTTCAGGATTTCCCTCAGATGAAACAGCTGTGGTAATTACTATGGCAGTGAAACTGATCAAATTGCCTTCTGCAAACTAATGGAAATCCTGAAAACATGACCTGTTGGGCGCCTTGAGGCCTGGAGTTTAGAGACACTGCGTTAGGGCGTAGAGTACACGGGAATAGATGATGTGTATATTCAGCAGACGCCAGAAGCGCTATGCTTATCCCTGTGGACCAATAGCAGGAGGTTAGGAGAAGGATGTCGGAGTTGGCAGGTTTCCTGCAGACGGCCTCCTGATCATCGCAGAACTTTTGTTGGAACTGCAAAGATCCAGCATCATGTGGTCATCTTAATGGTGACCTATCAGGATATAAATATTGAAGCTTCTATTACTGACCTGTTTGTGTCTCACCAGCGAGTCGCTGTTCAGGGCTTGGCACAAGGCTGGTGAAATGCCAAGACACCTTGCCTGGGTACCTGTGATTGACGTGGTAGTAAAGCAATGGTAACGGGGAGAGGACTGGAACCTTCACTGTCTCGGTGGCATATATACATTGCTATCCATTAGGGTTCCCAGTAAAGTGGTCCTATGGGTGCTATTCTGGCAATCTTGTTACATAACACTGATTAATTGTAAGAGGTTTTGAGGGAACTATAAGGCATGGTGGGGTGCTCAACCTGGGGCCCCTCCAGCTGTTGCGGAGCTATAAGTCCCTTCATGCCTATGCCTTTCGGAGTCATGCTCATAACTGTCAGCCTTCCAGTGCCTCATGGGATTTGTAGTTTTTGCAACTGCTGGAGGGTCACAGGTTGTGAGCACCCCCCTGCTTTAAGGTGTCCAATCTCCCCCCGTGGCCAGACAATGTGACCAGGGCCATACCATTGGCTGTGCTGGGGGGGGGGGGTGTAATACTGATGGTCACACTCACGACCACTCTAGGGATACTCGGAAGGAGCTTAACCCTTTAAAGGGGAAGTGCAATGTGACCCACTTTCTAGAAGGGTCAACATCTTAACCTTTGGCAGATGGTGGAACATGTGGGATTCACCGTATTGGATTCATCATCTGGGATTCTTTGGGCTTTCAGATTTATACGTTTTTTGTTTTGGGTTTTTTTTGTTTGTTTTTTAAGATCTTTTTATTAGATTTAAGACAAACCAACAAACAAAGAAACATACAACAAAACAATACAACCTGGTCATAAACATTAGGCAATACACTCAAACATAAAAAAATAAACGGATATCAGTGGAAAATATAAAGTAGGCACAATGGTAAAAGGCTCAGGTATAATCCTGGGATATAGCAAAGGTGGAGGTCCAGACATTAGAGATCCCCGAGGCACGGCCCATCAATGGTCAAGCAAGAGATCAGTGCTGGGAGAGGGTTAGCGGGACTAGCCAACCATCTACCCCAAATTTTGTGGGAGGTTTTTTTCCGACTTTCCGGAGTTCAAAAGTAAGTTTATACAGTGGGATAGCGTCAATACGTTTTTACCAGAAGATTTATCATTTTTATTTGCATGGTGTGTGATTACCGTATATACTCGCGTATAAGCTGACCCGAATATAAGCCGAGGCACCTAATTTTACCACAAAAACTGGGAAAACTTATTGACTCGAGTATAAGCCTAGGGTGTCCATCTACATGCCTCACTGCCCATGACTGGACTGACGTTTAACATGGGAGTCTATGGAAGGGGTGCCCGGCTTTGAAAAATCGGTGCTCCCCGGTCGTAGGTCCCCCGGACAACAAACTTTGCACACTTGTAGAGGAAGAGTGGGGCTATATGTGTGCCAAGTTTGGGGTCCAGGGGATCTACGGCTGGCCAGGATCAGGCGCACAAATTTGAAGATGGACACAGACTCGAGTATAAGCCGAGGGGGGCATTTTCAGCACAAAAAAATGTGCTGAAAAACTTGGCTTATACTCGAGTATATATGGTAATTGTGATTGTGTTTTTTCACTATTGGGATTATGTAATTGATATTGCGTATAGTTCTCAGCATGCAGGATATGTCATTTTGTTACGTTGTGGTGTTTGGAGGTGCACAGCATTTTTTCTTGTAGCTGCACAGCCCTATAAAAGTAGAAACTCTTTGATAACCAAGAGCTTACTTTACCTTTTTACAGTGGTCCTATGTCCATAGAAAATGCACCTTTTTAAGCCTCGTACACACAATCTGATTTTCCGCGGACAAAGCGTAGGACTTTTGTCCGAAGGGCGTTGGCCAGGAACTTGTCTTGCATACAAACGGCACACAATTGTCGGCCAACAAACACAAAACTACGTTTTTTTTTTCAGCTCTTTAGCACCACCCTTTGGGCAACTTCTGTTAATGTTGTGTTATGGTGAGCATTGCTTCTGAGCATGCGTGTTTGTACTTTGGAGTTTTGTCTGAAGGACTTGCGTACACACATTTGTTGGCAGAGAATTTTTAAAGCATGCTATCCAACTTTTGTCCATGGAAAATCCGACAACAATGGTCCGATGAAGCACACAAACGGTTGGATTTTCCGACAACAGCCTGCCATCACACAATTCCCGTCAGATAATCCGATCGTGTGTACGAGGCTTAAGAGTCACCTGCTCTCTTCAGTAGGTGGACTGATGATGGAGCAAGTTGCTAATTTCCGGAGAGCGCTGGGTTTTAGGGAGTCTCCAGGCATTCTAAAGGCAAGAGGGCCAGGAGGTACCAGCCTTATGGACCATTAAGGGTGACCCTTTAATAATGAGAACTGTTTAGTCTGTAATTGGTAACTTCTCGTTAAATTCTGCTTTACTTGGCTATTATGTTAACCCGTCTTATCCCCTAGACCCCCACAATTGGCCAATGAGACCCTCTATCACAATGATGTCTGAGTATTAAAGTGTTGGGGAACATGTCATCTTGTGCTGCTTTAAAGAACACCTTGGATCCACCTTTCTCAACCTTTTTGTACAGCTGAGTAACCCTTGAAATGATTTTTAGGCTCTCGGGGAACCCCTGCTAAAGAATTATGCCTACAGCTCATAAAACATGTCATTAAAGCGCATGTCCCACGGCCAATCCTTTTTTTCTCTTGTCATCCATGGACTGACACAGCGTGTCTTATACACCTTTACATGTGGGTTATGTCCCTGCTTGCAGGAGAAGACCTAGGCAGAATGTGAGATGTTATACATACATTCTAAACAGCCAGAGCTGAACAGCCCCGCCCAGGGGGGCGGTCCCTCCGGGCATAACCCTCCCACTGCAGTCAGCAGACCTCAGTTTTTTTCTGCCTAGCAGAAGGAGAAGACGTGGCTCTCTCAGGAGCCAGTCTCCTGACCTATTTTTTTTTTATTTTTTTTGAGATCTTCTATCAACTGTCGGCTGGGCAACAGGTTGGGTACAAGATATCCTCGTAGTCTTCCCTGTCCGACCATCGAGCGTGCTGATCCTCGCCTTGTGTGCGTGAGACTCAGTTCACGACATGCCCCACGACTCCAGGGGTGGCCGGTGGGCTTCCAGCTCCGCGGTCCTCTCAAGATAGAACAGTCCGGCTGTATCTTTCGCGGTGGACCGGGCCGACAGCTACTCAGTACCGCACTGTGATAGTTCTGTCAGAAACACACCAGCGGGTCCCTCAGGGGACGGGTAAGTAGTCTCTCCTGGCTGCAGGTGAGTACATGCTGTGTGTTTCTTGTGTGGGGGATTTCCCTGTCTCCCCCTGTGTTTTTAATGTCACTCTCTGTTCACTAGTGCTGGCGCTGTACTATAGGGGGTGCCTGGGGGCCATACTGTCCTGGGGGGGGGGCTCATGCTGCTCTGCACTCGCTGGGGCTGTTTTGTTTTTGGAGGTGAGGGGCCTGGGCGCCGTTCGGCGCCATGTTTTGTGTGTGTGCTGGTTTTTACATTGGCGGCCATCTTGCCGGGGCCCGCCGGAGCACATTGCGGCGGCCATTTTCTTGTAGCCGCACGTCTTTTCTGGCACTAGTTTGGCCTCTAGCGCCGCTGGAAACGGCGCGAATCTCCTCACACTCTCTCCTCTCAGCTCACTCACGCTGAGCAGCGCGGCGCAGTGAGACAGAGCGGCGGAACCGAGCGGTCCTGGTCAGGTTGGTGGGTTCCCTGGGCATTCCCCTACTTCAGTCAGCACGGCCTGTGGGTGGTCTGAGAGGGACATTATGGAGTCAGAGTCACCAGCTTCCCCTAACATGCCAGAGGCAGCAGCCAGTGCTCCAGCACCTGCGGTCCCTATGGACCAGTTGTCGGCAGTCCTGGAATCATTTCTGACCAGGATGGAAGCTGTGTGTGAGCACAAGGGAGCAAAAAAGCGCCCTCTCCCCACTTTATCTCCACAAGGGGAGTGCTCTGCTTCAGATATGGGCCTAGTTATTGCTGCTCAGGACCCTAGCTCTGAATATTTGGATGGTTTTGAACAGGACATTCCTTGTGAGGAAGACTCCAGTTCTGAGTCAGTAAATGACAGGGCGCTTGTTAGTGAACTCATTGATGCTGTGAGGGACACTCTCAAGCTAGATGCTGCGACCGCAGAACCTCAGGCGGATACAGTCTCCTTTGGTTCTTTTAAGACCAAGCCTTCTAAAAAGGTTTTTCCATATGTACCTTTCTTTGACCAGCTCATTGACCAGGTCTGGGAAAAGCCGCAGAAGACTTTTATGGTCCCGCGGCGTTTGTCTATTAGATACCCCTTTGAAGACGCCCTGCTTAAAAAGTGGGCTTCTCCCCCGGTGGTCGACCCTCCAGTCGCCCGTTTAAACAAGGCCACCTCTCTCCCGATGGAGGGGACTCCTGCGTTTAAGGACCCCACTGACAGGAGGTCAGAAGTGGTGAGTAGAGCCATGTTCGCCTTGTTGGGATCCGGCCTACGGCCCGTAGTAGCGGCGACCCTTGTGTCTCAGACACTCACGGAATGGGCAAAAATTTTGCACCAAACTGTGCAGGAGTATAACCTTCCTCCAGACACTATTGCTCTGGCCCACCAGATGGTGCAGGGTCTGATATATGTGTGCGACGCCACGTTGGACGCGGCCCCTTTAATATCCAGGGCCTCTGTCTCGGTGGTGGTATTGCGTCGTCTCATCTGGTTGAAATGCTGGTCTGCTGACCTAGCCTCTAAGAAGCTCCTGACGGATCTACCTTTTAAGGGTGGTAGACTTTTTGGTGCTGCTCTGGATGACATCATCAAGGATGTCACGGGAGGTAAAAGCACTCTCCTTCCTCAAACTATCAAGGGTAAGGAGGCCCGACGTAAACCGGGTCCTTCCTTTCCAGCAAAAAAGGGTTTTTTTCGTCCGTCAGAGTCCACGGGTAAGCCATCCCAGACTGACAACAGTGCGGCTGGCGGGCACAAGCGCCCCTGGGTGCGTAAGCCGAACAAGCCGGCTCCCAAGCCCGCCTCCGCGTGAAGTCTTGCCCCCGCCCGTCTCTGGGGTGGGGGGACGACTTCGCAGGTTCACGGATCGGTGGACCTCCCGGATCTCCGACCGGTGGGTGTGCGAGGTGGTCACCTCAGGATACAGAATAGAGTTCCGCTCCTGGCCCCCAGACAGATTCTTTCCCTCAAATCTCCCTCTCCTTCCTGCCCGTCGGGCAGCCCTCTTGGGGGCTGTACAGGATTTGATCGGGTCCGGAGTAATTGTGCCGGTTCCGTCCCAGGAGAGGTTTCAGGGGTTCTACTCGAATCTGTTTGTTGTTCCAAAAAAGGACGGGGTTCGGCCGATCCTGGACCTCAAGGCCCTGAATGCCTTCGTGAAGGTGCAAAAATTCCGCATGGAATCCATTCGCACGGTGGTCGCTACACTCCGTCAAGGGGATTTTCTGGCATCCTTGGACATCAAGGACGCCTACTTGCATGTTCCGATCTGCGCAAGCCACCAGAAGTTTCTGCGCTTTGCGGTCGGCGAAGTCCACTATCAATTTGTGGCTCTTCCCTTCGGCCTGGCCTCGGCACCGAGGGTGTTCACCAAGGTGCTTGCCCCGGTCCTAGCTTTGCTGAGACAGCGAGGCATTGCTATCGCGGGCTATCTGGACGATTTCCTTCTAAGAGCAGACAGTGGCTCAGAATTGGAAGAAAGTGTGACTATCGTCAGTCAGACCCTCAGGGAGTTTGGGTGGCTCCTGAACGTTCAGAAGTCGGTTCTAGTCCCGACTCAGCGTCTGGAGTATCTAGGTCTGATTCTGGACTCCTTGGAAGCAAGAGTCTTCCTACCTCCAGACAAACTACTGACACTTCAGTCTGCAGTACGGGTGCTGACGTCCCGAAAATGGTCGTCAATCCGCTTTTGCATGAGAGTCCTGGGACTCATGGTGGCCTCCTTCGAGGCCGTTCCTTATGCCCAAGCGCACACCAGGGCTTTACAGAAAGTGATCTTGTCCACTTGGGACAAATCCCAGTTGTCCTTGGATCTTCAGATCCAGGTGAGTCACCTGGTCAGGGCGTCCCTGACGTGGTGGTTGAGGTCCCCGGCTCTTCGGTCCGGGAAGTCGTTCCTCCCCATCCAATGGACGGTGATCACGACGGACGCCAGCCTGATGGGCTGGGGGGGAGTCTGGGGAGTCCTGTCGGCCCAAGGGCTTTGGACTCCGGACGAAGCCCTCTTACCGATCAATGTGCTGGAGATACGGGCAATCAGACTGTGCCTCTCCTCATGGTCGGAGAAACTACAGGGTCACTCCATCAGGATACAATCGGACAACGCCACAGCAGTGGCATATGTCAACCATCAAGGGGGGACTCGGAGCTCAGCTGCGGCTTCCGAGGTCGCCCGCATCCTGAGGTGGGCCGAAAGAAGCGTGCCGGCTCTGTCGGCCGTCTACATTCCGGGCGTAGACAATTGGCAGGCGGACTATCTAAGTCGCCAGACGCTGGACCAGGGGGAGTGGTCCTTGCACCCGGAGGTCTTTCAACTTCTTTGCAGACGGTGGGGCACGCCGGATGTGGACCTGATGGCTTCTCGACTCAATCGCAAGGTGTCGAGGTTTGTGGCCAGATCCAGGGATCCCTGGGCGGATGCCTCGGATGCGTTGGTGGCCCCATGGGGTCAGTATCGCCTGATATACGTTTATCCTCCGCTGCAGTTGCTCCCTCGCCTGCTCCGCAGGGTAGCGACCGAGGGAATTCCGGTGATCCTCATTGCTCCGGATTGGCCTCGGCGTCGCTGGTACGCCGATCTGGTACGTCTCGTCGCAGACGTTCCCTGGCGGTTACCGATACGGGGGGACCTTCTGTCTCAAGGTCCTATATTTCATCCTGCTTTACAGTCTCTGGTTTTAACGGCATGGTTATTGAAAGCCAGGTGCTGAGAGACCGAGGTCTCTCGGATTCGGTCATTTCGACCATGTTAAGGGCACGGAAGTCTTCCTCCAGAAGGATCTATCACCGTACTTGGAGAGCTTACATCGCCATGTGCGAAGAGCTGGACTGGCGCCCACGAACGTATTCCGTTCCCAGAATCCTGCATTTTCTGCAGCGTGGCGTGACCCAAAAGCTCGCTTTGAGTACCATTAAGGGTCAGATTTCGGCCTTGGCCATCTTCTTTCAGCGACCGCTGGCGGGTCATCCCTTGGTTAGCACCTTTGTGCAGGGGGTTCGCCATGTGCTCCCCCCTGTCAAGCCTCCTCTCCCCCCGTGGGATCTGAATTTGGTGCTCTCGGTCCTCCAGGAACCTCCCTTTGAAAATATTAGAGATATTCCCCTCTTGACTTTGTCTCAGAAGGTGGCCTTCTTGGTGGCCATTACTTCCATTAGACGAGTGTCTGAATTGGCGGCCTTGTCCTGCAAGTCGCCCTTTTTGATCATCCATAAGGATAAGGCGGTGTTACGTCCGCGACCTTCCTTTCTGCCAAAGGTGGTCTCGGCTTTCCACTTAAACGAGGACATTGTCCTCCCGTCCTTGTGTCCTCACCCATCGCATCCCAGAGAGTTTGCGCTACACACTTTGGATGTGGTACGAGCCTTGCGGGTGTACCTGTCTGCTACTGCTTCTATTCGGAAGTCTGACTCACTATTTGTGGCTGTCTCTGGGCCAAAACAGGGCCAAGCGGTTTCGTCTGCCACCATTTCTAGGTGGATCAGACAAACCGTCATTCAAGCTTATGCTCTCAAGGGGCGGGCGCTTCCCTTTCCGGTTACGGCACATTCCACCAGGGCAATTGGTGCTTCCTGGACTTTCCGACATCAAGCGTCGGTTGCACAAGTGTGCAAGGCGGCGACCTGGTCGTCTGTTCATACCTTTTCTAAGTTTTATAAGGTTGATGTGGCTGCATCTTCGGATGCTTCCTTCGGCCGCAAGGTGTTGCAGGCCGCTGTTTGATGTTGCAACTCCTCCGTTGAGGAGCTCTGCCTTGTTTGGAGTGAAGTTTTTGGTTTTCCATTTATACTGCTCCCATCCCTCTTGACACTGCTTTGGGACATCCCACGTGTAAAGGTGTATAAGACACGCTGTGTCAGTCCATGGATGACAAGAGAAAATAGGATTTTTGTACTCACCGTAAAATCCGTTTCTCTGGCATCCATGGACTGACACAGCACCCACCCTTCTTTTTAAGTTTGTACTGCTTTGTTACGAACTGAGGTCTGCTGACTGCAGTGGGAGGGTTATGCCCGGAGGGACCGCCCCCCTGGGCGGGGCTGTTCAGCTCTGGCTGTTTAGAATGTATGTATAACATCTCACATTCTGCCTAGGTCTTCTCCTGCAAGCAGGGACATAACCCACGTGTAAAGGTGTATAAGACACGCTGTGTCAGTCCATGGATGCCAGAGAAACGGATTTTACGGTGAGTACAAAAATCCTATTTTTTTGTGCATTGCAATTGTTTTTTACATGACAAAGTAATACTCGCTGGATTGGTGTCTTTAATTTTCCCCTGTTCGTTTTTCGTGCACAAGAAGAACTTTTAAAACCCGATATAGGCAGTTTCCATTTTGCTTGTGGGCATTGTGAAGTCCGCAAGCACTGATTTCCAGGAAGCGGTGAATGCTCATCTCCCAGCATTCACCGCTCTTTCCCGCGCATGCGCCGTGTTAACTTCCTGGTTGCCATCACAACAGGCGGCGTCATTGAAAGTTCACACCCCGTTGTGATGGCATTCACGTCACGCGTCACTTTGTTTGAAAATCTTGCAAGATTTCGCAGGACGCCGCTCCGCATGGGCTCTTGGGAAGCATGACACTGCTCCCAGGAGACCTTGTGGTGAGCTCCCAGATAACAGTGCGGCGCCGGGGAAAGGAGTAGAAACGCCTACTCCCGCGGCAGTGAAAAACCGGAAGTCGGACTTTAAACCTCAATAATACGGTATTTAAATCACAAAAAAATGTTTTCTATTTGTTTGATTTGTGAAATAATTGATACGGAGCTGTATGCATGTTTTTGATTTTGTATTTCCGTGTATCGAAAAGGATAAATAAAATAATTGAAAACAAAAAAAAAATTAGTTGTGGCAATTGAACATGTATGTATTGTAATGAAGGTGATCGGATATTGTTGTTGTTGTTTTGGGTGGACATCCGCTTTAATACCTCCAAAAAGTTTTAAATCTAAGAATAAGTAATTTGTACTTACAGTATAAATAAAAGATTTTCACTGCGCTTAGCCTCTAGAAAGCAGCTGGCATAAATTGCTGCTAATATAAAACATAAAAAGATGTATGCAGTGCTGAAAAACAAATATACCAGCCATTTCATAAGTGTCCTCAGACACTTGTGTATAAAACAGCACATGAGTTCATAAAGAGTCCATTGGTCTTTAGAGGATACCCAAGGTATATAACTAGATGGACTGCAGGCGAATAATAGATCTGCCACTGAACACCAACACATCGGGCCTCTTACCCCAAAGTATGGACCGCTAGATTATAGGTGGTCAAACGGGCAAATATAGTAATCCACTGGCTGGTCTCCTCTCCTCTAAGGCAGCGTGCAAATGGATCCTGTATGTGCCTTAAGGATGGTGAATCCACAGGTCTCGTGCATCACAAAGGCAGACCCAGACGACGTTCTGATTGGACGAAACGCGTAGAGCCTGGTATCACTCCACTAAATGCGTGGACCGCCGCCATCTTGTGGGTTGGAAGCTATCCATTCACATGCTCGTTTTTTTTAAATGTGAGTATCCTGATTTACTTGCAGCAAAGCTTATACTGTGATATACTGCACCATGAGGAGTTGTCGGCCTTTATTTTGATGCATGAGATCTGTGGATTCACCATCCTTGAGGGACGTACAGGATCCATTTGCACACTGCCTTAGGCCCCTTTCACACTGAGGCGTTGAAAAAACGCTAAAAAAATCATACATTTTTTTACCGCGTTTTTACCACGTTCGCGGTAAAAATAGCGCTAACGCATATGCGTTTTTGCGGTAAAAGGTCTATTTGGTATCCCACAATCCTCCACTCTACTGCGGTCATGTGACCTTATGGGTGTTTTTACCACGTTTTTACAGCGGTACTCATTCATTTCAATGGGGATAGGCGTTTTTACAGCGCTATTTCATGCGTCCCAAAGATGCTCCAAAGAAGCTGTTTGCAGGATTTTTTCCAACGCACAGCCAGAAAAACGCCTCAGTGAAAGCCCTCAGGGCTTTCACATTGAGAATGCTGGGGCAGGATTATTTCAGGCATCTTTACAGCGCTATTTTTAACGCGAAAACGCTGTAAAAACACCTCAGTGTGAAAGGGGCCTTAGAGGAGGCCAGCCAGTGGATTACTATAATGCCTGTTTGACCACCTATAATCTAGTGTTTTATACTTTGGGGTAAGAGGCCTGGTGTGTTGGTGTTTAGGGGAGGATCTAGTCCTTAGCTACGAGCCAGGCCTTCAGTTACTGGCCACCAGTTGCCCTGCTCTACCCCGCCCCCTAATTCCGCCCCTAATCACGCCCTCATAAATTATCTCCTGAAATGACACTGTTAATATTTATTTTTGTAACTTAATTCTGCATAAAACATTTAACAACTTTAACAATTTTAGCATAAAGCATTACTGTGCCCATCAGTGCAGCCGATCACAGGGAGCAATGGGTAGAGCTGGCCGGATCAGATTATCTCCTGATATGACCCAGCTTGGATCTGAAATGCCGGCCGCCGTCAACGTTCCGCCTCCTGGTCCTATGATGGACACCAATTCAATTTCCCGACATTGGACCAGTGTGCGGTCTCATAGGAGCCGGTCCAGAAGGCTGGACTTTGATGGCGGCCGCCATTTCAGATCCAAGCTGGGTCACAGCGGGGAGATCCTCTGGCTGTCCTCCGGACCGTTTCATTGGCTGATCGCTTCTAGCAGAAGTGGTGCAGCCTTTCTTTTTAAAGAGCAGCCAATTGCCTCCCTGCCCCAGTCAGCCCCTCCTCCACACTCGCCCTCCACTCGCCCACAGGTGAGTGGAAATTTTGAGGGCTGATAAAAGTAATGATTTAAAAATCGAATCTTAAGAGTGAAGTTCTACATTAAGCCAAGCTGTCATGTGACGTGTTTCCCGCTGAATTATTTACATGTCATCTCATCCAATTGTAAAGCCGGGGATGTGACTTGTAGAAGATCTTCAGTCATTGAGTGTTTATTACTAGATGGTGTCTGTATACAGCAAGCAGCACCTTCTATTCGGCTCTAACTTGTGGCATGAAATTGTATATTTCTAATACATTTACTATTCTCTTCTCCGCAATTCCTTTATCCAACTTCCTGCTTTTCTGTTGGGCAGGGACTTTGTGCCGTTCCGGGGACAATACGGTTCCTGTTTGTCTATTAATGGAGAATGTCATTGTCTGTGGATGAATTGTTACAGCTCCTTCAATGGCCACTTATTGAGAAGACCTACAACTGCGTTCATGAAGTCATCGCTGCCATCGTTTGCTTCATGGGGGTGATTTTTTTCACCCAAAAGTTCAGCATTTAAAGTGGAACATCTCTCTATCCATATTGACTAATTCTAATCCTGTTACTAGCCAGAGCCGACATAGGAGGGGGGGGGGGCGCGTGTCCTCCCGAGCATAACCAGACCGGCGTCTGAGATCAGGGCCCCCCCCACACCTCTGCCTCTCCAGAGCACCTCAAGACAGATCACTGGTGCTGTGTAATAAGCATCAGAAGCTCAGGGGGGGAGGGGGACGCACTTGCATACTCTCTATCTGCCCCCCTCTCCTACTGCTCCACTCCCTCTGAGCACCTTCTGACATACACTGGCAGCCATGGCGCCCCTCTCAATGTATGCCTCGGGCACATGCCCCTCCTTAGTTTCGGCCCTGCTGCAAGCATTCGTAAATAGGAAAGTTATATCCTTTTTTTTTTCTTCTTTCTTTCGTTAATTTTTGGTTTCTAGGCCTTGGCAAATGTCTTGCATCCCAGGAGTCTTCAGGAGGGGCTTTCCTTTCTCAGCCAAGCACACCCGTGTGCCTGAGCTAAGGGCAGATTGATTCCTAGAAGTGCTACTTGAATCATCTGTCCTTAATCAGGATGTCCGCAGCTAAAAATTAAATGCTAGGGGGGTGTTTACCAAAGTGATGTCTACTTTCAATCTTAGTTTTATTGGGAAATTATACAAATATACATACATCGATGGTATTATACCATCAAAACCTCTTATAAATACATTATACACACTAACAACCAAAACGGCAACAAAAAAGTATGGAGACATGAATGGAATTGGGGGGGGGGGGGGGGGAGAGGGCTTTGAATATTAAAAATGAATTAAATAGCGTTTTTGGTTTGTGGTGCTCAGATGTGCAGTTTATGACAAAAAATTATCAGTTTACTTGGTTCAGGAACAAACTATACGTTTTTGTGTGAAGTACCGTATTTATCGGCGTAGAACACGCACCCCAAGTTTAGGAGGGAAGTTTAAGGAAAAAAACTTACATTTAAATGCCCATCAATGCAGCCTTATTGGTGTCCATTTGCAGCCTTGCCCAGTGTCATCGCAGCATGATCGTTTAAAATTACCGCCGCCGAGATAGACAGAGCCGGATGTCCTGTGTACTCGGCTCCTCTCGCAGTCCCGCCCCTTGGCCAGGCTCCTATGATGGACATAACACAGGTCCAATGGCGGGACTGCGAGCGGAGCCAAGCCTAGTTGAATACACAGTACACTCGGCTATGTGTATCGGCGGCGCTCGTCCTCTTCCCCTCAGACGGCGGGGATCGGCGTATAACACGCACCCACAATTTCCCCCTGATTTTAAGGGGAAAAAATAAATACGGTAGTTTTAGAGGCTGCCTTGGATCAGGATTGAAAATGTTACTATACCCAGGAGCCTGCAGTCACTATACCTGCTCTCCCCAGGAGCCTGCAGTCACTATACCTGCTCTCCCCAGGAGCCTGCAGTCACTATACCTGCTCTCCCCAGGAGCCTGCAGTCACTATACCTGCTCTCCCCAGGAGCCTGCGGTCACTATACCTGCTCTCCCCAGGAGCCTGCGGTCACTATACCTGCTCTCCCCAGGAGCCTGCGGTCACTATACCTGCTCTCCCCAGGAGCCTGCGGTCACTATACCTGCTCTCCCCAGGAGCCTGCGGTCACTATGTACCTGCTCTCCCCAGGAGCCTGCGGTCACTATGTACCTGCTCTCCCCAGGAGCCTGCGGTCACTATGTACCTGCTCTCCCCAGGAGCCTGCGGTCACTATGTACCTGCTCTCCCCAGGAGCCTGCGGTCACTATGTACCTGCTCTCCCCAGGAGCCTGCGGTCACTATGTACCTGCTCTCCCCAGGAGCCTGCGGTCACTATGTACCTGCTCTCCCCAGGAGCCTGCGGTCACTATGTACCTGCTCTCCCCAGGAGCCTGCGGTCACTATGTACCTGCTCTCCCCAGGGGCCTGCGGTCACTATGTACCTGCTCTCCCCAGGAGCCTGCGGTCACTATGTACCTGCTCTCCCCAGGAGCCTGCGGTCACTATGTACCTGCTCTCCCCAGGAGCCTGCGGTCACTATGTACCTGCTCTCCCCAGGAGCCTGCGGTCACTATGTACCTGCTCTCCCCAGGAGCCTGCGGTCACTATGTACCTGCTCTCCCCAGGAGCCTGCGGTCACTATGTACCTGCTCTCCCCAGGAGCCTGCGGTCACTATGTACCTGCTCTCCCCAGGAGCCTGCGGTCACTATGTACCTGCTCTCCCCAGGAGCCTGCGGTCACTATGTACCTGCTCTCCCCAGGAGCCTGCGGTCACTATGTACCTGCTCTCCCCAGGAGCCTGCGGTCACTATGTACCTGCTCTCCCCAGGAGCCTGCGGTCACTATGTACCTGCTCTCCCCAGGAGCCTGCGGTCACTATGTACCTGCTCTCCCGCAGGAGACAGAACATGGAGATGTAATTATTTTATTCCCCTACTTGCAAATTGGGGGAATCTTAGGGATACCCACCCCCCCCCCCAAGGCCACCAGTTCAGGTGACCTGGGGGGGGGGGTCCCTAAGATTCCCCTAATTTGCAGAGATTTCCCTTCGCTTCCTGTTTGGCTATGAAGGAAGTGAAGGGAAATCTCCACAATGGGTCACAGATGGCAAAATAACGAGTTCTAACCCTCCCTTACTCCACGATGGAAAGAAAAGTTTAATGAAAAAGGGGGGGAAAGGAATTAGGGACTGTTAGGAGCCAAAGCCTGGTAAGGCAATGTATGTCCATCCCTAGGGACTTTTGTGGAATCGTGTTACGGTAGGATCACGCATTTACATCCCAATAAATTGCTATAGGGGGAGGACGGAAAAAAATGGGACTTTAATTGAAGCACCAGTTAGAAAAGGAATAAAGTTGGCTGAACCATAGGAATTTATTAAAATTATCATCATATTGCACACATAAACAGTAGTTGCAACAAGGATACATGTTAAACATTGTAACAGTAGTGGACGTTATAGTATAATAAGGCCACTACTGGAAGGGTACACAGTAGAATGGTTATAGCAATAATACATGATTTTATGACATTATTGTCAAAAGAAAAAAGCACGGATAATTCCAAAGGGTCACCACAATTAGGAAGGGTAAGATCGATAGTAGAGGATAATGCCTGCGGGACCTATGGCCTGGTTAAACCTGTATAGAGGGTAACTCGGTATTGGTTCTTGAGAAAAAGTAATTGAAAGGCGCGGCATCAGGTAGCTCTACGCGTTTCGTGACTGCCATGTCACTCATCAGGAGCATGCGCGTGTTGTCACTGGTAAAGTAAAAAAAAAATTTTTTTTTGGGGTAAATGCAAGGGTAAAAGTATCAATGGGGGTAAGATGTAGAGCCCCCCAGCATGGAGGTGCATACTTACAAAATTAGTAACCGATAACTGCAAACCAGGTGGGGCATGGCAGGTGTCTGCAAATAGCCCCCAATGGGAGACTAGGCGGATGGACCAGGAAGGGGGGTCCACATGGGGTACCACCGGACAGGTATGGCAAACGGGGCGACCCTGTGGGGAAGTGATGAATTAAGGTGTGTGTCCCGGAGGGACGGCAAGGATGGGGAAGTGAGGGGAAAGGTGAGTGCAAGTGGGGTAGGATAAGTGCAAAGGGAAGGATAGCAATCTAAACGTGAAGTGTGTGAGGCAGAAGGGGTGAGGCTAGGGTGACAGAGGTGAACCCCACTGGGTTACAGTGAATGGGAGTGAGGGGAAGGGAGTGGGGGGGGGAGAGTGAGGAATGGAGAAGTGAACGGGGGAAGCTAGGAGGACTGGGTTGCAAGGCGACCGCACAATGGCGGGGTACCTACCAGAGGAACGAAGTGCTGTGAGTGCAGTGGAAATGGTAGACAGGACGCCAGAGTGCCACTTCCGCCGGATGGAGCCCATATAGGTGCCGGCCCGGTACCGCCGACCTACGTCACGTTGTGTGATGAAGGGGAGGGGGAGAAGCGCCGTCAGTCGGAGAGTATCTTCCGGCCGACCGGCGCCTCGATTCTCTCCTAAGAAATCACTGAGTGACAGGGCCAGCGTGTGGACATGACGGCGTTGGGTGGCGTGACGTAGACGCACAGTGCTGGAACATCCGTCCCCCCAAGCCTCGATTGAGGGGGGGGGAAGCAAGGTGCGTCACGGCTCCCTGAACAGGGGAAGGACCAAACACTGGGCAGCCACATCTAAATACACCAGGTCAGCAGTGGTGGAAACAATTGGTAAAACTATAAGGCAATACATATGGATGATTAGCAAATACTAAATTAAACCTATTAAGACCATGAAAAACAGGGAGGCTACACATAGGAGAATTAATTGCAGGTTGTGTTTGGAAGAGTATCCTGGTGGAGCATAAATAGGTGCCTCCATCCCTAGTAATAATGAAAAAGGGGGGGAAAGGAATTAGGGACTGTTAGGAGCCAAAGCCTGGTAAGGCAATGTATGTCCATCCCTAGGGACTTTTGTGGAATCGTGTTACGGTAGGATCACGCATTTCCATCCCAATAAATTGCTATAGGGGGAGGACGGAAAAAAATGGGACTTTAATTGAAGCACCAGTTAGCAAAGGAATAAAGTTGGCTGAACCATAGGAATTTATTAAAATTATCATCATATTGCACATATAAACAGTAGTTGCAACAAGGATACATGTTAAACATTGTAACAGTAGTGGACGTTATGGTATAATAAGGCCACTACTGGAAGGGTACACAGTAGAATGGTTATAGCAATAATACATGATTTTATGACATTATTGTCAAAATTCTCCTATGTGTAGCCTCCCTGTTTTTCATGGTCTTAATAGGTTTAATTTAGTATTTGCTAATCATCCATATGTATTGCCTTATAGTTTTACCAATTGTTTCCACCACTGCTGACCTGGTGTATTAGATGTGGCTGCCCAGTGTTTGGTCCTTCCCCTGTTCAGGGAGCCGTGACGCACCTTGCTTCCCCCCCCCCCCCCTCGCCTCAATCGAGGCTTGGGGGGGACGGATGTTCCAGCACTGTGCGTCTACGTCACGCCACCCACGTGGGACGTGCGGCGTTCTTATGAACGCCGTCATGTCCACACGCTGGCCCTGTCACTCAGTGATTTCTTAGGGGAGAATCGAGGCGCCGGTCGGCCGGAAGATACTCTCCGACTGACGGCGCTTCTCCCCCTCCCCTTCATCACACAACGTGACGTAGGTGGGCGGTACTGGGCCGGCACCTATATGGGCTCCATCCGGCGGAAGTGGCACTCTGGCGTCCTGTCTACCATTTCCACTGCACTCACAGCACGTCGTTCCTCTGGTAGGTACCCCGCCATTGTGCGGTCGCCTTGCAACCCAGTCCTCCTAGCTTCCCCCGTTCACTTCTCCATTCCTCACTCTCCCCCCCCCCACTCCCTTCCCCTCACTCCTATTCACTGTAACCCAGTGGGGTTCACCTCTGTCACCCTAGCCTCACCCCTTCTGCCTCACACACTTCACGTTTAGATTGCTATCCTCCCTTTGCACTTATCCTACCCCACTTGCACTCACCTTTCCCCTCACTTCCCCATCCTTGCCGTCCCTCCGGGACACACACCTTAATTCATCACTTTCCCACAGGGTCGCCCCGTTTGCCATACCTGTCTGGTGGTACCCCATGTGGACCCCCCCTTCCCGGTCCGTCCGCCTCGTCTCCCGTTGGGGGCTATTTCCAGACACCTGCCATGCCCCACCTGGTTTGCAGTTATCGGTTACTAATTTTGTAAGTATGCACCTCCATGCTGGGGGGCTCTACATCTTACCCCCATTGATACTTTTACCCTTGCATTTACCCCAAAAAATGTTTTTTACTTTACCAGTGACAACACGCGCATGCTCCTGATGAGTGACATGGCAGTCACGAAACGCGTAGAGCTACCTGATGCCGCGCCTTTCAATTACTTTTTCTCAAAAACCAATACCGAGTTACCCTCTATACAGGTTTAACCAGGCCATAGGTCCTGCAGGCATTATCCTCTACTATCAATCTTACCCTTCCTAATTGTGGTGACCCTTTGGAATTATCCGTGCTTTTTTCTTTTGACAATAATGTCATAAAATCATGTATTATTGCTATAACCATTCTACTGTGTACCCTTCCAGTAGTGGCCTTATTATACTATAACGTCCACTACTGTACAATGTTTAACATGTATCCTTGTTGTAACTACTGTTTATATGTGCAATATGATAATTTTAATAAATTCCTATGGTTCAGCCAACTTTATTCCTTTGCTAACTGGTGCTTCAATTAAAGTCCCATTTTTTTCCGTTCTCCCCCTATAGGAAAGAAAAGTTTGGCCTATCGTTCTACTTTAACTTGTCTTTTTTGGGGGTATGTAACAATCGTAGAAATCAGCGGCCTCCTTTTAGAATCCCGTAGAATGCAGCGTGCAACGAGCGGGCCGATATTTTACTACTATGACGTGCAAATGACTTAACAATTTTTTTATTTTTTTATTGTCCTCTGCAGGATAAAGATAAAGTTTCCCTAAACAAGACTCCAAAGTTGGATCGAAGTGATGGAGGGAAAGAAGTGAAAGAAAAAACTACCAAAAGAAAATTGCCTTTCTCAGTCGGAACCAATGGAGATCAAAAAGATTCTGATACCGGTAAGAATCAATCTGATGTCTGCCACTTTGTGGGCGGAGATTCAGGTTTGGTACCTCCCATCAGAACCTCCCTTTCCAGGTTCTGAGAACCTTTTCTTACTGGTTTATTTTCCCTGTGGAAACACTCCATGTTTATATCACAGATAAAGTGGTTGTAAACCTCAGACATGAAATATGAACAAAGCATATCCCTCTATAGTGTCAACTTGTCTTCATCTAGAGCACTAAGTGTCATTTCTGTCTGCCTCCTTCCTCTATCTGCATGAGTCACTTCTGACACCAAAAGAAACATGGTGACACGGGAGGGAGCTCCAGCACAGTCTGTGATTGACAGCCTCGGCTCTGTACCTGTGTGCTGTGTGAAGGTGTGTCCCTTCCCTCCAATCAGCTCTCTGATCTCTGCAGAATGTAACTTCAGCTCCCCACCCACCCCCTGTTTTCTGACAGCTCAGACAAGCTGTATAAATTACGGGCTTTGAATGAGAAGACGGCAGATAAACAGGTACAACTTGTGTAGGAGGATTTGTTTTAACTCTGCGGCCGTGTTTTATCACCTGAGGCCAGTCACTTCACTAGGAATATGGAGGGTTTACAACCACATTGGGCTTTATTGAATTTTAGTGACGGGTGGTCTATCCAGTTATCCCGTATTGTGTGAGGTGTAGAGAAACGCATGGCCTTGTCCTGGAATCGCAGGTCTGAACACGCTGTGTAATATCTGTTTTATGTCCTCTCTTTATTAAAGTAATTGCAATATTGTATGTTATGGTCTCCGAATCTTTACCCCCCATTCACACTGAATCCCACTTTGAAATTGTGCAACTACACTTGAAGTCGCACGATTTCAAAGCTGCGGGTCGGTGCAAATACACGTGCGACTTGCTTGACTTCTGTGCGTCTTCCTGCACAGATATCTATGCAAGTCACCCCTGAAATCGCAAAACCTAGTGCAGGAACCTTTTTTTCATATCGATGCGGCACTGCAGGGTCAGTTGCACCAATCTGAACAGATTCATTGCCAGCAATAGAGTGCGACTTGCCATGCGATTTGGACCTGACAAGTCTCATCCGTGTGAACGGGGGACTAAATAATAGTCTTTATGGATGACGGATTTCTGCCTCTATAAAACCAAAGCCTTTCATGGTAAACGCTGCAATGCATTCCAACACACCAGTGCATGCATGTTATGTGACCCGCACAGTACTGCGATCTGGACGGCTGGCTCCGGTGTGTGCGATCACCCTTTATTTGGGATTCCAGCAGTGAGGTCCCCCCTTCCCCTCCCCCGTAGTGCCAGCTCTTCTCTGCCATGATTGGCTTTTTTAGTTACACCCGGGTTGTCTGCGTTGTAAATAAAGGCTGAAGCGTAGTAGGTGGAGCACGGCCGGTGTGGAGGCTTTCCATTGGTGTCTGAAGCTGGGATAGGCAATTAGCGGACCTCCAGCTGTTGCAGAACTACAAGTTCCATGAGGCATAGCAAGACTCTGACAGCCACAAGCAGGACACCTAGAGGCAGGGGCATGATGGGACTTGTAGTTTTGCAACAGCTAATTGCATATCCCTGCTGTAAAGGATGGTGATTGGTTCTGCTAATCTCTGGTATTTGTCCAAATCAGAATTTCTTGTTTTGACTGAACTGACTCAGTGTTGATAAATGTTTGTATTACACGAAGCCGTCTCATTGGCTGCCCAGGTGATTCATTGATGGCAGTCTGCCCTAGGCCTGGATTTTATATTGGGACTTATTGTACTGCAAAAAATATATACAATTGTAAAAAGAGCTTTTGTACTCGGTGTGTTGGCACAGTATGGCTGGATTCCTTAGCATTTCATAAAAAATTTAATTTGAATCCTCGCTTTTCCTGTGATGCCCTCTTCCCCCAACACCCAGTTGACGAGCGTGCATCAATAACCTTCATTTACTATTATGCATTAATGAGGACTACATGTCCCATGGTGCCTTGCTCCAATACACGTGTGCAAAGTCCTTACCCGTCTGAGGAGATTTATTTTTTCAATTTCCTTATTTTGTGTGCGTGAAGTTGAAAAATGTTTTTTGTCTGAGATGAATATTTTATTAAAGAGGAATTGCAGTCTGCAGTTTTTGTAATAAAAATATTGCCATTCTGAAGCTTCCCTCCAACCACTTTGTATATTATTTTATATAAACTGTGATTCTGTACTTGCCAAATATGCTGCAGAAATCTCCCTCCACTGAGTCTGGCTGCAGCCATTTTAACTGTGGGCAGCTGAAGCTACTGCCTGTTCACTTCCTGGATTTACAGAGGCACACCTCCAGCTCTGAAGCTCTCATTGGCCCTCTTATGACTCGCCCCCTCCCTTCCTGGCAAACTCTCACGAGAGAGCGCTGTACATGTCATAAGCCTAGGCTAATGACCAGACAAACGAAGTGGCTGTATAAGGGGATTTACTGGCAGAAAAAAAAAAAATACTCTCAAGTTACAAGAAGGGCAGAAAATTTCACAGATGGAAAGATGAAAAAATTACGGAAGTTCTGCTTTAAAGTGATTGTAAAGGCAGAAGGTGCATTCTATGCATTAAGATAAAAAAAAGCCTTCTGTGTGCAGCAGCCCCCCCTAATACTTACCTGAGCCCCCTCTCTGTCCAGCGATGTCCACAAGTGACTCTGCCGTCCAGGACTCCCCTCTTGATTGGCTAAGACAGCAGTGGCGCCATTGGCTCCCGCTGCTGTCAGTCAGTTAGCCAATCGGAGGAGACAGGGCGGGACCGAACAGGGGCTCTGTGTCTGACTGGATACACGAAGCTGCTGCTTGGCTTGGGTGCCCCTATAACAAGCCGCTTGCTGTGGGGGGAACTCAATAGGAGGGAGGGGCCCGGAGAGCCGGAGAGGGACCCGAGAAGAGAAGGATCCGGGCTGCTCTGTGCAAAACTGATTGTAAAGTATTTTTCTTTTTCTTTCCCCCCTATAAAAATAACAATTGCTTTTAAAGCCGAGTTCCACCCAAAAATGGACCTTCCGCTTTTCGGAACCCTCCCCCTTCCGGTGTCACATTTTGGCACATTTTCCCCCCCTCCCACTGTCTTCTGGGAAACGCACTGATCCCAGGAGACAGCGGGGACCATTGAGAACGCGCCGCGCTACTCGCACATTTGCAGTAGGGAACCGGCCAGTGAAGTCGCAATGCTTCACTTCGATTCCCTCACCGAGGATGGCGGCGGGGGCAGCCGAGAGATGAGCGATTGCTCTGCTTCGGCTGCTGACATCGCGGGCGCCCTGGGCAGGTAAATGTCCATTTATTAAGTCAGCAGCTGTAGTATTTGTAGCTCCTGGGTTTTAAAAAAGAAAATAAATATTTCCGCGGGACCTGCGCTTTAAGTCTGAATTTACACATTGTACAGTGACAGGTTTTACTGCATTGTAAATCGCCTGTCCCTGCAAGGACACACAGAAAACAATTGTTTTCCATTCACATGGCAACGCAGTACAGAGCTGCATTTTATGGCAGCACGCTGTACAGAATCGCATGTCACTGTACAGCAGTGGACAATTCAAATAAAGTTTGTACAAAAAAGAAAAGGAGTTGTGTTGATGTGCTAAATTGTGCACCACACTGCCCCCTACTGCCAATGAATGGACATCTGCCACAGAGGTAAAGCGCTCCAGCGGTTGTGTGAACCGGCCCTAAATCTACAATTGTTGCCGACTGCAAAACTAGAAGTTTAATGGCAGAAATTTCAAATTCTACAAATGTTGGACCTCTTTCACACTGGGGCGTTGCCAGCGTTGGCTTAAACGCTGTTATAGCGGCGCTTTTCGCCGCTAGCGGTTTGCATTGTACCCCCCGCTAGTGGCCGAAGAAAGGTTTAAAAGCGCCCATGTTGTGGCGCTGCCGAATCGCTTTGCCCGGAGCTTCAGCAGCGCTGCCCATTCATTTCAATGGGCAGGGTGTTTTGGGGGCGCTGTATGCACCGCTCCTGTACCACCCCAAAGATGCTGCTTGCAGAGCTTCTTTTTTTTTTCCTGTCCCACGCGGAGAGGCGTGAGACGCTTTACCGGCGCTATTTTTAGCGCTAAAATGCTTGAAAATCGCCTCAGTGTAAGGGGGGCCTTCGGCTGCTTTCTCACCGAAAGCGGCAGCCATTAGCGGTGAAGCTCCGCTCGTTTTAGCAGCGCTTTACCGCTGTTTAAGCTGCACTTTTGCAACGCTTTTCAACTGCTATTGGGCGTATTTAACCCAAAAAAAGGGGTTAAAAAGCAGCACTTCCAAAGCGTGCTTCAGGCGCTTTGGAATCGCTACCCATTCATTGCAATGGGCAGGGGCATTTTGGGGGCGTTGTATACAGCGCTGCCAAACCGCCCCAAAGATTCCGCTTGCACGGCTTTTTCTATCGTCCCGCAAGCGCACCGCCCCAGTGTGAGAGCACTCAGGCTTTCATACTGGGGAGGCATGGGAGGAGTTTTTCAGGCGCTCTACAGACGCCATTTCTAAAGCTAAAATGCCTGAACACTGCCTCAGTGTGAAAGGGGTCTTAAAAATCCCATATGGGGGGGGGGGGGGTCTTGGCGCTAGTTGTCCCAATATTTACCATAAAAGCCCCCCCCCCCCCCCAAAGATGAGCTGATATTTTTTTATTTTTTTTTATTTCTTGAAAAACGTTTCCCTGATTTTCACTTGTTTCCCGGAGTTGCTCTTTAGCTGCTTGCACATGCATTGTGTACGACGCAGGTGGTGGTGTGTTTTTTATACACAATCCCCGTTGTCTGTGTCCTGGGCTTGCTCTGGATCCACGCCCTTTTATTTGTGTTGAAGCGTTGATCTATAAACGTGCGTTTTGTGCGGCAGTCTGAGGGGGGCGGTTCCATAACTCTCCGGTAATGGGGAGTGTTTGAGGAGAAGCTGCCATAAGGGCATTATAAAGGCTTCCACCACAGACAGTTCACAAACTTCCACATTCTATCAAGTCGATTACAGCCGTTTCTATCTTTAGGAAAGCATTTTAATTGAATCGGCGTAATGGATTTGTGCAGAGCGGAGACGCAGCGTGGGGGTGGGGGGGTGTGCGATTTCTGGCCAGGTTATTGATTGGCTCCTCATTCAGCTCTAAGCTTTTAACCAGTTGCTTTAATCAGCCCGGCGAAAAGACGACGATTTGGCTTAATGGGCGGCGCGAGTCTGAGAAATTCTTTACGAGATCTCCAGGCTGCCCCCTGTTCATTCATTTCCTTTTTGTTTGTTTTTTTTGTTTTTTTTACAAACTTTAAATTTTTTGTCAATTTTATTAAACGGAGAACTGGTTCTGTTCAGCCTGCTGCAATTTCTCATGTGACTTTCTGTGATGTGCGACAGTCTCTCATGACAAGTCAACACATTGATTTCAATGGGTGCCGTAATAATTGCTGCAAGTCGCAGCAACTACAATAAATAGTTTGGTATAAGAAGGAAAGAGGATTTTTGGGACTTTAGATGAGGCAGGAACCAAAGGGGTAACTGCCTCCATCCCTATCAAAATTAAAGCGGAGGTGCAGCTAAAAAAAGTCAGCAGCTACTAACAGTGTAGCTGCTGACTTTTAATAAGGACACTTACCTGTCCTACTCACCCGCGATGTCCGTCCCGCCACGGCGATCGATCGCTGCTGGCATGTCCCAGCTCCTCCATCCTGAGTAAGGGAAACAGGCAGTGAAGACTTGCGGCTTCACTGCCTGCTTCCTACTGCACATGCGCCACTCGCACGGCGCTTTGTGAATGGGCGGCTTGCCTCCTGGGATACACACAGTTCCCAGAAGGCAGCGCGGCCCATTCACAAGAAGAGGAAGCGGAAGGAGACCCCCCGCGGACGAGAAGAGGCACATTAGAGGCAGATTAGGGGACTTCCGCATAGCAACAGGCATTAAGGGTGAGTATAATTTTTTCTTTTTTTTTTGATTTTTAATGTAAACATTTTTTCAGGGTGGACCTCCGCTTTAAGGGGGGAGGGGCGAGAAGTGGGACTTTAAATAAAGCACACAGCAGTAAAATGTGAAGTCAAGCGAGTAAGAAAAATGGATTTATTTTGTGTTATACATTCACTTATAGCATATATTGGGCATACAGCCTCTAAACCATAAATATTAAATGTTTACAAAACAAATACATGAGAATACATAATTTGAATACATAATTTGATATAATTTTGCATAATGAATACAGAGATAGCATGATTTAAATGGCGAACAGTTAAGAACATGATTACGGTCATAAGAAAATAGTGTCCATGGTAGGAATGATGGTGATAATTAGTGGCTCTACGCATTTCGTGACCTTGTAGCCGCTCATCAGGAGCGTAAACCATGGGATTTCAGTCTAAAATTAGAAAATATACATATCTAAATCTTGGGTAGTTTGGGTTGGGAATGGTGGATAATAAAAAGAAAACAAAAAATAATAATCATGAACAAGGGGTAAAAATCTAGGGGGGAGGGGGAGGTTCATATACTATACTATAGTTCCTGCCTCTTCCTTTTGACGAGCGGCATAGACTGCAATGTTAATCGCAAAAGTCACTTCTCAAGTTGTTTTTGTCTTCGCAAATTTAGCTGCAACTTCAGAGCATTTTGTAAGTTCAGTGATGTGTGTCACACTATTATGATATGCCAAAGTTGCAAAACCGTCACATTAAAGTTGCATTAACCGATGATCAGCAGGCGTCGGCCAATAAATGTCCACCAGGACGCACTGATTGTCTGGCAAAGAGCAGGAACAGAGCTCTGCATATGTAAATAAGGCAGATCTCTGTTCTGACAGTGGAGAAGTGATGGGTTCTGTGTCCCTGCAAAGCAGGTGGGGGGGGAAATCAGTACACAAAAAGTGACAACTCTGCTCGGAGCAGTGCAGCATTGTTGTCATACCATCATGGGAGACTGCATTAGGATTTCACTGGCAAGATCAACAGGTAATTGTGTGGCTTTGCCTGGGGCTGGGGGAAATTCTGCGTTCAGGTACACTTTCAATTAAGTGCTGCAGCACATATATATATTTTTTTTAATTGGTGGTCATAGTTCTATTTTAAAGAGAACCTGTCCTGAGGAATATGGAGGAGGCCAATACTAACCCTCTGAAAATGCTGCCTTGGCTTCAATACTGGATCGCTGACCCAGAACAAGCATTCAACAAGCGGAGTCCCAGCATACAACTGCTGACTGCTCCCAGGTCATAGGTCAAGCCAGCGGCTCAGAATATTGACCATTCATATAAGGCCCCGCAATGGCAGCTTCAGATTTATTTTAGTACAAATGTGCTGAAGACATGAGGTGGGTTCGGTAGCGTTGGTGTGCGTTTCGTCTGATTGTCATGTGCGTTACATTCATGCAAACCTCAGTGCTTCCCACATTTCCTGCAATCTGAACGGGCTCCGGGGGCCCCGGCTTTGTAATTAGTAACAAGATCAGACTGTTGCGTGAGCAATTAGAAATGTGGGAAGCCAACCCCCCCCCCTCCTGTCTTTATTGGATTGTTTAATTCTTGTTCATGTGGTTGCCATATTATCATGACACATTTCAAGCTCGCTTCTGTTCTTTCAGGAGAATTCGGCCCTCCAGCTGAATAGCAGAGGCCTGTCTGCATGCGTCTTCTCAGGGCTGCACTTTGAAACGGAGTGATTTTTATTTTTATTTTTTTTTCTTCCTGTATAATCATTTTTGTGGTGTTTTTCCTTTCCGTCTACCCTCCAATCATCGCATTTGCTGTTGGAATTGTGGGATTTAGTGTATAGTGGTATACCATTCATGTGGTTGTAATCTTGATTTGGCTGCTCACTCCTTTTCTGTGTTATGATCTTACAAGCTGCAGGCTTTTCCCTGACGCACCGCACGTGGGGGGAGAGTCTCTTGACCGCCTGCCCAATGCAGACTCAGAGCTTCAGATGATGAGCGGCCACTGCAGCCGCATTCCCATGTCTGCTCTAAAGCCTCCTACACACAATGAGAATATTGCATCTAATGATCATCTGTTTTTTTTGCATGCTCGTCTCCATATCAAAAATGAACTTCTTACTAAAGTTAGGAAAATTATTTAGCAACAGAATAAAAATTCAGAAGTGATGTGATGTAGTTTCAGATGAAAACTGTACTGATTAACCCATTGAAGTGATTGAAGGCAGAAGGTGCATTCTATGCATTAGGATGATAAAGCCTTCTGTGTGCAGCAGCCCCCTCAGCCCCTCTAATACTTACCTAAGGTCCATCGTGATCCAGCGATGTGCACGAGTGCCTCGACTGTCCGGGACTCCCCTCCTGATTGGCTGGGACACAGCAGCGGGTGCCATTGGTTCCCACCACTGTCAATCTAAGTGAGCCAAAAGGAGAAGGGGGCCGAGCCGCGGCTCCGTGTCTGGCCACACAGAGCAGCAGCTCGGTTTAGCTTCCCCCATAGAAAGCTGCTTGCTGTGGGAGCAGGAGGGATGGGCCAGGACTGCTGGCGGGGGACCCGAGAAGAGGAGGATCAGGGCTGCTCTGTGCAAAACCATTACAGAGCCAGTAAATATAACAAAAAGAAAAACAAAACTTTAATATCTTTAGGCTCCAGAACATTTTTATTACAGCTTGCAGCTTCACAGCCGGGCATGCGCGGGTCGTGCTGCACTGTCTTGAATGGCCGGGCAATCTTCTGGGACCTGTGACGTGTCCCAGAAGATTGGAGGGAGGGGAGAGAGGTGAACTTCCGCTCAGCGCTGCAGCGCCATGCGCAGAATAGGCTGCTGGGTACCTGTCAAAACTAGCTACCCGCTCCCCCCCCCCCCCCCCTCAAAAAATGACATGGCACATTAGGGGATCACAAGTACTTAAAGTGGATGTTCCACTCTTGGGTGGCACTCCGCTTTAAATGGTTATTGCGCAGTCATGCAATGTATGCAAATTACATCTTTTATCCTTTCTTTTTCCACACAAATAGAGCTTTCTTTTGGTGGTATTTGATCATCACTGCGTTTTTTTATTTTTTGCGATTTTTATAAATGGGACTCAATTTTTTTTAAAACATTTTCAACTTTGTCATTCCTATCAAATCAAATTTCTTCATAAATTTTGGCCAAAATGCTACATCCCAAAAAGTGTATATTGTACTCTCTACGAAAGTTATAGCGTTCACAAAATTAAATATATTTGAAAATCGATCAATCCTTCCCGAGGCAATTAAAATATCAATGGATTACATCAGGGGTGCCCAACCTTTTGAGGAGCCAGGGCCACTTTAGCGACTTGGTAACCGGTCACGGGCCACAATGAGCGGAGCGGGCAGATGGCAGGTCTGTGTCCACTCTGCATATGTAGACCAGACACAGACGCAGCCCGCTCTACCCTAAGGGCCCTCCGATCTGCTCAGACAGAACGGGACAGACCCCCTTCTGTTTTTTTAAGCAGATCGGATTGCAGATAGGCAGGTGTAAACGGACACGAGTCTGTTTACATCTGCCACTCTATAGAGGTGAATGGAGAGTCCGTTTGAGTCGACCTGAAAAACAGACAGGCGGACCCGATCGGACAATCGTGTCAAAGGGGCCTAAGGCTGCTTTCACACTAATGCACAAGCGGTTTACCTGCACCTCAACTGACCTCAATCTTCACTTCTTCCTCAGGATTCCTGCAGCTGGCTGCTGCTGTCCCCCAGGTGGTTATGGCTGGTGGCTGCTGCTGGCTGTCCTCCAGGGCTGGTACTGCTGACGGGCTGCTGGCGGGTACTGGTACTGCTGGCGGGTACTGGTACTGCTGGCGGGTACAGGTACTGGTGGCACTGATGGCTGTTACTGATGGCTGTTACTGGGGGCACTGATGGCTGTTACTGGTGGCACTGATGGCTGTTACTGGTGGCACTGATGGCTGTTACTGGTGGCACTGATGGCTGTTACTGGTGGCACTGATGGCTGTTACTGGTGGCACTGATGGCTGTTACTGGTGGCACTGTCCCGTGTCCCGACCCGCCACCCCCCGAGCATCAGTGTGACAGAAGCATGCAGCAGCTGCAGAAGAGAGCAGAGCTTCCTGTCACAGGTGGAGTACATTTGGTATCACTCCGCCTGTGAAGGAGCCGGCACTTTACAGGAAGCATCAGCTCTGCTTCCTTTATCGGCGGCTCCGTTCTTAGCACTGATGCTCGGAGATGGCGAGTCGGGAACCCGCGATCTGGCGGGCCACATCAGAGGGTGCCGCGGGCCACGGGCCAGTGGTTGGGCACCCCTGCTTTATGCTCTTTACATTGTGTGGCCGGGGTCAATGGTTTCCAGTAGGCTTGTGCAATTCGTTTCGTAACGAATCGAAATTCGTCAGAATTTAGCAACTTTCGGACATTCGGAAGCATTCGAATTTCCGAACAGAGCAATTACGAATAAAACCGAATCCGAAATAAATTATACCGCAAAATAGCGAATGCCCGAAGGTCTTCGGCATAATTCGTTATGAAAAAAGTTACGAATGTACGAATCCATTCGAAGCACAATAACACTCACTCTGCTCTCTGCTTCTCCCTCACCATGCTGAACTCCCTCTCAAAATGGTGTACAGGGGGCGGAGGCTATAGCCGCATGAAAAAACGAAAGTAAAATACGAGATTTCGAATCCATTCGAAGCACAATAACGCTCTGCTCTGCTCTCTGCTTCTCCCTCACCGTGCTGAACCCTCTCAAAATGGTGTACAGGGGGCGGAGTCTATAGCCGCATGTAAAAAACGAAAGTAAAATACGAGATTTCGAATCGTTACAAATAACCGCTATGTATTTAGAAAAGTACAAATCCACTCGAAGCACATTAGGCATAATAGGCAGCGTTGTTGTGAGAGAGACACGGAAAATTACGAATCAACGAACCCAAAAAAAGTTACGAAAGTAGGAGTTGTGTCCAGAATCAACGAAAAACAACGTACTCTACCGAAAGTACGAATTATAAAGCAACAAAAAATTCAACGAAAAATGTCGCTTGCAAAAATACGAATGAGTCCGAACACGAAAAATCCCGTCTAGCAAAATTACGAATGATTACGAATCAACAGGACCGGAAAGAAACGAACTGAAACGGAACAAATTTTTCCGTTGTGCACAAGTCTAGTTTCCAGTAGTCTTCTGATGGCTAGCTTGCAAGCAATTGCCCTTTCCAGAAAGGGGGTTTAGAAGTGGGTGCTAAACCAGCCCCCTCCGCTCTGGAGGACGAGGAACAGTGTCTGAAAAAAGGTCAGAATACTGAAATGAAATGTAAAAGAAAATGTAAAATGAGTCTTGAATTGTGATGGTCAATTGTGAAAAGATTGGCATTTGTTACATTCAGCTTTTGTTGTGTTTACCTTGTCAGTGGAACGCTGCAAAGACCTCTGACCCTTGGCAGTCGAGGTGAACGCTGACAGTCCTGGTCAACTGCCTGACCTTGATCGCTGTCTCCCAACTCCTGAGTGGATGGCAGTATTACACAACAGGCCTTGTTGGTGCATCTAGAGTTAAAACTTTTTTTTTTCTGACCTTCGCCTGTAACCCATGGGAGACCTTTTTGTAGAAGTCCACCCCAGACGTCACCAAGAACCAGAGGCATCTCCTGGGATGTGTTCCTGGTAGCCCAGCCAGATCCTGGCGTCGTGTCGACCGGTTTTCAATTTTACTGATGTCAGGCAAAGACTCGTTGGATCATGAGAAGCTCACTTCCATATAAACTGACACTTATACCAAATATTTCAAGGTTTGGGACCTGTAGATAATCTACAATGTTGACTTTAGACTGCTAGACTTTAGGGAAGAAGCGGCTGTCAGCTGATTTGTTAAAATCTAAACGGGGAGATGGGTGCTTGTAACTCTCCCCACCGATCACCCCTGACTGCCCAGGTATTGGGTCAAGTACTCCTGCAAATGTTCGGGATCGGTGCAACCCTAGAAAATAGAGTACTGAGATATTTAAGGTTTGACATGTTGGGTTTCTATTTACTCGGTGCATCCTCGGCTTTTATATTTTACCAAAATTGGGTAATTTATTGCGTTTTTGTGCCCCCGAAAATAACTTTTTAATGTGTTTTTTTTTTTTTTTTTTACTGAAATATGACACACAAAACATGTTTTGGGGGCTTCATGTGATCTTCCGGGCTAAAATAATTTTTTTAACCTGCACAAAAAATGCAAAAACAGCTCCTAGATTCAAAGCAGATTTGTTAGGCCCTTGTTTAGAAGCACCTCGTTCACACGGGCAAATGAATTTATGCATCAAATATGTCAGAACTTCTTCCTGTAAGTACGCCTGTATAGCATTCTACCGGCCAGACTATTTCTTTATTGTGGCCATTGGAATCCATTTACAATATTGCGTGTTTATAAATTAAAATTGTGCTGATAAACTCCTCCCTAAACGCATCTCGTGTGGTTTTTTTTTTTTCTGCCTTTAAATGCGGATGTGTGCATGGCCACATAGGCTTTGCGTTTACTCGGGTGTAAAATGCTGAACGCCTGTATAAGTGGTGCTTCTTTTCAGCTTCGTGTTCGTGTTCATGATGCCTAATAAGGGATCCTAAGGCCCCCTTTTACACTGAGGCACCCATAGCGTTGGCGGTAAAACGCCGATATTTTTACCGCTGACGCTATGGGTGGATTTGCGGGGCGGTTTTACCCCCAGCTAGCGTCTGAGAAAGGGTTAAAACCGCCCACAATGCGCTGCTGAAACTGCATTGCTGGTGGTATAGCCACGTTGTCCCATTGATTTCAATGGGCAGCAGCGGTGGAGGAGCGGTAAATACACCGCTCCAAAGATGCGGCTAGCAGGACTTTTTTTTACGGTCTCACTAGCGCTAGCGGAGTGAATGGTGCAGCAGTTTAAGACCCCTTTCACACTGGAGCGGTTTTACAGTGTTTTAGCGTTAAAAATAGCGCTATTAAAACGCTCTCCATGCATCTCAATGGACCCTTTCACACTGAGGCGTTGCACTTGTGGGGCGTTGAGAAAAGTCCTGCAAGCAGCATCTTTGTAGCAGCTTTTGGGCACTAAAAAAAGCGCTCCAAAAACGCCCCTCTCCATTGAAATGAATTGAAAGCGCTGTAAAAACGCCTGAATAGCGCCTATAATACGCTCTGAGCTGTAGAAAAGTCACAATCTCCCAAAAATGTAAACATGCAAGCAAAAAAAAGAGCATCTACAACAGCAGGACTGAAATTGCCCATGCTGCAATGACGTTTGAAAAACGCTGTTAAAAACGCCTGCAGCATTGCGTTAATTTTACCGCTAGCGCCCTAAAAACGCGGTAAAAACACTAAAGGCGTTTTAGGGCGTTTTTGCAGCGCCTCAGTGTTAAAGGGCTCTAAGGGCGGATTGCAGGTGCTATTTTTAACGCTATAGCGCCTGAAATACGCTCCGGTGTGAAAGGGGTCTAAAAGCAGAAATGTACATTATAAATACAATGAAGAGAACTAGATGATGAAATCCGTGTTCCTTTACATGGACGCTGCACTGATCTGAAATTCTTCATTAACCAATCGTTTTGTCTCTTACAGAAAAGCAGGGACCTGAAAAGAAACGAATCAAGAAGGAACCTGCTAACCGAAAGTGTGCGTTACCTTTTGGCATTGGACTTTCAGGGATGCGGGCCGGGTACCCTTTATCGGAGAGGCAGCAGGTCGCCTTACTTATGCAGATGACAGCAGAAGAATCTGCAAACAGCCCAGGTAATGCCCATCGGGGGGGGGGGGGTGGGACAGACTATTCTGTATGGCGCTCACAATCAATGGCAGATCTTAGAGAATAATGAAAGCCGATCAGTGCCGTAGAACAGTGGTTATCACCCCTGTCCTCAGGGTCCACTAACAGGCCAGGTTTTATGTATTACCTTGGAGATGCAGACTAGAATACGGCAATCACTGAGCAGCAAATGATATCGCCTGTGATGCATTTCAGTTATCTTGCAAACCTGGCCTGTTAGTGGGCCCTGAGGACCGGAGTTGATGACCACTGCTGTAAAACGCAGAACACATTTGGTAGAGCTGGAGGCTTGGTGGGTGTGACGCATTGCCTGCCCCTGGGGTCAGAGTTCCTCCATATACTATTACAGCGACATTTGCAGTGCGATTTGTGGCGTCTCCTCCTCCATACAGAATCTTTCATACTCCTGTGATTGGCACATGAAGAGGTGATGATGTTTTAGGATGACATCACATGGCTGTATGGACATAAACTGCTTTATGGCTTTTTTCCTGTGAATTCCTGAAGAGCTCGTTCACACTGCATGGGAAGAAGGTTATATGTTGACACTCATATTTGCACAGAAGAATTGATGCGCTAAGTGCCGGTTCACACTACTGCGACTTGGGATCCGACTTGTGTCGCCCGACATGAGAAATTCCATTGAAGTCAATGAGAGCCGTCTTAATGCACACTACTGGAGTCGCTCCGACTTCAGAAAAGGTTCCTGGGCGACTTCAAGACGACTTCTAGGCGACTTGTACCCATTGATTTCAATGGAAGCCGCTTCCAAAGTTGAATCCCTTGTCTTAACTGACGCAACTTTACAGGAAGAGAAAATAGTTTTCTCAGACAAAACCCCTACCCCCCCCCCCCCCCCCCCCCCCCGGGCCCCAACACTGAGCTGATTATTCTTTGATTGGCCACTGGCAAAGTCGCCTGTCCTGGAGGCGACTTGAAGTCGCGCTGAAGTCGTCTCAAAGTCGCCTCGCAAAGTCGCGCTGGAAGTCGTGTTGCCCCTGTGTGAACCGGCACTAAGTGGTTGGATACATTTTATTATCACTAGTGAAACATTATTTGTTTTGAGTTTACTTAAACATTTATATTGGGAGTGTGCTGCTTGCAAGACTATTCCTGTAAGGCATTTCCAGCATGTTGGGGGCACTTGAGGGTATATCCTGTGTAGGATTACTGTGGTTTCACACCCATAGGTACAAATCTTGTAATTAGTTTCCCTATGTATTATAACATGTGAATATACAATAATATGATACAAAGAAAGTAGGTTATATGGGTTCCAATGGCATAGTTCACACCAGTTCAGCACCTTCCAGTGCGTGTCGGTTCTAGAAGAAAAGAGTACAACATGCTGTTTTTTACAGAACTGTACTGGAACACGGTAAAAAGCATCAAACATGCAGCCGACCCCCAGTACAGGGGGAGGAAAAATCTGAAATGCATCAGGAAACGCAACAAATATGAACAATTCTAAAATGCATCCAGAACGGGTCTGGAGGGACATTTTTCTGGTGTGAATGGGCACCTAGGGCTGGTTCACTTCACGCTTTCTGGATGCGGTTTTTGATGCATTCCAGTGCTTTTTCTTTCCCGTTTTTTTTTTTTCCCCCCTTCCCCCTCAATTGAGTATATGCGCTTAATGCTACGTTCCAATCTGGAAAAAATTGAACATGTTCTACTTTTGACTGCACAGGAACGCACTGCGCTGGTGTGAACTAGGCGTTGAAATTCTTGTTAGTAATATTAAGGCAATTTTTAGTCTTTAAAAAAAATAAACCTTTTTAAGCCCTGTACACACGGGCGAGAATCCCGTCAAAAAAAAAACTGTTTTCTCGACGGGATTCCTGGCAAGATTGTCTTGCCGAGCCCTGTGTACACACGCATATTCAAAAGAACCGCTGTTCGTTTGAATGACAAGAACGCAGTGACGTCATCGACTACGACGAGCATGCGCTTGTCACATTCAATGCCGTCGCCGCCATCTTGCTACACCCTACACTACCCTTGTATGCTACCGTGCATGCGTTGAAGTCTCATCGAGCATGCAGGGGTTTACCTGGGGACAGGTAAGCATACTCGCACACTGTTTTCTCGTCGGGAAACAGGCCGACGAGAATCCCGACGAGAAAATGGAGAGCAGGTTCTGTATTTTTCTCGTCGAGATTCCCGCCAGTTTTCCCGACGAGAAACCATACACACAAACCGTTTTCTCGGAAAAAAGCTCTCCCAGCAGTTTTCTTGCTGAGAAAACCGGTCGTGTGTACGAGGCTTTATACTTACCGGCTTTGTAATGGTTTTGCACAGAGCAGCCCCGATCCGCCTCTTAGGTCCCCCGCCGGCGCTCCTGGCTCCTCCCCCCTGCCAAGTACCGCAAGAGCAAACTGCTTGCTATGGGGCATCCGAGCAAAGCCACTGCTCTTCCTGTCCATACAGACACTGACCCACGCCCCCTCTCTTCTCATTGGCTCACTGTCTGTGATTGACCGAAGTGTAAGCCAATGGCTCCCACTGCTGTCTCGGCCAATGAGGAAGGAAAGCCAAGGCTCTCATGCACATCACTGGATGGAAATGGGGCTTGGGTAATTATTTAGGGGTGCTGCTGCACACAGTTTTTTTTACCTTCATGCCTCTAGAATACATGGAGGTAAAAAAAAAAACCTTGAGTCTTTAGAACCACCTTAAACACTGTCCGCATTTTTGATGCGGAATAAAAACATACTGGACTGCATCTGGTGTGAACCAGCCTTAAAGCGGAGCTCCACCCAAAAGGGGATGCTTTGCTTGTCTAACTCCTCCCCCTAATGCTGACCATACACCTGAATGAAAAATCGGCAGAATCCATTTTCAAAAAACGAACAAGTAGCCGTGAGAGCAAATGATGGTGCCATCATGTAATGACCGAAAAATCGTCAGTGGACATAAAACCATTTTTTGTTTGTTTTTTACATATACCGAGTGCAAACAGTTCGGACGGGAAGCACATTAACCACTTAAGGACCGCCTAACCACCGATATACGTTGGCAGAATGGCACGGCTGAGCATATGGACACGTCCCCTTTAAGATGCCCAGCCGTGGGTCGCGCCCTGAAGGCGGCGCGCTCGCGACCCGGTCCTGAGTTCCTTGACCGCGGGACCCGATCGCCGCCGGTGTCCCGCGATCGGGTCACAGAGCTGAAGAACGGGGAGAGGTAAGTGTAAACAATCCTTTCCCCATTCTTCTAGTGTGAGTGTCACTGATCGTCTGTTCCCCGTCATAGGGAACGACGATCAGTGACGTCACACGCCAAGCCACGCCCCCACACAGTAAGAATCACTCCCTAGGTCACACTTAACCACTTCAGTGCCCCCTACAGGTTAACCCCTTCACTGCCAGTGTCATTTTCACAGTAATCAGTGCATTTATATAGCACTGGTCGTTGTAAAAATGACTGGTATCCAATGTCCACCATAATGTCGCAGTCACAATAAAAATCGCTGATCACCGCCATTACTAGTAAAAAAAATGTAATAAAAATGCCATAAAACCATCCCCTATCTTGTAGACGCTATAACTTTTGTGCAAACCGATCAATAAACGCTTATTGCGTTTTTTGTTTTTTTTACCAAAAATGTAGAAGAATACGTATCGGACTAAACTGAGGAAAAAAACAATTTTTTATATATATTTTGGGGATATTTATTATAGTAAAAAATATTGCTTTTTTTTCAAAAATTGTCGCTCTATTTTTATAGCGCAAAAAATAAAAACTGCAGAAGTGATCAAATACCACCAAAAGAAAGCTCTATTTGTGGTGAAAAAAGGACGTAAATTTTGTTTGGGAGCCACGCCGCACGACCGCGCAATTGTCAAAGTGACGCAGTGCCGAATCGCAAAAAAGGGCCCGGTCCTTTAGCTACAAAATGGTCCGGGGCTGAAGTGGTTAACCTTTCAATTTATTGTTCGGCAGAAAATTTCCAAACTTGTCCTTTGGGTTTTTTTTCGTCTCAAACGTCCCAACGATTTTTATGCTCATTAACTGGCCGCAAAACGAACGAACTGGCTAAATGACCGGAATTCGGCCGATTTTTCATATAGTGTATGGCCAGCATTACTCCACTATTTGCTGCTGACTTTTTTTTTTTTTTAGTGTGGGGGTTGGAGCTCCTTTTTTAAAGTGTCAATGAAAGGTGAAAGCTTCTGGTCCCTTCGCTGCCTTTCCTAAAAATAGTTCCTTGGCTCTCATGTGGATGGGATGGTGACCGCACATCGATCAGTATCATCCCTTGATGCCAATAAATTGATCATATTAAAATATTGCAAACCAGGGGGGGACCCTCCATTCATTGAGTTAGAGGAGTCTCGATAGATTTCCGTTCTGATCAGTCCAGGCAGAATTTTGTCATTGCCAGTTGATCACATCTACCATCTGTGTGCCAGAGAACCAATTTACATCCACAACCGCCATTCTCCACCAATATATTTTCAATCGATCGTGAAGTTCAGAGCAATACAGTTAGTGGTCTCATTTTAGATGATGAATCGCTTCTTCAATATTTTAGTAGATCAATCATCTGCGATTGCCCAGGCGTTGATCGATCACAGATCTGTGTGTTTTGGGCACTTTAATTGCTGTAATACGTTTAGTCACTGTCACCTGTATAAACGCACATCGGGTGCTGCGACTTCACCTGCATGCTTGTTGCTGGTCAGTGATGAGAATATTGAAACCAGATAGTAATAGGTTAGCATTAGGCTTGTATCTACTCAGTGCAGGTTTTATTATTAGGAGCGCTCAGCGCATTCCAGCAGATGGCATTTCCTTACAAGAAAAAAAAAAAAACAACCCCCATTGTCTAATATATTTTTATAGCTCTCTGTTGACTTCAAAGGAAGAACATGTTCTGTACTCCCTCCAAAGAAGCTGCTGGTGACTGAGGATTGGCTGCTGAATCCTCCGTTCTCCTTTTTGGCACATGAAGCCACGGCGTGTGTATTCACTTCGTAGACTGGTCTGTGTCCTAAAGTGTTACTAAAACTACAACAGTAAAATCAGTCTGTATATGTAGTAAAGCATGCTTGTGGTTCTCAATGTGAAACCTAAGGGGTTAATCCTCTGCATTGGGTAAAAAGGCTTTTTGATCCTTTCCAGATCCTCCCTTTCTTTTACTGTCCCCAATCTATCTGCTGATAGAACCGAGCCTTGGAGGCACCCTGCACATGCTCAGTTTGGTGTGCATTGTTAGTTTTTTTTGGGGGGGGGAGGGTTGCATCTGATCATCACAGGGCCAATCAGCACTGTCCAGACAGGAGTAATGCAGCTTCAAAGGACAGTCAGAGCAGAATGAAAACTCCTACCAGGAGAGCAGATGTGGTGACTACGGGGCTCCTGGGGAGAGCAGATGTGGTGACTGCGGGGCTCCTGGGGAGAGCAGATGTGGTGACTGCGGGGCTCCTGGGCGGAGCAGATGTGGTGACTGCGGGGCTCCTGGGCGGAGCAGATGTGGTGACTGCGGGGCTCCTGGGCGGAGCAGATGTGGTGACTGCGGGGCTCCTGGGCGGAGCAGATGTGGTGACTGCGGGGCTCCTGGGCGGAGCAGATGTGGTGACTGCGGGGCTCCTGGGCGGAGCAGATGTGGTGACTGCGGGGCTCCTGGGCGGAGCAGATGTGGTGACTGCGGGGCTCCTGGGCGGAGCAGATGTGGTGACTGCGGGGCTCCTGGGCGGAGCAGATGTGGTGACTGCGGGGCTCCTGGGCGGAGCAGATGTGGTGACTGCGGGGCTCCTGGGCGGAGCAGATGTGGTGACTGCGGGGCTCCTGGGCGGAGCAGATGTGGTGACTGCGGGGCTCCTGGGCGGAGCAGATGTGGTGACTGCGGGGCTCCTGGGCGGAGCAGATGTGGTGACTGCGGGGCTCCTGGGCGGAGCAGATGTGGTGACTGCGGGGCTCCTGGGCGGAGCAGATGTGGTGACTGCGGGGCTCCTGGGCGGAGCAGATGTGGTGACTGCGGGGCTCCTGGGCGGAGCAGATGTGGTGACTGCGGGGCTCCTGGGCGGAGCAGATGTGGTGACTGCGGGGCTCCTGGGCGGAGCAGATGTGGTGACTGCGGGGCTCCTGGGCGGAGCAGATGTGGTGACTGCGGGGCTCCTGGGCGGAGCAGATGTGGTGACTGCGGGGCTCCTGGGCGGAGCAGATGTGGTGACTGCGGGGCTCCTGGGCGGAGCAGATGTGGTGACTGCGGGGCTCCTGGGCGGAGCAGATGTGGTGACTGCGGGGCTCCTGGGCGGAGCAGATGTGGTGACTGCGGGGCTCCTGGGCGGAGCAGATGTGGTGACTGCGGGGCTCCTGGGCGGAGCAGATGTGGTGACTGCGGGGCTCCTGGGCGGAGCAGATGTGGTGACTGCGGGGCTCCTGGGCGGAGCAGATGTGGTGACTGCGGGGCTCCTGGGCGGAGCAGATGTGGTGACTGCGGGGCTCCTGGGCGGAGCAGATGTGGTGACTGCGGGGCTCCTGGGCGGAGCAGATGTGGTGACTGCGGGGCTCCTGGGCGGAGCAGATGTGGTGACTGCGGGGCTCCTGGGCGGAGCAGATGTGGTGACTGCGGGGCTCCTGGGCGGAGCAGATGTGGTGACTGCGGGGCTCCTGGGGGGAGCAGATGTGGTGACTGCGGGGCTCCTGGGGGGAGCAGATGTGGGGACTGCGGGGCTCCTGGGGGGAGCAGATGTGGGGACTGCGGGGCTCCTGGGGGGAGCAGATGTGGGGACTGCGGGGCTCCTGGGGGGAGCAGATGTGGGGACTGCGGGGCTCCTGGGGGGAGCAGATGTGGGGACTGCGGGGCTCCTGGGGGGAGCAGATGTGGGGACTGCGGGGCTCCTGGGCGGAGCAGATGTGGGGACTGCGGGGCTCCTGGGCGGAGCAGATGTGGTGACTGCGGGGCTCCTGGGCGGAGCAGATGTGGTGACTGCGGGGCTCCTGGGCGGAGCAGATGTGGTGACTGCGGGGCTCCTGGGCGGAGCAGATGTGGTGACTGCGGGGCTCCTGGGCGGAGCAGATGTGGTGACTGCGGGGCTCCTGGGCGGAGCAGATGTGGTGACTGCGGGGCTCCTGGGCGGAGCAGATGTGGTGACTGCGGGGCTCCTGGGCGGAGCAGATGTGGTGACTGCGGGGCTCCTGGGCGGAGCAGATGTGGTGACTGCGGGGCTCCTGGGCGGAGCAGATGTGGTGACTGCGGGGCTCCTGGGCGGAGCAGATGTGGTGACTGCGGGGCTCCTGGGCGGAGCAGATGTGGTGACTGCGGGGCTCCTGGGCGGAGCAGATGTGGTGACTGCGGGGCTCCTGGGCGGAGCAGATGTGGTGACTGCGGGGCTCCTGGGCGGAGCAGATGTGGTGACTGCGGGGCTCCTGGGCGGAGCAGATGTGGTGACTGCGGGGCTCCTGGGCGGAGCAGATGTGGTGACTGCGGGGCTCCTGGGCGGAGCAGATGTGGTGACTGCGGGGCTCCTGGGCGGAGCAGATGTGGTGACTGCGGGGCTCCTGGGCGGAGCAGATGTGGTGACTGCGGGGCTCCTGGGGGGAGCAGATGTGGTGACTGCGGGGCTCCTGGGGGGAGCAGATGTGGTGACTGCGGGGCTCCTGGGGGGAGCAGATGTGGTGACTGCGGGGCTCCTGGGGGGAGCAGATGTGGTGACTGCGGGGCTCCTGGGGGGAGCAGATGTGGTGACTGCGGGGCTCCTGGGGGGAGCAGATGTGGTGACTGCGGGGCTCCTGGGGGGAGCAGATGTGGTGACTGCGGGGCTCCTGGGGGGAGCAGATGTGGTGACTGCGGGGCTCCTGGGGGGAGCAGATGTGGTGACTGCGGGGCTCCTGGGGGGAGCAGATGTGGTGACTGCGGGGCTCCTGGGGGGAGCAGATGTGGTGACTGCGGGGCTCCTGGGGGGAGCAGATGTGGTGACTGCGGGGCTCCTGGGGGGAGCAGATGTGGTGACTGCGGGGCTCCTGGGGGGAGCAGATGTGGTGACTGCGGGGCTCCTGGGGGGAGCAGATGTGGTGACTGCGGGGCTCCTGGGGGGAGCAGATGTGGTGACTGCGGGGCTCCTGGGGGGAGCAGATGTGGTGACTGCGGGGCTCCTGGGGGGAGCAGATGTGGTGACTGCGGGGCTCCTGGGGGGAGCAGATGTGGTGACTGCGGGGCTCCTGGGGGGAGCAGATGTGGTGACTGCGGGGCTCCTGGGGGGAGCAGATGTGGTGACTGCGGGGCTCCTGGGCGGAGCAGATGTGGTGACTGCGGGGCTCCTGGGCGGAGCAGATGTGGTGACTGCGGGGCTCCTGGGCGGAGCAGATGTGGTGACTGCGGGGCTCCTGGGCGGAGCAGATGTGGTGACTGCGGGGCTCCTGGGCGGAGCAGATGTGGTGACTGCGGGGCTCCTGGGCGGAGCAGATGTGGTGACTGCGGGGCTCCTGGGCGGAGCAGATGTGGTGACTGCGGGGCTCCTGGGCGGAGCAGATGTGGTGACTGCGGGGCTCCTGGGCGGAGCAGATGTGGTGACTGCGGGGCTCCTGGGCGGAGCAGATGTGGTGACTGCGGGGCTCCTGGGCGGAGCAGATGTGGTGACTGCGGGGCTCCTGGGCGGAGCAGATGTGGTGACTGCGGGGCTCCTGGGCGGAGCAGATGTGGTGACTGCGGGGCTCCTGGGGGGAGCAGATGTGGTGACTGCGGGGCTCCTGGGGGGAGCAGATGTGGTGACTGCGGGGCTCCTGGGGGGAGCAGATGTGGTGACTGCGGGGCTCCTGGGGGGAGCAGATGTGGTGACTGCGGGGCTCCTGGGGGGAGCAGATGTGGTGACTGCGGGGCTCCTGGGGGGAGCAGATGTGGTGACTGCGGGGCTCCTGGGGGGAGCAGATGTGGTGACTGCGGGGCTCCTGGGGGGAGCAGATGTGGTGACTGCGGGGCTCCTGGGGGGAGCAGATGTGGTGACTGCGGGGCTCCTGGGGGGAGCAGATGTGGTGACTGCGGGGCTCCTGGGGGGAGCAGATGTGGTGACTGCGGGGCTCCTGGGGGGAGCAGATGTGGTGACCTGCGGGGCTCCTGTGTTTTGGTAATGCTTTAAAGCTGAACTCCAGGAATTCAGCCACTTTGTTAAAAATGAAGGCACACTATGAGTGAAGTCCAAGGAGCTGCCTGACATCTCCTGGGCTTATCTCTATTTACATCTGACATGTTCATTGCTCTGAGACACTGAGGCCGGGTTCACACTGGGGCGACAAACGCTCCGACATTGGGAGCTCATGTCGCATGACGTGTGAAAATCAATGTTTCCCTATGAGAGCCGTCTTAACTGGTCCGACACATGTCGGTCCGACTTTGAAAATGCTCCCTGTACTACTTTGGTACAACTTTGATCCGACTTCAGCCCATTGAATATCATTGAAGTCGGATCAAAGTAGGATATTTGTCCTTATCATCCGACATTTGACATCCGACATGGTGATTACAGCAGCAGTAAAAGGAATTTATCTCACACTGGGATTGTTTTGATGGGTCAAAGGAGAAGTCAGACTATCACAAAGTCGGATCTAAGTAGTATCCTCCTGTTCATGAAAGTCGGATGGATGTCGGACCGATGTAGGATCAATGTAGGACTGATGTCGCAGAGCTAAGTAGGATGAAAGTTGTATGACTGTCGTGTCGTACCAGTGTGAACCCAGCCTTAAGGATCTGAGATGAGAGAAGCACACAGAACTATGCCTGCCCTTCCCTTTGCTGCCCATTTACAGAAGCCTTGGTGTTTTGTAAATGTGTTTACATAATACAAAGGCTTCTGTGATTAGGCAGGAGGGGCAGGCATAGCGACTCTCTTGATGCAGAGCTCAGAAGGATCAGCTTCGGTCTCCCAGAACCACAACCATAGCGGCCTTCCAGGAGTTAATATAAAGCAGTGTTAATTTAGTCGACTAAAACATGTCTATGGATGCAAATGCTGGACTCTGGAGCGCACCCGCAAGGTAATGCTCCCCCCCCCCCTCCTCAGAGGTTATCTGATGTGGGGAGGAGCCGCTAGGTGACCCCAGAAGTCAAGGATTGGGGCCACTCTGTGCAAAAGGCTTTACAATCACTTTTAGCCCAGGTGGTGTCATGCACCTCGCTGGACTTAACTCGGTGTACCTTCATTTTCTACAAAGGAGCTTAATTCCTGGAATTCGAGTTTAACCGGCTAAACCACGGCCTTTGCATTTGCCAAGTCAGAGGATAGTTTTTCAGCTGCTGCATTTCCTGACACCATATAACTGCAGGATACGTATCGCAGCCCATATGTGGCTTAATTTTATTTTATTTTTTTTCATTGTCAGCAAGTCAAACAAAAAAGGCACGATTTCCCCTATTGCTCTTGCAGAGTAGTATTGTGATTAATTGGGAAAAGTCCAAAAAGGCTGGTTGTACAGCAATCAATCAGTAAATGATTCTGTATAACCAACCAGTCAATTATCCACTTCAGCTGCAGACCTTTTCAGGCACTTTTTGTTTACAAGCAAAAATCTGTATTTTTATTTTTTTTGCCAGAGAATAAAATGGCGATTGTTGCAAATGTTTGTCACAGTATTTATGTAGCAGTTTAAAAAAAAAAAAATTTAAGAAGCAAACTTTAATGAATTTTAATGCAAAAAACATTATATAACCCACTTTTTTGGTAATATATAAAAGATGTTACGCCGAGTAAATGGATAACGAGCATGCCACGCTTTCAAATTGCGCTCACTTGTGGAATGGCAAACGATGATACTTTAAAAATCTCCATAGGTGACTCTTTAAAATCTCTACAGGTTACCAGTTTAGCGTTAGAGGAGCTCTAGTGCTAGAATTATTATAGCTACTGTATAAGCCGAGTTTTTCAGCACATTTTTTTGTGCTGAAAATGCCCCCCTCGGCTTATACTCGAGTCACCTTTTTGCGCCTGATCTCCCGGACTTTGGGGACCCGGTGCCGGCCGTAGTTTCTCTGGACCCCAATCTTGGTACACTCGTAGCCCCACTCTTCCTCTACAAGTGTACAAAGTTTGTTGTCTGGGGGATCCACGGCCGGGGAGCACCAATTTTTCAAAGCCGAACACCCCTTCCATAGACTCCCGTGTTAAATTGTAATTTCTCTGGTGAATTTGGGGAGCCAGTACCGGCCGACCCTAGGTCCTCTGGACCCCAATCTTGGCACACATGTAGCCCCACTCTTTCTCTACAAGTGTGCAAAGTTTGTTGTCCGGGTGATCCACGGCCGGGGAGCACCAATTTTTCAAAGCCGAGCACCCCTTCCATAGACTCCCATGTTAAACGTCAGTCTAGTCACACAGCGCCGGAGATCAGGTAGGGAGATTGGGCACAGTGAGGAATGCAGATGGACACCCTAGGCTTATGCTCGAGTCAATACATTTTCCCATATTTTTTTTATGGTAACAATTATGACAAATCACGCCTTGAACTATCTTGCTTTGCATGTAATGAGTCTCTCTCATATATTACTTTCACCTTTTGAAGTTGCATTAGTGAAATGAACTTTTTGCACAATATTTAAATTTTTCGAGTTTCACCTGTAGATATAGAGAGAGAGAGAGAGATGTGTTTATTGCGGTTGGCAAGTGGCTATGGATTGAAATTTGTCCGGCCTCTTCTGGACCTGTTGAGTTTTGATCCCATGTATTCTGTATGGCCCGCTGGCCTTGTAATTAAACTCTTATTTTTGACGTCGGTCCTGTCTCTAAAAGGGAAACCATTTCAATCGATGGTGCGAACTAAACTAAATCTGTTCATTTATTGGCATCAGATATGGGATTGGTTGTCAGTTTTGTGTTGATGTCCTGAGCTGTGCGGCACGGATTGGAGGTCGAATTATTCCTCCTTTGGACTTCAGTGACTTTCCATGAATGCTGCAAAGAAATGTTCCTCGGCCTTCTATTCTGCTTTTTCCCAATCTTTTCCTGAAAACACATCTTGTGAAACCTACAGAAAATATCCGTTATTTAACCGCTTTCTAAGAGGAAGTGGCAGTTTGTGTTTTGCAAGCCTTTGTGGTGGATATAAAGTTTTGTAGCTTTGCCCCCACAGAGAGATTCCTGACATTCTCCAAAGGAAAAAAATTCCGACCGATGCCGGGAGAAAAATAGAGGCCAAATTTGGTGCAAGTGCTCCCCCTTGTGTGCAATCCACCTACTGCAGGAGTAAATACGATTTACTTTTATGGCCTTTGTTGTCTGCAGCCATTGAACAATTATTTGTCAGAAAAGATAAAATGGTTTATTATCAAGTGTTTAACCCCTTCAATACCGGACACTTGTAACCCCTTCCTGCCCAGACCAATTTTCAACTTTCAGCGCTGTGACACTTTGAATTACATTTGCGCGGTCATGCTACACTGTACTCATGACATTTTTATAAAAAAAAATTCATACAAATAGAGCTTCATTTTGGTGGTATTTAATCACTTCTGGGTTTTTTCTTTTGCTAAAAAAAGAAAAAAAGTCTGGTTCATTTTGGGGGGGGGGGGAGCGTTGTTTTTCCTTTCTGTCAGTAAATTTCGTAAAGAAGTAATTTCTCTTCACTGATGAGGCTGCCATAATATGCCGCACTGCTGGGCAAGGATAGGCGGCATGGATGGGCACTGCCCTGATTACCTGTACAGTCTCCCCTGCGAGGAGTTGTTGCTGATTCGCTCTCCTTGCCTCACTCCGTGTGCGGCGAGGAGAGGCGATAAACGGCACTTTCCTGTTTACATCTGTGATTGGACACAGCCAATCACATGGGTAAAGAGCCGCATTATCAGCTCTTTAGCGAGATCGGAGTAACACAGTGTCCTAGGGACCGCCATGTCGAAGGATATATAATACTGCTCCAGGTATAGATACTAAAACCTCGCCTTCCCTGCAACAAACTGGGTGCTGGCTCTGTGTGTAGAGCACATGTAGTAGAGGAAATCCGGACAGCCGCACTCCAATGAGTAAATGTCTATTGAATAAAATCAATCCATACAGCAATCAAAGATGGTGGATAAGTCAACTGACGCGTTTCACACCCCTTACTGGTGCTTGGTCGTAGCTGAAGGGATTGCCATTTCCGCACTGCAAATGAAGGGAAGGGGCTGGGCCAGACCACCGATTGGGAAGTTTGTTGTGGTTCGCTGGAGAGAAGGCCGGTGTGCAGCACTTGGAGAGTTTCCCCTGTTCTCTGCGGAGAGCGCTGGTCACAGTAGTTTGTTAAGCCCTATTACACACGATCAGAAAATTGTACGCCTCTTTCCCGCAATTGTGGGTGGCCAGCGGACATAGTCTGCCTCCCCCCCCGGGCGAGCTCCCACAGCGCGCCCCCGCAAAAGCTAGTGCACGGACCGACGTACCGGTACATCCAGTATATCTGCGGCGGCTGGATGGGAAAGGGTTAATGGAATTTGTAGAATTTTTTGATTTGTAGTTTTTCTAAATCTGCTTTGCTTACAGGAAATGCAGGCAAGAGATTGTCACCCTGAAAAATGCTAACCTCTCTGAAATGCCATTTGCCTGGCTGTCTGACTTTATATTTTTGAGACACTGACCCAGAAAAAGGCGTGGCTCATCACGTACATCAGAATAATCTGCATACTTTTTCCAGGTCGGTGACTCAAAATATTAAAACTTTTGGTGCCGCATTGCACCGGTAAAGCCAGATAAGTCTGGTAGTCTTTGGAAGAAAGAGGGACCACATTGGCAACCTCCATATTTCTCCCTCCAGTAACTCGAGACACAAATACACGCTGACATTTTCATCCTACCTTTTTGTTTTCTAGTGGACACGACACCAAAGCATCCTTCTCAATCTGCAGTTGGCCAGAAGGGGACTCCTAACTCCGCCTCCAAAACCAAAGACAAAGTTAACAAGCGAAATGAGCGGGGGGAGACCCGTCTTCATCGGGCCGCCATAAGAGGCGATGCACGGCGAATCAAGGAACTAATTAATGAGGGAGCCGATGTCAACGTTAAAGATTTTGCAGGTAACGAATTGCATTTCATTTGGATTCTCCCTAGTGATGGGGAGAACTGGTGGTTTTATGGTGCCGACTCACTCTTGTGGGTGACTTTTCAACAACTAAAGGTGAATCTTTCCAAAGACTGCTACTAAATAAAACGGACTAGAGATATACATTTGGTGGGGCTACTAAAAAAAAAAAAAAAAAAAAAAAACTGACAGAAGTCTAGATCTGTTAGGGATAAGGCCGGCCATAGACGGATCAGAATTCGCCTGGTTCAGTAGTGACAAATTTCGATCCATGTATGGGCAGGCTGGTTTTTCTGAAATCAGTCTGTTGTCTTTTTTTGTGTTTTTTTTTTTTTTTTTTTTTTCCATGTGATCGTTACTGGCGGCTATAGCTGCTGGCAGTGATCTTTGTATTCTGATGGCTGGGAAACCTCTTGCAGTCAGAATACAATAGAGAGGGATTCCGCCATCAACACTGGCTGTGTTGGGGGAATTGAGCAATATTCCTTCCACCCGTGACTGAAGGAAAGAAAATTGTATAGTGTATTGCTTGCTTAAAGATGGCTAAAGCACTAAAAAAGATTTCCTTGAAGCAGATGATGTGACTGTAACATGGCATGCTTTGTATTCCTTCTCCATCTCTGCTCACCAGAGACAAGTGGCTGCAATGGGCTGGAAAGCCTGACCCTATCACACCTCTAGTATCTGTGCACCAATGTTGGGTGGAGTAGTAGTTTTGACGTGTCAGTAGCAGGACAGAGACTGTCATAAGACATTTGTAAGATTCAAAGATAGGACTGAGATTTCCTCGAGGGTCTTGCAGCATATAATATAGTGAGAAAGGGTTTCATTCTGTGACCTGAACAGGTGATGCTAAAAGTAATTCCTAGAATCCCTTTTCATTAGTATACAACAGGGGTAGGCAACCTGGGGCCCTCCAGCTGTTGCAGAACTACAAGTCCCATCATGCCTCTGGGAGTAATTGTAACTGCCAGCCTTGCAATGCCTCATGGGAAATGTAGTTCCACAACAGCTGGATGGCCCCAGCTTGCCTTCCCCTGGTATACAGCCCTTATATGAAGGATGGTTGGAATGGAAGGTGATGTGTAGGGAAAAGGTTTCCTGGCACGGTTGGGAGGGTTGTCTGCTTATCTGGCCATCTGAAGAATTAAAATGGAGGGAAAGAACTGCGCTAAAACCAAATGTGAAAAAGATTTCAAGCAGCTAACACTCTAGTGGAAATAATAGTGTAGCGCTAATAGAGTGTGTAGGGAATAACTCCTATAATGAGTGAACTCAAAATACACAATAAACAACCTTGGTGAGTGAACATCAAATATAGTGACAAAAGCAAATATGCAAAAACACACTGAAATAATGCAATAAAGTCCCAGAGTGTGAATGTGAATGTCCAATGATGTAATATGGAGTGTAGGACAAAGTCCAGAAAGAACGCGAGAAAGCAAAACAACTCCTTCCTGTTATGACGCCCAATAGTAGAGATGAGAGTTGCATGTAGTCATTCTTATAACTCTTCTAGGGTAAATGAATGAGGTTCTCTTACCGGCTGTGGTGGACACATGTCTTTCAGAAGTGGGTCATAAGAGCTTAAGATCCTGGATGGTCTGGATCATCAGTGAGGCAGAGGAGACGGTCCGGATGAATCGGGATGTGGGATCTCCAAATCTCAGCTGCTGAATCTGCAGTGAGCACCCTTTCAGGGTCAAATCAGACTGGATACAAACCGGGATATTTCCTCCGTAGGTTCCTGCACAGTGGTTCACCGTTTTCAGAAAGTCTTAACCCGTGTTGTAATCTGGGAATACATATTGTGTTTCTCTTTTCCTGAACCACAAAATGTATGTATTCCCAGATTACAACACGGGTTAAGACTTTCTGAAAACTGTGAACCACTCCAAACACGTTGAGTTAATGCCAAAGAGATCTCCCGTCCAACCACAACACTTCCCTCCAGTTCTCCTCGGAATCATTCAGATCTTCATTATCAGACTTCAGACGGGCTGTACATGTGATTTCCTGAGCAGGGGGCCCTTGCGGGGGCTGCAGGATTTCAGCCAATCACAGTGTTGTGTGTTACCGATCGTTTTCTTGGTGATGATGGTCCCAGCTGAGATCATTGACAAGATTCTCCCGTGTAGTTCTGGGCGGATTCCTCACCGTTCTCATGATCATTGAACCTCCACGAGGAGGGGAGAGCTTGTATGGAGCCCCAGACCGAGGAGAGTGACAGTTATTTTGTGTTTCTTCCATTTGTGAATAAATCCGCCCAACTGTTGTCTCCTCTCACCAAGCTGCTTGGCGATGGTCTTGTAGCCCATTCCAGCCTTGTGTAGATCTCCAATCTTCTCCCCAACGTCTTTGGTCTTGGCCATGGTGGAGAGATTGGAATCTGATTGCTTCTGTGGACAGGTGTCTTTTATAAAGATAAAAAGCTGAGATTAGGCGCACTCCCTTAGCCCTGGTTCACACTGGTGTGATTTGGCATGTCAAATCGCATGTCAAAAGGCGATATTTGCCGCAAATTGCCAGCAAAAGGCACTGTCCTAATCGGTGCAACGCCGCATCTGCGGCGCTGCCCCGATTTCAAAAAGTAGTTTCTGTACTACTTTTTGCGATTTCCAACCCATACAGATGTCTTTATCGCGGCTAAAATCGGGACTTTTGCAGAAACCCGCACAGATGTCTTTATCGCGGCTAAAATCGGGACTGCCAGCGAGAGTGAAATCGTGAGAGATCAGCTGAACTCGCACGGCTTCACTCCCGCAGCCCAGTGTGAACCTGGGCTTTAAAGAGTGCTCCTAATCTCAGCTCATTACCTGTATAGAAAACACCTGGGAGACAGAAATCTTGCTGATCGGGGGTCAAATACTTATTTCTCTTTAAAATGCAAATCAATTTGTAACTTTTATGAAATGCGTTTTTCTGGATATTTTTCGTTCTGTGTCTCACTGTTATAATAAACCGACCCAATAATTTAAATGAAAAAAATAAATAAACCGACCCAATAAAATTAGACTGATCGTTTCTTTGTCACAAAATCAGCAGCCGATCAAATACTTTTTCACCCTCTAATGGATTCTAATTGTGAAATGTGATGGAGGCTAAGACCTTCTATTTTAGGCTTTAGAGAACAGTTTGTACTTTTGATAACCTGTTGCTGGGTCTTCATTTGATAATAAAAATGCTGTATTTGGTCACTTTGCAGTAGTTACCCGATGTCAATGGTTTGTGTATTGGTTGTTTAGATGGTTCAGCTGTTTTTTGTGTTTGCAGGTTGGACGGCCTTGCATGAGGCATGTAATAGAGGTTACTATGATGTGGGAAAACAGCTCCTGGCTGCCGGGGCCGAGGTCAACACCAAGGGCTTGGACGACGACACCCCCCTGCATGATGCGTCCAACAACGGTCACTTCAAGGCAAGTACTTGTGTTACCTCAGATGTTAATCCATCTATCAGATTCAGAATACTTTATTAATCCAAAGAGAAATGATTAAATTTTAAATCTGCATCCCCCGGCTTACTCAAATTTGTGTTGCTTAACCCCTTCCTACCTAAGGAGTAGTTCAGAGAGTCTCTTTTCTTGGTTTAGTACCTCTAGGTCTATATTTTACATTCACAGAATTTAAGTAAAATACAAATCAGTGGTTATCATTTTCCATACAGATCTGCATACATGTGAATGTAAGAAATTCAGCTTTCCCCTTTAACACTTTCCCTACCAGAGTTGTTTTTTGCACACTGAAGATTTCATAAAACCCCAAAAACATATTTTCTGAAAGCAGACACCCTAGATCCTCTTAACCTCAGTCCTCAAGTATCCCCAACGAGCCATGTTTTGGGAACTTCCCTTTGATAAAATGGCTCTCATCAATACCAAATCATTGATTTAATGCGGCTGTGCAAAGTAAAGGAAAACCTGAAAACATGGCCTGTTGAGGGTACTTGAAGACTGAGGTTGAGAGCCACTGCCCTAGACGCTAGAGAATAAAATGGTGGTAGTTCCATTTTGTTACACAATATTACCGCAATGGTAATACACCAATGTTGGTGTTCAGGCACACAAATGCAATAAAGTACCCAATTTTTGGGTAAAATACAAAAGACGAGGTTGCACCCAGTAAAGGGTTACCCTAAATGTCAAACAAAGTGGTTGTAAAGGCAGAAGGTGCATTCTATGCATTAAGATAAAAAGCCTTCTGTGTGCAGCAGCCCCCCTAATACTTACCTGAACCCCCACTCGATCCAGCGATGTCCGCGGGTGCCCTGGCCATCCGGGACTCTCCCTCCTGGTTGGCTGAGACAGCAGCGGCGCCATTGGCTCCCGCTGGTGTCATTTAGTCAATGAGGAGAGAGAGGGGGCAGGGCTGAACTGCATCTCCGTGTCCAAATGGATACACGGAGCTGCTACTCGGCTCGGGTGCCCCCATAGCAAGCTGCTTGCTGAATGGGCACTCAACAGGAGGGAGGAGCCTGGAGCACCAGCGAGGGACCCGAGAAGAGGAGGATCCGGGCTGCTCTGTGCAAAACTATTACACAGAGCAGGTAAGTATGATGTTTGTTACTTTTATAGAGAAGACTCTACAATCTCTTTAATTTTGTGTGCAAACCATCCAAGTGGCAGTGCAGCCACCAGACTGCTTCCATCTGACAGGCGGGAATCTGCTTGTCAGATTTACACACGATCTTGGTGACTGCAGCTACTGGGAATGTATAAAACCCATCCCCCCCACACCAACCTCCGCTGTCAGGTCCGTATGACATACCGACCGGTCAACGAAAGGGTTAAAGGATGACGCCACTGTTGTAAAATCAGCTGCAATGTTTCCATTTTGCTTGTTGCCATGAACTTTGGAAGCCATGTAAATACTGTCCAAGAACATTCCATGGTCAGCAGTGTTAAGACATTTTTTTTTTTTTTTTTTTTTATAATTAGCATTGTACTGTGGGTATTAACGCTTCCACAGGCTTGGGGTCTGTATAGTTGGTTAGTTTGAATAACTACACCAGTCCTTCCATTTCAAGATAGACCGGCATTGGGTTTGTATTGATGGCATCAGTTGGTCGTCATTTTGAGACTCTTCTGAGATTTAGATTTTTTTTTTTTTTTTTTTTTTATGATTTTTTTTTGTCGGGTACGTTTGACCTGTTTGAGAAGGTTTTGTACTTCCATAGACTTGTGTCGGAACATCAAACCCATGTGGCGTGTAGAAAAGTCCATTGACACAAGTCCTCACATCTCAACTGCCATGTGTACTGTTCCTTTAAGACCCCATTCACACTGGGGCGTTTTTCAGGCGCTTTAGCATTAAAAAAAAAGCGTCTGAAAGAAGCTGCATCTGCAATCCCAGTGTGAAAGTCCGAGTGCTTTCACACTGAGGTGCTGTGCTGGCAGGGCGCCAAAAAAGTCCTGCAAGCAGCTTCCTTGCAGCGCTTTAGGAGTGTTGAATACACCGTTCCTAAAACGCCCCTTCCCATTGAGGCACTTTTTTTAACGCCAAAGCGCCTGAAAAAACGCTCCAGTGTGAAAGGGGTCCTAGCGGAGTTTTACCAGCGTTTTTTGGGCGCTGGCAGTGTGAAAGGGGTCTTAGCGGAGCTTTACCAGCGTTTTTTGGGCGCTGGCAGTATGAAAGGGGTCTTGGCGGAGCTTTACCAGCGTTTTTCGGGCGCTGGCAGTGTGAAAGGGCTCTGAAAGCACTCAGGCTTTAACATTGGGATTGCAGAGGAGGCTTCTTTCAGGCGCTTTACAGGTGCTTTTTTTTAACGCCAAAGCGCCTGAAAAACACCTCAGTGTGAAAGGGGTCTAAAGTCAATGGGACTTTGTTGATCTGCCTTCCAAAGAATACGGGAAACTGCCTGTCGGCATCGGCCCATAGAAGAGGTTTGCTCCCAATTGCGCACTTTCTTCTACTTCTCTTACCTCCCGGCTCCCCCTTCTTTCTCCCTCATGCTTTCTCCTCTCCCACTTGTCTTTAATTGACCCCTTTTGTATGTTTTAATGTTTAAATCAAATCCTCTTTCATAGAGGTCGTTCATCAAAGTTTCAGAAGTTGAATCGTTTCCATCCAAGTAACTGGAAAAAGGCTTCTCAGATGTGTGGTCTCATAGCTGTGTCTGCATTCCAGGTTGTAAAGCTACTGTTGCGGTATGGAGGGAATCCTCATCAAAGTAATCGGAGGGGCGAAACCCCTTTAAAAGTTGCAAATTCTCCAACTATGGTCAATCTTCTCCTGGGCAAGGGTACCTACACGTCTAGTGAAGAAAGCTCTACTGGTAAGTGGAACGGAGTTTGAACATTTTGCTCTCAAGTGCAAGTATATCTTTAGAGCGAACTATTGCTAAGCTACCAAAGTTTAATGATATCCCCAGGATTCTGAAGGGTTTAGAATTATTCCCTCATGGCACAACACGCCCATCCTTTTCTTGTGCCAAGTAGTGATTATAACCAGGCCGTTCTGTGTTCTCCATGTAGCTAGATTAAAGTAGTTCTAAACGCAATGTTTTTTACCTTTTTAAAGAAGAACTCCAGGTTTTCACACACTTTACATTGTTTTTTTTGGGTCAGACTTCCTGGCTGAGTCGGAGCGGAGGGCTGAAGTCACAACCTCTGACTCAGCCAATCAGAGGAAGCTTTGTATTCATTAAGGCTACTTTCACACTGCGGCTGGGGTCTAGTTTGCACGGTACTTTACCGTTGTTTTAGCGGGTCTTTTTATCTGCTAGCAGGGCGCTGTTAACACCCGCTAGCGGCCAAAGAAAGGATTGATTGATATTTAAATTTTATATTGCACCAAATACTGTCTTAGAAGACTGCAACTAAGTACGCTGTACCATAAATTCACCAATCAGCCTTGGGGGGAAAAAAAAACTATTTGAGAAAAAGGGAGCAGAAAAAAAGGGAAAGCTCACGAGAGGAGCAAGAAAACAAAGTGGACATTAATTATTACTGATTTTGATGTCTCTACATCCGTAGTTAAGAAAAGCGTTTTTAAAAAGGTGGGGTTTTAATTGCTTTTTAAAAAGAGCTTGGGGCATTGGTAGACGGAGATGGGTCAGGGAGTTGGTTCCAAAGAGCCGCGCCTATGGTCTGCATTCGTCGACCTCCCAAGGATTGGAGTCAGGCGGGTGCTTGGATGATCCTATTTTGAAGCCCGGACCGCAATGCTCTAATTGGTGTGTAGTGGGGGGCCATTTCCGTGAGATAGAGTAGGCCCAAGCCCCAATAGGATTAAAAGCACCTGTGTTGCGGCGCTTTGCAGGCGCTGCCAATTCATTTCAATGGGCAGGGTGTTTTGGGAGCGACATATACACCTCTCCCAAACCGCCCCAAAGATGCTGCTTAAAGGACCTTTTTTCCCGTCCCGCAAGCGCACCGCCCCCAGTGTGAAAGCACTCGGGTTTTCACACTGGGGAGACATGAGAGGCGCTTTACAGGCACTATTTTTAGCGCTAAAGTGCCTCAGTGTGAAAGGGGTGTAATAAAATCGCTCCCTCTGGTTGAGCGCTGCTGCTGTAGATCTGTTTTTAAAGTTTGAGGCAGGAAGTCTCGGCTCAAACCCGGAACACATGGCGGTATGTTGTTCATTTGGGTCAACTTGACCCAAACTAACTGGAAATTGTGTGAGAACCTGGAGTAGTTTAAAGCATTTTCTGCATTAAGAGTAAAAGGTCTTCTGCTTGCTATTTCCGCAACCCCCATCTCTAAAAACTTACCTGAGTCTTCTATTGATCCAGCGCTGTGCCTGGCTGCAGGTCTTCTCCCCCATCTTCCTGTATTTACAGACTTCACTGAAGGCAGTTTTCTCTCGATCCAGAGCTGTCCTGTCCACTCTTCTCCCCTATTCCTGTTTTCACAGAACAGAGGCAGCAATGGAAGCCATTGGCTCATGCTGCTGTCCATCAAATCCTCTGAGGAGAGAGTTTGGGGGTGATGCCGACCCACACTGTGTATGGATGCAGCAGCCTGGCTCGGGAGTGAGCCTGCAAGTGTGCCCCTATAGCAAGCGGATTGCTATAGGGGCACACACAGAAGAGGTGTCGGCACTGACGGGGGACCCCAGAAGAGGAGGTAAGGGACTGATCTGTGCAATACTATTGCACAGAACAGGTAAATAGAGCATAGCATGTTTATTTTAATTAAAGAATAAAATTGATACTTTATAATATCCCTTTAGGCCCGGTTCTCACAGGGGCGGCATGACTTTGGGAGCGACTCAGCGGCGCGATCTCAAGACGACTTGAGACGCCCGCCTGAGGCGATTTGCATAATGACTTCTGTATAGAAGTCAATGCAAGTCGCCCCCAAAAGAAGTACAGGAACCTTTTTCTAAGTCTGAGCGACCTGAGTCACTCCTATTAGAACGGTTCCATAGTACAGAGCGGGACCGAGTCGCCTGACGAGTCGCCCCTATGTGAACCGGGCCTCAAGAATCAAGCAAGGAGTTCGAAAAAAAACCAGATATTGAAGGGTTTGCATTTTGGACAGTCAGTACTGTGATTGACTTGTACAAGTTGGAAAGATAGGTCTGCTTCTGGTTTCACTACTACCAGAAATTAACCACTTAAGCCCCGGACCATTTTGGCTGGTTAAAGACCAGGCCCCTTTTTGCGATTCGGCACTGCGTCGCTTTAACTGACACTTGCGCGGTCGTGCGGCGTGGCTCCCAAACAAAATTGACGTCCTTTTTTTCCCACAAATAGAGCTTTCTTTTGGTGGTATTTGATCACCTCTGCGTTTTTTTTTTTGTTTTTTTTTGCGCTATAAAAAATAGAGCGACAATTAAGAAAAAAATTACGTACTTTTTGCTATAATTTCCCCCAAAAATATATATAAAAACATTTTTCCTCCGTTTAGGCCGATACGTATTCTACATATTTTTGGTTTAAAAAAAACGCAATAAGCGTTTGATTGGTTTGCGCAAAAGTTATATTATCTACAAAATGGGGGATAGTTTTATGGCATTTTTATTAATAATTTTTTTTTTTTACTAGTAATGGCGGCGATCGGCGATTTTTATTGTGACTGCGACATTATGGCGGACACATCGGACACTTTTGACACCTTTTTGGGACCATTGTCATTTTTACAGCGATCGGTGCTATAAAAATGCACTGATTACTGTGAAAATGACACTGGCAGTGAAGGGTTTAACCTCTAGGTGGCGGTGTAGGGGTTAAGTGTGACCTAATGAGTGATTCTAACTGAAGGGGGCGTGGCTTGGCATGTGACGTCGCTGATCGTCGTTCCCTAGGACAGGGAAAAAATGATCAGTGACACCGCCACTAGGAAGAACGGGGAAAGGTTTGTTTACACTTGCCTCTCCCCGTTCTTCAGCTCTGTGACCCTATAGCGGGACGCCGGCGGCGATCGGGTCCCGCGGTCATGGAGCTTCGGACAGGTTCTTAAACGGGACGTACCTGTACGCCCTTGTGCCTGTCCGTGCCATTCTGTCGACGTACATCGTCGTGCGGCGGTCCTTAAGTGGTTAAAGGGTATCACCTGGCTGTGCAATGTTTAATTGATAAATTGGCTGAATTAAAAATTATGGATACATTAGTAAAAGGATGTATTTCAACACTGTATTTAGCAATATGTCGTCAGATTTATTCTAAGCTCTCAAGCTTGACTTGTTTGTGGGCAGATTTTCAATTTCATATTTTAAAACCTTAAGAGCTGCCCTTGTACTGCCAGGCATGTGTGCGGGCAAGCTCACCAGTTTTGTTCTTCTTCTTTTTTTTTTTTGTGAACTGTGTTCCTGAGGTTTTTGTTTTTGCTTTGCAGAAACTTCAGAAGAGGAAGATGCACCTTCATTTGCACCTTCCAGCTCGGTGGACGGCAATAACACAGACTCTGAGTTTGAGAAGGGCCCGAAACACAAAGGCAAACGCCGTCATCGTCCGTCAAAAAGTACGCCGGTGAAAGACGAGTACGAGTTTGATGAAGACGACGAAGAAGATCGTGTGCCTCCAGTTGATGACAAACATTTGCTGAAAAAAGAGTTTCGGAAAGAGGCTAAAGCGAACAGTCTTATTGCTATTCCTAAAATGGAGGTAAAAACGTTTGTTAAAAATACAACTGCGCCAAAGAAAGCTGCTCGCCGTATCCTGTCAGACACTTCAGACGAGGACAGTTCCATCACCATAGGGGCCCCTGAAAAGCTCTGCCTGTCGGCTCCTACCGTTCTACCGAGCAATAAAACCAGGGAGCAGCCTGTAGCAAAGCATAAAGAGAAAGGCAAAGTCAAAAAGAAGCGGAAGAAAGATGCAAAAACAAAGGACGTTAAGTTTGAGAAGAAAAACGTATTTTGTTCCTCTGAAACTGAAAGTGAAAACTTAGAGAGTGACGTAGAAAATGATATACTTTCCTTAGAAAATTCAAACTGTGTAAAAGACTCTGCCTTAGCATTGAAGGAGACTTCTTTGTTTAGCTCTCTTTCAGCATCTTCAGCATCGTCTCAAGGGAGTTTAGCATCACAGAAGCACAATGCTAATATCCCTGACCAGCACTCCAAGCACTGGAGAACGGACAATTGGAAAACTGTATCTTCCCCTCACTGGTCAGATGTTAGCTCATTATCGGACTCCACAAGGACACGGTTGACTAGTGACTATGATTACTCCTCAGAGGAGTCCAGTGTGGAGTCTGTGAAACACGTTAAAAAGAAACATGAGCACAAAAAGAAAAGCAATATGCATAACAGCATATACGAAAAGAACTCTTTTCATCTTCACGTTGACGGGGCAATTCCAAAATTAGATAAAGAAGGCAAAGTAGTGAAAAAACACAAAACTAAACACAAAAATAAAGAAAAAGGACAGGTGCAGGCTGGACAAGACGTTAAAATCCTTAAAACCTTTTCTATCGACTATGACGACTCTAAACAAAAATCAGACAAGCCATTAAGTTTGGATGTTGACGTTCCTGAAAAATTAAAAGTATTAAAACATGAAAACGAGCACCTCAGGAAGGAGGACAAGCTTTCAAAAGTAAAATCAGAGAAAGAAGAATGGGGCTACCGGGATGAAAGTAGTAAGGTTACCAAAGAAGAGAAGTCATCAAAAAAGAATAAAGATGGCAAGGACAGTAGTAAACTGTTTAAAGAGGACAGAGACCGCTCTGGAAAAACTGAAAAAACTGTCAAAGAAAAATCCCCCAAAGAAGAAAAGAAAGTCCACAAAGAAGAAAAGAAGAAGAAAACAAAAGAAAAGTCCTCGAAATCTGAAAAGAAAAATGAGCTAAAAGAGGAGAAAATTTCCAAACCCGAAAAAGACAAAGGTTTCAAAGAAGAGAAGGTCAAGAAGGAAAAGTCTCACAAAGATGAAGCACCATTTGAAGAATTAAACAGCAAAACCAAATTTTTAGAAGAAGAAACAAAGTACAACACATCAGATGATCAGGGTTTATGGATTTCGGAGATGTCCTCAGACTCTTCTTTTGACTTCAAAGCTGAAGATAGCTGGGACTCCTCCTTTGCAGACTTTAGAGAAAGCAAAGACGATTCCATCCCCAAGCTGCTTGTAGAATCTATCAAGGACGAAGTCAAGGAAAAAGACCCCAAAAACAAAGACCGGAGAGAATATGGAGACACACAACCAGAGAAAGAGACTGTTGTAAAAAGAAAAGATCGGGACTCTACTGACAAAACTTCTGACAAAAAGAGAGATCAGACAGATGCACACAAAAGTGCCACATTGTACACAGGTGAGCGTGAAAAGAAAAGGAAGGACTCTCTTGATACCACTAAAACACGAAAAGAAAAAGATGTCGACTCCACGAGGAGGGATTCTTTGGGAAGCAAAGAACGGAGAGATTCTAAAACTAAACCGGAGGAACAGTATAAAGACGACCTGAATGACCATGGATCAGAGACCTCCTCCTTTAAAGACAAGTCCGAACAAGAGCCAATTACTAAGAATTCTGAGACACGGGAGAGGCATCACTCTGGCAAGGAAAGGCGGGACTTGGAGAAAAAGGAAAAATCTAAATCTGAAAAACATCGTGAAAAATCAAGAGATTCAGAAAAGCCTGAAAAACTTGACCGTAGTCAAAAAGAAAAAGAAACGGAGAAAGGGTCTCAAAAGAAGAAAGAGGAAAAGTACAAAGATAAGAAAGTTTCCTCTGAGCCGAAAACTGAGAAAAAAGAAAAGGATTTTGTGGACAAGAGAGATGACAAGAAGGCCAGAGGGAAAAACTGGTATAACATTGCGGACATCTTTACAGATGAAAGTGAAGAGGAGGATAATCTATTTATGCCCGGGTTCAAAATCTCCGAGGCGTATGTCAATGATCTGCACAGAATGGATAGTTATGAGCGGGAGAATCCTTTACAAGACAAAGAGCCTTCCCAGTCTGATAAACACAGAAGAAATTCCAATGAAAAACATTTGGGTGAAAAACAAAAAGATCGGGAACCAAAAGAGAAGAAGAAAGATAAAGGTCAGTCGGAATCGGGGAAAGAGAAGAAAGAAAAGAATACTGAAAAACACAAAGAGAAAAAGGATAAGGAGTCCCTTGACAAATACCGCAAAGACAGAGTGTCAGTAGATTCCAACCAAGACAAGAAGTCTAAACAAAAGGTACCAGGTGACAAAAGTGAAAAGAAACACCAGACTGAGGAGAAAGTCAAAACCAAACACAAGGAGAAATCTGATAAAGATCACTTTAAAGATCGAAAGTCCTCTAAAGGTGATGCTGAGAAGAGTCTTCTGGAGAAATTGGAAGAGGAGGCCCTCAATGACTACAAGGATGATTCCAATGACAAAATAAGTGAAATCTCTTCCGACAGTTTTACGGATCGGGGCCAGGATGCTGGCCTTGGAAACCTGTTGGAAGGTGCTGTGGTGACCAGTATAGATTCAGTAGATGAAAAATGTAAAGATTCCGTACCTGGTTTAGCAGAAAAGTTGAAGGAAAAGGAAAGAAATAGGCATTCTAGCTCCTCTTCAAAGAAAAGCCACGACAAGGATAAAGTACGAAAAGACAAGTCTGATAAAAAGGTGGAAAAACTGGATGATATGAGGGACACCTATAGCAGGCGAGAGTCCATACAGTATGATAAGGAGACTCCAACAGCAGATGGAGACACTTTCTCTTCATTTTCTGTTAAGACTGAAACTGAAGAGGAATTGGATAGAAGCATGGACTTTGTTTTTGGTTCTGAAAAAGAGAAGCATGATTCTGAAAGAGACTCCCTAAAAAAATCTGAAAAGGACAAGGCATACTCTTCTTCTGTTGTGAAAGAAAAGAAAAAGAAAGATAAACATCGTGACAAAAGCAAAGATGACAAACACCGAGACAAACATTTGGAAGCTTTCTTTAAGCACCACAGGGAGGAGCAGAAACCTATGTGTAGAGATAAGGAATCTCCATTACCTTCAAAAGAAAAATCTAAAGACGAGGTGGTAAGGTTTGGTGATCTAAAAATCAAAGATAGAAAGGATAGCTATGAGAAAGAGACTGTTAAGATCCTGAATGGTACAGAGAAAGTCACCCTTAATAAGGATGCCAACAAGAAAGACAATAGGCCACGAGAAAAACTTCTTGGTGATGGAGATCTAATGATGACTAGTTTTGAAAGGATGCTGAGCCAAAAAGATCTTGAAATTGAGGAAAAGCATAAAAAGCACAAAGAGAGAATGAAGCAAATGGAAAAGATGAGGCACCGCTCTGGAGATCCGAAGCTAAAAGAAAAATTAAAATCGGAAGAACAGCGTAAGAAAAGTCTGGACTTGACTGCCAAAAAACCTTTGGTAACAGAGCCACTTCAAAAAGATAAGAAGTCTAAAGATTTATCATCCAATGCAGCAACACCTGAAAATAAAGCCCCAGCCATTACTGGGAATGATTTGAAAGATTGGCTCAATGGTCCACAAACTAAAGAAGTGCTTACAGCTTCTCCAAGACCTGATCAAAATAGGCCAACAGGTGTCCCCACGCCTACATCTGTCATCTCTTGTCCAAGTTATGAAGAAGTCATGCAGACACCAAGGACCCCGTCTTGCAGTACCGAAGACTATCCAGATTTGATGTTTGACTGTTCAGATACGCAGCACTCTTTGCCCGTGTCTGCAATGTCTATGAATGCCTGCTCACCTACGTTTTTTGACCGTTTTTCAGCAACATCTAGTGGAATGCCCGAAAACCCAAGTCAGACACCCACTAGGGTACCTTGTTCTGTAAATCGTAGCCACTCTGTCTCTGTTGATGTCAGAAGAGTTCCCGAAGAAGAGTTTCCTCTTTCAGAAATGAAATTTTATAGACAGCAGAGTGTGCCAGCAGCTTCTAGCTTCAGTTCGCCAATGCATATAATGATGGATGACAAGATCCAACCACTTGTTCCTGAAGAAAAATTCACATGCGGGTCTCCAAGTTACTTTTCACCGGACTACAGGGCAGCATCTCCAAGGGTTGACGATACTTCCTGTACACCGGCAGCTGTTGCCAGTATTGCTCCATCGCCTGACCGTGGCTATTCAGCTGTTCAGGCAAAATCCCCACCATTAGAAAGAGATGACTTGCTTGAGCCTTCTACAGAAAGTGCTATTCCTCTTGATCTTGGCCTGCCATGTGACTCTGCTGAAGCACAACAAGCTACAGAATCTATTTTATCCCACGAACCAAGCTATTCACCACCTGAGTCTAATTCTAATTTTCTGCAACAGGAACCAGCCTATTTACAGACTGATGATAACTTTATAACAAATGAAAATAGCTTTTCAGCAGCACCTGACTTTATGCCGGAGGAGGAACCTTCTTATATACACCAGGAACCTGCCTACATTCCCCAACAGACAGACTTTCTATCCCAGGAGCCAGAATATTTGCCTTCAGAGCCATCCTTTATGCCACCAGAACAGGGTTATGTTCTTCATCCAGGATCTAGTTTTCCCTCCACAGAAACTGCTTATTTGCCCCCTGAATCTGGATTTCATACCTCACATACAGAAGCTTCTTTTTTACCCCCTGAACCTGCCTTTTTACCACCACCTACAGAATCTGGTTTCCTTCCACCCGTTGAAGAAAATACATTTAGCTCAACAATTTCTGATCAGAATTTAGAATGGGTCAGTCAACATAATAGAAATACAGACTCTGTTATCTCTCCAAGTTTAATGAGTAACCCGCCGGATCAACCTGGGAACTGGTCAATGGCACCTGAGCTCCTAAAATCTCCTCCGAGATTCACGGAGTCACCTAAGAATTTTTGCTCACCTGAAAAATCTATTACTGCTTCCGTTCCATTTATTTCTTCTGATTCACCTTATCCTGTTTCTCCTATTCCCTACCCGTTGTCCGAACCAGCCCCAGATGAACTGAAAGAGGATAGGGAGGATGTGGAAGAGGATCTGCCCCAGCCAGATGATCAAGGTCCATATGAATCTCCAACTCCTCTTACCAACTTTTTAAATAACTGTGATGATCTATCAGATGATCAGCAGGCATTGGCTCCCGAGTCTCAACTAAACACAGAACCTCTAGAAGATGCATTGGCCTCCGTTAAAGAAAGTTATGTGGAGCCCAGTGATGTTCAACCACCTACTCAAGATCCAGAGCCATGGCCTGACCCATTTTCTTCAGCAGTGGAGGATCTGGATCTTGGACCATTTTCTCTGCCCGACCTTCCACTTCCTGTCAAAGAAGAGAATGATGCCGAGATCTGTGAAGAGCCAAACATCATTGCAAGGAGTCCTGATGTTCCTCTTGATGTGTCCAATGAGGATGACAAAGTTGACATGCCTCAGGATGAAACTGATCTCCCAGAGCCAGTGACTCCTAAAGAAACAAATACTGTGGAAATGGAGGAACCAATACCCGAAGTTCAGGAGCAGAAAGATGACCACGCTGAAGAACCAACAATAGACACTGAAAAACTATCCCATAATACAAAGCCAGTGTTTGAACCAACAAGCTTTGCAATACCTTATGTACAACTGGAAACTCTTCAAGAAGTAGAGAATAAGGTACAGTCAAGCCTAAGTTCTTCTGCAGATACCTTTACTCCGGTGTTACCAAAGCACATTGAGGCTGATGTGAAAGAAACTGAAAGTCAACCGGTGGAAAACGTTGCTAGTGAACCAGTCGTACAAGTCGAGGCCCCTCCAGTTAACCCTCCAGTAGAAGTTCAAGAGCAAATGCCAAAAATAACAGTTGAAAATCCAAAACCCCCCAAAGTAGAAGAGATACCGCTACGGATGACTCGAAACAGGGCTCAAATGCTGGCCAACCAGAATAAGCAAAACACTTCCACACCGGAGAAGGAACAACATGTAGCAAGCACACCATCGACCCGTGGAAAAAGTAAAGTCACAGAGGAGGAAGATTCCCAAACGCACCCCCGCAAGAGGAAGTTGCAGAAGCCCAATCAACTTCAGCAGCAGATAATCAGCACCACCAGTCAGCAGACGCGTGAGATGATCCAGCAGACCTTGGCAGCCATCGTTGATGCCATCAAGTTGGACGACATTGAGCCATATCACAGCGACAGGTCGAATCCGTACTTTGAATATTTGCAGATTAGGAAAAAAATTGAAGAGAAGAGGAAAATATTGTGTTACATCACACCTCAAGCCCCTCAATGTTATGCTGAATATGTGACTTACACTGGCTCTTATTTATTGGATGGCAAACCTCTGAGCAAGCTTCACATCCCAGTGGTGAGTGCACCATCCTGCTCTTCCTCGGGATGCTGGGGTCTAGGTGTGGAGGCTTTTATTTTTGTTGTAAATTTTAAGGACTCTCATCCATTTTATTTTAATACAAAACCAATATGCTCTAAAATAACTCTAATATACTTTATATAGAATATTCTACAACATTAGCAGAGCTGTAAGGGTTGTATATATAAACCCAATGTGTCCTTATTCACCACATAAATGGTTAAAGTCCATCAGAATGTGTCTTTCTCAAAAGCCCATCTGAATAGATCCTTTGGCTCCCTTCACCGCACCCGGTGTGTCCTCTTCTTCTCTTATGGTATCGCACTCACCAGATAGAAGATCCATCAAAGCCTGTAAGAAATCCTTCCTGGAGCTGCGGGTTCACCGTTCCATCTGGGTATTACTCAGATCAAAAAAAGAGGGGTACGCATAGCGTGATGCTGTATAAAAATGTATTCCAGATGTACACTTACAAAAAAATCTAACTTAAAGCGGAGCTCCATCCTAAAGTGGAACTTCCGCTCATCTGATTCCCCCCCCCCCCGGTGCCACAATTGGCACCTTTCAGGGGGGTGCCGATACCTGTATAATAAAGATATTTGCACCCACTTACGGGCATAGATGGCCGCAGAATCTGCGGCTATTACGCCCCTTCCTGTCCCCCACCGTTGTGTCCTGGGAAACTCACAGTTCCCAGAACACAGCGGGGAACCAGTGAAAGACGCGCATGCGCAGTAGGGAAACCAGGAAGTGAAGCCGCAACGCTTCACTTCCTGATTCCCTCGCCGAGGATGGCGGCGGGGGCAGCCGAGAGACGAGCGATTGCTCATCTTCTGCTGCCGACATCGCTGGACTCCAGGACAGGTAAGTGTCTATTTATTAAAAGTCAGCAGCTGCAGTATTTGTAGCTGCTGGCTTTGAATATTTTTTTTTAAGGCGGAGCTCCGCTTTAAAAGCATGAATGACATGAGATTCAGCAGGTATGTCTGTATCTCGCCGCTCGTCGTAGTCACAGATCGCGGTGGGACCCGGGTTCAGACAGTCATTGCCTCTCCTTCCACAGCCGTGTAGTTCAGCCCTACCCTGTACATCTGGAAGGGGGGATTGTTTGTAGTTCAGCCCTACCCTGTACATCTGGAAGGGGGGATTGTTTGTAGTTCAGCCCTACCCTGTACATCTGGAAGGGGGGATTGTTTGTAGTTCAGCCCTACCCTGTACATCTGAAAGGGGGGGATTGTTTGTAGTTCAGCCCTACCCTGTACATCTGGAAGGGGGGATTGTTTGTAGTTCAGCCCTACCCTGTACATCTGAAAGGGGGGGATTGTTTGTAGTTCAGCCCTACCCTGTACATCTGAAAGGGGGGGATTGTTTGTAGTTCAGCCCTACCCTGTACATCTGGAAGGGGGGGCTTGTTTAAATACATTTTTATACAGCATCACGCTATGTGTACCCCTCTTTTTTGATCTGAGTAATACCCAGATGGAATGGTGAACCCGCAGGAAGGAAGTATTTCTTACAGGCTTTGATGGATCTTCTATCTGGTGAGTGTGATGTCATAAGAGGAGAAGAGGACACACCGGGTGCGGTGAAGGGAGCCAAAGGATCTATTCAGATGGGTTTTTAAGACACATTCTGATGGACTTTATTACCGTATTTATCGGCGTATAACACGCACCCTAACTTTAAAGTGTTTGTAAACCCCCTTTTGCAACTTGCACCTACAGGTAGGCCTAGATTAAGTCTTACCTGTAGGTGCATGAAATATCTCCTAAACCTACACTGTTTAGGAGATATTTACTAAAATCACAGGTGCCGCTGTCTACGGCGCATGCGCGCCGTAGCTAACGGCTCATTCATGGGGTTAATCCCATTCACAAATTCGGCTAAGTCCCAGCAATGCTTGGGCTTAGCCGAATTTGACGGCTCCCGCGCGCATGCGCGGAGTCACGTCTTCGCCGCTCCGGCCAATCACAGCGCCGGAGCGGCGCTGTGATTGGCTGGAGTGGCGATACCTGGAAGTAACATTCCGGCTATCGCCGCAGCGATGACTGCGGCTGGAGAGAGGGACATGGACAGCTTCGGGGGCCCTGATCTAAGGTAAGTGGTACATAATGAGCTAGTATGCTAGTCATACTAGCTCATCATAGCTTTGTCTTGCAGGTGGGCTAAAAAGAAAAAAAAAATTATATGGGTTTACAACCACTTTAAGAGGGAAGTTTCAGGAAAAAAAAACTTTCCACATTCCCCTGTGTATAACACGCAGGCACAGTTTACCCCCCTAATTTCAGGGTAAAAAAAGTGTTGTACACCAATAAATACAGTACTTAAAGCGGAGCTCCGCCGGAAAAAAAAATATTAAAAGCCAACAGCTACAGCAGCTGCTGGCTTTTAATATTTGGACACTTGCCTGTCCTGGAGTCCAGCGACGTCCCGCAGCAGAGGATGAGCAATCGCTCGTCACTCTGCTGCTCCCTCCGCCATCCTCGCTGAGGGAACCAGGAAGTAAAGCCCTGCGGATTCATGCCCGGTTCCCTACGGCGCTTGCGCGAGTCGCACTGCGCCGTTCTGATTCGTCCTCCTGTGTTCTGGGAGCCGAGTGTCTCCGAGAACACTACGGGAAGTCTGGGGGAAGTGACGTCACTCCCGCAGATTCCCGGAGAGAGGACTCCCGGATGTGGGTGAAAATACCTGTCTTAGAGGTATCTTTACCCCCCTCCCCCCTGAAAGGTGTCAAATGTGACACCTGAGGGGGGGAGGGTTCCAAATAGCAGAAGTTAATATTTAGGGTGGAGGTCCACTTTAACCATTTATGTGGTGAATAAGGACACATTGGGTTTTTATATACAACCCTTACAGCGCTGCTAATGTTGTCGAATATTCTTTATAAGTATTTTAGAGTTATTTTAGAGCATATTGGTTTTGAAATTGTATTGTTATAGTAGCTGCTATTTGTTTAAAATATTTGGATTATTGTTCTATCGATAAGCGCTGGTTACTAAGGTTGATCCACTTGTTTTTTTGTTTTGTTTTTTTATACATTTTATTTTAATGCTTTCACGTCTGCTTTCCTTAAGGGTTAGTGCATCGTAGATGAGACGCCGCTCAGACCATCCCAGGGCTTTGTGTGGCCTCAGCCAGTGCCGCTCTGACCAGGCCACTGATGCGTTCCGCCCCCACTTTTGGGACCTGGTCACCAGGCTCCCAGTGGGCAGGGCAGAAAGTATCAGAGGGCGTGGCCGAAGCAGCGCTGGGTGAGGCCATACACTGTGTAAGCACTAGGTTGGTCTGAGCGGCGTCTCGTCTACGGTACACCAACGTATCTGGATCAGTGAGCTCAGACGCCCGCTTCCCACATTCTGAGCCTCCAGCTTTGTGCGGCGCTGCAATCCTTTTCTTCCTCAAAGCGTTGGCTTCAACTTTTGCTAGAAAACTGCCTATGCAGGTAAAGGAGGTCTGTAGATGAAAGCAAGCTCTGACTAAAGTTGAGTAATGTATTTCTATAGGTATTTGCTATTTATGTACTTCATGAAGCCCGACTGGAAAACTCCCAGGACGTTGCTAAGAAAGGCCAACTGTTACTATCCTGCCTTCACCATCCCAGGAATGAGTTCTCAGATGCCGAGATCACAGCTACGGTCAGGGGAGGGAGTGCATGTGAAGGACTTGTAATCAGAGAAGGCGAACAGTAATAGCTAGGCCCCTCTTGGCGGCGTCCTGGGTGTTTTCCAGTCAGGCTTCATGAGATATGTCAATGGATTTATAGCAAGGGTAGGATTCAATTTTGGTCAAACCTGCATAGCTTGTTTTTATCTACAAATGTCCTTTATCTTCATAGACAGTTTTTTTGTGAAGGTGATCTAACCCTTTAAAGTGGTAGAAATGTCATATATTGCAGCTTACCATTCGTTAGATGTGGTGGCTGCATTCGTTTTATTTCTTTTTTAGGCTTTTTTTTTTTTCTTTCACCTGGTGATCTGACCAGTAACACACACCCCCATTCTGGATGAAGGAGCACAGGTGGCACTGATAGATGCCATTGGATGGACTAGAAGATTTTGATAAACGAACACATCGAAGCTAAACTCCAGCTCACATAATCGGTTACAGTAAAAAATTTGACTTTTTTGGATAAAGGTTTTACATCCTTATAAAACTGACCACTGTAAGCACCCCTGGGAGTGGTAATTTGTTTGTCCCAACCCTAACTGCTACGTCTGTGGTTTGTTTTATTGAAAAACAGACTTGCTAGCTGGATCACCAGGTGAAAATAAAGGAGAGTCTAAAAGAACAAATGCAGCAATCGCATCTAAGAATTAATAAGCTGCAATATAACATTTTGTTTGTGGGTTTAATATTTGTGCGTCCTCATGAGCAGATCCTGCAAAGGGGGGGGGATTCCTGCAAGGGTCTCATCATGTGACTTCTTAAGGCCGAGCTTTATGGGTGATTTTATTTTAGTTTTTTTGGTTAGGATTTCACCCCTTGATGGAGTTGTCCAAAAATGCTTGAGCCGCACTCTGCTACTTAAAGGGGTTGTAAAGGCAGAAGGTGCATTCTATGCATTAAGATGAAAAGCTTTCTGTGTGCAGCGCCCCCCCCCCTAATACTTACCTGAGCCTCCTCTCTATCCAGCGATGTTGCACGAGAGACTCAGCTGCCCTGGGACTCTCCCCCCTCATTGGCTGAGATAGCAGCGGAGTGCCATTGGCTCCTGCTGCTATCAGTCAGTGAGCCCAGAGGGGGACACACGGAGCTGCAGCTTGGCTCGGGTGCCCCCGTAGCAAGCTGCTCGCTGTGGGGGTAGGAGGGAGGAGCCAGGAGCCACAGCATAGGACCAGAGAGGAGGATCGGGGCTTCTTTGTGCAAAAACATTACAGAGGAGGTAAGTAGAACATGTTGTTGTTTTTAAGCAAAAAAAGGAGACTTTATCACTTTAAAGCTGAACAGAGGAATTCGGCTACTTTGTAAAAACTGCATGCATACCACTAGTTAAGTCCAACAAGGTGCCTGCCGCCTCACCTTATTCACATCCGACAAGTTTAATGTGTTCCAGGAAGAGAACTTCTGGAGCTGACATGCTGCTCACTGTGTTCTGCTCTGCCTGCCCCTCCCCCTCTTTTTGCCATTCACAGAAAGAAGCCTTTGTGTTTTGTGATGCCGTTCACAAAATGCAAAGGCTTCTGTGAATGGGCAGCAGAGGTGAGGGTCGGACATAGTTGCGGTAGTGTGGTAAACCCTTTCACATATAAGTAGTGCAGAGACGTCCAGTTAGGTGCATGTCCCCTCCAAGACTTGGTGTGCTTGTACTTTTTGCAAAATTGCTGAAATCCTGGTAATCCGCTTTAAAGTGAAACTCCCCCCCCCCCCTTTTTTTAAATCATCCGGTGTAGATTGTGGTCACTGAACACGCGGCTCCCTATGGAGAAAGCTGCACAACGCAGGTGGTGGTAATTATTCCTGCATGATAGCAGAACTTTCCGATAATGTGAAATTTATCATTACAGAATGCTGCTACAAACTGCAGAGCTTCCTTCATGGGGGGGGGGGGGGGAGGGGGTTGTTTGGAGATCATTTGCTGCTCCTGAGGATTCTTCTCCATTGACTTTAACCCCTTGCTTACTGGGCACTTTTTTTTGTGTGTCTTTTGTGCTTTGACCATCACTTTTCCCAGTGCACATTACTCCACACGTGGTTGCCGTAGTCCCAAACGGATATTATTATACTTGTCTGTTCCTCCTGACACCTATTTAAAGTGGTTATAAGCCTCAGACATGAAATGTAAACAAAGCACATCCCCCTATAGTGTGTACTTGTCTCAGTCCAGAGCATTAAGTGTCATTTCTGTCTGCTGCCTCCTTCCTCTATCACTTCTGACAAGTTTTCCTGACCCCCAATAGATAAAAGGTGACAGGGGAGGGATATAAAGAAGGGGGGGGGGGATTTTGCGCTAAAGAAAACCAGTATCACACACAAAACAGGCTTCTATATCACATAAATCTAATAGTGAATAAGTACTCATATAATGTGCATATATAATATATACTATAGTGCAATCACCAAAGTAAAGTGCAAGTGCATATGTAAACACAATAGTGCAGAAAGTTCAATATTGCAATGGTTGCTGTTCAGGATAATTCAAATGGGTATTTAATCAATAGTCAATTCCAAGATTCTAGATGTTCCAAAATTGTAGATGTCATCAAATGGTTCAAATGATAAACGAATTGAAGTATCATACGGACGGATCGTAAGACAGCAGGATAACAGTAAGATAGCGGTTACATGCCGAATATCTCCTACATGCTGATTATTTACTAAATTGATGTAAGAGTCCATTTTTTAAGTTAATAAAGCCTATATATTTTATTGAAATACTACACTATTGGAGGCTTTATTTCCTGTCCCTCTCCCGGCTGCATCGATTGGAGCTTGGTCTCCCCCTCCCCTTCCCTCCCACCCGCTTGTCTCTTTCATAGAGAGCGTGATTGGTAGAGGACCCTATCCTAATATTAAGAGTGGAGAAGAAATAAGAGGAATAGAAGAGATATAAGATTATAGTCCATGCCAGTGAAACTACATGCCAGTGATCCATGTTGAGGTGAGAACATTGGGAGACAGGTGTAGGATTCACCGCAGGTTCAATACTTCAATTTGTTTTTCATTTGAACCATTTGATGACATCTACAATTTTGGAACATCTAGAATCTTGGAATTGACCATTGACTAAATACCCATTTGAATTATCCTGAACAGCAACCATTGCAATATTGAACTTTCTGCACTATTGTGTTTACGCATGCACTTGCACTTGCACTTGCACTTGTACTTTGGTGATTGCACTATAGTATATATTATATATGCACATTATATGAGTACTTATTCACTATTAGATTTATGTGATATAGAAGCGTGTTTTGTGTGTGATACTGGTTTTCTTTAGCGCAAAATCCCCCCCCCCCCCTTCTTTATATTACTGTTTGTTAAGTGAACACAGATTTATTTTGCAGCCATTGATAGGCACTCTAGTCACTGTTTATTACTCTTGAGTAGCGCGAAACACTACCTCACATTTGACAGGGGAGGGAGTTCCAGCACACAGCATGTGATTGACAACGTCCGCTCTGTTCCTGTGTGCTGTGCAAATTCTCCCCCCTCCCCTTTTTTTTTTTTTAAACCCTCATACCAGCTTTAAAATTCTGCACATTGGCTGTAGGGGAGAGATGACTGCAGATGAACAGGTACAACTTATAGGGGGATTTTTCTCATCTGTGTATCGCCTGAGGCCAGTCACCTCCCTGGGTATATGGAGGGTTTACAACCACTTTGACACACCGTATATTGGGTATAAAATTTATTAAGACCGATGGTAATAGACCCAGCATTTCAGTTCCTTCTATGGGTCAGACTCAAGATGGAAAACTGTAGACACAACAAGCGATTTCCCAGAGTTCTCTAAAATCGATGTGTATATATCTATATACGGATGTGATAACGATCTCTTACCTGTGTGACGTGGTGGAACCCCCTGACATGTCTCTGGCTCCTGTCTGTCTCATCTCATGCTTGGCTGGATTGGAGCTTTTCTCTACGCATTTCACCTCCTGTACGTCGGGCTGTATTGGATTAAGGAGACAACTTGTACTGTTACCCTTTCTTCTTCACTCTGTCCTAACTTTGGTGTTTTTATTTACTGTATTTATTATTTTACTGTATTTTTATTATTTTTTTGTCTTTTGGCCGAAGTTTTCTTAGGCCCACCTGTAAACTTTAAAAGTCAACTCTTTCAATAAAGAATATCTGATTTAAAAAACCATATGCCTGTCCGTGCTTAAAGCGTGTTCTTTCTGTAGATTGCACCGCCGCCATCGTTATCGGAGCCGCTAAAGGAATTATTCCGGCAACAGGAAGCGGTGAGGGGGAAACTTCGCCTGCAACACAGCATTGAAAGGGTAAGTACGACATTTTATGTATTCTAGAATATATATATATACACGCCTTGTAAACTAACAATAGAAATACACCCGCTTAGATTGACCACACCCCAAAAAAAAAATCCTTAATACAGGACCAAATTATCATTTTACAATCCCAAGAGACATGAGCCCTGGTGTCTGATGGGGTTTGTTTGCTGCATTAGGTGACCAGCACATCTAGTTAGTTGTAACCCTAAAAAAAAAGTTACTTTAAAGCAGGATATACAGCATAGTGCTTGTGCTGTCATTTGTCCCATTCTATGCTGTAAAATGCCTGGTTGATCCTGCTTGTTCCTGTGTCCCCCTATATCGGTGATGGCGAACCTTGGCACCCCAGATGTTTTGGAACTACATTTCCTATGATGCTCAACTACACTGCAGCGTGCATGAGCATCATGGGAAATGTAGTTCCAAGGTTCACCATCACTGCCCTATGTGAACTGACCATGGGAAATCATGGCTGCTGATCCATAATGCAAAATGAAGGGGAATGTCTGGACAGCCGCACTCAATGTTGCTTTTATTGTAAAAAAAAAAATCACAGGATACATGTCACAGCAAACAGGATACAAACTGACGCGTTTCACACTGAAAATTAGTGCTATGATTAAAGTGGTTGTAAACCCACTTGTGCAACTTGCACCTACAGGTAAGCCTAGATTAAGACTTACCTGTAGGTGCAAGAAATATCTCCTAAACCTACACCTGAAAAGTTTCCAGGGTTTACAACCACTTTAAGCACTAATTTTCAGTGTGAAACGCGTCAGCTTGTATCCTGTTTGCTGTGACATGTATCCTGTGATTTTATTTTTACAATAAAAGCGACATTTGTTTGGAGTGCGGCTGTCCAGGCATTCCCCTTCATTTTGCATTATATTTGCTTTGCCAGCACCCGTGGCTTCGGATCTGGTGAAGAGGTTCATCATTTGCACTTTCTGCTTTGAGCGGTGACTCCCTCTGCTGATCCAAAATACTGTGGTCCGTTTGTGTTTCTGTCATCCCGCTGTCTCTCCCCCTCCCTCCCTGCCTGTGAGCTCAGGAGTCTGTGGGAGAGTCATCTCTTTCCTGCCCCTCCCGCCATTGTTCTGCTGTGGCTGGAAAGTCAGATTCTGGAATCCCCTCCGTCACAGGAAGATATACAGTGCAGTGTTTTTAAAATAAATATTATGCAGCAATACCTTTCCAAGCGCCGCTGTGCAGTCACGTGACCTGCCGCTCTCCTCCTCTCTCGGCTCATGTCAGAGGGGTATCTTGGCCCCTCCCACTGTAGAAAACCAAAACTGTACCAAGAGAGAAGATGCGGTTCACAGTACCACACAATGGAGCCACTGGGAAAAAGTATTCCAAAAATACAGAACAAGTTCTCAAAAAAAGTACAAAAGTTTATTGCTGAGCAAATGAAAACAAAATAAAGTGGACACCGTCTAAAAGACAACGTTGTCTATAAAAAAGCCATACATGCATCCACATCACCATACACCATGCAGATTGATGGCAATACCAATCATAGTAGTCCAAGAAAATCTGGTATTGGGAGTAGCAAGAACCTGCAATAACTCAATCATCCAGAGGACAGCCGTCCATGGCTGGAAAAGAGCACATAAATATTTGTGGAGCTGTATAAGAAGGGCATAGGGCAGGGGTAGGCAACCTCGGCCCTCCAGCTGTGGTGAAACTACAAGTCCCATCATGCCTCTGCCTCTAGGAGTCATGCCTGTGATTGTCAGGGTCTTGCAATGTCTCATGGGACTTGTAGTTTCAAAACAGCTGGAGGGCCGAGTTTGCCTCCCCCTGGCATAGAGGATCGTGTTGATGTCCTATCCCGTGGAGGCTGGCCTCCGAATGAATCAGGAATGAAGATAGACATCTGTAATGAATTGAAGTGCGTGTCCGATGATCACGGGTGAGACATGGGCAGATGGTATGGATCTCTAATCAAAAGCGCAGTTACCATGGAAGAGAAAACATCACAGTATCCTGATGTCAGTTCAGAATTCCATGGGGCCGTATTGCTGGTCCAAGCGCTCACCGTCTCTCCTCTTGTCTTGGCCCCTCGCACTGTACTCCTCAGAGCAGCGGGAGGTCACATGACCACACAGCGGCGCAGTAAAATAAGGTGTTTAGCTGTAATTTTTAAAAACGGATACTGCACTGTATATCTTGCTGTAACAGAGAGGATGCCAGGATTTGTGATCAGTGACTTTACAACCCTTTCACGTGGGGCGGACCCGCCCACTCAGCAGGGCAGTCTCTCAGTTGATCCCTATTGAGCATGCGGATGATTGGTCCGTGTCCGCTCCACTCATGCAGACACAGCCCGCTCTCTATGGAAACAGGTGTTCTGACGATATGGGTACCCTGTCGGATAACGCCCGGACTGGACTGCGCAAACGGAGCAGCCGAAAATTGCCGAGGATGAACAGCTGTTTATCAGCTGTACACAGCGCCTGCGCTATATGCTGCCGCACGCTCCCGATGCTCTGGGCTGGTTATTTATTGAACACAACAAGTGACGAATGCATACAGAAGAGGCCGCATGTTGGGCAGAGCTCATAAGATGGGAGTGCTTTTCTCAAAGGGGCGGATGTATAATATATCCAAGCACTGCCCATCATGCATCCTCTTCCCTTTGTCTTGAATGTATAATAACCATACATCCGCCCCTTGTGTTCCCCCCTTTATGTATTCAATGAATAAGCCGCCCCGAGCATCGGGAGCGAGCGGAGTGTTAATTGCACATGTGCCGTGTACAGGTGATGAACAGCTGTTCATCCTCTATTTTCGGCGGCTCCATTTGTGCATGCGCTACGCCTGCGTAGTCCAGCCCGCAGCCCGGGCTTTATCCGACGAGGGACCCATATCGACAAGACACCGTCCAATCTGCCGGATTGATGGGGAAAGGATCTGCATCGGTCTGTTTTTTTAGTGGACAGGATTGGATGTCAGTGGGTGTCAGTAGACATCACCGCTCCATAGAGGGCAAAGGATGATTCGATCCTGTCTGCCTGAAAAACAGACATGCGGACCAGATCGGTCCGTTAGTGTAAAAGGGGCCTTAGAGGTACCTAACCCAACTCATCAGCTTTGGGGGTAGTCATTCTGGTAGGTTGGATCTCCTAATCACTATTAGCCCCCCCCCCCCCCTGTGTTTATGGATCTGTAAGGCTGTAGTGGTGTCTATGGTTTGTAGTCTTCACTTGAAGCTGAATGAAGCTGATGTGACTCGTCTGATCTCTCTGTAGGAGAAACTCATCGTGTCTTGTGAACAGGAGAACCTCAGAGTTCATTGCAGAGCGGCCAGGACGATTGCCAACCAGGCTGTGCCTTTCAGTGCCTGCACCATGCTGCTGGACTCGGAGGTGTACAACATGCCTCTGGAAAATCAGGTGAGTGCCGGGCGCGGCACGGCGGGATTATTGGGAAAGTAGGATTGGGATTGAAGCGGTCCTGGGATGCACAGAAAACAAGTCCCTGGATTTAGTGTCTGCACATGACTTTTATACTTTAGTGACCTCTTCATTCCACCGCCTCCCTTGTATTGTAGGGAAGTTAGATTGTAGAAGAATTTAACCACTTGACCGCTGGAAGATTTACACCCCCCCCCCCCCCCCCCCCCTCCTTCATGACAGGCCATTTTTTGCGATACGGCACTATGTTGGTTTAACTGACCATTGCGCAGTTGTCCGATGCTGTACACAAATAAAATGTGTAATTAATTTTTTCACACAAATAGTTTTTTCTCCTAAATCACCACCGGGTTTGTTTTTTGTTTTTTTGGAGCTGTAAACAAAAAAACATTTTGAGAAAATGTTATACTTTCTGCTCTAAAACATCCTATAAAAAATTTGTAAACCTCAAATTCATCAATTTGGGCCAAAATGTATTCTACATAATTTTGGTAAAAAAAAAAAAAAAATCCCAATAAGCGTATATTGATTTGGTTTGCGCAAAAGTTATTGCGTCTAAAAACTAATGGGATAAATACTGGATTTTTTTTATATATAATATATATATACACTATTATTGGCATCAATTAGCGACTTATAGCGGGACTGCCAAATTGCAGCAGAAAATGTGACGCTTTGTGGGAACCAGTGACACAATACAGTGATCAGTGGTAAAAATATGCACTGTCACTGTACTAATGACACTGGCTGGGAAGGGGTTAAACCTCTAGAGCGATGAAAGGGTTAAATGTGAGCCTAGCCAGTGTTTGTGCTGCTTTTACTAAGGGATGTGCTGGATTTTATTGCCTGCTTTGCACATCCCCCACTAACAAAACCGCTCTGTTCTGTGTCTCCCCTTGATCGGCTGGTGCCGGTGGACATCCATGGGCCGGCACCCGCTGATTGGCTACTGCTGTGACAAAGCAGCGCGCCCCCTGCAGGCGGAAGTGCAGCATTTTGTGTGTATCGGTTTACCTTTTTGGTAATCTTACAGACAAGCTGTAGAAAGCAGACGCCCCTCTGGGGTCACCAACCTCGTGTATCCAGAATTGAGTAACGATTGTACTTCAGAGTTTGGATGTGTAAGAGACGGAACTCTGAATCTTCAGCCTTTTCTGGTGGTTTTGACCTTTTTCTTTGTTCTGTGCAGGGAGATGAAAATAAATCCGTCAGAGATCGGTTCAACGCCCGTCAGTTTCTGTCCTGGCTGCAAGATGTGGATGACAAATATGACCGGATGAAGGTGAGTGCCGCGTATACCCGCAGCTGCACAGCCATTGGTCCCAAATATTCAAATAAAGTATTAAAAAAAGGATAATACCCGGGTGAATAAATTTTGTATTGAAAGCCGGCCAGTGGAGTCATTGGGGTGGGGGGGGGGGGTACGCAGCCATTTCCTGTGTGGGACGCATAATCCAAACTTTTCATGCTTTCCCTCGGGCTGGATACAAACTGCATTGCATGATATAGAGACGTGGCCTGGTGGAGAAGCAGGGAATTATGGGGGATTTGTGGCGATCACTTGGCATATGAACATGGGTAACACGGTCATTTTTTCCTGGCAATGTCTGAGCAGCTGAAATACATTCCTATAAATCGGGAAAATCCGATCGCCTCTCGGGGGATCAGGAAGGAATTTTTTCCCCTGTTGTAGCAAATTGGATCATGCTCTGCTGGGGGTTCTCACCTTCCTCTGAATACAACTGTGGGTGAAGGATTGTGTATATGGAATTGTATGATTTTTTTTAGATGGACCTGTGTCCTTTTTCAACCTGACGAACTATGTAATTATGTAACGATACCTGAACCCCTGAAATGTGGCAGGTCTTTGCCCACCCCTCATGTAACGTCATGCCGAATGTTAGCGCAGCTTATTCCATCAGACAGGGGGCGCCATCAATGGTTTTATGGTGTATTCTATTCCGCTTATTTTTTAAAGAGTTCTGCTTTACACTTATTTTTATTTTTTATTTTTTTTGAGGGGGGGGGCAGAGTTTTTGCAGGTGCCCACTTCAACTTCCAGTGAGATCACCTAGACCAGTGATGGGGAACCTTGGCACCCCAGATATTTTGGAACTACATTTCCCATGATCATGCACTCTGCAGTGTAGTTGTGCATCATGGGAAATGTAGTTCCAAAATATCTGGGGTGCCGAGGTTCCCCAAAACTGACCTAGGCGATTCCCCTGGAAGTTCTGTTGAACCCAGCCACTCCCCACCAGGGTTGCCAACTTTCAGTAAATTTACAAACAGTTTGTAAAATCCGTACTTTTTGCATCTGTTCATGAATGTCCATTACAGACATGTAGGCTGCGTCTCCGTAACGGACATTTATGGACAGATGCAACAATTATGGATTTTACAAACTGTAAATTTACTGAAAGTTGGCAACCCTGCTCCCCACCCCTAAACTTCTGAGACATGTCTAAGGTCCCAGAAGGCTGCCGGACGTTTCACAAAGCGCAGCGGGAAGCCGGCTGTCAGGTCACAAGGAGTGTGTGCGTGTGTATATATATGTGTGTGTATATATATATATATATATATATTACAGTGGAACCTTGGATTACGAGCATAATCTGTTCCAGGAGAATGCTCGTAATCCAAAGTACTCGCATATCAAAGCGAGTTTTCCCATTGAAGTCAATGGAAAACTAAAATAATTTGTTCCGCATGAACTTCAATGGTATGCCATACTGCATGCGGCCAGAGGTGGCGGGGGGGGGGGCGCCGGAGAGCCTCGGAAACGTCCGGAAAGGCCCGAGGACACTTCGGCTGACCTCTGCAAACCTCGGAAAGACTTCGTTCACAAGCCTTTCCGAGGTTTGCCAAGGTCAGCCAAACTGTCCTCGGGCCTTTCCAGTCGTTTCTGAACGCCGCCGATCGGTGCCATTCGGCTCTGTCGCCGCCCCCCCCCACCTCAGGCCAAACGCGGTACTGCACCCGCTTTGGCCTGAATCCTGCTCGGTTTGCGAGACAACACTGTCAGGATTTTAGCAAATGCAGTTTAAAAGGCAACATTTCCAGTCACTTGAAGTGTTTGCTGTAATGACAGAGTAGTCGCCGCGTTGTTTTAATGGTGGTCTTTTTGCCCCCTGCAGACATGTGTGTTAATGAGACAGCAACATGAAGCCGCCGCCTTGAACGCTGTACAGAGGATGGAGTGGCAGTTGAAGATGCAGGAGCTGGATCCAACCGGACACAAATCCCTCTGCGTCAACGAGGTTCCTTCTTTCTATGTGCCAATGGTGGACGTGAACGATGACTTTGTGCTCTTGCCGGCATGACAAGGCGGACTCCGGGGCTTTTTGGTTTTATTTTATTTTTTATTTTCATTCAAAACTGGCAAGGGCCGGCCCCCTTGGCTAAGAAGAGCTCAGTTTTCGCTTGCACAGCTGCATCGAGAAATAAAGCCCCTCCCCCCCACTCACCGTGCAATCTTCAGTTGCCGAACCGGCAAATCGAAATCTTTTAAAATGACCGTTTTTTAATTTTTATTTTTTTTGGCTTTATGTTCCACCTTGTCGGGACATGGTGCGATGAGGCAAAAAGAAGCCTTCAGCCGCTGACTACCTCAGGTCAGCCTACGCCGGGCCTACTTTGCAAAGCAGATGGGCCCCTTTATATTGTAACAAGTTTTCTGTTCCTGGAAACTTCCTGCAGGTCCTGCATGTGGTTCATACTGGTTTAGGATCCTCACCCCTCCCCCCCCCTCCCTTGTGCTCCTATCCAGCAGCAGCGAGCATGGCTGTCCTGAATTTCATTTAAAAAGGAGACTAACACCCGGTTTGTGTCACACGTTCCCCTCCTTTTCCCATCTTTTAATCTCGGGCATTTTGTTTTCTCTTTTCGGAGAACTTTAACTTGAAAACACTACAGAGCCAATACTCTCCTATATGTATAAAACAAAAAGACAAAAAAAAGTATCTGGTAAATTCTGTACAGTTTTTTATACACATTACCCGATGTACTTTGCTGCCTTCTAGATAAATTATTTTGCAAACACATTACTGCACAGTTGTAAATAACTTATGTACTGTAACATCACCTTCAGTTTTGTGTAAAGAAATAAATTAAAAACAAAAAAAAAAAAAACAACTTTGTAATATATAGCGTTCCCGGGAGCGAGGCAGCACCTTCCTCCAAGACTTGGTTTATGGGAGTTTGGGTAACAGATGGGCCAAAAAAATGTGCTGTTTATCTTCAGTATTTTGCTATATTTTTATTTCTCATTATTCATGCCTTATGGAAAACGGTGACTTCAGATTCTGGCAATGGTTGGACCTCGCGCTGCAGAAGAGGACGCCATTACAGCTTCACGCCATTAGACTTCATTTAATGACATCCACCTTTTTTGGTTATCTGTTAAGTTCTCAGCGAATATTTTTTGGTTTATTTTATATTGTCTTGGTACTTGTAGCTGGTAAATATAAAAAAAAAAAAAAATTCCCTGTGTTGGGGGGACAATGGTCATGGAGCTCAGCTTGGCCTAGACCCTGAAGGAAGAACCACGGTGACCTATGTGAGGAGTTCATTGACCTGTAGCATGCCACCCCGGTCTCACCTTCTATAGAATGTCCACACAGTGATATTCCATCAACCAGGAGACAACTATGGAAGCTCCTTGTGCCCGCCATACATCTTATGATCGTTTTGTGCTTGCTAAACCCGCGGGCAGCGAACGCGTTTCTCAGGCCGTTTAGTTCTGTGATTTATCCATAAACATCTTTCTTGTGTTTGTTCTGTGGAGTTTGAATTGGATTCTGTCCTCGAGTTGATCTGTTCAGTTTAGTGTGTGAGAGAATACTGTAGCCATCCAAACGCTTCTCTCCCCCCCCCCCTGAGGCTACACAAGGTGGTCTTGTGTCCATTCCTGTAGAGGTCGGTGTAGAAGAATTGGACACGCGGAGAGTCTGACTATCCAGACAACCGGAGTGACTTGCATAGTAGCTGCTCGGTGTACATTCCTGGCACACAGAATTGTGTTCTTGGACCAGTTAGGCCTCATTCACACGGGCGTTCTACAGTGTATTTCTGTGTGATGGCCGTGTTCGCCCGCTAGGGGGATGCACAGGGGTTATACATCCCCATGCATGCAGTCCTATTCGTGTCAATTGGAACGCAGCGGCTGTACGGTCACCCCTGCATGCTAGGGCGTGTTCCCAAAAGGTGTGCAGGGCTGTTAAATTGGCAGCAGCTGTGTCCTAATTTGACGGGAATAGGGACTGCTTGCACCAAGATGCACAGAACACCTAGGCATCCCCATTGCATGCAAACAGCCCTGGTACAGATGTACACTGTAGTACACCTGTGTGAACACGGCCTTATTGTAACCTACCAGTTTAGATAGCTTGACCTATGGCTGGAACATCCGCTCACATCCCACAAGCTGGTTCTGAGTTTCCTGCAAGTTGTGCGGGGGCAGCGGGCCTGGTCTATGGGTGGTGGGGGGCGGCGTGGTCTATGGGTGGTGGGGGGCGGCGTGGTCTGTGGACGGGGATTAATACCATTGTCTGTTTTCAGCTCATTTGTCTTCAGTAACAGATGGAAAATAGTTTCACAGTTTTTTTTTCATTGTGTCTCGGACTATTGAAATGTGTTGTCTGCTTCATTTTTCCCAGTCTCTGGACGATCAATGTGTTGTAAGATTGTATTGGTGATTTGCTCCTCTTCCCAGTCTGTGGTTTGTCCAGTCATTGGTTAGGGGGGGTCTCTCTGGTTTGTCCAGTCATTGGTTAGGGGGGTCTCTCTGGTTTGTCCAGTCATTGGTTAGGGGGGTCTCTCTGGTTTGTCCAGTCATTGGTTAGGGGGGGGTCTCTCTGGTTTGTCCAGTCATTGGTTAGGGGGGGTCTCTCTGGTTTGTCCAGTCATTGGTTGGGGGGGGGTCTCTCTGGTTTGTCCAGTCATTGGTTAGGGGGGGGTCTCTTTGGTTTGTCCAGTCATTGGTTAGGGAGGTCTCTTTGGTTTGTCCAGTCATTGGTTAGGGGGGTCTCTGGTTTGTGCTCCATACAGTTCATCCTCCTAAGGATTTGCTGATTTTAGGTTCTATTTTGCATGTATTTGCGGTCTTTGCTGTGAGGTTTCTTGTTACATTCCACAGTACAGGACGATCGGTCAGAGCGAGTCTTTTCTCTCCTGTAACAGCTATTGGGGCCATGAACATAGTATGTCCCATGAACATGGTTTGTCCCTTTACACACCCCATTAGACGCTGACTGGCAGGTCATTCCTAGCTTCTGAGCCGGTATCAGAACACACAGGATATGACGGAGGCCATCAGTGATGATTTATCAGCATTGTATTTGTATTCTCCATGAATTTTTTTTTTTTAAGTCTGAATAGAGAACCAGATTAGACATCCAGGCTGGCGCCGGAGTTCACAATTTTATCTTAAGTTGACTTTTGAACACAGTGTGCCAATGGCATGCAAGTTATAAATGGATGAATACAGGTACCCTGTCCTGCAGATTCCATAGTAATATTTGTAGCCTCCTATGTCCCAAGCTCGGCGTGCTTTCGGATTCCTTTCATCCGTCTGCATACAGAAAATGTTAACTGACCTTTTGGCCGGCGCTAAAATCAGGAATTTGTTTTGGTTCACATTTAAAGTGACCACTAGAGGGCGAACTTGCTCTTTCAGGCATCATTTGCTGCCTAACTTGAAGTAAATGCATCCTATTGGGTGTCGGCATTTTCTTTTGTGTGGCTGGAGGTGGAAACGAGTCATCTTTTTGGACTCATGAACGCATGCAGATTAGGTGCGCTTTTTCTGCAGCCAGGGAGCCCAAGTGCCATGTACAGCCGCCCATATATATATATATAAATGGCTGTACACAGGTATATGCCAATACTTGAATTCACTAGTGTACAGCGTATGGACTGTTCCAAATAGGTCTATGTGAGTACTGACATACAGCCATTAATGTCTATGGGGGGCAGTATGCAGCACCTACTCGGGTCTGAGTACTGGCATACAGCCTCGCTGCATACTTCTCCTCATAGACATGAATGGCTGTGCCAGGCTGTAGGACAGTACTCAGATCTGAGTGGGTGCTGCCTATTGCCCCCCATAGATGTGAATGGCTGTGTGAGGCTGTAGACCAGAACTCAGATCCGAGTAAATGCACAGCCATTATTGTCTATGGGGGGCAGTATGCAGCACCTATTCAGGCTCGAGTACTGGCACAGCAATTCACATCTATGGGGGCAATATGGAGAACCCACTCAGATCCGAGTACTGGCCTACAGCCTGGCACAGCCATTCATGTCTATGGGGGGAGGGGGAGACTATGCAGCACCCACTCAGATCTGAGTACTGGCATACAGCCTTGTGCATACTGCCCCCTATAGACATGAATGGCTGTGCATCTACTCAGGTCTGAGTACTGGCCTACAGCCTCACACAGCCATTCATGTTTATTGAGGGCACAATGCAGCACCTACTCAGGTCTGAGTACTGGCATAGCACATCCATGTCTATGGGGGGTCAGTACACACCACCCACTCAGATCTGAGTACTGTCATGCAGCCTGGCACAGCCATTCATGTCTATAGGGGGCAGTATGCAGCACCTACTCGGGTCTGAGTACTGGCATATAGCCATTCATGTCTATGGGGGGGTCAGTACACACTCAGATCTGAGTACTGTCATGCAGCCATTCATGTCTATAGGGGGCAGTATGCAGCATCTGGGCTTCCTGAGTGCAGCAAAAGATCCAGAATTATACGCTGTGTGCATGAGAATTTTGTAAGCTTAATATTTGCACGCCATCTTCGACTCCCAGGTAGCGCATGACCAACATGACGCTAGTTTCTATGGTATTAGCTGCCTATTGGGTTATAAATGGGTTCTTTAATTATGGGGCAATTATAAAACGCTGGGAGCTGCTTACGCAAGTCACAGGCCCATTCCATCAAATACCATCGCTGGAAGGTGAACAATTTCGGGGCTCGTTCCTTCCTCTGCTGTCACATGGTCACCTTGACTAGGGGGCCAGGGTTGGAGCTGTGTGCTGTGCCCCCGTGGGGCTGTGAATTGCCTTGTGTTTTTGTTGTATCGGGTGGCAGATTCCCTGAAATCCCCAGATGATTATTCTTTTTAACACACCCCTTTTAACGTGAGATTTCCAGACTATTCCTATAGAGGGATCGATTGATGTAATTTTTTTTATCAGTTTTTAGCTCATTTTCTAGTACCAAGGCATGAGTCGTTCACAATCAGAAGTTCAAACTGAACCCTTTTTATTTATTTTTAGCACACCTGTGTGTCCTTTTCTCTCACCTGTGGTATGTTGATTGATGTCTCAGCAGATTGTATATTTCCCTCCTGTATTGGTTCTACGAGACATTGTACATAATGTGTAAATATCGATCTTAGCAGGTCGCTCCACACCCTTTGTAACAGTTCACTTTGCGTACAGTGTGTGGATGGATACAGCAGCCAGATTGCGTTCTTAAATGTAACAATGTAATTTTTTTTATTCTTTTTATTTTTCACTTGGTTGTGTACATATTGTTTGGCAGTGCTGGTGCTGCCTGTGCACTGCGCTGCCCCCTTTTTTGCGGTTCAATCTTTCAGCTGTATACAACTTCCTGCAGAAATACGACACAAATGTTATTTTCTACAACTGCATGTACAGAGAGAAGGCCAGAAATGCTGTTGTCCCTCAGAGATAATGTTCGTAAATAAATTGAAAAAAAAAATGGTGTGGCTTGTTTTTTTTTTTCTACACAAACTGAGTCAAGTTTGGCGGTACGTTCCAGATTAGCCGTTCTCAACCTCCACAGGAAGGCACCCCTTAATTAACATAATGGTCTCACAGAACCCCTGCTAATTGCTAAATCTACAGCTCACAGTACATTATTGTGGTGATCAGTGGGAAGAATGTTCCTTACATTGGTGATCAGTGGGAAGAATGTCCCTTACATTGGTGATCAGTGAGAAGAATGTCCCTTACATTGGTGATCAGTGGGAAGAATGTTCCTTACATTGGTGATCAGTGGGAAGAATGTTCCTTACATTGGTGATCAGTGGGAAGAATGTTCCTTACATTGGTGATCAGTGGGAAGAATGTCCCTTACATTGGTGATCAGTGAGAAGAATGTCCCTTACATTGGTGATCAGTGGGAAGAATGTTCCTTACATTGGTGATCAGTGAGAAGAATGTTCCTTACATTGGTGATCAGTGAGAAGAATGTTCCTTACATTGGGGATCAGTGGGAAGAATGTCCCTTACATTGGTGATCAGTGAGAAGAATGATCCTTACATTGGTGATCAGTGGGAAGAATGTTCCTTACATTGGTGATCAGTGGGAAGAATGTTACTTACATTGGTGATCAGTGAGAAGAATGTTCCTTACATTGGTGATCAGTGAGAAGAATGTTCCTTACATTGGTGATCAGTGGGAAGAATGTCCCTTACATTGGTGATCAGTGGGAAGAATAATCCTTACATTGGTGATTAGTGGGAAGAATGTTCCTTACATTGGTGATCAGTGGGAAGAATAATCCTTACATTGGTGATTAGTGGGAAGAATGTTCCTTACATTGGTGATCAGTGGGAAGAATGTTCCTTACAATGGTGATCAGTAAGAAGAATGTTCCTTACATTGGTGATCAGTGAGAAGAATGTTCCTTACATTGGTGATCAGTGGGAAGAATGTTTCTTACATTGGTGATCAGTGGGAAGAATGTTCCTTACATTGGTGATCAGTGAGAAGAATGTTCCTTACATTGGTGATCAGTGGGAAGAATAATCCTTACATTGGTGATTAGTGGGAAGAATGTTCCTTACATTGGTGATCAGTGGGAAGAATGTCCCTTACATTGGTGATCAGTGGGAAGAATGTTCCTTACATTGGTGATCAGTGAGAAGAATGTCCCTTACATTGGTGATCAGTGGGAAGAATGTTCCTTACATTGGTGATCAGTGGGAAGAATAATCCTTACATTGGTGATTAGTGGGAAGAATGTTCCTTACATTGGTGATCAGTGGGAAGAATGTCCCTTACATTGGTGATCAGTGGGAAGAATGTTCCTTACATTGGTGATCAGTGGGAAGAATGTTCCTTACAATGGTGATCAGTAAGAAGAATGTTCCTTACATTGGTGATCAGTGAGAAGAATGTTCCTTACATTGGTGATCAGTGGGAAGAATGTTTCTTACATTGGTGATCAGTGGGAAGAATGTTCCTTACATTGGTGGTCAGTGAGAAGAATGTTCCTTACATTGGTGATCAGTGAGAAGAATGTTCCTTACATTGGTGATCAGTGGGAAGAATAATCCTTACATTGGTGATTAGTGGGAAGAATGTTCCTTACATTGGTGATCAGTGGGAAGAATGTCCCTTACATTGGTGATCAGTGGGAAGAATGTTCCTTACATTGGTGATCAGTGAGAAGAATGTCCCTTACATTGGTGATCAGTGGGAAGAATGTTCCTTACATTGGTGATCAGTGGGAAGAATAATCCTTACATTGGTGATTAGTGGGAAGAATGTTCCTTACATTGGTGATCAGTGGGAAGAATGTTCCTTACATTGGTGATCAGTGGGAAGAATGTTCCTTACATTGGTGATCAGTGGGAAGAATAATCCTTACATTGGTGATTAGTGGGAAGAATGTTCCTTACATTGGTGATCAGTGGGAAGAATGTTCCTTACATTGGTGATCAGTGAGAAGAATGTCCCTTACATTGGTGATCAGTGGGAAGAATGTCCCTTACATTGGTGATCAGTGGGAAGAATGTTACTTACATTGGTGATCAGTGAGAAGAATGTTCCTTACATTGGTGATCAGTGAGAAGAATGTTCCTTACATTGGTGATCAGTGGGAAGAATGTCCCTTACATTGGTGATCAGTGGGAAGAATAATCCTTACATTGGTGATTAGTGGGAAGAATGTTCCTTACATTGGTGATCAGTGGGAAGAATAATCCTTACATTGGTGATTAGTGGGAAGAATGTTCCTTACATTGGTGATCAGTGGGAAGAATGTTCCTTACAATGGTGATCAGTAAGAAGAATGTTCCTTACATTGGTGATCAGTGAGAAGAATGTTCCTTACATTGGTGATCAGTGGGAAGAATGTTTCTTACATTGGTGATCAGTGGGAAGAATGTTCCTTACATTGGTGATCAGTGAGAAGAATGTTCCTTACATTGGTGATCAGTGGGAAGAATAATCCTTACATTGGTGATTAGTGGGAAGAATGTTCCTTACATTGGTGATCAGTGGGAAGAATGTCCCTTACATTGGTGATCAGTGGGAAGAATGTTCCTTACATTGGTGATCAGTGAGAAGAATGTCCCTTACATTGGTGATCAGTGGGAAGAATGTTCCTTACATTGGTGATCAGTGGGAAGAATAATCCTTACATTGGTGATTAGTGGGAAGAATGTTCCTTACATTGGTGATCAGTGGGAAGAATGTCCCTTACATTGGTGATCAGTGGGAAGAATGTTCCTTACATTGGTGATCAGTGGGAAGAATGTTCCTTACAATGGTGATCAGTAAGAAGAATGTTCCTTACATTGGTGATCAGTGAGAAGAATGTTCCTTACATTGGTGATCAGTGGGAAGAATGTTTCTTACATTGGTGATCAGTGGGAAGAATGTTCCTTACATTGGTGGTCAGTGAGAAGAATGTTCCTTACATTGGTGATCAGTGAGAAGAATGTTCCTTACATTGGTGATCAGTGGGAAGAATAATCCTTACATTGGTGATTAGTGGGAAGAATGTTCCTTACATTGGTGATCAGTGGGAAGAATGTCCCTTACATTGGTGATCAGTGGGAAGAATGTTCCTTACATTGGTGATCAGTGAGAAGAATGTCCCTTACATTGGTGATCAGTGGGAAGAATGTTCCTTACATTGGTGATCAGTGGGAAGAATAATCCTTACATTGGTGATTAGTGGGAAGAATGTTCCTTACATTGGTGATCAGTGGGAAGAATGTCCCTTACATTGGTGATCAGTGGGAAGAATGTTCCTTACATTGGTGATCAGTGGGAAGAATAATCCTTACATTGGTGATTAGTGGGAAGAATGTTCCTTACATTGGTGATCAGTGAGAAGAATGTTCCTTACATTGGTGATCAGTGGGAAGAATGTTCCTTACATTGGTGATCAGTGGGAAGAATAATCCTTACATTGGTGATTAGTGGGAAGAATGTTCCTTACATTGGTGATCAGTGGGAAGAATGTTCCTTACATTGGTGATCAGTGAGAAGAATGTCCCTTACATTGGTGATCAGTGGGAAGAATGTTCCTTACATTGGTGATCAGTGGGAAGAATGTTCCTTACATTGGTGATCAGTGGGAAGAATAATCCTTACATTGGTGATCAGTGGGAAGAATGTTCCTTACATTGGTGATCAGTGAGAAGAATGTTCCTTACATTGGTGATCAGTGAGAAGAATGTTCCTTACATTGGTGATCAGTGAGAAGAATGTTCCTTACATTGGTGATCAGTGGGAAGAATGTTCCTTACATTGGTGATCAGTGGGAAGAATAATCCTTACATTGGTGATCAGTGGGAAGAATGTCCCTTACATTGGTGGTCAGTGAGAAGAATGTTCCTTACATTGGTGATCAGTGAGAAGAATGTTCCTTACATTGGTGGTCAGTGAGAAGAATGTTCCTTACATTGGTGATCAGTGAGAAGAATGTTCCTTACATTGGTGATCAGTGGGAAGAATGTCCCTTACATTGGTGATCAGTGGGAAGAATGTTCCTTACATCAGTGGGCAATGATGGGAAGTGTTATAATGGGGGGTTTTAATTATCCAGACATAGACTGGGCAGAAGGAACCGTGCATTTGTCTAAGGCTCGCCAGTTCCTAAATGTCTTGCAGGACAATTTCATGGGTCAGATGGTAAATGCACTAGCTAGAAACAAAACGTTACTAGACCTACTGATTACCAACAGTACAGACCTGATCACAGATGTGGAAATACGGGGCAATTTAGGAAACGGCGATCACGGGTCCATTGGCTTCAGTATAAATCACACAAATGGGAAACATAAGGGGAATAAAAAGACACTGAATTTCAAAAGAGCCAACTTCCCTAAACTGCGCTCCTTGTTGGATATAAATTGGGATAAAATTGTAGAAACAAAACACGGAGGAGAGATGGGTTTGCTTTAAGAGCATATTAAATGAGGGCATTAGCCAGTGCATCCCAGTGGGAAATTAATTTAAAAGAGCAAACAAAAGTCCTGGGTGGCTTAACTCCAATGTAAAAATGCATATACAGTAAACGCAAAGGAGAAGGCCTTCAAAAAAATACAAGACTGAGGAATCATCAGCATTCAAAATTTACAAAGAATGCAACAAATGTAAGGGTGCAATTTGGACAGCCACGATAGAACACAAAAGACACCTAGCGGAGAAGAGCAAAAGACATTTTTTAAGTATATGAACTGTAAAAGAGGGAGGACAGACCATATTGGCCCCATAAAGAATGAGGAAGGGAATATGGTTACAAAGGATGGTTGAGATGGCAAATGAATTGAATTTATTTTAATTTTTCTCAGTCTTCATGTTGAAAAACTTAACATTAATGAGGGACCGGATGGCTTGCACCCGAGGGTCCTTGGGGAACTCGGTCAAGTAATTGCCAGACCATTGTTCCTAATTTTCACTGACTGGCTTTTCTCCAATCTGCTTTAAAAAAAGGGCCAAAATTCATCCCTAGGAATTACAGACCAGTTAGCAATAGTATGTAAGCTCTTGGAGGGGATGAGAAGGGACTATATACAAGATTTTAGTAATGAGAACGGTATAATTGGCAGTAATCGGCATGGATTCATGAAGAATCATTATTGCCAAACCAATCTATTAACCTTCTATGAGGAGGTGAGTTGCCATCTAGATAAAGGAAGGCCCGTAGACGTGGTGTATCTAGATAAAGGAAGGTCCGTAGACATGGTGTATCTAGATAAAGGAAGGCCCGTAGACGTGGTGTATCTAGATAAAGGAAGGCCCGTAGACGTGGTGTATCTAGATAAAGGAAGGTCCGTAGACGTGGTGTATCTAGATAAAGGAAGGCCCGTAGACGTGGTGTATCTAGATAAAGGAAGGCCCGTAGACGTGGTGTATCTGGATAAAGGAAGGTCCGTAGACGTGGTGTATCTGGATAAAGGAAGGCCCGTAGACGTGGTGTATCTAGATAAAGGAAGGCCCGTAGACGTGGTGTATCTGGATAAAGGAAGGCCCGTAGACGTGGTGTATCTGGATAAAGGAAGGTCCGTAGACGTGGTGTATCTAGATAAAGGAAGGCCCGTAGACGTGGTGTATCTAGATAAAGGAAGGCCCGTAGACGTGGTGTATCTAGATAAAGGAAGGCCCGTAGACGTGGTGTATCTGGATAAAGGAAGGGCATAGACGTGGTGTATCTAGATAAAGGAAGGCCCATAGACATGGTGTATCTGGATAAAGGAAGGCCCGTAGACGTGGTGTATCTGGATTTTGCAAAAGCATTTGACACAGTTCCCCATAAACATTTACTGTACAAAGTAAGGTGCATTGGCATGGACCATAGGGTGAGTACATGGATTGAAAACTGTCTACAAAGGTGAGTTCAGAGGGTGGTGATAAATGGGGCGTTCTCGGAATGGTCAGGGGCTAGTAGTGGGGTCCCCCAGGGTTCTGTGCTGGGACCAATCCTATTTAATTTGTTCATAAACGACCTGAAGGTCGTGAATGAGGTTTAATGTGGAAAAATTTTAAATAATGGATTTGGGTGACAAAAATATCAATGCATTCTATATACTGGGGGAAAACCTCTGGGGGATCTAGGATGGAAAAGGACCTGGGGGTCCTAGTAAATGATAGCAGCAGCTTGGCATTGCTGAGCCTAACAAAGCAAACAGAATATTGGCATTAAAAAGGGGATTAACACCAGAGATAAAAGGATAATTCTCCCGCTCTACAAGACTCTGGTCCGGCCGCACCTGGAGTATGCCGTCCAGTTCTGGGCACCAGTCCTCAGGAAGGATGTACTGGAAATGGAACGAGTACAAAGAAGGGCAACAAAGCTAATAAAGGGTCTGGAGGATATTAGTTATGAGGAAAGGTTGTGAGCTCTGAACTTATTATCTCTGGAGAAGAGACACTTGAGAGGGGATATGATTTTAATTTACAAATACCGTACTGGTGACCCCACAATAGGGAGAACTTTTCCATGGAAGGGAGTATAACAAAACACGTGGCCACTCATTAAAATGAGAAGAAAAGAGGTTTAACCTTAAACTACGTAGAGGGTTCTTTACTGTAAGAGTGGCAAGGATGTGGAATTCCCTTCCACAGGTGGTGGTCTCAGCGGGGGACATCGATCGTTTCAAAAAACTATTAGATAATCACCTGAAGGACCACAACATTCAGGGATATACAATGTAATACTGACATATAATCACACACATAGGTTGGACTTGTCTTTTTTTCAACCTCACCTACTATGTAACTATATGGGAAGAATGCCCCTTACATGGGCCGGACTGGAGAAGACCTACACGTTCTATAGCACACTCTAGTTCTCCAACCCACCAAGAGAAAACAAGGTTGTCGCAAAACAATTTTTTTCTCTTAACCACTTCCTGCCCGGCCTATAGAAGAATGACGGCCGGGCGGTGGTTCTGTTATCCTGACTGGACGTCTTTCAGGACAACAAGCCGGTGCGTGCCCATCGGTGGTGTTGTGTGTCAATCTGTCACATGGTAACTGCGATCTAGGTACAGAGGCTCCTTACCACGTGATCAGCTGTGACCAATCACAGCGTGAACCAGGAAGTGCCGGTAAACGGCTTTCCTCGGTTTGCGCTGACCGGGAGAGCCGATCAGAGGAGAGCCTGTCGGGGGGGGGGGGTCTGCGCTGATAATCAGCACAGCCCCATCAGAGATGCCACCACAATGTCAATCGGTGCCCATCAGCTGCCAGTCAGTACTTCCCCATCAGTGACACTTATTAGTGCCCATCAATTCTACATATTAGTGCCCCTCAGTGAAGGAGAAAACAAAATTTTATAAAAAAAAAAACTTTTTTTACTCTTTCGTCCATGGACCGACACAGCTTCTCTATTGACAAAGTGGGTATTATCCGTTAATTAGGAGTGACTAGGCAGAAAAACTTGTAAAAAGTGTTGCATCACACCTTCTACAGTACCGCCCAGGGGGCGGACCCTCTGGGTATACCCTCTCAGTCTGCATCTTCGCAGATCAGTTTTTTCTGTCTAGCAAGGAGTAGGACATGGCTCCCTTCGGGCCCATTGGTCCGGGGAAAAAAGATATATATATATATATATATATTTTTTTTTTTTGCTACATTTGTTGTTTCCTGCGATCTTCGATCAACTGCCGACTGGGTGACAGGCTGGATCCCTGATCCTTGTAGTCTCCCCAGTTTCGGCCATCGAGCGTGTGCCGACCCTAGCTACGCGCTGGGTTTTCCACGACATGCCCGTCGCTCCACGGGTGGCCGGTGAGCTTACGCTCCAGGGCCTGCATCGGACCGCTCAGCTTCGGCTGATCTTACGGCCGAGTCGCAGCAGCCTGGCCGGTGAGCTTACGCTCCAAGGCTTGCATCGGACCGCTCAGCTTCGGCTGACCTTACGGCCGAGTCGCAGCAGCCTGTCCGGTGAGCGTCATGCTCCAGGGCATACATATGATCGTCCCTTCTGGGTCCAATCACAGCATGCCTGGCCAACAGTCACCTTCCGTGCGCGGACGATGATCTGTTTGGAATGTCTTCCAGCAGAATACATGCAGGATAGGTAAGTAAAACTCCCCTGCCTCGGCTGGGTGATTTAGCTGGACATTCCTGGAGAGATCAAGTAAGTGGTTGTGGCCCCTTTCTTCCCTCTCTCCCTGCCTTTCCCTCCTCCCTGGGCTTCTAGCTAAAGGTTGCTGGGTGCTGGGGGTCACCTAGGGAGTCCCACTGGAGCGGGGCTGGCTGTAACTAACATTTAAAAGAAATGTCATTTTTTCTTACCTGTGTTTGTGTCCTTCCTCCTCCATGCTGTCGGCGGCCATTTTGAGGTGGTCCATGCCAAGTTTGGCCTCTTGTGACTGCCCGGCGGCCATCTTCCTGTGGTTCGGCCACACCCACTGGCCCCTATCAGCTGATCGGCGGCCATGTTTGTCCACCCTGTATGCAGATATTGCCGTTCGGCGGCCATCTTTTTGTGGGCTATGGCTGCTTGACCTCTATCTTCTGTCGGCGGCCATTTTCTTAGAGCCCACATTATCTTCCATACAGACGTTTTTGGCAACCATTTTTCGAGAGCCTCCGGCCTCTAGGGTGCATTACACTGGCGCGAAAATTCACACAGGAAGTGCTGATAAAAGAAGCAGACTGACACAGCAGCAAGGGGACAGCATCACAGGCGCAGCATAGCAGTACCTATCCAGGGTGGTGAGTCCTCTGGGTGACCCGGCCTCTCTGCAGCACAGGAGGGTGGTCTATTGATATCTTGCCTGGAGCCCTGTGAGTGTCAGCGTGTGGTCAGCATGGCATCTGAGCCAGATGTCTTCTCCCCTGAAACACCAGATTTAGCAGCTGGTGTCCCTGAGGTGTCTATGGACGCTATGTCGGCAATCCTAGAGGCGTTTGCTGCCAGGGTGGAAGCAGCACACGGGAATACAGGGGGTAGTAAACGCCCCATCCCCTGCAAGCTTCTGGGGATAATTCTGGTGCAGAACCAGGTCCAGCTATGGCTCGGGGTCCAGATTCTGACGCATCAGAGACTGCAGACCGTGACCGGACAGTGAGAATGACTCAAAGTCCAGGTCAGTACGCGAGACGGCTTTGGTATCTGACCTTATTACTGCAGTGCGGGATATGCTAAAATTGGAAAATACTGCAGAAGCAGCAGAGACTCCTGTCCACTTGGGTTTCATAGACCTGCCCGCACTGCTAAGGTGTTCCCTTGTGTGTCTTTTGATAAACTCTTATACAAGGAATGGGAGAACCCACTGAGGGTCTTTACAGCCCCAAAGAGGTTTGCGGTACGGTACCCCTTTTGAGGAGAGTTTTCTGAAGAAATGGACCTCTCCCCCCCTATAGTGGACCCTCCGGTGTCCAGACTTAATAGAGCCACCACAATTCCTGTAGAAGGGGCTCCTGTTTTCTAGGACCCTGTGGATAAGGCTGAAGCACTCGCTTGCTACCTATACTCAGTGGTAGGCTCGGCAATACGCCCGGCATTGGCGGGGGCCCTAGTGTCTCACACATTTACTGAATGGGCAAGATTGCTACTCCAGGGGTTAAGGAGCGAGATGCTCCTCCTGATGAGATAACATTGGCCGACCTGTTGGTCCAGGGCCTTAGGTTTGTCTGCGAGTCAGACATGAATACTATTCCCCTGCTGTCTAAAACTTCGGTTTATGCAGTAGCAATACGCCGCCTGATCTGGCTAAAAGGCTGGTCTGCGGACCAGACTTCCAAGAAAGCCCTGTTGGATCTGCCTTTTAAGGGCGACAGACTTTTTGGGGCTTCTCTGGATGACATCATCAAGGATGCCACAGGAAGTAAAAACACTTTGCTTCCCCAAATTAGTAAGGGGCCACGCCAAGGGCAAGGGCCCTCCTTTACTGCACACAAGTGGTTTTTTCGTCCCCCTAGGGCGACAGGGAAAAGACCCCAGGCCGATAAAGCGCCTGCCCAAGAACAAAAGCGTCCCTGGTCCCGCATACCCAACAAGCCTGCGGACAAATCTGCGTCCACATGAAGGTCCGCCCCCACCCAGCTCTCGGGTGGGGAGACGTCTTCGCAAATTCGCGACTCAGTGGACTGCACTAATCTCCGACAGGTGGGTTTGCGAAGTAATCTCCTCAGGCTACAAGATAGAGTTTCTCTCTTGTCCACCGGACAGATTCAACACCTCCAATCTCCAGCTACTACCGACCCGTCGGGAGGCCCTGTATGGGGCGGTCCAGGGTCTACTGGAACGCGGGGTAGTTATTCCAGTTCCAGAACTGGAACGGGGTTTTTACTCAAATCTGTTCATTGTGCCGAAGAAGGAGGGGGTTCGTCCAAGCTTGGATCTCAGAGCCCTCAATTGCTTTGTGAAGGTACAAAGTTTTCGGATGGAGTCGGTTCGATCTGTAGTCACGGCTCTCCATCCGGGGGACTTTCTGGCCTCCTTGGACATCAAGGACGCATACCTGCATGTCCCCATATACTCCAGACACCAGAGGTTTCTGCGATTTGCTATCGGGAAGGACCACTACCAGTTTGTGGCCCTCCCGTTGGGCCTTGCCTCAGCACCCAGGACGTTCACCAAGGTGCTCGCTCCGATTCTGGCACTTCTAAGACAGCGGGGTATCGCTATCACAGGCTACTTATACGACCTTCTGCTGAAGGCCCCTTCAAGCTCAGAATTAGAGGTAAGCGTGTCCATTACCTGTCAGACTCTTCGAGACTGTGGTTGGATACTAAACACGCAAAAGTCAGTATTGGTGCCCACTCAACGCCTAGTGTACCTGGGGTTGATTCTGGATTCTTCAGAGGCAAAGGTATTCCTCCCTGTGGAGAAGTTGCAGACCCTCCGGGCTGCAGTACGGCAGCTGACTTCCAGGAATTGGTCGTCACTCCGTTTTTGCATGCGAGTGTTGGGCCTCATGGTAGCCTCCTTCGAGGCGGTCCCATATGTTCAATACCACACTCGAGTGTTACAGAAGGAAGTTCTGTCCAGATGGAACAGATGCCCTTCATCTCTGGATTATCAAATCCGAGTGAGCCACCTAGTCAGGAGATCCCTGGTATGGTGGCTGACAGCACCGGCTGTAATGGCCGGGAATTCATTTCTTCCGGTTTACTGGATAGTGATCACGACGGACGCCAGCCTTACAGGTTGGGGGGGAGTCTGGGGTGTCCAGTCGGCGCAGGGTCGCTGGACCCCAGAGGAAGCCCTCCTGCCGATCAATATCCTGGAGACCTGGGCGATCAAGCTGTGCCTCTTCAAATGGTCTCAGAGACTGCAAGGGCGTCCAGTCAGGATCCAGTCAGACAACGCCACAGCAGTGGCATATGTCAATCATCTAGGAGGAACAAGAAGCTCAGCTGCAGCATCGGAGATCGCTCGCATCCTGAAGTGGGCAGAGAGGAGCGTACCGGCACTGTCGGCCGTGTACATTCCGGGTGTGGAAAACTGGCAGGCGGACTACCTGAGCCGCCAGATGCTGGACCAGGGAGGAATGGTCCTTACACCCGGAGGTGTTCCAACCCCTCTGCCAAAGATGGGGCACACCAGACGTAGATCTTCTGGCTTCCCGACTCAATTGGAAGGTATTGAGATTTGTGGCCCGGTCAAGAGACCCATGGGCAGACACAACGGACGCGTTGGTAGCATCGTGGGGTCAGTATCGGCTAATCTATGCCTTCCCTCCCTTAAGGCTTCTTCCTCTTCTGCTCCGCAGAGTGGAGGCAGAGGGAATTCCAATGATCCTAATCGCTCCAGATTGGCCTCAGCGTCCTTGGTACGACGATCTAGTACGTCTGGTAGCAGACGTCCCCTGGCGCCTACCACTACGGAAGGACCTGCTATCGCAAGGTCCCATATTCCATCCTGCTTTACAGTCATTGGCTTTAACGGCATGGCTGTTGAGAACCAGGTACTGAGAGACCGGGGCCTGTCAGACTCAGTAATCTCTACTATGAGAGGTGCTCGGAAACCGTCCTCTAGGAAGGTGTGAGGGGGCTAGCTCGGCAGCGGGTATGTGTGACCCCCGGGATGGGCTCCCCACCCAAAACAGGCCCAGCAGACGGAGGTTGTGGTTTTCAAAATCAAAAAGGTGCGGTTTATTTTCTATTTACAGTGACAAAAACACAGCAAGGCAAAAAAAACATAAACAAAATAAATCCTGGTCAACTTGACCTCTGACTAAACTTACAGGTTTCCTAACTAACGACTGGGATCAGCCTAGTGCTGTCCTAGTCCCTGGTTTTAAATGTCCAAGCAAAATATAGCCACACAGGCTTTCTCTCACCGCACAGGGGTTCACTCTCCCTAGACAGTCCACACAGGTCTGCTTCCAGGCATGAGCTAACATCTAATGAATCTGGGAGTTTTTATAGAGGCCTTAAACGAACTGACAGGCTTCAGCTGGCCTCATCAACTCCCTGCCTGCACGACGCCCAGCCCTCTCCCTAGAGGTATGAGTCATCAATGAGCCCACTAGTCTCAGCTGGGCTTATACAACTCTCCACCTAGCTGTATAAATCGGCGTAAAGCCTGAATCTGGGCGAAATATATCTACCCCCCTGGATGCAACCAGGTGACTTTACCTTCCTGCTGTCACATACCCCCCCCTCTTGTTTTAACCTCGGGGTTGGAACACCAGCAATCAGGCATTCATGTACTCGAGACAAAGCATCCACATTCCCCATTTGAACGCCAGGGCGATGCTTTACTGTGAAGTTGAATTCCTGGAGGGCCAGGAACCACCTATTCACTCTTCTATTTGTTTCCTTGTTTTGAGCCATCCACTTTAACGGAGCGTGATCCGTAACCATGTCAAAGTGCCTACCTAGCAGGTAGTACCGAAGGGAATCTAGAGCCCACTTCACCGCTAAACACTCCTTTTCAACGGTGGCGTAATTTACCTCATGGGACTTCAACTTCCTGCTGAGGTAAATGACTGGGTGCTCTTCCCCGTTCCAGACCTGGGACAATACTGCTCCTAACCCCACATCTGACGCATCACTTTGTACGACAAAGTCTCTAGAGAAGTCGGGTGAGTACAACACTGGCTGGCTACATAAGGCTTGTTTCAAGAATTGGAATGCTGCCTCAGCCTCGGGGGTCCATTTAATCATGACCGACCCTTTCCCCTTCGTCAGGTTGGTTAGGGGCACAGCCTTAGAAGCAAAGTGGGGAATGAATCGCCGATAATACCCAGCGATTCCCAGAAAGGCTCGTACCTGCTTCTTGCTGTTGGGACGTGGCCAACTCTGGATGGCCTCGACTTTGTTGAGTTGGGGTTTTATTACTCCCCTCCCAATGGTGTACCCAAGATATTTGGCCTCCTCCTGCCCAATGGTACACTTCTTGGGGTTAGCCGTAAACCCTGCTTCCCGAACAGAGTCCAGGACTGCTTGCACTTTTGGCAGATGTGAGGCCCAATCTGTGCTATGGACAATTATGTCATCCAGGTAAGCCGCAGCATACTTCCGATGGGGCCTCAGCATCTGGTCCATTTTCCGCTGGAATGTGGCCGGCGCATTCTGTAACCCGAACGGCATTCTTTTATATTGGAACGCCCCGTCTGGGGTTACAAATGCGGTTTTCTCTTTGGCCGACTTGGCCAGGGGGATTTGCCAATACCCTTTTGTGAGGTCAAGAGTCGTCATGTATCGGGCAGTTCCCAGCCGGTCGATCAACTCATCTATACGTGGCATGGGGTAGGTGTCAAATTTTGTAACTTTGTTCAACTGACGAAAATCGTTACAAAATCGCCAGCTCCCATCCGGTTTAGGCACCAACACAATGGGACTAGACCAATCACTTTGGGACTCCTCTATCACCCCTAAGTTCAGCATTCTCTGTACTTCCTCCCGTATTGCCTCCCGTCGGGCCTCTGGGATCCGATAGGGTTTTAACTTCACCCTTTCACCGGGCGGGGTAATAATGTCATGCTCTACCCCAGATGTTTGTCCCGGCAGCTCAGAGAATACCTCCTTGTTGCGAAGTACAAACTCCTTAACCTCCTGTTGTTGGGGTTGTGACAAGGTGGCTGCGATTCCAACCTCAGGAATCACGCAACCAGTTTGAGCTGGTGACCAAGTGTCTGCGACTAGGGACTCTCTATCCCTCCAGGCTTTCAACAGATTAACGTGATAGATCTGTTCGGGCTTTCGCCTTCCTGGTTGTCTGACCTTGTAATTCACTTCGCTCACTTTTTCCATTATCTCGTAGGGGCCTTGCCATTTGGCAAGGAATTTACTTTCAACCGTAGGGACAAGTACCAATATCCTATCCCCCGGGGAAAAGGTACGGGTCTTGGCTCCACGGTTGTACACTCTCTGCTGTGCCAACTGCGCTTGGGCCAAATGTTCCTTCACGATGGGCATTACCTGTGCAATTCGATCTTGCATCAGGGCGACATGCTCAATCACACTCCTGTGGGGAGAACTCTCACTTTCCCAAGTTTCCTTGGCAATATCCAACAGCCCTCTTGGGTGTCTCCCATACAGTAACTCAAAGGGGGAGAATCCCGTAGAGGATTGGGGCACCTCCCTAATAGCAAACATCAAATAAGGAAGTAGACAGTCCCAATCCCTTCCATCTCTATCCACCACTTTCTTCAACATTTGTTTTAGGGTTTTGTTGAATCTTTCAACCAGCCCATCGGTTTGGGGGTGATACACAGATGTACGCAATTGCGTCACTTTGAACAATTTACACAGCTCTTTCATAACCCGGGACATAAAGGGTGTACCTTGGTCCGTAAGCAGTTCTTTACAAATACCCACCCGGCTAAAAACAAGAGATAGCTCTTTGGCTATGGTTTTGGCCGAGGTATTTCTGAGAGGGATCGCTTCTGGATAACGGGTGGCATAGTCCATTATAACCAATATGTACTGGTGCCCCCTAGCGGACTTGATTATAGGACCTACCAAATCCATTGCGATTCTCTCAAACGGGACCTCAATGATGGGTAGAGGGACCAGCGGGCTACGGAAATGTGGCATCGGGGCCGACCTCTGACACACAGGGCAGGAGGAACAATAATTTTCTATGTCCTTCATCACCCCAGGCCAATAGAATCTCTGTAATACCCTCTCTCGGGTTTTCTCTGTCCCCAGATGACCTCCAAGAATGTGCCCATGGGCCAACTCCAACACCAACTTCCTGTAAGGTTTGGGCACCACAAGCTGCTCAACGGTTTCTTCTGCCCTTTTTGCCACCCGATACAGTAGGTCCTTCTCTACGCTGAAGTATGGGTAAGTGCCAGTATTATCTGGGTTCACTAACTCGCCATCTATTTTCACTACGTTTTCCCGTGCCTTTATTAGGGCGGGGTCTTTCAACTGTTCTGTGGCAAAGTTTTCCCTGTGAACCTCAAGATCAGAAAACTCCACAGACGGTAGGTTTTCGTCTGAGGAGGTGGGCTCCTCTCCAGTTTCTTGAGTCTCCCCTGCCAATACTGACAAGGGAAATTCCGGAGAGTCCTCACCACTCTCAGGGGAGTTCTGGCTATCACATTCCTGGTACATAGGGGCACCAGTGGGGGGCTCAGGATCATCCCACAGTTCCCAGAACTTCGGAAAATCCCTTCCCACAATGGCGTCATGCGGTAACTGAGATACTAAGCCCACTGTGAGAGGTAGCTGGATCAATGCCCGCATTCTCCACCAACTGTGAGGGGGCTAGCTCGGCAGCGGGTATGTGTGACCCCCGGGATGGGCTCCCCACCCAAAACAGGCCCAGCAGACGGAGGTTGTGGTTTTCAAAATCAAAAAGGTGCGGTTTATTTTCTATTTACAGTGACAAAAACACAGCAAGGCAAAAAAAACATAAACAAAATAAATCCTGGTCAACTTGACCTCTGACTAAACTTACAGGTTTCCTAACTAACGACTGGGATCAGCCTAGTGCTGTCCTAGTCCCTGGTTTTAAATGTCCAAGCAAAATATAGCCACACAGGCTTTCTCTCACCGCACAGGGGTTCACTCTCCCTAGACAGTCCACACAGGTCTGCTTCCAGGCATGAGCTAACATCTAATGAATCTGGGAGTTTTTATAGAGGCCTTAAACGAACTGACAGGCTTCAGCTGGCCTCATCAACTCCCTGCCTGCACGACGCCCAGCCCTCTCCCTAGAGGTATGAGTCATCAATGAGCCCACTAGTCTCAGCTGGGCTTATACAACTCTCCACCTAGCTGTATAAATCGGCGTAAAGCCTGAATCTGGGCGAAATATATCTACCCCCCTGGATGCAACCAGGTGACTTTACCTTCCTGCTGTCACAAAGGTCTATCACCGCACTTGGAGGGCCTACATCTCCATGTGTGAGGAAATGAAATGGCATCCGCGTACCTATTTGGTTTCCAGAATCCTGCTGTTTTTACAGCATGGGGTAGACCAAGGGCTTGCCCTAAGTACGATTAAGGGACAGATATCTTCCCTGGCTGTCTTTTTTCAGCGACCCCTGGCGACTCACTCTCTCGTGAGTACATTTGTGCAGGGGGTCCGACAGGTGGCCCCTCCGGTCCGTCCCCCGTTACCTCCGTGGGACTTGAACCTGGTCCTCTCGGTGCTTCAGAAGGCACCGTTTGAGAATATTAGAGATATTCCCCTGTTGACACTTTCTCAAAAAGTGGTCTTTTTGGTGGCTGTTACGTCAGTTAGACGAGTCTCTGAGCTGGCAGCCCTGTCCTGCAAGGCTCCCTATTTGATTTTCCACAAGGATAAGGTGGTGCTGCGGCCGCAGCCTTCCTTTCTTCTGAAAGTCGTTTCGGCTTTTCATCTCAACGAAGACATTGTACTTCCATCCTTGTGTCCTCAGCCGTCGAATCCTAAGGAGTCGGCGTTGCATTCCTTGGACAGTGTCCGAGCTTTGAGAGTATACCTATCTGCTACTTCCCTGTTCCGGAAGTCAGACTCACTGTTTGTTTCGGTGGCTGGTCCCAAGAAGGGCCAAGCAGTCTCATCGGCCACCATCTCTAGGTGGATCCGACAGATAGTAATCCAGGCTTACGCCTTAAAGGGTCAGGCGCCCCCCTTTCCTGTCACGGCGCATTCGACCAGGGCAATAGGTGCCTCTTGGGCTTTCCGACATCAAGCGTCTGTTTCCCAATTATGTAAAGCGGCGACTTGCTCGTCCGCTCACACTTTCACAAAATTCTACAAAGTTGATGTAGGTGCATCTTCGGATGCCTCTTTTGGCCGCAAGCGGTTGTTTAGAGTTGCAACTCCTCCGTTGGAGGAGTGCTGTTTTTGTGTTTGGGGTGAAGTTTATTTTTATGCTGTTACCACCCCTCGTTTTTTCTCTGACACTGCTTTGGGACGTTCCACTTTGTCAATAGAGAAGCTGTGTCGGTCCATGGACGAAAGAGAAAATAGGATTTTTTACTCACCGTAAAAATCCTTTTCTCTGAGTCCATGGACCGACACAGCACCCACCCCTCCTTTTAAAGGAGTTGTAAAGGTTTGTTTTTTATTTTCTAAATAGGTTCCTTTAAGCTAGTGCATTGTTGGTTCACTTACCTTTTCCTTTGATTTACCTTTTAAATGTTTGTTTTCTTTGTCTGAATTTCTCACTTCCTGTTTCTCCTCACTGAACTCCACACCATCATCCGAGTGGTGTGAAGTCATCCAGAACAGCTTACTGAGGATAAACAGGAAGTGAGAAATTCAGACAAAGAAAACAAAGAAAAAAAATATTTAGAAGGTAAATAGAAGGAAAAGGTAAGTGAACCAACAATGCACTAGCTTAAAGGAACCTATTTAGAAAATAAAAAACGAACCTTTACTACCCCTTTAAGTTTGTACTGCTTTTTGACGAACTGATCTGCGAAGATGCAGACTGAGAGGGTATACCCAGAGGGTCCGCCCCCTGGGCGGTACTGTAGAAGGTGTGATGCAACACTTTTTACAAGTTTTTCTGCCTAGTCACTACTAATTAACGGATAATACCCACTTTGTCAATAGAGAAGCTGTGTCGGTCCATGGACTCAGAGAAAAGGATTTTACGGTGAGTAAAAAATCCTATTTTTTTCAAAAATTTGGCCTTTTTTAGTTTGTTTAGCAAAAAATAAAAACCCCGGTGGTGATCAAATACCACCAAAATAAAAGCTCTATTTGGGGAGAAAGCAGCTCATCCAATGGTCCAATACTTGCTGCGACCTCTCAATACACAGGAATATAAACGCTTCTTTTACAGGCCACCCATTTTGCAAAAGCCACCCCCCTTTCCCACTTGCCACAAAAATTTCCTCTCCTTGCACAAATACCCCCCCCCAAAAAAAAAATTCCCCTCCTAGCACAATTCCCCTCCCCTACCATGTCACCTCTTCTAGCACAAAACCCCCCAATCCCCCCCCCCCCTCCTAGCACATATTCTCTTCTCCCCCTCCCAACACAAATTCCCCTAAAACACCACTCCTAGCACATTTCCTCCCCCCCCTCAAATTTCTCCTAAAACAATTCTTACACCATGTTGCCCCCCCCCCAAATCCCCCCCCCTCAATTTACTTGTGGTCCCCCCCCCCCCAACCTCACATGATACCACAGGACTAGGGCAGCCCCCTCTCCTGCCTCGGCCCTGGCACATAATTGGTAGTGATCTCCTAAGCTTGGTGAACATTCCCTTATTGATGAGTGTCCATTTATTTAATCACCCCCCCCCCCCCATTTTGCTTCTATTACTCTGTACCAGTTCTTGTTACATGATACCAACAAATTTCTAAAAAAAATAAAAATCTGGTGATCCTGCCATGACAGTCAGTGATCAGGCACTTCCTGTTAAGCCCCATTCACATTTCGTGTAGCGGGAACATGTTTGTTTTTTTTTGAGTAATTAACGTTTTTTGTTTTTTTTTCACATGTTGCGCATGTGGCAGCCTATTCACTTGAATGGGATTCCCTATGTGTGTTTTTGCGGCAAAGAAACTCAAAGACCAAAAATTTCAGCCCTGTGTCGAGTGACTTTTTACACCTAGCTGTGATTTTTGCACATCAAATGTGGCAAAAATCGCACCACGTTTGCGGTGGCATTAAGAATGAACGACACCCAAATGCTCATTGCATGTTTTAGCGTGATTTGGAATAGTGGGCAGAATCCCAAGGAATATCCCTGCGATTCCCAAAGTGTGAACGAGCCCCAGGTGTCAGCGCGCTCTTTCCCTGTGACATAATTCTGCCGCAATAATGTCTCCGGAGTCTAGAAGTGGCGGCTTCACCACGCATGGTCCTGTGTGGTCGCCGCCTTCAGGTATTACCAAAGTCATTATTCATTCACATCGACTCGTAAAAAATAGTCTGCAGATATCTGAATGATAACCCGCCAAACCGCTCCACTACGAGCGCCAGTTCTATTCCTACAGATCCTGCTAAGAAATCCCACATTCCTTTGTTGGAGGAAATATCTGAACTTCCTCAGCGATTGTTTATTTTGGCCGCGTCCGAAAAATCCGTAATTCCATTCAATGTAAATCAGCGATGAAGATTTCCGGGTTCTGTATTATGTGGTCACCAGGTGGTCTTCACTATTATTTCAATATAATATATATATATATATTTTTTTTTTTTATGATTTTGCCGGATAAAAACATTTCCTGGGTTGGGCCATACACAAGGCCGATCATTACGGTATATTGGGAAATCTGAGGATTTTCCGTTTGTTTACATTTTCACATTGATGAAGTGAATTTGTTTTTGCCGCATTGAAGAATCATTTCAGGCCTTAAGGAGGATCATTAATATTAAATTATATTATAATATTATAAATTATAATATTAATAATTTAATTAACATAATTAATGAATAATTAATATAATTTAATTAATAAATTATAATATTAAATATCGATCATTAATATTATTATGCAGACTCCATGTGCTCACTCTCTTCTTACCTCGTGGCCCTCCTGGCCAGAGGCTGTGTTACTGCAAGCTCTGCAAGTAGGCCCAGAAGCCTGTCTGGGGCCTACTAATCCTGAGGTGGTCCTAGGCTGTCTTGCCTGTGTGGAAGAAGCCAAACCAAGCTTAGGAGATCCAGGGGAGGACCCTTGATGGAGGGAACCAGGATGAAGGCTGGTCTCTCAGGAGGGCCTGGGGGACTCGGTTGGAGGATGCACTTAAACTAAACTACCCTTTACAAGTACTGCTGGATGGCTTAAAGGTTCTGGTACTGTGAAGCTGTTCTACGTCAAGGTAACTGACTCCTGAGTCCTGGCTGCTAAGTCTGTGAGAGAGACTTATCCGTGAGTGCTACTGGCTGCTAAGTCTGTGTGAGAGGCTTGTCCAGGAGTTTTGCTGGCTGCTAAGTCCAGTGAGAGAGGCTTATGCAGAAATCATACCGGTCGCTAGGTCTGTGTGAGAGACCTATCCAGGTATCCAAGATCATCTAAAGAAAGTTGTTTTTGTCCTTTGGATTCAAGGAGTCCGCAAGTGATCTGCTAAAGGTATCTGAAACCTCCCCTAACCCTCTATCCTACTACTACTTCCAAGTTCTTCTTTAAAGCATTGAAAATACTAAAGTGACTGGCGCCCACATTTGTTCTATCTTCCCATTATAGCCATGGACTCAGCCCTGGGGTGAATGTAAGCTCGCTCCCTGTCTCTGGAGGTACCTCCGTAGCGCCCCCCCTGGGTATACTGGGAGCACACTTAATATATTGACTGAATATCCTAAATATATTGCTTTTGTGTAACAGGTTTGATACCACATACCAAGGAATGTTTTTCACAATAACTGAATTTATTTTCATACAAATAGAAGTAGCGCCTTACTTCACTTAAATCGATAATTATTGACCAAATCGCATGCATGGCCGGCGTTGAAGTAGTAAGGAGTAGCAGGCGATTTAGCGCGGATTGACATAACTGTAGAATCTAGGGAGCCGCATTGTAAATGAATGTGTTATATCCTCAGAATAACCCTCTAAGGTGATAAGTTCACCTTTAAAAAAAAGTAATAAATGCACATCTTTTGCAGGAAAAAAAAATAAAATGTAAATGTATTGTTTGTATTAAGACCCTGTAAAGCATTGCACCCATGATCAGCAGATCCCGGGTGCAATCTCAGGCTCCTGCAGACTGTCAGTGTAAGCTGTATGCTCCTACCTCATACAGGCAGTTACTGAATGACAGGAAGCATCAATGAACTACCACAGAGGTCAACACCACCGTGATAGTTCATTGAGAACTACAAGCCGACATCCGCAATGACTGACAGTAGTTGTAGTTCTCCCATTCACAGAACTCTGTGAATGAATGATGTGGGCGGAGCCCCATGTGGCCATTTTTGTTTTACATTTTGACACTGGATGCGGAGAGGAGATCCCCGGCCTGCTATTACAACAGGGATTCGTGTGGGAGCTGTTCAGTTAGTTACATGTTACAACCTAAATATAGGTATAATATGTTACTAAAGATGAACTTCTCCTTTAAATCCTAACTCTGGGATCCACATACACCCCATTTACTCTTCCCCGAAGGTCCCTGAGTGTGTAGTTTATACGATTTGTATTCCCTTTTCTGCAGTCTCCAGGACAGTCCTATAATGCCGCAGGGTCCTCTTTGCTTTCTTTCTGCACAGTTACACAATGAACGCCGGACACCGTGGGGGCCCATGACGCTCTGCACTCACACTTTGTCCTCAATGTTCCCGGGCTGGGGGATGCTGGGCATCATTTACCCTGAAAGACTGAGGACATCTTGTGGCAGGGAAGAGGTATTGCAGAGGGCAGCTCAGAACTGAAGTTAATGCAGCCAGAGCTGTTATTTTTGTAGGCTGGGGGGGGGGGGGGTCCAATTTAAAATATTAGCCCGGAGTTGGGGCTGTAATACTAATTTCCCTGCACAGCAGCAAGTTCGTGGTAGTTGATACTGTTAGTGACCTCACTGAGATTCCCCTTTCTTCCTGTGATGTCACTGGGCTGACTTGTCACATGCCTGATGAAGGGGTCCTGTGTGGCTCCTAAACGTTGCTATCTGCTGTAATGATGTGATCGCTGATTAAAAAAAGTTTGGACCCCCTCTGGAGATCCTTGGTGTGCTGGTGACAATTTTTGTTTTGTGTCGTCACTGGGCTGAAGACACCTTGAACAATTTGTTCTGTATATTGATTTTTTTTTTATTTAAGTGCATGGGCGCTACAAATGGGGAGGGGCTAAGTCTTGTTGGTCTTTAAAACTGCCTCTTGCTAACCTCCACCTGTAACACCCGCCTGCCAAAGTCCATGCAAACCCGGCACATCTCCTCTATTGGTTCTGGTGATTATGGAAAGCCCATCTCATGATGGCGGCAGCCTATTACTTCACTGCTTACAGAACGCACAATGGCACCTCTACAGCGAAGACTTACAGTACGAAGGTAGAAGTAACTTATCTGAGCGAAATACTACAATGATACGACAATGTGGTGCCCCAACCCCATGGAGGTCCAAAACCAGCTGCAGATTAGAAGACAAATCACCTGACATCATGTAAATGTACTGGGAAGGTCCAGTAATCTCAGCCGGAGGCCTCCTTTAGGTTTGGCCTCCAGCTGCTGGGAGCAGAAAGCAGCTTTTCAGCTGAAATTCCTGTCAGACTAGTCGTCTTCTCTCCTGTCTCAAAGAGCAGCACTTGAGTCTCCCCGAGTGTTTGTATTGCCCTTGTGATGTCACAGTGCTCGCTGCTTTCCATTGTAAGTAAATGAGCCACATAACTCATTACGCAGTAAATGTCCTTCAGTCTTATTTGCATGGCTGCTCCTTCTTTGTGTGTCTGAGCAGATCAGATTTCTGGGGCACTCTGCCTAAAACAAACAATAAATCTTGAGATGTAACCTGCTGAATCTTGGAACACACCAGCCGGGGGTGCAGGAACTTTATTGCTGTACTGCGACAGTCTCTTCTGTAACCTGCTGAATCCTGGAACACACCAGCTGGGGGTGCTGGAACCTCATTGCTGTACTGTGAAAGTCCCTTCTGTAACCCACTGTATCCTGGAACACACCAACAGTGCATTGAACTCCTTCCTTGCTGCCTTTTACATACAGTCTGACGGTAAAAAAAAATTAAAAATCGAATACGTTTTCCAAAGCCAACAATCAGGATAGGAGATTTGGAATGTGATTGGTGATGCAGAAAGCAAAGGTACACAGTACAGTCCCTTCTGTAACCTGCTGAATCCTGGAATATGACAGCCGGGGGTGCTGGAACCTCATTGCCGTACTGCGACAGTCCCTTCTGTAACCCGCTGAATCCTGGAACACACCAGCCGGGGGTGCTGGAACCTCATTGCTGTACTGCGACCGTCCCTTCTGAAACCCGCTGAATCCTGAAACACACCAGCCGGGGGTGCTGCAACCTCATTGCTGTACTGCGACCGTCCCTTCTGAAACCAGCTGAATCCTGAAACACACCAGCCGGGGGTGCTGGAACCTCATTGCTGTACTGCGACAGTCTCTTCTGTAACCTGCTGAATCCTGGAACACGCCAGCCGGGGGTGCTGGAACCTCATTGCTGTACTGCGAAAGTCCCTTCTGTAACCCACTGAATCCTGGAACACACCAACGGGGGGTGCATTGAACTCCTTCCTTGCTGCCTTTTACATACAGTCTGATGGTAAAAAACAATTAAAAATCGAATACGTTTTCCAAAGCCAACAATCAGGATAGGAGATTTGGAATGTGATTGGTGATGCAGAAAGCAAATGTACACACAGTACAGTCCCTTCTGTAACCTGCTGAATCCTGGAATACGCCAGCCGGGGGTGCTGGAACCTCATTGCTGTACTGCGACAGTCCCTTCTGTAACCCGCTGAATCCTGGAACACACCAGCTGGGGGTGCAGGAACTTTATTGCTGTACTGCGACAGTCCCTTCTGTAACCCGCTGAATCCTGGAACATGCCAGCCGGGGTTGCTGGAACCTCATTGCTGTACTGCGACAGTCCCTTCTGTAACCCGCTGAATCTTAGGAACACTCCAGCCGGGGGTGCTGGAACCTCATTGCTGTACTGCGACAGTCCCTTCTGAAACCCGCTGAATCCTGGAACACACCAGCCGGGGTTGCTGGAACCTCATTGCTGTACTGCGACCGTCCCTTCTGAAACCCGCTGAATCCTGGAACACACCAGCCGGGGGTGCTGCAACCTCATTGCTGTACTGCGACAGTCTCTTCTGTAACCCGCTGAATCCTGGAACACACCAGCCGGGGGTGCTGGAACCTCATTGCTGTACTGCGACCATCCCTTCTGAAACCCGCTGAATCCTGGAACATGCCAGCCGGGGTTGCTGGAACCTCATTGCTGTACTGCGACAGTCCCTTCTGTAACCCGCTGAATCCTGGAACACACCAGCTGGGGGTGCAGGAACTTCATTGCTGTACTGCGACAGTCCCTTCTGTAACCCGCTGAATCCTGGAACACACCAGCTGGGGGTGCAGGAACTTCATTGCTGTACTGCGACAGTCCCTTCTGTAACCCGCTGAATCCTGGAACATGCCAGCCGGGGTTGCTGGAACCTCATTGCTGTACTGCGACAGTCTCTTCTGTAACCCGCTGAATCTTAGGAACACTCCAGCCGGGGGTGCTGGAACCTCATTGCTGTACTGTGACAGTCCCTTCTGTAACCCGCTGAATCTTAGGAACACTCCAGCCGGGGGTGCTGCAACCTCATTGCTGTACTGCGACAGTCCCTTCTGTAACCCGCTGAATCCTGGAACACACCAGCCGGGGTTGCTGGAACCTCATTGCTGTACTGCGACCGTCCCTTCTGAAACCCGCTGAATCCTGGAACACACCAGCCGGGGGTGCTGCAACCTCATTGCTGTACTGCGACAGTATCTTCTGTAAGCTGCCGAATCCTGGAACACACCAGCCGGGGGTGCTGGAACCTCATTGCTGTACTGCGACCGTCCCTTCTGAAACCCGCTGAATCCTGAAACACACCAGCCGGGGGTGCTGGAACCTCATTGCTGTACTGCGACAGTCCCTTCTGTAAGCTGCCGAATCCTGGAACACACCAGCCGGGGGTGCTGGAACCTCATTGCTGTACTGCGACCGTCCCTTCTGAAACCCGCTGAATCCTGAAACACACCAGCCGGGGGTGCTGCAACCTCATTGCTGTACTGCGACCGTCCCTTCTGTAACCCGCTGAATCCTGGAACACACCAGCCGGGGGTGCTGGAACTTCATTGCTGTACTGCGACAGTCCCTTCTGTAAGCTGCCGAATCCTGGAACACACCAGCCGGGGGTGCTGGAACCTCATTGCTGTACTGCGACAGTCCCTTCTGTAAGCTGCCGAATCCTGGAACACACCAGCCGGGGGTGCTGGAACCTCATTGCTGTACTGCGACCGTCCCTTCTGTAACCCGCTGAATCCTGGAACACACCAGCCGGGGGTGCTGCAACTTCATTGCTGTACTGCGACCGTCCCTTCTGTAACCCGCTGAATCCTGGAACACACCAGCCGGGGGTGCTGGAACTCCTCCTTTGCTGCCTTTTACATACAGCCTGATATTAAAAAATAAATAAAAATCTCCCTATGCTATTTGCAGAGCCGGCACCTCTACCATGTTAGCAGGAGGTGTAACCAAGGGATAGTCTGCCTAGAGCGGTCAGTTCTTACCTTGGGGGCGGAGTCTGGACATTTTCATCAAGAAATTCGATTTTTTTTTTAACTATTTTTGGTATTTTTTTGCTTATATAATAAAAAATAAAACCCCCAGTGGTGATCAAATACCACCAAAGAAATCTCTATTTATGTAAAACAAACATTTATATCATTTGTGTACATTGTCGCAGTGCCGCACAATTACCATTTAAAGTGCTGAATAGCAAAAAATGGCCTGGTCATGAAGGGGGGGGGGGTAAAACCTTCCCGGGGGTGAAGTGGTTAATTCCATGGCCGTGTGTGTGTCTGCGGGTCGAACGGCGGAACTGAACTGGTATAAAATGATTTGTAATATGGGGGGTCTGCACAGGTGGTATTTCTGTGAGTCGCGGCAGTACAATACGTTGATGATAGACGTCTCTCCCGAGTACAGGAAAGTTTCTCCTCAAGACGTCACACTTCCCAGCCGTCACTTTAATTAGAACAAACAACGACCATGTAAAAGCAACACTGAATAAAAACAAATATTTGAATAGCTGAGAAGTTTGGTGAGTCCTCGTCCAATCGGGGAGGAAATGTGAGAGGGACCGCCCCCTGAGTGCTCCGCCGTGCTGCATCCGCATCTCATTTAATGATTTCCAGACCTCCTGATACGTCCTGTAAGGCGGGGTTCACAGCTGGGGGGGTGGTGCCGCTGCGGGACCCGTACAAATTCCCGCAGCTGCAGCCACCCGCACAGTAAAATGGGGGACCCGCACTGATTCCCGCAGCTGCAGCCACCCGCACAGTAACACACGGGACCCACACAAATTCCCGCAGCTACAGCCACCCGCACAGTAAAACACGGGACCCACACAAATTCCCGCAGCTGCAGCCACCCGTACAGTAACACACGGGACCCGCACAGATTCCCGCAGCTGCAGCCACCCGCACAGTAAAATGGGGGACCCGCACAAATTCCCGCAGCTGCAGCCACCCGTACAGTAACACACGGGACCCGCACAAATTCCTGCAGCTGCAGCCACCCGCACAGTAAAATGGGGGACCCGCACAGATTCCCGCAGCTGCAGCCACCCGTACAGTAAAACACGGGACCCGTACAAATTCTCGCAGCTGCAGCCACCCGCACAGTAATACACGGGACCCGCACAAATTCTCACAGCTGCGGCCACCCGCACAGTAAAACGGGGGACCGGCACAAATTCCCGCAGCTGCAGCCACCCGTACAGTAAAACACGGGACCCGTACAAATTCTCGCAGCTGCAGCCACCCGCACAGTAAAACGGGGGACCGGCACAAATTCCCACAGCTGCAGCCACCCGTACAGTAACACACGGGACCCGCACAAATTCATGCAGCTGCAGCCACCCGCACAGTAATACACGGGACCCGCACAGATTCCCGCAGCTGCAGCCACCCGTACAGTAAAACACGGGACCCGTACAAATTCTCGCAGCTGCAGCCACCCGCACAGTAATACACGGGACCCGCACAGATTCCCGCAGCTGCAGCCACCTGCACAGTAAAACACGGGACCCGCACAGATTCCCGCAGCTGCAGCCACCCACACAGTAAAATGGGGGACCCGCACAAATTCCCGCAGCTGCAGCCACCCGCACAGTAAAACACGGGACCCGCACAGATTCCCGCAGCTGCAGCCACCCGCACAGTAAAACACGGGACCCGCACAGATTCCCGCAACTGGAGCCACCCGCACAGTAAAACACGGGACCCGCACAGATTCCCGCAACTGGAGCCACCCGCACAATAAAGCACGGAACCCGCACAAATTCCCGCAGCTGCAGCCACCCGCACAATAAAATACGGGACCCGCACAAATTCCCGCAGCTGCAACCACCCACACAGTAAAAGCACGGGACCTGCACAAATTCCCGCAGCTGCAGCCACCCGCACAGTAAAATGGCGGACCCGCACAGATTCCCGCAGCTGCAGCCACCCACACAGTAAAGCACGGGACCCGCACAAATTCCCGCAGCTGCAGACACCCGCACAGTAAAATGGCGGACCCGCACAGATTCCCGCAGCTGCAGCCACCCGCACAGTAACACACAGGACCCGCACAAATTCCCGCAGCTGCAGCCACCCGCACAGTAACACACAAGACCCGCACAAATTCCCGCAGCTGCAGCCACCCACACAGTAAAGCACGGGACCCGCACAAATTCCCGCAGCTGCAGCCACCCGCACAGTAACACACAGGACCCGCACAAATTCCCGCAGCTGCAGCCACCCCGCACAGTAACACACGGGACCCGCACAAATTCCCACAGCTGCAGCCAGCCACACAGTAAAACGGGGGACCCGCACAAATTCCCACAGCTGCAACCACCCGCACAGTAAAACACGGGACCCGCACAAATTCCCGCAGCTGCAACCACCCACACAGTAAAACACGGGACCCGCACAAATTCCCGCAGCGGCAGCCACCTGCACAGTAAAACACGGGACCCACACAAATTCCCGCAGCTGCAGCCACCCCGCACAGTAAAACACGGGACCCGCACAAATTCCCGCAGCTGCAGCCACCCCGCACAGTAAAACACGGGACCCGCACAAATTCCCGCAGCTGCAGCCACCTGCACAGTAAAACACGGGACCCACACAAATTCCTGCAGCTGCAGCCACCCGCACAGTAAAACGGGGGACCCGCACAAATTCCCGCAGCTGCAACCACCCACACAGTAAAACACGGGACCTGCACAAATTCCCGCAGCTGCAGCCACCCGCACAGTAAAACGGGGGACCCGCACAAATTCCCGCAGCTGCAGCCACCCGCACAGTAAAATGTCGGACCCACACAAATTCCCGCAGCTGCAGCCACCTGCACAGTAAAATGGGGGACCCGTACAAATTGTTGCAGCTGCAGCCACCCACACAGTAAAACACGGGACCTGCACAAATTCCCGCAGCTGCAGCCACCCGCACAGTAAAACGGGGGACCCGCACAAATTCCCGCAGCTGCAGCCACCCGCACAGTAAAATGGCGGACCCACACAAATTCCCGCAGCTGCAGCCACCTGCACAGTAAAATGGGGGACCCGCACAAATTCCCGCAGCTGCAGCCACCCGCACAGTAAAACGGGGGACCCGCACAAATTCCCGCAGCTGCAGCCACCCGCACAGTAAAATGGCGGACCCACACAAATTCCCGCAGCTGCAGCCACCTGCACAGTAAAATGGGGGACCCGTACAAATTGTTGCAGCTGCAGCCACCCGCACAGTAACGCACGGGACCCGCACAAATTCCCGCAGCTGCAACCGCCCACACAGTAAAACGGGGGACCCACACAAATTCCCGCAGCTGCAGCCAGCAACAATTTCACACCACACAGCAGCGCTCTGCACACGCTCTGCACACGCTCTGCACACGGGTGAGACGGCCATTAGCTCAGTAAAGGATTAGAAAAGTGTAACCAGATGAGAAGTGACGATAGAACCGTCCGGCTGGAGGACGAGACGGCCAGACAAGTCTAACCACTCCACCAGCTTTGTCTGCCCTCAATCCTTTCACCTGGAACCGTCTTACAAGGCGGATAAAATGACAAATAAATAAACTCCGCAGGACAAAGCCGGAGTCCAGGAAAACCGCTGAACACATTGAAGGGGGATTGTATATCTGTCCATCCAGTCCTGAGATATACACAGCTCTGCCACACAGCTAGAAGGTTGGCACCACTTACTTGGTTACAGTTAAAGTATAAATAAAGCAGAACTTTTATTTCAGTTTTGGATGGAGTGGAAAGAGATTAGACCCTCTGTCAGGTCTTTTTTTTTCTTTTTAACGTTTGTGCCCCCATTGAGACCTGGTCACACTCTCCTGTCATGTGAATTGGAATGGGGTGAACCTGGCCTTAGGGAGCAGCAGACTCCTCCAATCAGCCGCCTCCTTTTCCTCCAATTGTAATGCAGCACAAATGATTGAACCCCAGTGTGCTGCTCTCTGTGTGTCTAATTCAGGCACAAGTAACATTTAAAAAAATAAATACCGTATATACTCGAGTATAAGCCGAGTTTTCCAGCACATTTCTTTGTGCTGAAAATGCCCCCCTCGGCTTATACTCGAGTCACCTTTTTGCGCCTGATCTCCTGGACTTTGGGGACCCGGTACCGGCCGGCCGTAGGTCTCCTGGACCCCAAGCTTGGCACACATGTAGCCCCACTCTTCCTATACAAGCAGGGCCGCCATCAGGGGGTACAGGCAGTACACCTGTAAGGGGCCCAGAGGTCCCCAGGGGCCCAGATGGCAACCCCCCTTTTTTTTGTCAGGGGCCCGGATGGTAACCCCCCTTTTTATGTATTTTTTATATAAAAAAAAATAAACAAATTGTTTTTATTTTATTTATTTTTTTATTTATTTTTTGTAAGAGGCCCAGAGATCCCCAGAGGCCCGGAGGTCCCCAGGGCCCCGGATGGCAACCCCCCCCCCCTTTTTTTTTTTTTTTTATAAAAATATATATATATTTTTTTTTATCATTTTTTTTTTTGTAAGGGGCCCAGAGGTTCCCAGGGCCCCGGGTGGCAACCCCCCCCTTCTTTTGTTCTTTTTTTGTTCGTCAGCACCCAAAGCCCCCCCCCCCCCGACCTCAACAATTCGCGGCAGCAGCACCCCCTGCTTCTCAAATCGGGGCATCCCCGCCTCTCAATTTGCGGCGGCAGCGCCCCCCCCCGGTTCTCCTCTGCTCCAGGGGGCCCATGCCTGAAGCTGTGTAAGGGGCCCCAAAATTCCTGATGGCGGCCCTGTATACAAGTGTGCAAAGTTTGTTGTCTGGGGGACCTACGACCGGGGAGCACCGATTTTTCAAAGCTGGGCACCCCTTCCATAGACTCCCATGTTAAACGTCAGTCTAGTCATGAGTACAGTGAGGCAGGGACACAGTGAGGCACAGTGAGGCATTCACATGGACACCCTAGGCTTATACTCGAGTCAATACGTTTTCCCAGTTTTTGTGGTAAAATTAGGACCTCGGCTTATATTCGAGTATATACTGTATATATATAAATAAATATTCAGGGCCCATTCACATCATTATAAATGGGAAGCCCCTACCCCACAACGGACTCAAAAAAGAACACCTAGGACCCTTTAGGAACGGCGTGTTGTGATGTGCTGCTGTGCGTTTGCATTGTGCGTTGGGGTGCCACATACATGTGCCTGGTGTATATGGTCAGGTGTTGGTATTTCCTCCTCTATGTCAGGTATGTGTAGAATGTGTGCTGCAGGCAGGACTCTGCACTTGGCTATGAAGAGCTGTGTGTGCTCCCTACAGCATAACATGTATATCATCCCCCTCCGTCAGGGAGAGGATAATGGATGTCTTCTGCCCTCCGGCATACCGGCACCTGACTATTATGTAAGCAACAATCAGGACCACTCCTTGTCTTCAATATCCCGGACTGCAGAACCGGTTCCAGCATGTCTGGTGTCACTTCATAAGATCTGACCCCTCTCAGCATGACCTGGTGTACTGGGTGCAAACCCCCCCCCAACCCCCCCACCTGGACGCCTCTTCCTCCTGGGGATCATCAGCAACCGCCATGCTGGGTGTCTTCATTAAAAATAGTTTTTAGATGTGTTCCAAAACCTTCAAAACGATCTCCTTGTTCAAAATCCTCCGACAAATCCACCACCGAACCGCCCCGTCGTCTATTCTTCATCAAAATGGTTTCTTCTTGTGTTTTTCTGCCTCTTTATACCATCCTTCATACACTTCTGAACCTCTTCTTTTCCCCCTCACTAACAGTTCATGTTAGTTGTGGTCATGTACACGGCACATTCCACAGTCCGTCCCAGGAGCGACCACGATCGGGTGGCTATGTTCCTACATAAAGTGGGACCATGGAGAGCAAACATAGCCATATGCCTAGAACACACGATCGGGATCCGTCAGAAATCCCGAGAGGGGAAAACCGAGAGCCTGCTCTCTACTTTTCCCCCGTACAGACGCTCGCTTTTCCTGTCTGGAAAACTCAGATGAGAGCTTTTCCTCGGGAATCCCGACCGTGTTTTATGCTCCGCGTTTTTCCCCCACAGGAAAACTGCCAAAAATGTCCGGTTTCTGCTACACAAGGCCGGGTTTTCTGACGGATAAAAGTCCCTTGGGAATCCCGGCGGGAAAAAAGAGAGTTGGTTCTCTTTTTTTTGTCCGGCAAGTTTGGCAGTTTTCCCGTCGGAAAAACTGTGAGGGAGCATACACACGGCCGGGATTCCCGGCCAAAAGCTCTCCTCGCAGTTTTCCCGTCGGAAAACCCGGTCGTGTGTACAGGCATAAGTCTCACAGTCCATAGTCCCATGATCCCATAGTCTCACAGGCCATAGTCCCATGATCCCATAGTCTCACAGTCCATAGTCCCATGTTCCCGTAGTCTCACAGTCCCATGATCCCATAGTCTCACAGGCCATAGTCCCATGATCCCATAGTCTCACAGTCCATCGTCCCATGATCCCATAGTCTCACAGTCCATCGTCCCATGATCCCATAGTCTCACAGTCCCATGATCCCATAGTCTCACAGTCCATCGTCCCATGATCCCATAGTCTCACAGTCCATAGTCCCATGATCCCGTAGTCTCACAGTCCATAGTCCCATGTTCCCATAGTCTCACAGTCCATAGTCCCATGATCCCATAGTCTCACAGTCCATAGTCCCATGATCCCGTAGTCTCACGGTCCATAGTCCCATGTTCCCGTAGTCTCACAGTCCATAGTCCCATGATCCCGTAGTCTCACAGTCCATAGTCCCATGTTCCCATAGTCTCACAGTCCATAGTCCCATGATCCCATAGTCTCACAGTCCATAGTCCCATGATCCCATAGTCTCACAGTCCATAGTCCCATGATCCCATAGTCTCACAGTCCATCGTCCCATGATCCCATAGTCTCACAGTCCATAGTCCCATGATCCCGTAGTCTCACAGTCCATAGTCCCATGTTCCCATAGTCTCACAGTCCATAGTCCCATGTTCCCATAGTCTCACAGTCCATAGTCCCATGTTCCCATAGTCTCACAGTCCATAGTCCCATGTTCCCATAGTCTCACAGTCCATAGTCCCATGTTCCCATAGTCTCACAGTCCATAGTCCCATGATCCCGTAGTCTCACGGTCCATAGTCCCATGTTCCCGTAGTCTCACAGTCCATAGTCCCATGTTCCCGTAGTCTCACAGTCCATAGTCCCATGATCCCGTATGCTCACAGTCCATAGTCCCATGTTCCCATAGTCTCACAGTCCATAGTCCCATGATCCCATATGCTCACAGTCCATAGTCCCATGTTCCCGTAGTCTCACAGTCCATAGTCCCATGTTCCCATAGTCCACAGTCCCATGATCCCATAGTCTCACAGTCACATGATCCCATAGTCTCACAGTCCATAGTCCCATGTTCCCGTAGTCTCACAGTCCATAGTCCCATGATCCCGTATGCTCACAGTTCATAGTCCCATGTTCCCGTAGTCTCACAGTCCATAGTCCCATGATCCCGTATGCTCACAGTCCATAGTCCCATGTTCCCGTAGTCTCACAGTCCATAGTCCCATGTTCCCATAGTCCACAGTCCATAGTCCCATGATCCCATAGTCTCACAGTCCATAGTCCCATGATCCCGTAGTCTCACAGTCCATAGTCCCATGATCCCGTAGTCTCAGTCCATAGTCCCATGATCCCGTAGTCTCAGTCCATAGTCCCATGATCCCGTAGTCTCACAGTCCATAGTCCCATGATCCCATAGTCTCACAGTCACATGATCCCATAGTCTCACAGTCCATAGTCCCATGTTCCCATAGTCTCACAGTCCATAGTCCCATGATCCCATAGTCTCACAGTCCATAGTCCCATGATCCCGTAGTCTCACGGTCCATAGTCCCATGTTCCCGTAGTCTCACAGTCCATAGTCCCATGATCCCATAGTCTCACAGTCCATAGTCCCATGATCCCGTAGTCTCACGGTCCATAGTCCCATGTTCCCGTAGTCTCACAGTTCATAGTCCCATGATCCCGTATGCTCACAGTCCATAGTTCTATGTTCCCATAGTCTCACAGTCCATAGTCCCATGATCCCATATGCTCACAGTCCATAGTCCCATGTTCCCGTAGTCTCACAGTCCATAGTCCCATGTTCCCATAGTCCACAGTCCCATGATCCCATAGTCTCACAGTCACATGATCCCATAGTCTCACAGTCCATAGTCCCATGTTCCCGTAGTCTCACAGTCCATAGTCCCATGATCCCGTATGCTCACAGTCCATAGTCCCATGTTCCCGTAGTCTCACAGTCCATAGCCCCATGATCCCGTATGCTCACAGTCCATAGTCCCATGTTCCCGTAGTCTCACAGTCCATAGTCCCATGATCCCATAGTCTCACAGTCCATAGTCCCATGATCCCGTAGTCTCACAGTCCATAGTCCCATGATCCCGTAGTCTCAGTCCATAGTCCCATGATCCCGTAGTCTCACAGTCCATAGTCCCATGATCCCATAGTCTCACAGTCACATGATCCCATTGTCTCACAGTCCATAGTCCCATGATCCCGTAGTCTCACGGTTCATAGTCCCATGTTCCCGTAGTCTCACAGTCCATAGTCCCATGTTCCCATAGTCTCACAGTCCATAGTCCCATGTTCCCGTAGTCTCACAGTCCATAGTCCTATGATCCCGTATGCTCACAGTCCATAGTCCCATGTTCCCGTAGTCTCACAGTCCATAGTCCCATGATCCCGTATGCTCACAGTCCATAGTCCCATGTTCCCGTAGTCTCACAGTCCATAGTCCCATGTTCCCATAGTCCACAGTCCATAGTCCCATGATCCCATAGTCTCACAGTCCATAGTCCCATGTTCCCGTAGTCTCACAGTCCATAGTCCCATGTTCCCATAGTCTCACAGTCCATAGTCCCATGTTCCCATAGTCTCACAGTCCATAGTCCCATGTTCCCGTAGTCTCACAGTCCATAGTCCCATGATCCCGTAGTCTCACAGTCCATAGTCCCATGTTCCCATAGTCTCACAGTCCATAGTCCCATGTTCCCGTAGTCTCACAGTCCATAGTCCCATGATCCCGTATGCTCACAGTCCATAGTCCCATGTTCCCATAGTCTCACAGTCCATAGTCCCATGATCCCGTATGCTCACAGTCCATAGTCCCATGTTCCCGTAGTCTCACAATCCATAGTCCCATGTTCCCATAGTCCACAGTCCCATGATCCCATAGTCTCACAGTCACATGATCCCATAGTCTCACAGTCCATAGTCCCATGTTCCCGTAGTCTCACAGTCCATAGTCCCATGTTCCCATAGTCCACAGTCCATAGTCCCATGATCCCATAGTCTCACAGTCCATAGTCCCATGATCCCGTAGTCTCACAGTCCATAGTCCCATGATCCCGTAGTCTCACAGTCCATAGTCCCATGTTCCCGTAGTCTCACAGTCCATAGTCCCATGTTCCCGTAGTCTCACAGTCACATGATCCCATAGTCTCACAGTCACATGATCCCATAGTCTCACAGTCACATGATCCCATAGTCTCACAGTCCATAGTCCCATGATCCCGTAGTCTCACAGTCCATAGTCCCATGATCCCGTAGTCTCACAGTCCATAGTCCCATGATCCCGTAGTCTCACAGTCCATAGTCCCATGTTCCCGTAGTCTCACAGTCCATAGACCCATGATCCCATAGTCTCACAGTCACATGATCCCATAGTCTCACAGTCCATAGTCCCATGATCCCGTAGTCTCACAGTCCATAGTCCCATGATCCCGTAGTCTCACAGTCCATAGTCCCATGTTCCCATAGTCTCACAGTCCATAGTCCCATGATCCCATAGTCTCACAGTCACATGATCCCATAGTCTCACGGTCCATAGTCCCATGTTCCCGTAGTCTCACAGTCCATAGTCCCATGTTCCCGTAGTCTCACAGTCCATAATCCCATGTTCCCATAGTCTCACAGTCCATAGTCCCATGTTCCCGTAGTCTCACAGTCCATAGTCCCATGATCCCGTATGCTCACAGTCCATAGTCCCATGTTCCTGTAGTCTCACAGTCCATAGTCACATGTTCCCATAGTCCACAGTCCCATGATCCCATAGTCTCACAGTCACATGATCCCATAGTCTCACAGTCCATAGTCCCATGTTCCCGTAGTCTCACAGTCCATAGTCCCATGATCCCGTATGCTCACAGTCCATAGTCCCATGTTCCCGTAGTCTCACAGTCCATAGTCCCATGTTCCCATAGTCCACAGTCCATAGTCCCATGATCCCATAGTCTCACAGTCCATAGTCCCATGATCCCATAGTCTCACAGTCACATGATCCCATAGTCTCACAGTCCGTAGTCCCATGATCCCGTAGTCTCACAGTCCATAGTCTCATGATCCCGTAGTCTCAGTCCATAGTCCCATGATCCCGTAGTCTCACAGTCCATAGTCCCATGATCCCATAGTCTCACAGTCACATGATCCCATAGTCTCACAGTCCATAGTCCCATGATCCCGTAGTCTCACGGTCCATAGTCCCATGTTCCCGTAGTCTCACAGTCCATAGTCCCATGTTCCCATAGTCTCACAGTCCATAGTCCCATGTTCCCATAGTCTCACAGTCCATAGTCCCATGTTCCCGTAGTCTCACAGTCCATAGTCCCATGATCCCGTATGCTCACAGTCCATAGTCCCATGTTCCCATAGTCTCACAGTCCATAGTCCCATGTTCCCATAGTCCACAGTCCATAGTCCCATGATCCCATAGTCTCACAGTCCATAGTCCCATGTTCCCGTAGTCTCACAGTCCATAGTCCCATGTTCCCATAGTCCACAGTCCATAGTCCCATGTTCCCGTAGTCTCACAGTCCATAGTCCCATGATCCAGTATGCTCACAGTCCATAGTCCCATGTTCCCATAGTCTCACAGTCCATAGTCCCATGATCCCGTATGCTCACAGTCCATAGTCCCATGTTCCCGTAGTCTCACAGTCCATAGTCCCATGTTCCCATAGTCCACAGTCCCATGATCCCATAGTCTCACAGTCACATGATCCCATAGTCTCACAGTCCATAGTCCCATGTTCCCGTAGTCTCACAGTCCATAGTCCCATGTTCCCATAGTCCACAGTCCATAGTCCCATGATCCCATAGTCTCACAGTCCATAGTCCCATGATCCCATAGTCTCACAGTCACATGATCCCATAGTCTCACAGTCCATAGTCCCATGATCCCGTAGTCTCACAGTCCATAGTCCCATGATCCCGTAGTCTCACAGTCCATAGTCCCATGTTCCCGTAGTCTCACAGTCCATAGTCCCATGTTCCCGTAGTCTCACAGTCCATAGTCCCATGTTCCCATAGTCCACAGTCCATAGTCCCATGATCCCATAGTCTCACAGTCACATGATCCCATAGTCTCACAGTCCATAGTCCCATGATCCCGTAGTCTCACAGTCCATAGTCCCATGATCCCGTAGTCTCACAGTCCATAGTCTCATGATCCCATAGTCTCACAGTCCATAGTCCCATGATCCCATAGTCTCACAGTCCCATGATCCCATAGTCTCACAGTCCCATGATCCCATAGTCCACAGTCCATAATCCCATAGTCCACAGCCCTTAGTCCCTTGGTCCTACAGCCCATAGTCCATAGTCAATTTTGGGAATGAGCAAGAGATGGTGGCTATGTTCCTACATACAGTGGGACCATGGAGAAGGAACATAGCCATAGTCCCATGATCCCTTAGTCCATAGCCCTTGCGGCTTCACTTCCTGGTTCCTTACTGTGCATGCGCGAGTCGCGCTGCTCTATCTGAATGGTCCCTGCTGTCTTCTGGGATCTGTGTGTCTCCCAGAAGACAGCAGGGGGACAGAGAAGGCGCCAGAAGGGGCATAGATACCCATGGGTGGCTCGGGTATCTATGCCCGGAAGTGGGAGCAGAATACCTGGATTACACAGGTATCTGCTCCCCCCTCCTCCCCTGAAAGGTGCCAAATGTGACACCGGAGAGGGGGAGGAACCGGAAAAGCGGAAGTTCCATTTTTGGGTAGAACTCCACTTTAAAGTGATTGTAAAGTCTCATTTTTTTTGTTTGTTTTTTTAAATAATAAACATGTTATACTTACCCCCTCTGTGCAGTTGGTTTTGCACAGAGCAGCCCCCATCCTCCTCTTCTCGGGTCCCTCTTTGCTGCTCCTGGCCCCTCCCTCCTTTGAGTGCCCCCTCAGCCAGCAGCTTTCTACAGGGGGCACCCTAGCCGAGTCAGAGCTCCGTGTATCCATTCAGACACGGCGCCCCGACCGGGCCCAGCCCCCTCTCTCCCGATTGGCTGACTGACTTTGATTGACAGCTGCGGGAGCCAATGGCTCCGCTGCTCTGTCTCAGCCAATCAGGAGGAGTGCCCTGGATGGCTGAGAGGATAATGGACATTGCTGGATAAAGATCAGGCTCAGGTAAGTAATTAGGGGTGCTGGTGGGGGGGGGGCTGTTACACACAGAATTTTTTTTAGCATAATGCATAGAATGCACCTTTTGCCTTTACAAATCCTTTAACCCCGAACAGCAACTGGAGCGTTATGTATACATACCGCAGCCACAATGCACCACAACAAAAATTATAGCCCCCCACCCCCCACCAAACTGATCACTATGCTAAAATAACATTCTAAATGCTCTTTTTCACTTATCTGTAACCATTGTAACTCGGGCTCAGGCCTTTTTCTTTACTGTTTACATCTCAGAAGGGTCCTTCTTTAGTTGTCCTTGTCACTGCCTGTCAGATGTGGACACTTCACATTAGGTAAGCATTGGTTTGGGCCTTCTCCTCTTTTGTTTACTTCCTGGAAGGGCCCTTATTTAGGTGAAATTGTCACTGCCTGTCAGATATAGACACTCCATATTACATGACATGGCCCAGTCCTTCTCCTCTTTTGTTTACTTCCTGGAAGGGCCCTTATTTAGGTGTCCCAGTCGCTGCCTGTCAGATGTGGACACTCCATTCTACATGACCTGACCCAGGCCTTCTCCTCTTTTGTTTACTTCCTGAAAGGGCCCTTCTTTAGGTGTCCTTGTCAGTGCCTGTCAGATGTAGACACTCATATTACATGACCTGGCCTGGGCACTCTCTTTTGTTTACTTCCTGAAAGGGCCCTTCTATAGTAGGGTGACCAGACATCCCCGGTTTCAGGGGACAGTCCCCAGATTGAGGACACTGTCCCTGGACCAAGTCTGTCCCCGGTTTTGTCCCCGGATTGGATTTGAACAGGGGCTGGGGCAATTTCAAAGACAGACAGTGCAGAATTAAAAAAAAATAAAAAAATCGAAATTACACCCCCCCCCCCCCGCTCCACCGCTCCTTCTAGCTTAGGGGGGTGTATTTTTTTCCATTATCTGTGCCCCTTTCTGATGATCATGTGCTGGTCGGAGCGAAGGGAATATATGTTCAGTTTCGGGTGCATGCCCATTCAGCTCCACTCGCATGTTCTTCTGCCTTGGCTCAAGTCCCGGCCAGCCGCCTGCCTGTTTATCTCCTTGCCTTCCCTGGCGGAGTGATCTTCCTCCGCTCCCCACCCAGTAGTAGCCGGGGACCAGAGAGTTAAGCCCTGTACACACGATCGGATTTCCTATGGATTCTAATCCGATGGATTTTTCCATCGGAAATCCGATGAAGCTGACTTCCATCAGTCTTGCCTACACACCATCAGTCAAAAATCCGACCGTCCCAAACGCTGTGACGTAAAACACTCCGACAAGCCAAGAAAAATTAAGTTCAATGCTTCTGAGCATGCGTCGACTTGATTCTGAGCATGCGTGCGTTTTTTGTCCGATGGAGTTCCCCACAGACGATCGGAATTTGCTATCGGTTTTTTGCCCATTGGATAAATTTAAAACATGTTCTATTTTTTCTCACCGATGTAAAAAAGACCGATGGGTCCCACAGACGATCGGTTTGTCCCATGAAAAAAGTCCATCGGACTGTTTTCATCGGTAAGACCGATCGTGTGTACACGGCTTAAGACTTGACAGGCTGTGAGGTGGGTGGCGGTGGCGATGGGCAGAGAGTCGCTGATTGCTGCCATTACTGGTAAAAAAAAAAAAAAATGTCCCCGGATTTCATTTTAAAAATCTGGTCACCTTATTCTATAGGTGTCTTTTGTCACTGCCTGTCAGATGTGGACACTCCATATTACATGACCTGGCCTGGGCCTTCTCCTCTTTTGTTTACTTCCTGGAAGGGCCCTTCTTTAGGTGTCCTTGTCACTGCCTGTCAGTTGTAGACACTCCATATTACTTGACCTGGCCCAGGCCTTCTCCTCTTTTGTTTACTTCCTGAAAGAGCCCTTCTATAGGTGTCCAGGTCGCTGCCTGTCAGATGTAGACACTCCATATTACATGACCTGGCCTAGGCCTTCTCCTCTTTTGTTTACTTCCTGAAAGGGATCTTCTATAGGTGTCTTTGTCACTGCCTGTCAGATGTAGACACTCCATATTACATGACCTGGCCTGAGCCTTCTCCTCTTTTGTTTACTTCCTGGAAGGGCCCTTCTTTAGGTGTCCTTGTCACTGCCTGTCACATGTGGACACTCCATATTACATGACCTGGCCCAGGCCTTCTCCTCTTGTTTACTTCCTGAAAGGGCCCTTCTATAGGTGTCCAGGTCACTGCCTGTCAGATGTGGACACTCCATATTACATGACCTGGCCTGGGCCTTCTCCTCTTTTGTTTACTTCCTGAAAGGGCCTTTGTATAGGTGTCCCGGTCGCTGCCTGTCAGATGTGGACACTCCATATTACATGACCTGGCCCAGGCCTTCTCCTCTTTTGTTTACTTCCTGAAAGGGCCCTTTTATAGGTGTCCAGGTCGCTGCCTGTCAGATGTGGACACTCCACATTACATGACCTGGCCTGGGCCTTCTCCTCTTTTGTTTACTTCCTGAAAGGGCCTTTGTATAGGTGTCCTGGTCGCTGCCTGTCAGATGTGGACACTCCATATTACATGACCTGGCCCAGGCCTTCTCCTCTTTTGTTTACTTCCTGAAAGAGCCCTTCTATAGGTGTCCAGGTCGCTGCCTGTCAGATGTAGACACTCCATATTACATGACCTGGCCTGGGCCTTCTCCTCTTTTGTTTACTTCCTGGAAGGGTCCTTCTCTAGGTGTCTTTGTCACTGCCTGTCAGATGTGGATATCTCCTATTACATGGCTGCCAGAGGGGTTCTCTCAGGAGAGAGAGGAGGAGGATGATGTCACTCACCAGGAAAGGAAAAAGACAACAGGCGGATAGGTAATCGGGGGGGGGGGGGTGATTAAATTTTTTTTTTTACCCAGAGTGGGGCTTTAATGCTCTAACGCACTACAGTGGTGAGAATGGACTCACATTTGGCAATGCAGCCTTCTATATACGTCAATACCTCCAGGACAAAAGCAGGTAACCGTCATCAGAAAAAGTTTGTAAAATGCCTTTCAGTGACTTCACCTGGAGGGGATGCATTTTTTTTTTGTTTAGCAAAAGCAGATGGAAAAAAAAAGTTAGAATTTATTTTTCAAGATTTCATCCACTATATTGGAATATTTTTTTGCTTTGAAAGTAAAGCTGATTTTTAATCTGCTTCTTGTTTGCCATCTCTGGTCTCCCAACATGCTAAATAAAGGCTTAAATATATTCCATTGTCAGTATAGTAAAACCTTGGTTTGAGAGTAACTTGGTTTGAGAGCGTTTTGCAAGACAAGCAAATAATTTTTTTTATAAATTTTGACTTGATATACAAGGGATGTCTTGATATACAAGTAGCGTCATGTCACAACTTTGTATAAAAGATAGGAAAGGCGCCTCTAAGTGTAGCAATATGGTTACATTTAATGAAGGTCCAACATTTAGCAACTCACATGGTTGATGTTTAAAACAGGCAGATCTAAGTATGCAGGGATCCGGGGTAAAGCTGTCCACATAGACCATCCCCCGCACCGCCATCGACGTCACTTCTTCCACACTGCGCTCCACGCCACGCTTTACTTAGATCCGCCTCTTTTAATCATCAACCATGTGAGTTGCTAAATGTTGGACCTTCATAAATGTAACCATAGTACTACACTTAGAGGCGCCTCTCTTCTCTTTTATACTCTGGAGCTCCTGCTGGATTTTGATTCTAATCCCCTTGTAGAGGCTTCCATCACATTGCTATAATATTTTTCTATGAACTAAAAACTGAAGGACTTATGATGAATAAATGGTCGAGGAACGAATCATCTGAGCTTCCATTATTTCTTATGGGGAAATTTGCTTTGATATACAAGTGCTTTGGATTACAAGCATGTTTCCGGAACGAAGTTTGCTCGCAATCCAAGGTTTTACTGTACATTCCTTATTTAGACCCAGTGATGTCATCACTGGGTCTCTGTGCTTCTCTATGCAATGGAGGCAGATCATAGCTGGTGGGAGGGGCCAGCAGGGTGCTGTACATAGAAAACATTACAGCACCCTGCCTCAGTACTGGTCTCCAGAACCCTCAGTCCTGATACAAGCAGTGGGCGGGCTCTTGGGAGGAGCTATGCAAATATAAAACTGCCTTGATGGGTGGAGTTAGTCTGGAGGAGTGGGTGGTCCTAATTTTGCTGAGACCAGTCTGTGTGTGTGATGAAAGTGGGGGGACCAGCCGGGTTTGGAGGGGGCAGGGTTGCCAATAGGGGGCCCGATGAGGTCAGCAGTGGGGCCCAGCAGGGGCAGCTCACAGTCCACCAACTTCCTGACCCCAGAGGAACAAAGAGGGGCCTTGCCTCTGATAGAAGGGGCAGAGTTATGGGGGGTGCCTCTGATAGAAGGGGCAGAGTTATGGGGGGTGCCTCTGATAGAAGGGGCGGAGTTATGGGGGGTGCCTCTGATAGAAGGGGCGGAGTTATGGGGGTGCCTCTGATAGAAGGGGCGGAGTTATGGGGGGTGCCTCTGATAGAAGGGGCAGAGTTATGGGGGGTGCCTCTGATAGAAGGGGCGGAGTTATGGGGGGTGGGTGGTGCCTCTGATAGAAGGGGCAGAGTTATGTGGGGTGGGCGGTGCCTCTGATAGAAGGGGCATAGTTCTGGGGGGGGGTGGGCGGTGCCTTTGATAGAAGCGGCAGAGTTATGGGCGTAGTGGGCGGTGCCTTTGATAGAAGGGGGTAGAGTTATGGGGTGGGCGGTGCCTCTGATAGAAGGGGCAGGGTTATGGGCATAGGCGTGCGTACAGGGTGTGTCGGATGTGCCTGGGCACACCCTGTGCAATGCAGATCCCCATGCTGAACCCCGTGGCAGCTGATGTTACTGAGAAAGAGATTGGGGGATCCTTGTTCTCAGCCCCTTTCTCTGCTATTTCACCAAAGCCCCTCAATAGGGCTCCTAACAAATTGTAAAAAAAATATATAAACCAAAATAATATTATAAAAAAAAAGAAGAAGAAAATAAATTTGTAAAAACAAAATGAAAATAATAAAAACAAAAAACTACTGACACCAATCTCATCCCTACCGACACCAATCTCATCCCTACCGACACCAATCTCATCCCTACCGACACCAATCTCATCCCTACCGACACCAATCTCATCCCTACCGACACCAATCTCATCCCTACCGACATACCGACACCAATCTCATCCCTACCGACACCAATCTCATCCCTACCGACATACCGACACCAATCTCATCCCTACCGACATACCGACACCAATCTCATCCCTACCGACACCAATCTCATCCCTACCGACATACCGACACCAATCTCATCCCTACCGACACCAATCTCATCCCTACCGACACCAATCTCATCCCTACCGACACCAATCTCATCCCTACCGACACCAATCTCATCCCTACCGACACCAATCTCATCCCTACCGACACCAATCTCATCCCTACCGACACCAATCTCATCCCTACCGACATACCGACACCAATCTCATCCCTACCGACACCAATCTCATCCCTACCGACACCAATCTCATCCCTACCGACACCAATCTCATCCCTACCGACACCAATCTCATCCCTACCGACACCAATCTCATCCCTACCGACACCAATCTCATCCCTACCGACACCAATCTCATCCCTACCGACATACCGACACCAATCTCATCCCTACCGACACCAATCTCATCCCTACCGACACCAATCTCATCCCTACCGACATACCGACACCAATCTCATCCCTACCGACACCAATCTCATCCCTACCGACACCAATCTCATCCCTACCGACACCAATCTCATCCCTACCGACATACCGACACCAATCTCATCCCTACCGACACCAATCTCATCCCTACCGACACCAATCTCATCCCTACCGACACCAATCTCATCCCTACCGACACCAATCTCATCCCTACCGACACCACTACCGACACCAATCTCATCCCTACCGACACCAATCTCATCCCTACTGACACCAATCTCATCCCCACTGACACCAATCTCATCCCTACCGACACCAATCTCATCCCTACTGACACCAATCTCATCCCTACTGACACCAATCTCATCCCTACCGACACCAATCTCATCCCTACCGACACCAATCTCATCCCTACCGACACCAATCTCATCCCTACCGACACCAATCTCATCCCTACCGACACCAATCTCATCCCTACCGACACCAATCTCATCCCTACCGACACCAATCTCATCCCTACCGACACCAATCTCATCCCTACCGACACCAATCTCATCCCTACCGACACCAATCTCATCCCTACTGACACCAATCTCATCCCTACCGACACCAATCTCATCCCTACCGACACCACTACCGACACCAATCTCATCCCTACCGACACCAATCTCATCCCTACTGACACCAATCTCATCCCTACCGACACCAATCTCATCCCTACCGACATACCGACACCAATCTCATCCCTACCGACACCAATCTCATCCCTACCGACACCAATCTCATCCCTACTGACACCAATCTCATCCCTACTGACACCGTCCTCTGGATGTGTTTGAACTGTGCGGTGCGCACCAGTGGCGTCACTAGGGTTGGTGTCACCTGGTGCGGTATAACATGGTGTCACCCCCCCCCCCCCCCCAATAATTTTTTTCACCCTAATAACACTGCATATATTGGCAACAGTAGTGCCGTTAATAACTATCAATCAACTAGCAAATTTGAATAACAAAATCATATGAAAATAATAGAAATCAAAGCTTAAACTGTTAAAGAACTGTATTTATTTTAACTTTAAACTTTACTGAATTAATAAATAAATAACACAAAAACAGGAACAAATATGAAAGCATTTAGTTAACATCTAAATCAAAACTTTGCTTTTCTAGCCTTGACAGCTGCAAAATTGTGAACAACATCATCAAAATCAATACATTTCGCTAGTTCACTTTCAACTGATAATATTGCAAGATCAGAAAGCCTTGCCTGTCTCATCGTTGAACGCAAATAGTTTTTTATCAGCTTCAACTTTGAAAAGCTCCTCTCACATGAAGCCACAGACACACAGATTGTCAGAAATATTTTTAGACATAGTGAAAGGGTTGGAAGAGATTCAATGAAGTCCCATTCTGCTATGAAGGTCAAAACTTGTAAAGCCGACCAATCTTTGACTTCTTCTAGGTTGATCTTGGCTGCTTTGAGATGTCTCCTCAGTCTGGGTATTTCCATTAACAGCTCACTCTCAGATATTTCGTCATAAAAAGTGGTCAGTTTTGGAATGGACACCTTTAATGTTTCTTCAGTTTCATATATGAGACTCTTTGCTTGAACAGCCTCAAACATGGCTGCAACTTCCATGATGGCTCTTAATCTGATCTGGAGTTCAGAATGGAAGCGATCAATGCACTCAAGCATTGCCCTCTTGTTCTCGTCTTGTAGACTTATGCCTCCAGCATCACGTGCCTGTTCCCCTGCCATCCTCTTCTTAAACCTGGCTCTTCTCTCTACGGCAATTCCATATTCTTTAGATTTTAAATGTGCCTGCTTAATTGCATGTTCCACTAGGTGACTGCGCTCTTCAAACAGAAAAAGTCTTAGTGACTCTAGCTTTGTCACCACCTTGTCCAGACTTAAGCCTTTGGTCTGCAGGTACTGTTGTGTAACATCAACTTCTTGAAGTACATCACCCCAGAAGTATAGGTAGCACAAAAACGTAAAATCACAGACAGCAGGCAGTAGACATTCTGCTGCTCCTCTTGTGTCCATATTTTCAGAAGGATCACAAAGCGCTTCGATTGCAGACACAAACATATTCAATTTTTCTTTTACTGGCTTAACTACAGCATGATGAGCACTCCAGCGTGTTGTTGATAATCTTTTCACTGACACTCCAGTATGGTGAATTAACACATCCCATCGATGGGTGGAAGCAGCAAAAAAAGAAAACATTGACTGAAGTGTTCCAAAAAATGTCACACATGAAGCATTCTCAGCAAAAGAGTGCTGACCGCACAAGTTCAGTGAATGATCCACACAGCCATTAAAAATCGCTTTTTTGTTTTTTTCCCTAATAATGGATTGTACACCTCCATGAAAGTTGTGTGTGTGCTGCAGTGACGTGTCGTCACATCATCACAGTGCAGTGTGATGATGTGACAGGCTGAGTCGCTCGCTGGCTCTGTAGGGTAGGGAGGAGGATTGGAATTTAGGAATAGGAAGAATAAGGAGCCGGAGGACACACACCAGGCGCGGCCGCGGCGCTGGAGGTGTTGTTCCAGGCTTTCAGCCCAGTGGGGTGAAATTAATCAATGAATGGGTCAGCTGTAAAAAAATAAATAAATAAATAAAAAAAAAAAAAAAAAAAAAGGGAGGGTGTCACCCCTCTAGCGGGTGTCACCCGGGGGCGGACCGCACCCCCCGCACCCCCCTAGCAACGCCTCTGGTGCGCACCTTAATGCAATAGGCTGCGCACACCTATGGTTATGGGCGTAGTGGGCGGTGCCTCTGATAGAAGGGGGTAGAGTTATGTGGGGTGGGCGGTGCCTCTGATAGAAGGGGCGGAGTTATGTGGGGTGGGCGGTGCCTCTGATAGTAGGGGGTAGAGTTATGTGGGGTGGGCGGTGCCTCTGATAGAAGGGGCAGAGTTATGTGGGGTGGGCGGTGCCTCTGATAGTAGGGGGTAGAGTTATGTGGGGTGGGCGGTGCCTCTGATAGAAGGGGCAGAGTTATGTGGGGTGGGCGGTGCCTCTGATAGAAGAGGGCAGAGTTATGTGGGATGGGCGGTGCCTCTGATAGCAGGGGCGGAGTTATGGAGAGATTATTGTTGTGCAGAGTTCTGGGTGGGCGGAGCGGATTTGTGTGATAGGCGGAGAGGCTGTAGTGTGGGCGGGGCCGGGATGATTACGGTTGCGGGGTTGCAGCTGGTGACCGGTAGACGGACGGCGACCTCTCCCGGGATGATGACGTGTTTGGGGGTTGTAGTCGGTGATCGGTACACGGAGGGCGGAGATTAGATCCTATCCCCGCCCCCGGTGCCCCCTTCGCCCCTCCCCCTCACACATGGATTTCGATGGCAGAGTGTGGCCGCTGGCGGGCGGCTTCGGTCGGTACACCCGGCTGGTGTCGGCGGTCTCCTGGCTCCCCAATGTACTCCTCGCCCTCTCCTTCTCCTCCTCCATCCTGACCGAAGGGGGCCCGGGGTGCCGGAGAGAGGAGTGCGGGAACCGGACCGACAATCACACCGAGACCTGCTGGCTGGAGGAGACCATCGTCACCCAGGTGAGACCCCGCCCCCACCCAGGTGAGAGACCCCGCCCCCGTCCAGGTGAGAAACCCCGCCCCCACCCAGGTGAGAGACCCCGTCCAGGTGAGAAACCCCGCCCAGGTGAGAGACCCCGCCCAGGTGAGACCCCGCCCCCACCCAGGTGAGAGACCCTACCCAGGTGAGAGACCCCACCCCCACCCAGGTGAGAGACCCCACCCAGGTGAGAGACCCCGCCCCCACCCAGGTGAGAGACCCCGCCCCCACCCAGGTGAGAGACCCCGTCCAGGTGAGAAACCCCGCCCCCACCCAGGTGAGAGACCCCGTCCAGGTGAGAAACCCCGCCCCCACCCAGGTGAGAGACCCCGTCCAGGTGAGAAACCCCGCCCCCACCCAGGTGAGAGACCCCACACCCAGGTGAGAGACCCTACCCAGATGAGACCCCGCCCCCACCCAGGTGACAGACCCCGCCCCCACCCAGGTGACAGACCCCGCCCCCACCCAGGTGAGAGACCCCGCCCACACCCACATGAGACACCAGACCCCTCCCCCACGCGGATGAGAGACCAGACCCCGCCCCCACCCAGGTGAGGCTCCCCCAGTGTCTGTTCTGTGACCCTCATACTAGTCATGTGTCTCCTGTGGGGGTCATTCTCCCTTGCAGTCATCCACCATAGATCCCCCCCATTCCATCCATCATCTCCTCTGGTAATGCCCAAGGCAGGGTGGCTACATTCCTCCATACAGGGGGACCAAGAGAGGGTGTCTACATTCCTCCATACAGGGGGACCAAGAGAGGGGGGCTACATTCCTACATACAGGGGGACCAAGGCAGGGGGGCTACATTCCTACATACAGGGGGACCAAGAGAGGGGGACTACATTCCTACATACAGGGGGACCAAGGCAGGGGGGCTACATTCCTACATACAAGGGGACCAAGAGAGGGGGGCTACATTCCTCCATAGAGGGGGACCAAGAGAGGGGGACTACATTCCTCCATACAGGGGGACCAAGTGAGGGGGGCTACATTCCTACATACAGGGGGACCAAGAGAGGGGGACTACATTCCTACATACAGTGGGACCAAGGCAGGGTGGCTACATTCCTCCATACAGGGGGACCAAGAGAGGGGGACTACATTCCTACATACAGGGGGACCAAGGCAGGGGGGCTACATTCCTACATACAAGGGGACCAAGAGAGGGGGGCTACATTCCTCCATAGAGGGGGACCAAGAGAGGGGCTACATTCCTCCATACAGGGGGACCAAGAGAGGGAGCTACATTCCTCCATACAGGGGGACCAAGAGGGGGGGCTACATTCCTACATACAGTGGGACCAAGGCAGGGTGGCTACATTCCTCCATACAGGGGGACCAAGAGAGGGGGACTACATTCCTACATACAGGGGGACCAAGGCAGGGGGGCTACATTCCTACATACAAGGGGACCAAGAGAGGGGGGCTACATTCCTCCATAGAGGGGGACCAAGAGAGGGGCTACATTCCTCCATACAGGGGGACCAAGTGAGGGGGGCTACATTCCTACATACAGGGGGACCAAGAGAGGGGGGCTACATTCCTCCATAGAGGGGGACCAAGAGAGGGGCTACATTCCTCCATACAGGGGGACCAAGAGAGGGAGCTACATTCCTCCATACAGGGGGACCAAGAGGGGGGGCTACATTCCTACATACAGTGGGACCAAGGCAGGGTGGCTACATTCCTCCATACAGGGGGACCAAGAGAGGGGGACTACATTCCTACATACAGGGGGACCAAGGCAGGGGGGCTACATTCCTACATACAAGGGGACCAAGAGAGGGGGGCTACATTCCTCCATAGAGGGGGACCAAGAGAGGGGCTACATTCCTCCATACAGGGGGACCAAGTGAGGGGGGCTACATTCCTACATACAGGGGGACCAAGGGGTGGCTACATTCCTACATACAAGGGGACCAAGAGAGGGGGGCTACATTCCTCCGTACAGGGGGACCAAGAGGGGGGGCTATATTCCTCCATACAGGGGGACCAAGGGGGTGGCTACATTCCTCCATACAGGGGGACCAAGAGAGGGGGCTACATTCCTCCGTACAGGGGGGCCAAGAGAGGGGGGCTACATTCCTCCGTACAGGGGGACCAAGAGGGGGGGCTACATTCCTCCATACAGGGGGACCAAGAGAGGGGGCCTACATTCCTCCATACAGGGGGACCAAGAGAGGGGGGCTACATTCCTCCATACAGGGGGACCAAGAGAGGGGGGGCTACATTCCTCCATACAGGGGGACCAAGAGAGGGGGGCTACATTCCTCCGTACAGGGGGGCCAAGAGAGGGTGGCTACATTCCTCCATACAGGGGGACCAAGAGGGGGGCTACATTCCTCCATACAGGGGGGCCAAGAGATGGGGGCTACATTCCTACATACAGGGGGACCAAGAGATGGGGGCTACATTCCTACATACAGGGGGACCAAGAGATGGGGGCTACATTCCTACATACAGGGGGACCAAGGGGTGGCTACATTCCTACATACAAGGGGACCAAGAGAGGGGGGCTACATTCCTCCATACAGGGGGACCAAGAGAGGGGGCTACATTCCTACATAGAGGGGGACCAAGAGGGGGGCTACATTCCTACATAGAGGGGGGCTACATTCCTCCATACAGGGGGACCAAGTGAGGGGGGCTACATTCCTACATACAGGGGGACCAAGGGGTGGCTACATTCCTACATACAAGGGGACCAAGAGAGGGGGGCTACATTCCTCCGTACAGGGGGACCAAGAGGGGGGGCTATATTCCTCCATACAGGGGGACCAAGGGGGTGGCTACATTCCTCCATACAGGGGGACCAAGAGAGGGGGCTACATTCCTCCGTACAGGGGGGCCAAGAGAGGGGGGCTACATTCCTCCGTACAGGGGGACCAAGAGGGGGGGCTACATTCCTCCATACAGGGGGACCAAGAGAGGGGGCCTACATTCCTCCATACAGGGGGACCAAGAGAGGGGGGCTACATTCCTCCATACAGGGGGGACCAAGAGAGGGTGGCTACATTCCTCCATACAGGGGGACCAAGAGGGGGGCTACATTCCTCCATACAGGGGGACCCAGGCAGGGTGGCTACATTCCTACATACAGGGGGACCAAGAGAGGGTGTCTACATTCCTCCATACAGGGGGACCAAGAGAGCGGGGGGCTACATTCCTCCATACAGGGGGACCAAGAGAGGGGGGCTACATTCCTCCGTACAGGGGGGCCAAGAGAGGGTGGCTACATTCCTCCGTACAGGGGGGCCAAGAGAGGGTGGCTACATTCCTCCATACAGGGGGGCCAAGAGATGGGGGCTACATTCCTACATACAGGGGGACCAAGAGATGGGGGCTACATTCCTACATACAGGGGGACCAAGAGATGGGGGCTACATTCCTACATACAGGGGGACCAAGAGATGGGGGCTACATTCCTACATACAGGGGGACCAAGAGATGGGGGGCTACATTCCTACATACAGTGGGACCAAGAGAGGGGGCTACATTCCTCCATACAGGGGGACCAAGAGATGGGGGCTACATTCCTACATACAGGGGGACCAAGAGATGGGGGCTACATTCCTACATACAGGGGGACCAAGAGATGGGGGCTACATTCCTACATACAGGGGTCCAGGGCAGGAGATTTTCAGAAGGCTGAAAGCAACAGAAGGGAGTTTTCTGAGTGAATAATACAGACTGGATAGATTTTTCTTTTTTATTTTCTTCTTTTTCTTTAAGACGTTCATCTGCTGGTAGTTCGGGGCCCCTGGGAAGGCAGATTTGGCCCCGGGCTTTCCAGCAGGGAACAGGTCACATACCAGGTTGGGTACATTGTGAACACGTGGCAGACGAATGTTATGTACACACCTCATGGCCTCGGGCCGTCTCTGCTGAACATGGAAGAGCAGATCTGCCAAACTTCCCCAGAACCAATCAGCTCCGACCTTCCCACCTCTCTGGAACCAATCAGCTCCGACCTTCCCACCTCTCTGGAACCAATCAGCTCCGACCTTCCCACCTCTCTGGAACCAATCAGCTCCGACCTTCCCACCCCTCTGGAACCAATCAGCTCCGACCTTCCCACCTCTCCGGAACCAATCAGCTCCAACCTTCCCACCTCTCCGGAAACCAATCAGCTCCGACCTTCCCACCTCTCTGGAACCAATGGGCTCCGACCTTCCCACCTCTCTGGAACCAATCAGCTCCGACCTTCCCACCTCTCTGGAACCAATGGGCTCCGACCTTCCCACCTCTCCGGAGCCAATCAGCTCCGACCTTCCCACCTCTCCGGAACCAATCAGCTCCGACCTTCCCACCTCTCCGGAACCAATCAGCTCCGACCTTCCCACCTCTCTGGAACCAATGGGCTCCGACCTTCCCACCTCTCCGGAACCAATCAGCTCCGACCTTCCCACCTCTCTGGAACCAATCAGCTCCAACCTTCCCACCTCTCTGGAACCAATCAGCTCCGACCTTCCCACCTCTCTGGAACCAATGGGCTCCGACCTTCCCACCTCTCCGGAACCAATCAGCTCCGACCTTCCCACCTCTCCGGAACCAATCAGCTCCGACCTTCCCACCTCTCCGGAACCAATCAGCTCCGACCTTCCCACCTCTCCGGAACCAATCAGCTCCGACCTTCCCACCTCTCCGGAACCAATCAGCTCCGACCTTCCCACCTCTCTGGAACCAATGGGCTCCGACCTTCCTACCTCTCCGGAACCAATCAGCTCCAACCTTCCCACCTCTCTGGAACCAATCAGCTCCGACCTTCCCACCTCTCTGGAACCAATGGGCTCCGACCTTCCCACCTCTCCGGAACCAATCAGCTCCGACCTTCCCACCTCTCCGGAACCAATCAGCTCCGACCTTCCCACCTCTCCGGAACCAATCAGCTCCGACCTTCCCACCTCTCCGGAACCAATGGTCTCCGACCTTCTCACCTCTCCCCCGGGGCCAAGACTGACACTTCTCTCCTACATGTAAAAAATCAACATTTGTTTTGCTAGAAAATGACTCACAACCCCCAAACATTGGATATGTTTTCTATAGCAGAGACCCTGGAGAATATAATGGTGTTTATAGACCTCAAATCTCAGGAGGAAGGTAACCTGTGGCCCTCCAGCTGTTGTGGAACTACATTTCCCATGAGGCATTGCAGGGCTGGCAGTTACAATTACTCCCAGAGGCATGATGGGACTTGTAGTTCTGCAACAGCTGGAGGGCCCCCCAGGTTGCCTCCCCCTGCAGCATCTGATCATTCTGAGATCGGTTTTGATCTGATGCTGTCACAAGCCGGTAACGGCCGGCTTACATCACGCCGACGTCCCTGTCGCTTCTGACGTCACACAGTGGGAGGAGCAACATCCCTCGCTCTCATCGTGAAATTGCGCAATTTTACGCACATTTGTGAAAAGCTGAACATTCCAATTACCGGCCAAATTTAAGGTACAACATGAAGCAGGGCTACATACCCCATCCCCAAAATCCCCCCCCCCCTTACCTGGATTGTGGGAGGGTCCTATTGAGTGACGCTATGTGTAGCTCCACCCTAAATCAAAATCCTACAATTCCCATCTGCCTCAATGATGGATCGCCCCGCCGGCACACTTGTACTCATGACTTCCTCCAGTCCCATAGAAGGTCTGCACAGACCCGGGGCGGAGGCCAGCGCCAGGTGCAATGCTCTGCAGGTGTTGGTGAAAAAGTTAGTAAATTGCTCCCCCCCCTTTTTTTTTTCATTGATTGTTGGCGCATTGATTACATTTATCATGATGGTGGACTGCGATTTTACCATACAGAGAAGTCGCTGTTCTGTGAAGTGTAATGGAATGCCATGTGACTCTCATTTCCCACCCTCATTGGCTGAGACGGATTGTCGCTGTTTTCTGGAAATGAGGATCTTTATTACTTCTCAGTGGACTCTGTATGGTGGATTTCCAGCGCGTTTCTGGTTCTTATTTCAGTCTTTTAAACCCAATTCTGGGTTAGGCAGTACCCCCCCCCCCCCCAAGTCACATGGTGTGCACCCCCCCAATATATATGGATAGATAGATATCAGGGCTTGAGAAATTCACTTTGAATCTAGGAACCAGCTAAAGTTAAGAACCAGTATTTTAAACCAGCTGCCCGGTGCCTGGAACTGCATGTTCGTTGCGTCTGGCCTGGTGCCAAGCGCAAAAAGGCCGAAAATGTAAAAAAAATAAATAAAAAAAAATTTTTTTTAGTTTTGTTATGAAATTTTGCAAATAAGTAATTATTTGCAAATAAGAGGCGGCACTGATGGACATTGATTAGATTGTACTGATGGGCAATGATGGGCCCATTGATGAGGTTGTACTGATGGGCATGGATAGGCTGCACTGATGGACATTGATGAGGTTGTACTGATGGGCACTGATAGTCTGCACTGATAGGCCCACTGATGGACATTGATGAGGTTGTACTGATGGGCGGCAATGATGGGCGGTACTAATGGGTAATGATGGGTGGCACTGATAGGCTGCAGTGATGGACATTGATAAGGTTGTACTGATGGGTGGCACTGATGGACATTGATGAGGTTGTACTGATGGGCGGCACTAATGGGCAATGATGGGTGGCACTGATAGGCTGCACTGATGGACATTGATGAGGTTGTACTGATGGGCAGCACTGATGGACATTAAAGTGGCCCACATGGGGGGGGGGGGGGAATCCAGACGCTACTGCAGTGTAGTCCAGGTGCCAGGAAGCAATTTCCAGTCGCCACGGCTACCTGGCGCCTGTGTTTTTTGTCTCTTTAAAGCAAACCTATCCATAGAGATGCATGGGGGGCTGTCATCCCCAATCCCCACCTGAAGATGCAGGTTGTCTGGCTGTCACAATGCTGAGTCCAGTAAGATCTTAGTAACTGCCCTGGAACATGTATGCCTGTGTTTCCTATGAACATCCCATCCCAGATAAAGGATACAATGTATGAAAGCAGGAGGATAAACATGACAGCCAAGTGATTCGTAAAGTTGTTGTGACGGCCTCCATTTTTCTCCGGTGACAGGTTCACTTTAGAGCGGCTCCTCACTGTATCTGAGCACCACAAACCAAAAACACTATTTAATTATTTTTAATATATAAAGCAAACAAACCCCCCCCCCCCCCCCCCCCATCCATCCATTCATCCGTCCCTGTCTCCATGCTTTATTTTGTAGAGAAATCACTTTGAAAAACGACTCCCCCTTGCCTTTCTAGCGGTTGTCATCTTAATTAAAGACAGATAATTCATGTAGCATTTACTTCCTGGAATCCATCTGCCCTTAGCTCAGATGTGCTATCAGGAGAGAGTGTATGTATGCCATTTGCCTCCTAGGCAAGTAACCAGGAAGTAACTGAAGAATTGTAAAAAAAGAAAAAAAAATGATATACAGTACTTTCCTATCTATTTACTAATGCTAGCAACATCAAGATTAAAAATATTGTTGATTGGGAGAGTGAAGTTCTCCTTTAAGAATCTGAGGCTTGAAGTGGACCTGCCAATCATGGTGGAGGCAGTCAGGTTGGGGGCTGTCCCAAAATACTGCCAATACTTCCCTAGGAAACGGTAACGTCACTGCAGCTCAATATTAAATATTGCATTTAGCATTCTCTTCTTCAGCCAGCAGGTGGCACTCCAGGGTCATTTTTTTTTCTGTTTGCAAGCTCCCCTGACGTAAGCCCATGGTCATTTACAGACCTCAGTGGCTCAAGTTGCAGTTTACACATTCCATCCTAGTGACTGGCCCTTTGTTAGACACTTGGATTTAACCAGTGCCATGCTGTTTCTTTAGCTACCCCATAGTGCTCTGGGAGTCCTTTATCATATATTTAAATGTTTATTTGTAAAACAAAGATGCTATATGCACTAAAGTTTGAAAACAACAATTAAAAAGTTATACATATAAAACTTTCAAAGAACTTGGCTCTAAGCCTCTATATCTTGCGCTCAGTTGTTGGTGGGTGATGGGCACGGTGGGAGTCCCTACGCTCATACATGGTGTCTTGATGTTCTGTTCTCAGTGGGACCTCGTATGTGATGATGGATGGAAGGTGCCGCTGGCGCAGATCTGCTACCTGGGTGGCTGGCTGTTCGGTTACATCGTATTTGGCTGCATCTGTGACAGGTAGGTGACTCCTCATTGCTGGGACTTTTCCTTCTCTGATGTCCATGTGGGTTCATTTTTAAGCATCTCACACTCTTTATGGGCCCATTCACACCAGTTCATTGCGAACGCTGCAGCACGCAGTAACGCACATTACATGCGGGGTCATTAATTGTAAACGGTAGCCTGATGATGCACATGCGCTGTGGCGCACCACATGTGGCAACACGCTACCAGGCAGGGCTCTTAACTGATCACGCTTGTTTTGGGTCCAATTTTCATTCTGCTGAGGAGCATTGGAAGCCCATTTACGCAAGTTGATGACGTCAACTTATGTACATGAAACGCACCACAGCAGACCGCCCCGGTGTGACTGAGCTCTCAATGTAACCGGTTGGAGCAAAATCCCGGCTGCCGTTGTCAACTCCTTCTAAAACATGCAAACTCAAATTCGTTAATTCGGAAATATCCGCATTAATGAAAACCCATTTAACAAATTTTTCCGAAAAGAAGAAAGAAAGTTCAAAAGAACGGAAATTCGAAAATAAGAGCGAAAACCCCAAAATTCGAAAATCTGAGAATAATAACTAACTAATAATTAACTTTGACTATTACTACTTATTGGAATTTCCTTTCAAATTTGGCTGTTAGTAAACGTAACGAATACGAATTATCCAAAATAATGAATGTCGCATCTAAAACGAATGGAACGTAACCAATTAATAATAATAATTATAAAAACAAATTAATAATTCATTCCGTTCCATTTGTTTAGCTGCGGCATTTGTTATTTTGGATAATTCGTAACTTCGGATAAATTTTGTATTTGCTACATTGACTAACACAAATTTGAAAGGAAATTCCAATACCTATAATTTAATAGTTAGTTATTATTACCATATATACTGGAGTATAAGCCGAGTTTTTCAGCACATTTTTTTTTTTTTGTGCTGAAAATGCCCCCCCTCGGCTTATACTCGAGTCTGTGTCCATCTTCAACTTTGTGCGCCTGATACCGGCCCCGGCCACCTGTAGGTCCCCTGGACCCCAAACTTGGCACACATGTAGCCCCCCTCTTTCTCTCCAAGTGTGCAAAGTTTGTTGTTCGGGGGACCGACGGCCGGGAAGCACCGATTTTTCAAAGCCGGGCACCCCTTCCATAGACTCCCATATTAAACGGTAATTTCTCTGGTGATTTTGGGGACCCGGTACCGGCCAGCCCTAGGTCCCCTGGACCCTAAACTTGGCACACATGTAGCCCCACTCTTCCTCTACATGTGTGCAAAGTTTGTTGTCCGGGGGACCTACGGCCGGGAAGCACCAATTTTTCAAAGCCGGGCACCCCTTCCATAGACTCCCATGTTAAACGTCAGTCTAGTCACACAGCGCAGGAGATCAGGTAGGGATATTGGGCACAGTGACAGTGAAGCATGGGCACAGTGAGGCATGCAGAAGGACACCCTAGGCTTATACTCGAGTCAATAAGTTTTCCCAGTTTTTGTGGTAAAATTAGGTGCCTCGGCTTATATTTGGGTCGGCTTATACTCGAGTATATACGGTAGTTATTATTTCAAATTTTCGGCTTTTCATTCTTTCGGATTTTCTTTTTTTTTTTTTTTTTTTTTTTTTTTTTTCTGAATTTTCGAAATTCTGAATTTTTGAACTTCAATCATAATGAATAACCCGAAAAACAACAAAAAAAACAAAGACATTTTTCAGCAGTGCACATGTCTACTCATTCATATACAGATTTGCGCTAATATTAGAAATATAAATAAATGTTTCAAACACCAGTAATAGAATAAAAGTTCAAACGTGATGAAAAAGGTTCTTCAACACCATCCGCCACCTTGTAGCGTCAACTATCACCTCCACCATAAGCAGAGTGCTCACTTACCAGCTTGTACAGAGCTCCTATCACGGAAGGTCATTGGCACTTGTGGCTCTAAACCCAACCAGGGGCTTCAACTGTCCGAGGAACCTCTTTGGGCATTAGGACCCACCATCCAGGTGACGTTATCATAGGAGATCCCCAACATACAAAAACCTAGCCATAGTATAAAATCCTTTAAAACTTTATTCAGAGCATATAAAATATTGTACTTACATCAAAGAGAATGTATATTCGCATTAGAAACCAAACAAACCGGCCAGCCAAATAGCAGCAACCCATCCTTCCTGAATTCGATCAGCACATCGCTCCTCCCTACGCGTGCCCCGGACGACCTTCTCTTATGAGGAAACGCGTAGGGAAGAGGGACGTGCTGAAAATAAATAAATCTCTCTCCCCCTAAATGTTCAAAGGTTTGTGGACGCATGATGCGCCACATATGAGCTTGTTGGAGATCCTATTGCAAACCTACAGGTTGTAATAAGGTATTGCCCAGGCATGACTTGCAGAGGCACGATGGGATTTGTAGTTTTATTACAGCTGGAGTACTGAGGTTGCCTGACACTGATTTTTGTTTACCAGGAGTTAGCAGGAGCGTGGTGTTTGCTAGACTGATACTGTACAGGTTCAGTAGCTCCCCTAAGGAACCATTGTATTGTAAGGCTACACAGCCATTCCAGGTATTACCAGTAGGCGGCACTACAAGTCATATCTAAAAATGACAGTTCAGGATCCGGGAGCATTGTGGTGGAGCACAAAGTCTGCAGGTTTTCAGGAAAATTTATTAGGTAGGATAATTTGATATAAATGTTGTGTTGTTATTGATGTATTTCTTACCGGAGGTCTCTTTATTTTTTTTACAGGTTTGGACGGCGCAATGCGTTTATTAGCGCCCTGGTGGTGGCGCTGCCCCTTGGAGTGGCCTTATGTTTTACCCCGGGATTCCTCAGCTTCCTCCCCCTCCAGGCCGGCTTCGGAGCGGCTCTGGCTGGAATCTTCCTGTCGCTGTACATAGCCAGTGAGTGCGATCGTATGTTTACTGTAATGGAGGAAAGCGGCAAGCTCCTTGGCTGTGCTCGCCATCCCCTCCCCCCCCCCTTCTCACCTTGTCCCATGGTGTTTGCTTTGGGTGGGGGCCGTGTATGCTTTAACTTTGTGACAGAGATGTGAAATGCAGGGCGGGGGATGGAACATAGGATGTAGTCGCAGGACGATCGCCAAATTCACTTCAACGCCAAGAGCTTTGTGCGTCCAAAATTAAATCATTTCTTAAAGGAACCAATCCCATTTTCTGGGATGTACTGGAGGAATGAGAAGAAAAAAAAATTCACCTCTTTTTAATACTTCTGCCTTTTTTTTTGTAAATGTTCTATTGATTTTTATTAAAGGAAGTGCATAACAGCCGTACAATAATACAAAGAGAAAAGGATAATAATATATTCTAATGTGGGTTATTTTTATTTTTTACAAAGTTTACATTGTCCAGCAAGATTCATCTTTACAGAAGGTTGGCTTATATCAATATCAATAAAGAAAAATTTAAAACCTATCAGGTGATTCTAAATTACTAGTTAGTAATTAAAATTACTAAAAATAATATTATTAATCCTTTTTTTTATTATTATATTTTAAATATAATAAAAATAATCAAAATGATTATTATTAGTGATACTAATTATTAAAATCCATTCTTTTAACTGTAATAATACTTAAAATATTAGTAGTAGTATTATAATATTACATGTTAAAATAATTGTATTAATAATAATAATAATAATATTATTATTATTATTATTGAGTATTACTGTTATTTTATTAATTATTTTAATTATTATTAACTGTTCTTGTCTGTTGGCAATATTATAAATAAAATTAGTTTTTATTAGTATAAGATACATATATAAAAAAAATAGAGATAGAGCGAGATATACTGTAGAGAGAGATATAGATAGAGAGAGAGACTTTTTTTTTTTTTCTCTCTTTTTTTTTTTTTTTTCTTTTTTTCTCGCTCCCCTCTTTTTCTTCTTTCTCTCAATTTTTTTCTTTCTTTCTTTTTCATTCTAATATAATTAGCAGCAGTAGTATTATTATATTAAATGTTAAAATACGTATCTTAATAATTTTCTTTCTTTCTCTCTCTTTCTCTCTTTTTCTCTCTTTTTTTCTCTCTCTTTTTCTCTCTTTCTCTCTCTTTTTCTCTTTCTCTTTCTTTCTTTCTCTCTTTTTCTCTTTCTTTCTTTCTTTCTCTCTTTCAGACTGTGAGCTCCCATCTTTGGCTGGAGGAGGCATCACAATGCCCTTTTATTCATTTAAAATTATTTTTATTTTGTGTATTCTGCCCTCTTGTGTGTGTGTGTGTTTTTTTTTTTTTGGGGGGCTTTTTCACCCCCCCCCATCCCGCCCAGCCCTGGGGTCTCTATAACATGGGCTTTACACCGTGAGGCAGAAAGGACTGGCTGATCACGTGGCCCCGGCTTCTCATCTATAGAGACCCCGAGCTGTCTGATGGGTCAGTCGCTGTGCTGGGAGCTCTCAGGACACCCGCCTTGCCGCCGCACGCATGTGTTATGTGGGTGGTAAGAGGTTAAAGGGCACCTGTCCTTTTTAGAGCAGTGAACGAACCTTCGCTTGGAAGAACGGGGGGGGGGGGGGAGGTATATAAGTAATCTGGTGTTTGACATGAAACATTCATTGGTGATCTCTTCTGCTGTATCCCACAATGCAATGCTGGACCCCCTCACTTTAATGGTCTCACATTGCATTGTGGGTGTTTCCTTTCTGATAGTGGGATGTTGCGTAACGCAGGTACTCGGAGCTCCCAGAGGGCATTGCAACAACAGGTTCTCTTTATTACTCAACTTCTCTATGTTCACCTTCCACCGCATTCACTTGGCGGCAGCAGGTGACTTCCTGCCCTTCCTCCCATGTGATCGCGCTAGTGTTGGTGATTGGCCACTGAGGCACCCAGTGCTGTCACAAGGGGGGTGGGGAGAGAGAGTCGTCCTCCCTCCTTCCTTCCTCCCTCCCTCCCTCCTTCCTCCCTCTTTCCTCCTTCCTCCCTCCTTCCTGCTCCTCCCTCCCTCCCTCCCTCCCTCCCTTCTCTCTCCTCTCTCCTCCCTCCCTCCCTCCTCTCCTCCCTCTCTCCTCCCTTCCTCTCTCTCCCCTCTCCCCTCTCTCCTCCCTCCCTCTCTCCTCCCTCCCTCTCTCCTCCCTCCCTCCCTCCTCTCTCCTCTCTCCTCCCTCTCTCCCTCCCTCTCTCCCTCCCTCCTCTCTCCTCTCTCCTCCCTCTCTCCTTCCTCCCTCCCTCCCTCCTTCCTCCCTCTTTCCTCCTTCCTCCCTCCTTCCTGCTCCTCCCTCCCTCCCTCCCTCCCTTCTCTCTCCTCTCTCCTCTCTCCTCCCTCCCTCCCTCTCTCCTCCCTTCCTCTCTCTCCCCTCTCCCCTCTCCCCTCCCTCCCTCTCCTCTCTCCTCTCTCCTCTCTCCCTCTCTCCCTCTCTCCCTCTCTCCCTCTCTCCCTCTCTCCCTCTCTCCCTCTCTCCCTCTCTCCCTCTCTCCCTCTCTCCCTCCCTCCTCTCTCCTCCCTCTCTCCTTCCTCCCTCTTTCCTCCTTCCTCCCTCCTTCCTGCTCCTCCCTCCCTCCCTTCTCTCTCCTCTCTCCTCCCTCCCTCCCTCCTCTCCTCCCTCTCTCCTCCCTTCCTCTCTCTCCCCTCTCCCCTCTCTCCTCCCTCCCTCCCTCCCTCCTCTCTCCTCTCTCCTCCCTCTCTCCCTCCCTCTCTCCCTCCCTCTCTCCCTCCCTCTCTCCCTCCCTCTCTCCCTCCCTCTCTCCCTCCCTCTCTCCCTCCCTCTCTCCCTCCCTCTCTCCCTCCCTCTCTCCCTCCCTCTCTCCCTCCCTCTCTCCCTCCCTCTCTCCCTCCCTCCTCTCTCCTCTCTCCTCTCTCCTCTCTCCTCTCTCCTCTCTCCTCTCTCCTCTCTCCTCTCTCCTCTCTCCTCCCTCTCTCCTTCCTCCCTCCCTCCCTCCCTCCTTCCTTTCTCCCTCCCTCCTTCCTTTCTCCCTCCCTCCTTCCTTTCTCCCTCCTTTCTCCCTCCTCCCTTCCTCTCTCCTCCCTCCCTCCCTCCTCTCTCCTCCCTCCTCTCTCCTCCCTCCTCTCTCCTCCCTCCCTCCTCCCTCCTTCCTTTCTCCCTCCTTTCTCCCTCCTTTCTCCCTCCTTCCTCCCTCCGACCTTTTTATATGGGGGTCAAAATAAGAAAAGGCTGCACCTCACATGGGCTCCAAGTAAAGTTTATTGGAATATGAAAATATCCAACATGACACCAGAGGACACCAGCAGTGGTCAAGGTGGACCCTCTATGGGGCCTTTACTCTTCTCTTAGGTGGCTGAACAGAATGGTGGGGAGGTGACCAGAGATGTTCATTCTATGGCTCCACCACTCTCTTTCTCATCTACTTTTCTCTTTTCTTTCTTACAAGCTGGCCGCGGTTGTAAGGAACCTCAGGTAGGTACCCTTTGCCTCTGTGCCATGGACAATGATGGGCGTAAGATCTCCACCCCCCCACCCCCCCTCCTCAGACTCGCCGGCTCACAGCGCGGCTTGACAAAATTTGCTTTGAATTTAGGAGCCTGATAAAGTTGGCTTTGAGACAGTTTTTTTTTTTTAAACTAACAAATCTTACGGGTATCCTGTATCCTGTTCCTGAAGGTGAACTTATCTTTTAACCCTTTCATAGCCAGAGACTTTTTTGCACATGTTTAAAAAAAAAAATTTTTAGGCCTGAAGATTACATAAAACCCCCAAAACCTGATCTATTTTCTGAAAGCCGACACCCCTAGAGAATAAAAATGGTGGTAGTACCAATTTTTCTGATATATAGCAGTACACACACGACTCTACGAGAAAGCAAGATGGAGCCGATCGCACAGAGACCTTCCAACAGGCTCTGTGCATGGTCAGAAGAACTCTGTATCGCCCCCTAGTGAAACCTTAAGCTCCCCATACATGTTACAATCTGATTATAGAATCTCCCGTAAACAACTATGCAATACAAGGACCTGTTTGGCAACAAATTGAGTACATTGTTTAGGTAATAATTATAAAGCAGATTGTGGGGTACATGGGTAGCTTTACACACTTTGGTTATTGAATTATTACCCAAATTTCTATTGCCTCTCCATTCTAGTAGCGAACCATCTTTCTTCTGTATTCTTCCCAGGGCTGGAGCTTTGCCTGCCGGGTCGCCGACTTATGATAACGATGATTGCCGGCTTCTTCTGGCTGGGCGGAGAACTACTACTGCCTGGCCTGGCTATTCTGTGTAGTGACTGGAAGATCCTGCAGGGGGCGATAACTGGCCTTTTAGCCTTATTAATGAGCTATTGGTGGTAAGTAACAGGAGTGATCCTTTAAATGGTTTCTTCCCTAAGATTCGGGCAATCCCCCCAGCCCCCACCCCACCCAGACAAGTGATGGCGGACGGAGGGGGATGCGATTCCCCTTCACTGACTTCAATACGTTCGCCCAGTTCTACATTCACCCCCTGACTCTACATTTGCCCCCCCTTCTACATTCGCCCCGATCCCTCTACATTCGCCCCGATCCCTCTACATTCGCCCCGATCCCTCTACATTCGCCCCCCTCCCTCTACATTCGCCCCCCTCCCTCTACATTTGCCCCCTCCCTCTACATTTGCCCCCTCCCTCTACATTTGCCCCCCTCCCTCTACATTTGCCCCCCTCCCTCTACATTCGCCCCCTCCCTCTACATTTGCCCCCCTCCCTCTACATTCGCCCCCTCCCTCTACATTCGCCCCCCTCCCTCTACATTTGCCCCCCTCCCTCTACATTTGCCCCCCTCCCTCTACATTCGCCCCCCTCCCTTTACATTCGCCCCCCTCTCTCTACATTGGCCCCCCTCTCTCTACATTGGCCCCCCCCTTCTACATTGGCCCCCCCCTTCTACATTGGCCCCCCCCTTCTACATTCGCCCCCCCCTTCTACATTCGCCCCCCCCTTCTACATTCGCCCCCCCCCTTCTACATTCGCCCCCCCCTTCTACATTAACCCCCCTCTTCTACATTAGCCCCCCTCTTCTACATTAGCCCCCTTCTTCTACATTCGCCCGCCTCTTCTACATTCGCCCGCCTCTTCTACATTCGCCCGCCTCTTCTACATTCGCCCGCCTCTTCTACATTCGCCCCCCTCTTCTACATTCGCCCCCCTCTTCTAAATTCGCCCCCTCTTCTACATTCGCCCCCCTCTTCTACATTCGCCCCCCCTTCTACATTTCTACATTCGCCCCCCCCCCTCTTCTACATTCGCCCCCCCCCCTCTTCTACATTCGCCCCCCCTTCTACATTTCTACATTCGCCCCCCCCCCCCCTTCTACATTCGCCCCTACTTCTACATTCACCCCCCTTCTTCTACATTACCCCCCCTTCTACATTAACCCCCTTTTTCTACATTCACCCCCCCTCTACAGTCGCCCTCTTCTACATTCACCCTCCTCTTCTACAGACCCCCGATCATTCGGAAGAGAAGCAGAACAGCAGTCTGCCTGTGTAAACAAGGCAGATTGCTGTTCTGTCAGTAGGGAAGGTAGTGATCCTGTGTCTCTGCAAAGCAGGAACATGGATCTCTGCCTTCCCCCTAGTACAAGCACCTCCCCCGCACACAATTAGTAAGCACTCCATAGGCACACATTTAACCCTTTGATCACCCCGGATATTAACCCTTTCCATGCCAGTGTTATTAGTACAGTGACAGTGCATATTTTTAGCACAGTATTAGTGTCACTGGTCCCCAAAAAAGAGTCACTTGTGCCTCGTTTCCACTGAGCGGATCGGTTTGGTACGGTACGCTATTTTGGGTGTTTCCATTATGAAAGCGTGCCATAAAACTGAACCGTACCGCACCATTCAGGGTCCTGCTTCAGATGTGGGGCCATAGAAGATGCGGATCGGTTCGGTTAGGGCGGAGCTACAATACATTCCACTGATTGGCGGACACGCTAGGCATTTTTTCTAAACCCTGTATGGCCCCTGACGGTCCGACTTGCAGTGGAAACGCTCACCAGAATAGACCGGACCATTCTAACCCTTCCAAACTGTACCGACCCGTTCCGCTCAGTGGAAACGAGGCATTAGTGTCCGATTTGCCTGTCGCAATGCCGCTAGAAGACACTGATCGCCGTCATTACTGGTAAAAAAAAACAATAAAAAAAAAGGGATTTTTATAACAGCTTACCTGTAAAATCCTTTTCTTGGAGTACATCACGGGACACAGAGCGACATAGTCATTACTAATGGGTTATATAGATTACCTTCAGGTGTTGGCACTGGCCAATTCCAAACCGGAAGTACCCTCCCCTATATAAGCCCCTCCCATCCGGGAGCACCTCAGTTTTGTAGCCAAGCAATAAGTGTCCCAAAAAGAGGGGTGGGAGCTCTGTGTCCCGTGATGTACTCCAAGAAAAGGATTTTACAGGTAAGCTGTTATAAAAATCCCTTTTTCTTTTTCGTACATCACGGGACACAGAGCGACATAGTCATTACTAATGGGACGTCCCAAAGCAATGCCAAATGAGGGGAGGGATACATAAGCTGGGCGCCATCAGGCATGAGGATCTTTTGCGGCCTGCAACACACTGCGCCCAAAGGCGACATCCTCCTGACTTCTAACGTCCACCTGGTAGAACCTAGTAAACGTGTGTACCGAAGACCATGTTGTGGCCTTACATACTTGAGCCAGGGAGGCCTGGTGATGCACTGCCCATGAAGTTCCAACTGCTCTCGTGGAGTGCGCTCTAACTTTGAACGGAGGCGGTCTCCTTCTCAAGCCATAGGCTTGTATTATGACCTGTCGAATCCACTTGGCTAAAGTAGATTTTGATGCTGCCTGACCCTTTCTGGGGCCTTCCGGCAGAATAAACAAAGTATCCGTTCTGCGAATCTGAGCAGTGGCTTTTAGATAAGCTTTAACTGCTCTTACTATATCCAAAGAATGCAATAACTTTTCCTCTACCGAAGTAGGTTTGGGGAAAAAAGAAGGAAGAACCACATCTTGGTTCAAATGAAACCTCAATACCACCTTAGGAAGAAAGGCTGGATGAGGACGTAATACTACTCTGTCCTTATGGATAACCAGATATGGCTCCTTACAGGACATAGCGGCCAATTCCGACACTCTTTTAGCCGAACAAACGGCTACTAAGAAAATCAATTTCCTGGTGAGAAGGACCAAGGAAATGTGTTGCAATGGTTCAAACGGTTGTTTCTGTAGAACCGACAGAACCAGGTTTAAGTCCCAAGGACATATGGGAATACTAACCGGAGGACTAATACGCATCACTCCTTGTATAAAGGCTTTGACTAGTGAATGCGAAGCCAAGGGCCTTTGAAAAAAATATTGACAAGGCCGAAATCTGACCCTTGATAGTACTCAAGGCCAGCTTCCTATCTACAGCCCACTGTAGGAAGTCCAAAATCCTCCCTATCACGTACTTACGTGGATGCCATTTCTTGGCCTCACACCACGTAATGTACGCTTTCCAGATCCTATAATAGATCTGCCTGGATACCGGCTTCCTGGCATTGATCATGGTAGATACCACAGAATTAGAGAGCCCTCTCTTTTTCAGAATGTGGGCTTCAATAGCCAGGCCGTCAAACCTAGGGCTGGTAAGGAAGGGTGGTATATCGGTCCTGCGACAGCAGGTCCGGACGATGTGGGAGGGTCCAAGGACTCCTCACTGACATTTTTACAATCTCCGCGTACCATGTCCTTCGGGGCCACGCTGGAGCCACCAGAATCACTGGTTTCTTTTCTACCCTGATTCTGCGGAGTAATCGCGGTAACAATTGTGGCGGTGGGAATGCATATATCAGCTTGAACTGATCCCAAGGGAACACTAGGGCATCCGAGCCGCAAGCTAGGGGATCCCTTGTCCGAGAGACAACCTGTCCACCTTTGCGTTGAATCTGGATGCTAGCAGATCTACATCCGGTGTTCCCCACCGCTGGCATATTGCCTGGAAAACCTCGGGTGAAGAGACCATTCCCCCGGACATAATTGTTGGCGACTTAAAAAGTCCGCTCTCCAATTTTCCACTCCTGGGATGAAAACCGCGGATATGGCTGGACATATTTTCTGCCCACTCCAGGATGCAATTTGCTTCCCTCTGGGCTGCACGACTCCTGGTGCCACCCTGGTGATTGATATATGCCACTGCTGTGGCATTGTCTGATGAATTCTGACAGGGGACCCTTGGAGTTTGGATGTCCATGCTACTAGGGCATACCGGGCTGCTCGTATCTCTAAGAGATTGATGGGCAGGGCCTTTTCTGCTTCTGACCACTTGCCCTGGAGAGACCATTGCTCCAGTACTGCCCCCCAGCCTATGAGGCTGGCATCTGTAGTGACTACCTTCCAAGAAACCGGACTGAAGGGTTTCCCTTTTTCCAGATTCTGGGGCACCAACCACCAATGGAGGCTCTTGCGAACGGAAGGGGACAGGGACATTGGTAAGTCTAGGGCCTGAACTTTTTTGTTCCAGGCTGACAGTATGGCCCTTTGCAAATTCCTTGAATGGAATTGACCGTAGGGTACCGCTTCGAATGATGCCACCATTTTTCCCAGCAGCCTTATACACAGGCGTATGGATGGTTTTCTTTTTGTACCCACTAAGTGGGTCAAATCTTTTAAAGACGACACCTTCACCACTCCAGCGAGTGAACACTATCAAATATCTTGGAGTATTGGTGAATAGAACACCGGCTGACTATATATCCCTGAACATAGAACCCCTTTTCGATCTCATTAAGTCTAGAACCCAGGTATGGGCGAGACTGCCGCTCGGCGTGTGGGGCCGTATTAACATTGTTAAAATGATATTATTTCCGAAAATATTGTATATACTCTGGCACACACCCGTATACTTACCCTTGAAATTTTTCAAGTCAATGGAGGCCATACTCAAGACATTTATTTGGGGTAACAACAGACACAAGCTGGCCTGGAGAGTCCTTAAGAACCCTACTGACCTAGGTGGAACAGCCCTCCCTGACTTAAATCTTTATTACCTTGCGTCCCAACTGTCTCAACTATACCACATAGATAAAACCGACAGACTCAGATTCCTCACCCTCCTCTGTCCACGGTGGGCACAACTGACCACTGACCCACTCACTGCAATTGCAGTGGGACATAGTGGGAATAACTCCAATAGAGACCGTGGGTCCCTATTATACCAATATAGGCGCGTATGGGACATCACCACTAAAACATTAACGACCCCTAAACACAACAACTATACCCCCTTATGGCACAATAGACTACTCTCAGAGTTTCTCTGATCCCTGACACAGAGATATGGTGCGAATATGGAATATATTATTTGCACCACATAATTTCCGATGGCACACTTAAAAACTTTGAGGACCTCCAAAATGAGTTCCTGCTGCCCAATTCTATGCTTTTTAGATTCTTCCAGGTGCGTCACGCAGCCCAAGCTCAGTTTCCCCAGCCTTTGCCACAATCTACGCCTAATGTTATTATGGCTGTGGTTAAAGGTGTGGACCCGCGAAAGCTGATCTCTGATTTTATGTCATGCTTCTCACCCCATCATCTACCACGCTAGCTTACAGCCTTAAACCAAGATGGGAAAGAGAGGTGGGCCCACTGGAGGATGAGGAGTGGAGTGAAGCACTAGACTCGTGCAAGACTGTATCCCCCAAGCTCTCTGACAGGCTGACCCAGTTATACGTGGTGCACCGAGCGTATCTCACCCCCTAAGAATCGCCCGCTTTAGACGACAGTTTTCTACCTTGTGCACAATGTGTAACCAAACGACGGGCACATTCTTCCATCTACTCTGGGCGTGCCCGGTCCTTCAGGGTCTGTGGAAGCAGATTGTTGACTTCCTCCATGATGACATGGGATCCCCATTGACCCTGGACCCCAAACAATGCTTACTGGGGATATTCCCCGACTCTGAGATGGACAAATTCACTAAAACATTCTTGCATGAAACATTGTTTAATGCTAGAAAAATTATAGCCAGACAGTGGATGAGACCCACTCCCCCCAGCTTCAACGATTGGAAACTAGATATAAATAACACTCTTCCCTACAAAAAGTTCATATACATCAACAGAGGTTGTCCAGATAAGTACTACAAAATCTGGGATCGATGGCTTGAGTCCGCAGACACATGCACTGATGGTCCGTAATACTATACATCCTTCTAGCGTGCAATTCCATGAATAGCGTGGACATAGGGTTTTCCACTTATTGATAGTCACTGAATCCAGTGTTCAATCTGAACAAGTTTTTTGATCTACTGTGCCTATATATGTATAAGCCACATTTCTTGTTTTATGCATTTCTCCAGTATTGCCTTGTAACTTGCAGAATTATGTTCCAAATGTAAATTGTTCAATAAAAAACTTTTTTCCTCAAAAAAAAAAAAAGACGACACCTTCTCTGGAGGTAAGAAAATCTTTCTCTGATTTGAATCCAGCCTTAGCCCCCAAGTATTCCAGACTTTTGACTGGTTTTAGGGCTGACTTGTCCCGGTTGATAATCCAACCGTGATATTCCAGATACTTGATTGTCTTGTGAATAGCTACTTCCAGTTTTTCCACTGAGTGGTCTATTAGTAGCAGGTCGTCTAGATATGCCATTATCGTTACACCCCGTGTTCTTAGATTGGCCAATAGTGGGGCCAGAATTTTTGTGAACACTCGTGGTGCTGTGGCCAGACCGAAAGGTAAGGCTCTGAACTGAAAATGGCGCCCTTCTACTGCAAAGCGTAGAAATTTCTGGTGGGCCGGAAAGATGGGAATATGCAGATAAGCATCCCTTATGTCGATCGAGGCTAACCATTCCTCCCCTTGTAGGGCGGTGGCCACCAATCGGATCGACTCCATCCGAAAAAAGTCCTGATATGTAGGAACTTGTTTAGCCCTTTTAGATTTAATATGGGCCTCACGTCCCCATTTGGTTTGGGGACTGTGAAAAGGTTCGAGTAAAACCCGAACCCGCTTTCTTCCAGGGAAACCTTCATGATTACACCTTGGAGCAATAGTTGTTCTAGTGCCAGAAGGAGGGATCCTCTCTTCTGGGGATCTCTTGGCACGTTTGACCTCATAAATTGGGCAGGAGGAGTGCCTTTTAACTCCAGCTTGTATCCCAGACTTACTGCGGAGAGCACCCATCTGTCTCTGATGGTGTCCCGCCAGGTCTCTGTGAACAACTGAAGCCTTCCCCTCACCCGATTGAGTGGGGGCAACGCTTCATGCCTTGGGGGGAGGTTTTGTACCTCTCTTGATCCAGGGCTTCTTGTTACCCTGTGATTGTCCCTGATTTCTGCCCCCTGAATTTGACCACGGAGGCCGTCGGAACTGCTTCACAGCCGATGTGCCCGGGACTGGAGAAGTAGGCCTCTTAAAAGAAGGACTTCTACCCTTGTTCTTAACCGGTAAGAGTGAACTTTTACCGGCAGAAATTTTCTGGATATATTTGTCCAGATCTTCTCCAAATAAGCGTTCTCCATGAAATGGGAAGCTAACCAGCAGTTTTTTACAGGGAGCTTCAGCAGACCAGTTTTTGAGCCACAGAAGCCTACGCATATGTACTACAGACAGCGTAAGGCGGGAGGCCTGTTGGATTGTATCCTTTATGGCGTCCACCGCAACACAAGGCTCTAGGTAGGTCAGCTAGGGCAAGAGCCTGCTGATCTGGTAAGTCCCTTAAGACTTGTTTCAACTGATCTTTCACTGCTTGGCAGACTCCAATCGCTGCTACTGCAGGTTGTGCCACCATGCTTGCTGTAGAGAAAGCAGATTTTAGTAAAGACTCCAATTTTTTATCTATTGGGTCTTTGGCATTGGAACATTATCTACTGGACATGTCAGTGATTTGTTAACAGAAGAGATGGCTGCGTCCACAGTAGGGACCCTCCATTTTTTTTTTAACTTATCCTCCATGGGATAGATCACCGGAAATCTCTTGGGGGGAGCAAATATTTTATCAGGATGCTCCCAATCCTGGTAAATAAGCCCTTCTAATAAAGGGTGGATTGGGAAGGAACATACAGCCTGGGGAGCTTTTAGCGACCCCAGCGAGGAAACCGTAGTGGATGGTGGTTCCGCCAGAGGCATTTTAAATGCTGATCGGACCATGTTAGTCAGAGACTGAACCCATAATCTTTCAGCCTGAGATGCTGAGAAAGGTTCTTCCACTGTTGATTCCTCCATAACTGAATCAACCTCATCCTGATCCCCTTCAGGTAGGTCGATCTCTGGGACTGTTCCTCCACTAACAGGCACTCTGAAGGAGGAGACGGAGATCGGACGCGCTTTCCCTGTGACAGGGAAGCAGCGATCAATGCTGTTAATCTCTCTTCCAATCCTCCCAGAGTTGAGGATAAAACCTCCTCTGTTATATATACAGGAGCAGGTGGACTGGGGACAGCCGCAGCACCAGGCATTCCTGCGGGGTTTCTACGGCTACTGACCTCTGAATTCTCAGGGGAGATTGGTGCAGTACAAGCATGCCCAATATCCTCAGAGCCCGATGGAGACCCCTTTGGCTTCCTGGAAGACTTATTTCCGGAGCGTCTGGACGACATATCCTTTAAGCACAAAGCTGAGGTATTCCCGTCGTCATACACCAATTTTGCTGGTAATAGTCTAACACAGGTGCTGCTATATACCAGCTGGTGTCCACTAAAGTGCCTTTCTATGGGGATGCCTGCATCAACCGCCTCTGTGTGCCACTGTTTGTTGCTAGCTCTGTTTGCATCCAGCTGACACTTGTACTGTGTCTTTTAACCATGCTGGGACGCCTGCACATGCGCAGAAGCGCCGCGGCGCGCATCGAGCGTCATCCACCCGCCCCGCCCCTTTTTTTCAATAGGAGGCGCGTGCACGCGCCCGCGCCCGTGCGCCATTGGCGCCCTTTTCGAAATCAAACAGGGACTAGGAGCCAGGGCCCTTTTTGCCGGAGGGCCTGTGCGGTGGATGAGCGCAGCAACAGGGCAGAGGAAGTGGATTCCCACAGAGAAACTTACCAACTGCCTGGATCTTTTGACTTGAGAAAACCAAAGATCCACATGACAAGAAAAATGGACTACAGCGGCCTCTAGTGGTTTAACACAGGTACCGCGGTCCCTTTTTTTTTTTCTTGACTACTATTAAAATTTTTAATTTTCAGTAGTTACAGGCATACACAGATATTAGCGGGAATACCGTTAGGTAACAGACAGAAAGACAAATTAGGCTTGGGGGTCCCCCAATAGAACCAAGTTCCTGGGGGCCCCCACTTACCTGTTCCCCGCCGCAGGACTTTGTTTGGTCCACAGAAGCCCAAACTTCACCTATCACGGCAGGTATTGTAATCAAACCTTCAGGGACCGGGTTCCCAAGGACTCCACTCCCCTGGACCTGTATAGCACCCTGCACAGACAACATCTTGGTCGTGGGTATGACCAGAGCTCTGGATCCCAGGGTCCAGCTCTCCTAAGAGAAGCATTACAGGCAAAACCTTGCTCTTCTCTTTGCAAGGCCCGGGTACCGACCGTTTAGCTATGAAGCTTTTTTGGTGGGATCCGGAACAGCTTACTAAGGCCCGTAAAAGAACCTGTACGCAAGCCCAGTGAAAACACATGTTACTCTTTGGCCAACACCTTAGACACTGGCAAAAAACTGAGGTGCTCCCGGATGGGAGGGGCTTATATAGGGGAGGGTACTTCCGGTTTGGAATTGGCCAGTGCCAGCACCTGAAGGTAATCTATATAACCCATTAGTAATGACTAAGTCGCTCTGTGTCCCGTGATGTACGAAAAAGAAAGAAAAAGTCCTTAAATCTTTCCCCTAGTTTGGTTTGCGCAAAAGTTATCACATCTACAATCTATATACGCTTATTGCGATTATTTTTTACCAAAAATATGTAGAAGTGTGTATGTATATATATATATATATATATATACTGACCTAAACTAAATTTAGTTTTTATATATATATATATATATTTTGGATATTTATTATATCATAAAGTAAAAAATATTGCTTTTTTTTAAAATTGTCGCTCTTTTTTTGTTTATAGCACAAAAAATAAAAACCGCAGAGGTGATCAAATACCACCAAAAGAAATCTCTATTTGTGGCTAAAAAAGGACATCAATTTTATTTGGTTAAAATGTCGCACGACCGCGCAATTGTCAGTTAAAGTATCGCAGTGCCGTATCGCAAAAAATGGCCCGGTCATGAAAGGGGGGAGTAAATCTTCCGGGGCTGAAGTGAAGCTCCTCCTTGAAGCTGACTTTCAGTGAAGCTTCTAAATTTTAGTAAACTGATTAAAAACGTAACAAGTAAAAGCCGTATTCTCAGTTTTATTGGGTGTTGGTGATGTGGAGGCGGAGTTGTCCCGTAACGCCTTCTCTTTTGCGCACAGCTGCAGGTCACTCTTCCCAGAATCTCCCCGCTGGCTCCTGGCTACACAGCAGGCCAATCAGTTGAAAGCGGAGCTGTATCGGTTCTCCAGAGCGAATGGAACGGACACGCGGGAGGACATGTCTGGTCGGGACAGTCTGTTTTCAGGTAAATGACTGTCTGCCCCTAAAGGGTAATAAATAACGCAAGCTAATGGCGCCCCCCACAGGTTGTGATATGGAACTGCAGCACTCCTGTCATATTTGTACAGTGAGGGGGGGGGGGGGGGGAAGTATTTGATCGGCTGCTGATTTTGTGACAAAGAAACGATCAGTCTATAATTTTAATGGTCGGTTTATTATAACAGTGAGAGAATAATAACGAAAATATCCAGAAAAACGCATTTCATAAAAGTTATTTGCATTTTAATGAGTGAAATAAGTATTTGATCCCCTATCAATCAGCAAGATTTCTGGCTCCCAGGTGTCTTCTATACAGATAACAAGCTGAGATTAGGAGCACTCTCTCTCTCTCTCTCTCTCTCTCTCTCTCTCTCTCTCTCTCTCTCTCTCTCTCTCTCTCTCTCTCTCTCTCTCTCTCTCTCAAAGAGAGTGCTCCTAATCTCAGCTTGTTCCCTGTATAAAAGACACCTGTCCACAGAACCAATCAGATTCCAATCTCTCCACCATGGCCAAGACCAAAGATCTGTCCAAGGATGTCGGGGAGAAGATTGGAGACCTACACAAGGCTGGAAGGGGCTACAAGACCATCGCCAAGCAGATTGGTGAAAGGAGACAACAGTTGGTGGGATTATTATTCACAAATGGAAGAAACACAAAATAACTGTCACTCTCCCACCTCATTCCTTTTAAACCCGAACTCATATGATTTATTGCAGATGAGGCACCAAGGGAGTTTAATCACCACCTTAATCAGCCTCAGAACCTGTGTAATTCATGGTTACGTTCTCCCCCCCACTTGAATTCTTTGGTTCCCAAAGAGGTGGGGATATGGAACTAACCAAACATTAATGAAGATAAAGAGGTGTTCGGGTTTAAAGGGATGAGGTGGCAACTCTCCTCAGTCTGGGGGCTCCATACAAGATCTCCCCTCAGTCTGGGGGCTCCATACAAGATCTCCCCTCAGTCTGGGGGCTCCATACAAGATCTCCCCTCGTGGAGGTTCAATGATCATGAGAACGGTGAGGAATCCGCCCAGAACTACACGGGAGAATCTTGTTACTGATCTCAGCCGGGACCATCGTCACCAAGAAAACAATCGGTAACACACTACACCGGGAGGGACTGAAATCCTGCAGCCCCGCGCAGGTCCCTCTGCTCAGGAAATCACATGTACAGCCCGTCTGACGTCTGATAATCTCATTGAGGACACACAGTCTCTGCATGTTTGTAATGGACATTCTCGAACAGATGCAAAAATGACAGAAATTTGCAAACAGTTCATAAATTTAGTGAAAGACGGCAACCCTGCGGTGACCTCACTGGCTGTATGCACTCTGAATATCTCCTAAATGGTGCAAGTTTAGGAGATCTTCACAGTACCTACAGGTAAGCCTTGTTATAGATTTACCTGTAGGTATGAGGGGTAGTACAGAGTTTACCACTTAAAGTGGAGCTCCACCCTAAATAGCAACTTTTGCTATTTGGAACCCTCCCCCCCCTCCGGTGTCACAATTGACACCTTTCAGGGGGGAGGGGGGTGAAGATACCTCTAAGACAGGTATTTTCACCCACATCCGGGAGTCCTGTCTCCGGGAATCTGCGGGAGTTACGTCACTTCCCGCAGACTTCCCGTAGTGTTCTGGGAGACACTCGGCTCCCAGAACACAGGAGCACCAATCAGAACGGCGCAGCGCGACTCGCGCATGCGCCGTAGGGAACCGGGCATGAAGCCGCAGGGCTTTACTTCCTGGTTCCCTCAGCGAGGATGGCGGTGGGGGCAGCAGAGTGATGAGCGGTCGCTCGTCCTCTGCTGCGGACGTCGCTGGACTCCAGGACAGGTAAGTGTCCAAATATTAAAAGCCAGCAGCTGCTGTAGCTGTAGCTGCTCGCTTTTAATTTTTTTTTTCCGGTGGAGCAACCCCTTTAAGGACCACGCCTATTTTTTAAACTTGTTGTTTACAAGTTAAAATAATTTTTTTTGCTAGAAAATAACTTGAAACCACCAAACAAAAAAACAAAACCAATATATATATTAACATGTGACATCTGGAAGACACAGCGGGGGGGGGGGATTTAGTAGAACCGGAAAGGGCAAAATCAGGTGCAGCTCTGCCTAGTAACCAATCAGCTTCTAACTTCAGCTTATTCAATTACGCTTTGACAATAAAACCTGGAAGCTGATTGGTTCCTAGGCAGAGCTGCGCTAGATTCTCTGTGCTCCGGTTTTATTAAATCCCCCCCCCCCCCAATATGGTGGCAGTGCCTAGAGGGGGGGGGGGGCTGCCAACTGAATATATTTATCACAGTTTACATTACAGTTGTGTTTTGAGACTTTCATTGTGTCTTTTTACAGAAATAGACTCGCTGTGGGAGGGGTTTCCCCGGCCGCGGTATTACAGCATTTGCAGCATCTTTAAGACCCGTCTTATTTGGAAGAATGCTCTGATTCTGGGATTCGCCACGTAAGTCGTCCACCTCCCCCTGTTCTCCTTCATGGTATCTTCTCTATTCCCAGTGGCGGCACCCACATCGATCCCCGCTGTTTGGTCCTTACCCCATCTAGGTGGGTGGCAGGCAGCATGGTGCAGCGGCTCCGAGTCCTTTCCTCCATGGCGGCTTCCAGCTCCTACCCTCCTCCTCCTAGGCGTCCAATAAGATCACCTGTCCTTTCAGCCAATTGGGTGACTGGTGTCAAAACCTGATTGGCTGGGAGGAGGATCAGTGTTACAACCGCAAATATTGATTTACTGTTGTAACACACCTGGGTGGGATTGGAGCGCACTCTCTCTGCCCGAGCCCACCCTATATTGAAGCCTATTCGAGCCTCTGGCTCTAATCAGTGCTTCAAAAAAAACAAAAAAACAGCCCCCCCCCCCCACATTGGAATTCATGCACCGGTGTCCTAAAGGGGCCGGGTTGCCCCTGCCTACCGCTGACCGTTCTATCCGATTTAGTTGCATAACAAAACAAGACCTAGAATGGAATACAATCTGTCATTTTATTTACTTCTTTGAAAAGACAAAGAATCTGAGACACTCACCTTTTATTTTTGTATCAGTGGTGATCAGTGCGTGCAACAACCACAACGCTATGTTTAGTACACTGATTTTATATGAGCCCTGGCTATATTTTTTTATTATAAGCTGTAAAACAGACAAAAATGTAAAAAAAATGTCATCCTTGAAAGCATGTGTGTGTTGTATGTGTGTGTGTTGTATGTGTGTGTGTTGTATGTGTGTGTGTTGTATGTGTGTGTGTTGTATGTGTGTGTGTTGTATGTGTGTGTGTTGTATGTGTGTGTGTTGTATGTGTGTGTGTTGTATGTGTGTGTGTGTGTTGTATGTGTGTGTGTTCTGTGTGTGTTCTGTGTGTGTTCTGTGTGTGTTGTATGTGTGTGTGTTTTCTGTGTGTGTGGTGTGTGTGTGTTGTGTGTGTGTTGTGTGTGTGCTGTGTGTGTGTTGTGTGTTGTGTGTGTGTGTGTTGTATGTGTGTGTTGTGTGTGTGTAGTCTGTGTGTGTTTGTTTGTTTTTTTATTAATTGATTACTTTTTTTTTTTTTTTGTGTTCAATAGATTTTATTGTTTTTGGAGTGCCGCAGATAAAGAGCCAATGCAAAGTATATGAGACTGAAACAAAGCCCATGATGTACTAGTAGTGAACCATCAACAAGTGTAGATAGTTTAATATAGGCCGGTATGGATAATCTATGGCCTCAGGGCTCTATCAGAAGGCCAACAGCCGTGCAGTCAAAGGAGAAGTCCATCCTGAGCTTTTTAGGCTGGACTTCACCTCTGGGTCACAGGAGTGGAATTCGTTTTGCACTCCTGTGACCTGTTTTTAGCAGAGAGCGGTCTGAAGTCTGCTCTCCGCTGACGTCACAGAAATCAGTCCAGGCACCACGTCATCCCGACAATAAAGTCTGGATCCGCCAGCTGCCTGGACTGATGGCAGTCTCAGCATCTCAGCGAGCTGCTCCCCGCCCCCCTCCACAGCTCAGCTCTCCAATGAGCAGAGCAGGAGAGCTGCTGATTGACAATCAGCAGCTCTCTGCTCGGGGGGCCGAGAGAACCTAACCATCGGCGATGTTCGATCGCTCAGTTCTCAGTGAAGAGACCCCTGGGGGACAGATGCAGCATCTACCTAGGTAAGTTTGATTAGCCAAAGAAAAACACATAAGACGAAGGACAGAAGTGTGTGTGTGTGTGTGTGGGGGGGGGGGGGGGGGGTAGTAGCATCGAGGAAGACTTTCATCTGTGGTTTCACACTCATGCGGTGCGGGACGCGGCATGTAATTCGCATTGGAATCGCAGGACATTCTTGTGTGCGAATTACATGCGGTGTCTCTGGGATTTGTATGGTTCAAATCCCACCAAACTCGTGCAGGACACTTTTTTTTTTTTTTTTTCTGCACCAGAATTGGATCACATGGGTGTCACACCCATGTGATCCGATTCTGCAAATCGCACTGCGCTTTGCAAACCGATTTCCGGGTATCGTTAACATTCGCCCTGCAATCAGTTCGCATGAAGGGGTTGCAATTTCAAAGTGTGAACTGAGGCTCAAGTGTATTTCTTCACCTACAGGTGTGTCTCCTCTCTGGGTCATTCTGGAAATGCCTTTCAAAGGGCGTCCCGGATGTCCTTGTTATTGGAAAAAAAGGTCAAAGACTGAATAAAATGTTCAACTTGCAAATAACTGAATAATTCAGCTTTAGATCATTTACAGTCAGATGCAAGAATAACTGGCATGGCAGAAAGACCGCTCAGCCAGCCCGTTTGGCGGACAGACCAATATAATCATTATTATTGGCCATCATACTAATCATATGATCTGGAACCAATCGGTACGGGTCCAGATTGTTTGAGAACGGAGGGGGGGCACTGCTGTAGAATTCGCTTGAGGCTGAATTGTTTTTTTATTAACTCTCCTACTCTTACTGTGTTTGCAGGTTCATTGGCTGTGGTATCAGGCCATGCTTTGCTGAGAACCTCATGGTTCTGGGGGGCTCCACCCCGTACTTCCTGCAGGTTGGCAGTGCGGCTCTGGCCTGTATATTCCTCTGTATCACTGTAAACCACTGGGGGCGCCGTGCGGTTCTTCTGCTCTGCACCACACTGACTGGGCTCTGCTCTCTGCTGCTCCTGGCACTCACACAATGTAAGTATCACTCTCCTGTCCTGATTGGCTGTTGTCTGTCTTCACATGAATGTAAAAGACAAAGGAAAGAGAAACGGCACCATCGTTGGCTCTTGTAAAAACAAAGATAATATAACCTCTGCAGCTTCTTGCCAGGAACCAGAATGGCCGTTGTGGACCGCATGGAGATCATTAGTGCTGGGAGAAGCAGGGCACCAGAATAGTGATGACATCAGAGATGGCATGGCAACATGTTTTGGGCATTCCTACCCTTTCTCAAGCCTCAAGGGGCTTGAGAAAGGGGCAGGAATGCCCCTGAAACATGTTGCTACACCATCTCAGATGACATTTTTGTGCCTCACTTCCGCCAGGACGATCTCTATGTGGTCCACAGTGACCATTCTGGTTTCTGGCAGGAGGCTGCATGAAAAGTGCCTGGGATGGGGAAAGGCTTCCATCAGGGGGAACAACTGCATTACCTGCAGCTTTTTGGATTACACGCTTTTCATATTATCTTAAGCTTTTATGAGAGACAATTTACTACTACACTAGTCGGTGGTGCTGTTTCCCCTTCTTTTGTCTTTTACATATATGTGTGTCTGCAAGTGGGAGTCACCCCAATCCTGCAATCTTTCATGGAGGAATATGAACTTTTGGATTATGGATTGTATAGGATTATGTCACACTTAGAATTTCCCCAGATCTTTTGACACGTTTGCACACACTTTGGATGAGTTTTGAGCCGTTTGCTCTGGGGTGTTGTGCGTTTACACGTACATACATGTTTATAGTGTCTTCACATGACCTCATGCTCGGTAACTCTTCTGTTTCTCCCGTGCAGATCTCTTCTCTGGAGCCTCTATAGCCATCTCTGTCCTCGGCTCCCTCTGTGCCCACGCTGTGGTGATGCTGAGCGTCTTCTATGCCAGCGAGGTGCTGCCAACGATCATCCGGTGAGCAAGACTGCTACTGCGCCCTCCTATAGGTGTTATTGTGGGCGGCAGGTGAATAGAGGGCGGCAGCCACGACAATAGATAGATTCATGCAATGCATTAAATCTATCTATTGGAGATTGACGGGTGCAGGAGAGAGGGGGCGGCGCTCCTGCGCCCACTATGGACGCACCACCACTGCTGTGTCCCCTGTTGCATTTGGGAACGTTGGGTGAAACCTGCGTCTTTGGGTTAATATCTATATGAGACCCACCTAGGGGCCCCTCCAGTTAAAAATACTACACATTGTTATCTGTATGGTGAATTTCTATTGTTTTTTTATTGATTGATTTATGTCATATTGACTATTTTTAAATACTTTTTGAATAAAATAAAATTATTAAGTTTTCTACTTTGGATACTCTATTGTCCACTTTCAGGCAGTGACCGCCCCCCCCCCCCCCCCCGTTTTGCTTCCCTGAGCCCCTTCATTCCCTCAGAGGAGACGCGCTCTTCCTCTCTGCCCGGTGTTCTCGGCTCTTGATTGAATAGATTGATAGCAGCGCAGCCATTGGCTCCTGCTGCTGTCAATCAAATCCAATGACCCGGGGCCGAGTCCGGCATTCGTGTCAATGGACGCATATGCTGGACCCGGGAGAGCGCTTCTCCTAGGGGTGTTATGTGATGTAAGGAGAAGAGCCGCTGGGGGACCCCAGAAGAGGAGGATCGGGGACCACTCTGTGCAAAACGAGCTGCACAGTGGAGATAAGTATAACATGTTTGTTATTTTAAAAAAAACACAGTTTAGTGTCACTTTAAAGTCCCACTGTTTTTTTTTCCTTTTTGTAATTCTGGCACCAGACCTCCTTTGTAAATCTAAAGTGGTAACCTGTAAAGGCTTTTAAAGCGTCGCCTATGGATAGTAAAATTAACGTTGTTGCACGGGCGTGTGCCGTCATTTTAAAGTTACACTGTGTCAGAAAAAGGCCTGAAGCTAAAATGGTTAAAGCGGAGCTCCCCTGGAAAAAAAAATATATTAAAAGCCATCAGATACAAATACTGCAGCTGCTGACTTTTAATATTTGGACACTTACCTGTCCTGGAGTCCAGCGACGTCGGCAGCAGAAGACGAGCAATTGGTCGTCACTCTGCTGCCCCCACCGCCATCATGGGTGAGGGAATCAGGAAGTGAAGCGTTGCGGCTTCACTGCCCAGTTCCCTACAGTGCATGCGCGAGTCGGGCTGCGCCGTTGGTCCCCGTGTGTTCTGGGAGCCGAGTGTCTCCCAGGACACAAGGGGTATTCTGCGGGAAGTGACGTACTACCCGCAGAATACCCGCAGAGAGGACTCCCGGAAGTGGGTGCAAATACCTGTCTTAGACAGGAATCTGCACTCCCCCCTGAAAGGTGCCAAATGTGACACCGGAAGGGGGGGAGGGTTCCGATGAGCGGACGTTCCACTTTAGGGTGGAGCTCCGCTTTTAAGGGATGTGAAAAATAATGCTGAAAAGTAATGTAAAGTGAAAGTTTTAAAAAAGGATTGAAAAGTGAAAAACAAATTTAAATAATGCCTTCGTACACACGGTCGGAATTTCCCACAAGAAAAGTCTCCGATGTGAGCTTTTGGTCGGAAATTCCGACCGTGTGTGTGTGTGTGTGTGTGTGTATGCTCCATCTGACTTTTGCTGTCGGAATTTCCGCCAACAAAAGATTGAGAGCAGGTTCTCTATTTTTCCGACGGAAAAAGTTCCTATCGTCTGTATCCAATTCCGACGCGCAAAATTCCTACGCATGCTCGGAAACAATGAACTTCATTTTATCGGCAACGTCGTAGCGTTGTACGTCACCGCGTTCTGGGCGGTTAGAGAACTTTTGTGTGACCGTGTGTGTGCAAGCCAAGCTTGAGCGGAATTCTGTCGGAAAAACCATCCAAGGTTTTTCCGACGGAAATTCCGATCGTGTGTACGTGGCATTAGAATTGAAAATGAGAAGTTTTTGTTTCTCAGGAATCTCTGAGCACTACGGTGACAAAGGTTGTATCCTTTTGGTGATTGGGTCACAGAACTTTCGATCTTTTGACATTTGCTGATGAACTGATTTATTTTTTTGTTCTTTTGTCGCTGTTCAGGGGTTCCGGCTTGGGTCTGATCCTGGGAATCAGCATGTTGGGTCGAGCCGCTCTCCCCATCATCATCCTCCAGCAGAGATCCGGTTTCTTCCTGTTCCATGTAGTCCTGTCCTCTTTCTGTATCCTGTCGGTCCTCAGCCTCCTCCTACTGCCCGAGACCAAAAGGAAGAGCCTCCCTGACACCCTGAGACAAGGAGACAGCCTGCGCCGCCCTCCTCTGCTCCTCCAGACCACCCAGGATGCCGTACCTCTCCTGTCCTCGGACAAACCCCGCATGGACTACAATCCCGAGAGCTACGCCCGCCTTGCCAGCTCCACCAAGAAAATAATTAGAACTGGATCCGGATGTGGAGAGGATAACCAAGCCATGATCGGCGAATGATTGGACCCTATCCATGGATACGACGCGGGCACTGTGCAATAAAGAGCGCCGCCTCTCCTGTTCTGCAATGGAAGTGGAGACAACATTGCGGCACAATGATTTTTTTTTTTTTTTTTTTTTAATGCAGAAATAGTTTGAGCGAAAAAAAAGCCTCTTCCATGTAGCATCAGAACCGTCCCAGAATCCTCTGCTTCTGTCACCAAGCTGGTAAATCCTCCTTCCTCCATCTGCTCTGCAAGTAACATGCAAACCCCAAATTCTTCAGCTGAAAAAAAAAAAAAAGATATTTCTTTTTCTGTATTAAAGTGGTTAGAGAGTCTTAGGCATTTCTTGGTGATAAGTGTTTAGCTAGTAGCTTCCCCCTCCCCCTCCCTTTGAACATACCTGAGCCATCGATCGATCCACAGCTGTGCCGTTCTGCATCTTCTCTCTCCAGGGTCTCACTGCCTTTTGCTGAGGCAGAGGGAGCCATTGGCTCTCATTGCTGTCAATCAAAGCCAGTGATGAGGGGGCGGGGGCGGGGGCTAAGCAGGGATGCAGGCAGCGGTGGGGGGGGGGGGCCTCGGGAGCGAGCCTGCACAAATGCCACCCTAGGAAGCCGCTTCTTATGGGGTCACTCACCAGAGAGGAGGAGCCAGAAGCTCCAGCTGGTGACCCAAGAAAAGGAAGTTTGGGGCCACTTTGTGCAACTCCATTACAAGTATAAACCTTTTTTTTAATTTTGTATTTTTTTTTGCAATTACAGTAAAACCTTGGTTTGAGAGCGTTTTGCAAGACAAGCTAAATTTTTAAATACATTTTGACTTGATATACAAGCGATGTCTTGATATACAAGTAGCGTCATGTCACAACTGAGTATAAAAGAGAAGAGAGGCGCCTCAAAAGCCTCGTACACACGACCGAGTTTCTCGTCGAAAAACGACAAGAAACTTGCTGGCAGAGCTTTCTTGCCGAGTAAATCGGTCGTGTGTACGCGGCGATCAGGCTTCTCGTCAAGAAAACTGACAAGAATCTCGACGAGAAAAATAGAGAACCTGCTCTCTATTTTCTCGTCGAGATTCTCGTCAGCCTGTTTCTCGACGAGAAAATTGTGTGTGTGTACACTTACCTGTTCGCCGTGAAGCCCGCGCATGCTCGAAATGACTTTGACGCATGCGCGGTAGCTTCCTAGGCATAGTTAGGGTGAAGCAAGATGACGGCATCGAATGTGACGAGCGCACGCTCATCGTAGTCGATGACGTCACCGCGTTCGCTCCATTCAAAGAACCGCGGGTTCTTTGAATCGAGCGTGGGTACACTCGGCCGGGACAAGTTTCTTGTCCAAGAAAAACGACGTGTTTTTTCCTGACGAGATTCTCGATCGTGTGTATGAGGCTTAAGTGTAGCAATATGGTTACATTTAATGAAGGCACAACATTTAGCAACTCACATGGCACATCTATGTATGCAGGGATCCGGGGTAAAGCTGTCCACTTGGACCATGGGTGCTCAACCTGTGGCCCTCCAGCTGTTGCGAAACTACAATTCCCATCATGCCTTTTGGAGTCAAGCTTGTATCTGTCAGCGGCTTGCAATGCCTCATGGGACTTGTAGTTCCGCAACAGCTGGAGGGCCACAGGTTGAGCACTCATGACATAGACCATCCCCCGCACCGCCATCGACGTCATCCCTTCCACGAGCGCTTCAAGCCTCACTTTCAGATCGCTCTACTGCAGGGTAGTCTTCCCGGTCACTATTGCAGACTGACAGCGGTGAGAGACGGTGTTCTGACGAGATGGTTCCTCCTATCGATATGGTTCCCCCTTGACTGCGCAGGCGCAATCCGAGCCAACGGAAATCTCCGAGCGTGAACAGCTGTAAACGCACTCGCTCCCGATTCTTAGTTATAGGGGAACCAGCTCGACAAGACACCGCTCTATACAGCAAGGGGCGGATCAGATATGATATTGAGCAGTGCTTTTTTGCTTTATACACGCCGCTCTATACAGCAAGGGATGCATTTAAAGGGGTGTTCCAGGCAACCCCGGGCAAAAAATAAATAATTAAAAGCCAGCAGCTACACATACTGCAGCTGCTGGCTTTTAATAAATGGAGACTAACCTGTCCTGGTGTCCCTCGATGTCGGCACCGCAGCTGATGTTTCACATCAGCTGTCGGTGCTTCCGTCGCCATTGCGGGTAAGGGAACCCGGCAGTGAAGACTTTCGGCTTCACGGCGGGAACCCTACTGCGCATGCGCGAGGCCCCTCTCCTCTCTCCTATTAGGCCAGGGGAGGAGGAGGAGGGAGCCTCGCGCGACTTCACCGCCGCGGCCGGACTCCAGTAAGTGGGTAAGGATACCTGTCTTTGACAGGTATCCTGTCCCCCCTCCCCCCCCCCCCCCGAAAGGTGCCAATTGTGGCACCGGAGAGGGGGAGGAATCCGATGAGCGGAAGTTCCACTTTAGGGTGGAGCTCCGCTTTAAACATATTAGTAACCCGCCCTTTTAGAAAAACCCGCCCTTGAGACATTGTCTAGTATAGAGCGGCGTGTCACAGTCTCCGCCCCTTGCGGCGTGTAGAATAGAGCTGCAAACCCGCCCATCAACATGTAAAAACCCGCCCTTGTAGTATAGAGCGGTGTGTCACAGTCTCCGCCCCTTGCTGCGCGGCGTGTATCCTCGGGAGCGAGCGCGTCTACTGCTGACGAACAGCTGTAGAGGGTCGAAGATTTCCGTGGGCTCAGAGTGCGCATGCGCAGTCGAGGGCGGACCCTATCCGATAGGGGAACCAGCTCGACAAGACGCCGGCGTTGCGGGGGATGGTCTATGTGGACAGCTTTACCCCGGATCCCTGCATACTTAGATGCACCTGTTTTAATCATCGACCATGTGAGTTGCTAAATGTTGGACCTTCATTAAATGTAACCATATTACTACACTTAGAGGCGCCTCTCTTCTCTTTTATACTCTGGAGCTCTTGCTGGATTTTGCTTCTAATCCCCTTTGTGGAGGCTTCCATTTGTGGATGGACATTTTATATGGACTATAAACTGAAGGCCCTATTATTAAATGGTTGTGGAACGAATCATCTGAGTTTCCATTATTTCTTATGGTGAAATTTACTTTGATATACAAGTGCTTTGGATTACAAGCATGTTTCCGAAACGAATTATACTCGCAATCCAAGGGTTTTACTGTACTTTAAATCTTAGTCTTGACTGTGTTGTTTTTTTTGTGCAGACCTGAGTCTGGCTCCCAGCATTGGGAGGACACAGCCTGGCTGGCGACTCATCTAGGCCAGCAATAAATTATTTATTAAAGGAATTTTGTCATTTTGAAGTACAGAGCTTGCAACATCTGAGCAAAACTTTGGCATAGACTTGCAATGTCAAACAGAGACACACCTTCGATCCCAGGGGAGGCTTTTCACACAATAATAACACCGGAGGGGAAGTGGAACGCAGAAATCGGCTTCATATCTAATTATTTATTGCATTTTCCTTCTATAGTCCTTGTTTGTAATCGCTGTTCTAAATTTGCAAATGGGTTAGGACCCCAAGAAGTGCCCCAGAATATGAACTAGAGGTACTCAGTCCTAAGTGCAACAGACTGGTGCTCGTCCCTGACGCAGGAATGACCGTTCCTCTCATCCTCGGACAGTTTCCCAGCAGACACTGTGTTCAGTGTTCCGCCAATCACGGATGTCCTCTTGTCCGAGGATGAAAGAATGTCCGTGATTGGCGGAACACTAAAAACAGTGTCTGCTGGGAAACTGAGTCTGAGGATGAGAGGACCTCCGTGATAGGCAGAACACAGTGTCAAATGCCCATCACGGAACGGAACGCCAGGAGGAAGCCCTGACTTTTTAAAAAAATGGACGCCTGTCAAGAATTCAGGTACTCGTGCACAGTGAGGTTGCAGTGGGCACGGTGAGGCTGCAGTGGGCACAGTGAGGTTGCAGTGGGCACAGTGAGGCTGCAATGGGCACAGCGAGGTATGGGCACAGTGAGGTTGCAGTGGGCACAGTGAGGCTGCAATGGGCACAGCGAGGCATGTCACAGTGAGGTTGCAATGGGCAAAGTGAGGTTGCAGTGGGCAAAGTGAGGCTGCAATGGGCACAGCGAGGTATGTCACAGTGAGGTTGCAGTGGGCACAGTGAGGCTGCAATGGGCACAGCGAGGTGTGCAAATGGGCATTGTTGACCCTCTTTTCCGCTTACAGTAGCTGCTGCATTTCCTACCCTAGGCTTATACTCGAGTCAATAAGTTTTCCCAGTATATACAGTATTTTGCCAAGACACTTGGAGGCTCCCTGGTTGAAAAAGGCTCAATAATTCTAGCTGCATTTTACCTGCAGTGCAGAACTGGATGGCTCAACAAGCAGTTACTCATCCTTACCCTATAGATACCATATAGATACGTTCAGAGCTTCCATTAAAGGGAGCCATCAAGCAGACGCCTACTTCCAGGCTATCTTTTTATAAAAAGATTTTGTGTATTAATAAGAAAAAAAATAATTATATTGAACCAACACAGTTCTAGTTTTACTTTTATGTATCCTCAACCTTTTCTGTTCTTGTTTCTTTTTTTTTTTTTTGTGTGTGTGTTATTTTATAAAATGATTTGTGACGGCACTTCGCTGACCCTCCCGACCATTGTTCAGAGTCGCAGGACACGGGTCAGCATAGCCAATGAGACGTGGCCGTCAAGCTGCCGTGACACGGACAGGATGAAAAACAATGTTTGTTTTCCAGGAAAAGTAAATCCTAAATCACATATGCTGGATAAAAAGATTTTGGTGACGGTTCAATTTAAAGGACACGTCCAGCAGAGACATTTCCTCTCTTGTAAATGGTTATTCTTGGATGTAGAACTTGGAGGATCTCCGCAGGTTTAAACACTCCAACATACTACCCTCTATCATGTCTATCTCCTTATAGAAGGGGAATTTAGGAGGGAACCCCACCCCCAACCTTAGTACTTTTTGACCACAGGTTTACACTAAAACAGTATTTTTCAACGTTTGGCCCACTAGCCCGGGTTAGACCCCTTTCACACTGAGGGCGTATTGCAGGCGCAATAGCGTTAAAAATAGCGCCTGAAATCCGCCCTCAAACAGCTGCTCCATTGTCTCCGGTGTGAAAGCCCTCTGGCTTTCACACGACTTTGATGTGGTCCACTACTTCGGTCCGACTTTGATGTGGTCCATAGACCTCAAGATTACACCGGCATTGCTTCAAGTCACGTCAAAGTCGTGCAACTTTCAGGTCGCACAAGTGTTAATGTGGAGCCTGATAGACTGAGAAACCTTGGCTTCTTGTGTGTCTTGAACATCACAAGAAGATCTCCTTCCCGTAACTCCTGACCGTTTTTGTCCATCGGACACTTGGATTTTTCCAACCACCTTTTGCCTGTTCTGATGCCTCCTGTTTAAAGTGGCGTTCCACCCTAAAAAAAGAAATAAAAAATACATGAAAATCCTGCAAAAAAAATAGAATTTTATTTTTTAAATTACCAGAAATTGCGGTTGCTATGTGGAAGTTCCTAGTCTGCGGCAGGTCTTCTTCCTCGTCCTCCTCGCGGTGTCTTCTGGGGAATGGGGCGCGCTGCCTTCTGGGAACTGTGTGTATCTCAGAGAGCAGCGGCCCATTCACAAAGCGCCGCGCGTATGCGCAGTAGGAAACGGGCAGTGAAGCCGCAAGGCTCTACTGTCTGTTCCCCTTAGTGAGGATGGTGGCGCCGGGAGCTGCCAGGATCGAGGGGTCGGCCTCAGGGGGGGGGGGGGGGGGGCAACATCGCAGGCAAGTAGGACAGGTAAGTGTCCTTATTAAAAGTCAGCAGCTACACTGTTTGTAGCTGCTGACTTTTAAAAAAAAAAATCGCGGGTGGAATCCCCCTTTAAGTCCCATAAATGAAACAAACTAACCATTAAGCTGGGAGAGTTTGAACCCCTCACAATGGCCACAGCAAGTGTGCAGACCCCTGAAGTAAAGCGCAGAGATCTCATTAAGGCTCACACCTATGAGGGCGGGGGTTGCAGGTGATGTGGTTTCTCCGTGCGTTATGCATTATTTTATTTTTTGGGAGGTGTCTATTGTCATGCAGGAGAAACCCGAAAAAAAAGGCAGCAGAAACTGCTACATTTCCATTGACCGTCTATAAAAACCAAAAACGCGACCTGCTGCGGCCAAAAAAACCCCAAAAAACTCTTGACCCTTTCCAAAAAAAAATGCAGCGGTTGAAAATGCACAGATGCGAACGTGTCCCATAAGAAATCATGTTAAATGGACTGTAGTAAATTTCTGCAAAACGAATAAAAAGGGCATGGGTGTGAACTTAGCCTAATAGGAACTGTGATTTAGCTCTCCAACATTCGTCTTGGGCGGACTGGTCCTTTTAATAAAGGTTTAAAGTGGTTGTAAACCCACTGTGACAACTTGCACCCTACAGGTAAGTCTAGATTAAGGCTCACCTGGAGGTGCAAGAAATATCTCCTAAACCTACACGGTTAAGGAGATATTTGCAGAAAACACTGCACCGAGGTCTACGGCGCATGCGCACCATAGACAATGGCACAGGCGCACTGAGCGTGCCGGTTTTCTGAATGGGAGATTGCCGGCCCCGCGCGCATGCGTGTGACGTCATCGCCCCTCCGGCCAATCACAGCGCCAGAGCGGCGATACCCGGAAGACGGTCGGAGGGGACATGGCGGAGGGGAACGAGGAGCGCTTCGATCTGAGGTAAGTGCCACATAATGAGCTAGTATGCATAGCATACTAGCTCATTATGCCTTTTTCTTGCAGGGTTTTTTTTTTTTTTTCAGCAAATTTTTTTTTTAGGCTTACTTCCTCTTTAAGTACAGCAGCCCATAGGAACATATTGAAATCTACTCTGAATGAACTTTGGTTGCTATGGGTTACTGCAGTAAGGAATAAGAACTCTTTAAGAAATATATCCACAGAGGTGGACTTCAGACTCGGATCTGTCTGAACGGAGGAAATGATACACAGGAATAGAGGAGAAGTAAGGCCAGACGTCTGGGTTGGGCGGTAAATGGCAATAATAATAATAATAATAATAAAGAATAAATGATGTAGCCTTTTTGTGAATAAGATAGAAAGTAGCAGTGACTATAATCCGGTCACTATGGGTGTTTAGAACTGTTTTGGGAATTTACTGTGTAAAATTGTTTCAATTTCAAATCTTTAAATTATTCAATAAAATACTTTATCAAATGTAAAAAACGTCTTTTTTCTGTAGCGCTGAGGCCGTCATTTTTTTTTTTTCAAGAACCCGCAATCTACACAGGAGAATTGTGAAGGATGTAGAAAAAATGGTGGCATCCCCAAGTCAACGGTGGCACCAAGTCTCACATTTACCTTTTTGAAGCTTCTAAAGGCCCGTACACACGATCGGACTTTTTGACAACAAACGTCCGACGGACCTGTTTTAGCGGACAATCCGACCGTGTGTACGCTTCAATCGGACAAACTTTTTTTCACTTTTTCATTGGACAAATGTTCGCCGTGAGAACAGACAAACTTTCTGGCAACAAATGTCCTACGTCGGCTAATCCGATCGTGTGTACACAAGTCCAAAGTACAAACACGCATGCTCAGAACCAATGCTAAAGATCAGACAACAATAGCAGAAGTTGCCCACAGGGTGGCGGTAAAGAGCAGAAAAAACATGTGATTTGGTGAAAGTTTGCTGAAAAAGTCCTGCCGTGTGTATGCAGAACAAGTTCACGGACAACGCCCTTCGTACAAAAATCCACGGAAAAGTCCGATGGAAGTGCGATCGTGTGTATGAGGCTTAAGTGTTGTATGTGGGTGGGTGTGATGTGCAAACTAAACTTCTCTGTGTGGCGGGGCACCGGACCAACAGGTTTCTACCAGGTCCGTCACCCCCTCACAGGCACAGGACGTTGTCACGTCTCGAGGCCCCAATTGGCTACTTTAATATTGTTCTCAGGGGGGGGGAAGCACTGCGCCTCGAGCCCTCTCACCCTGCGATCCCAGCGGCTTCCCACCCAATCAGAACCCGGAAAGAAGACAGAAGCTGCAGCATCAGGCAGTCCAGGGGAGCTCCGCCGTAGGGTGAGTGTGGACCTGGAGGGGCCCGCCCCCCCCCCCAAAATCCTCCAGCACCAGCCGCCACTGGACCCAGCCTGAGGGGTTGCTACCCTTCTGGGCAGATAAGCTGAAGACTGCTGGTTCAGAGAGAACTGGGGGAATTACTTCTAAAGCTGCTGAGAACAGTAGGGAGAAAGTGCTGAGGATCTGTCTTGGAGGATCACGGTACAGGGTCTGGCTGGTACTGGAAGGAGGTAGCCATGGACACTGTGAATAGAGGCCTGAGAGATCCTAGATCACATGTGTCAAACACAAGGCCCTTGGGCTGAATCCGGCCTTCCAAGCCATTTCATGTGGCCCTCGCACCTCTCCTGCAGCTGCGGAACCCCCCTGGTCTCCGCAGTCGGCAAAAGAGAGGACAGAACTCCTCTGTCAGATCCTGCACTTCTTAGTGCAGACGCTGAGAGGTTTGTCTCAGCAGTCAGCAGCAGAGAGGACCACAAAAATCCTAGTACAGATCCTGCACCTCTCTATGCAGCTGCAGCACCCCCTCGTCTCCACCTCCCCTGGGTATAGCATGCAGCTGACTCCAGCCCGACTCTGGTCCTCCTCCAGGCTCTGCACTTTCTGCTTCCCAGCTACAGCACAAGGTAAGGCGGGTGCACTGTGATGTGGGGGTGAGGGACTCTTGACTTCTGATGTAAGGGAGGGGGTGGGGTGCTCTGGACATCTAGTCTTACAGATACAACCGGCCCTTTGAGGGGGTCCATAAAGCTGACACAGCCCGCAATGAAATTGAGTTCGACATCCCCTGTCCTAGAGGGACTTTTGCTGTTTAACCCATTCAGAGACTGTTCCAGGGTGCTGGCTTAGGGCTGTTTCCAAAGTGGGAGTCCCCTAAAGCAGGCTGGTGGTGACCCCCCCGGGCCACTGGCAAAACTGCCAGCTACCCTCACTATGCATGAATCTATCCACTGCATATCGGGGGGTAGAGAGGAGAGAATGGGCGGTGTCCGGGCGCCCCTAATGGGTGGGCCGCCACTGGCCCTAAGCTGTATGTCCACTATCTCTTACCACAAGAGGTTCATCCTGAGGAGTTTAGCTAAGTGTGGGTCCTCTGTTTTGGTTTGGAGTATCCCAAGGCTCACCCTACAACCCCAACTAAGTTTTTAACCAACATTACACTTCAAAAAGACCCTTGCTGCCTGCATTAGGGTGTGCACTCCAAAGCTCAAAACACATGGTACTGATCACTTACTGTGCTCATTCACAAAGGGAAGGGGCTGGTAAATGATATATTTACCGGCCCCTTCCCCCACTCCTTTTAAAACTTCCTTGTGTGTGCCAGCAGCAGCAGCCTTTGGGAGAGAAGAGGAAGGAAGCCGGAAGTGCTGCTGGGGGGGGGGGGGGCAGAAATGAGCCAGGGCAGTAGGGGCAATCTGCACTGCACAAGGTGATTAGGGTGTGCCCAGGCACACCTGGCACACCCTGTGCGCACGCCTATGGCTGCCTGGTTATTGTGTTGAGAGACTGGGAAAATGCTGCTTGTACCCATTCAGGATTAGAACTGACAGCGGGACCCGTCAGGAGTCTGTGCACTACACAAGGGAGCATAGCAAAGCGCTTCTTAATAAAAAAAACTGGAGCAGAGATGAAGATGATCCAAGGCACTATTACCACTGTGAGGGCAAATACAAGACATGAGACAAAAAGAATGACACAAAATGACTTTTTATTATATTAAACAATCTGGAGCTATCAAGGAGATACTTGCATGATGCATTTTGCTGCACTTGTTACATTCCCAGAATCCTCTGCTCATCCTCAACCAAACCTGATCCTCCATGTCCATTTTTTTTTTTTTACCACATACTGCAGTGCTGTCAGAAGTATTTCCGTCCAGTATTCCTTAATGTAACTTCTGCATTATTCTTACTTTCTGTGTTTTGCCCATCCTTAATCACAACCGTAACATCTGGATCCATCTGCTACAAGCTGGAGATTTTGGTCATCACCCAGCCTCACCTCCCCGGCCAAATCCATCATCGCTCACAAGGCACCGCCTGTGCGGCCAATGACAGACGTGCATATATGGAAGGAGCACCAGACCAAAATACAGTTAATTATATTAAGTTAAGACTGCCAACGTGTTTCAGGGGTCAAAAGAACGCCCCCTTCATCAGGGCTACCATAAAACATTTTTGTGGTAGCCCTGATGAAGAAGGATTTCTTTTGACCCCTGAAACACGTTGGCTGTCTTAGCACAATATCAATAACTTAATTTGGACTCTTGTATCTTTTGGTCTGGCACCCCTTCTCTATATGCACATCTGGAGTACCCATTGGAGGGTGGACCTTGTCGGTTGTGAGCAGCCTAACCTAAGCCAGTGGGCTCTTCAAATCTTTTTACCCTCTCCCTACATGGTTTAAACTCATATCAAAGTCCCAGCGCCTCTTGGATGCCCTTTTTTTTTCCATTGGTGACCACTGATCAAGACGGAGTCAGTCCTGCTAGGATACAGTGCCGCTCCAACTCCAGTCCTGGATCTGAAATATCCTAACAAGAAATTTTCTAAAGAAAAGCAGTAGGAAAGTGTATATAGGAAATTTTTTTCAGCAGATCACAAACAGCTTCTGGTCTGCACTGTAGCTCCACATACCTTCCTTTTATAAATTTCCATTCAAGCTGAGACCCCACGACGTGGTCCAGAATCTCATTTGTGAGTCCCCCAGTTAGTCATATGCAACACGATGTGCTGGGTGCTTGCTGCACAAGAACAGTAACCAACTCTTAATGTGCAAGCGAGGAAAAGGAGATGGTCCCGATTGCCGCACATCCTGTATGGATAGTAAGAGCAGCCTCAGCCTAGACTACATCCAGGCCATGGCATTGACGTGTTTCGCCTCCATGACTCCATGACTAAGCCCCGTGGGTGAGACGAAACACGTCAGAGGGCGTGGCCTGGGCTGAGGCTGCTCTTGCCCCCTGTGACAGGAGTGACTTTGGGTCGGGGGTTTGTGGAACTCAGCTTGCCCTGGAGAGTTCTGGAGGCTCCTTGTCCAGCTTCTCCCGACGCCTCTTATGTGTAGATCACCCTGTGTCTCTAATAGGGGCACATGAATGAGAACCCCCACTATGATCTGTGCTAGTCAGATTCAATGCTGTATACATTGTATATATTGTGTGTTGGCTGTTGTGTACTATTTGACCTCCTGCTCTCTAGCTCTCTCATCACCTCCTCCCATGCTCGTCTCCAGGACTTTTCCTAGAGCCTCTCCAAGCCTATGGAACTCCTTACCCCAATCTGTCCGTCTATCTCCTTCTCTATTAGCTTTAAGAGGATCCCTAAAAACCCTCCTCTTCAGAGAAGCCTCTCCTACCCACACCTAACAACTGTATTTTCATTTTATCCACCTGATCATCCCCCACAGCTACTACCCTTTGTTTCACGTGACCCTCCCTTCTAGACTGTAAGCTCTAACGAGCCGGGCCCCCTGATCCCCCCTGTATTGAATTGTATTGTGATTGTACTGTCTTCCCTGATGTTGTAAAGCGCTGCGCAAACTTTTGGTGCTATATAAATCCTGTATAATAATAATAATAATAATAATAATAATAATATTTGCTGTGATGGGGTGGGGTGTGACTATTCTATTGTCTATTGTGTCTGCCTTACCTATTATGGGATGTGTAAGTGTGTTTGCTGTGAGGAAAGAGGGAGGGGGGATTCCTTCAACAGCCCCCCTGTTTACCGATGAGAAGCTAAACACACCTGACCTGTGTCACCATTGTCATTGGACAGTTTAACCCGCCCTGTTTCCCAAGGGTGGGAGGGATGTGTTTTGAAGAGAGATATCTGTGTGTCCATGTGTGATAATAAAGTCAGTTTGTTTTACTCTACACTGAGGTGCTGTCTGGTGACTGGGATGTCTGGAGAGTCTGGGATAAGTGCTGGTTCTGAACAGAGGAAGCATTGACGGCGGACCTAAATCTGTTTGAGGACAGAGGGTTCGACCCAAAGTCAAGCCTCTTACACACGACCGGTTTTCTCTTCAAGAAACGACAAGAAAACTGCTGGGAGAGCTTTCTTGCCGATTTAACCGTTGGTGTGTGTGGTTTCTTGTCGAGAAAACTGCCGGGAATCTCGACGAGAAAAATAGAGAACCTGCTCTCTATTTTCTCGTCAGGATTCTCATTTTTCTCGTCTGGATTCTTGTTGGCCTGTTTCCCGACGAGAAAACCGTTCGTGTGTATGCTTTTCCTGAGTCTTAAAAAAACGTGCATGCTCAGAATCAAGTACGAGACAGGAGCGCTCCTTCTGTTAAAACTAGCGTCCATAATGGAAATAGCACATTCGTCGCGCTGTAACGGACTGAAAGCACGAAGACTGAAAAGCGCGAATCGTCTCTCACCAAACTTTTACTAACACGCGGTAACACGAGATCAGCAAAAGCAGCCCAAGAGGTGGCGCCATTGGAATCGAACTTCCCCTTTATACCGCCGTCGTACGTGTTGTACGTCACCGCGCCTTACAACGACGAGATTTGGAACTGACAGTTTGTATGCAAGGAAAGCTTGACAAGAATCTCGTCGAGAAAAACTGCGGTTATTTTTACGAAAAGATTCTCTGTCGTGTGTACGAGGCTTCATTCCTGTCACACCACCCATACAGGGTTTTGCGTGGTGTGCGGCATTCAGGACCATCTCCTTTTCCTCGCTTGCCTTCATAGAGCCGAGACGACGAGCTCCTTCCCTGCCTGCACTCCCAGCGGCTGATAGCGGACAAGGACTGATTGGAGTCTTGACCGGTGTTCTGACGAGCTGGTTCCTCCTATCGATATGGTTCCCCCCTTGACTGCGCAGGCGCAATCCGAGGCGACGGAAATCTCTGAGGTTTAACAGGTGTTCGGCAGCTGCAAACGCGCTCGCTCCCGTTGCTTAGTTACACACGCAGCTTTCTTCTTCATGCCGCCGTATACAGCAAGGGGCGGAAAGGGGCGGATAAGATGTGATAATATTGAGCAGTGCGATTTGTTTGTTTATACACGACGCTCTATACAGCAAGAGGCTGTCGTGTATAAACAAACAAATCGCACTGCTCAATATTATCACATCTGATCCGCCCCTTGCTGTATAGAGCGGCGTGAAGAAGAAAGCGGCGTGTGTAATGAAGCATCGGGGGCGAGCGCGTCCGCAGCTGCCGAGCCTATGGTTCCGCCTATCGATCTGGTTCCCTCTTGACTGCGCAGGCGCAAGCCGAGCCGACGGAAATCTCCGAGCTTTAACAGCTGTTCGGCAGCGCCTGCGCAGTCAAGGGGGGAACCATATCGATAGGGGAACCAGCTCGACAAGACACCGGCACCCTTCATTTTTGTATGGGTTCACAACTCTAAATGTGGCCAGAATGTAAAACGATCCCACCATAAAAAACATTGGGGCGCCAATGGCCAACATCACCTAATTTTTTTGATTGTCTTGTTGTCACAAGATGGTCCCCGTTCTCACTTTTTTTTTGTATCTAGTCGTATTAACTTATAAAAAAAAAAAAAACCTTTGTCCATTTACTATTGTAAACATTTTTTTTACCAAAACCAATCAGTCAATGAGACTTACGCAGTCATTTCTTTCTGATCGTGCTAAGAACGTCTCAACTGTACAAAAATAGGTCAGCAGTGTCCCGTCATAAATATATACACTTCACATTCCTTCCGGAAGGTCTTCTGCGAAGCCTGGTGATGATTGTTCCCCGATCGATAATCTTCAGCTTCAAAGTTAGATGAAGAATGAAAGTCTTGCGGTAGAGTCAGTGGTTGGGTTTGGGGCGCAGTCACTCATGTCCATACATGTCGGCCAGGCGGCGGAAGCGCGGACCCCAATCCTCCAAATAGTCGTAATCCTGATTGGGGTCACCCTCGCTAGATAAGATGGAGCTCAGAGTGCCGGCCACGGAACCCTCCCCCTCATAATCGTAAATCAAGGCCGTGTCGTACGGTGGGACGCTGGGATCGGAATCTGCGGTCCGCAAACCCTGGAAGAAAGATGAAGGAGATGTGGTTATTGTAAACCAAGTTACTAAAAGGTAAAAGAAACATAAAAAAATATGCGGCGTTGGCTAATACACAACGCACCACATCCCTATTAGTGTAATCAAAAAGTAAGAAGCAGAAGATGTGACTTTGAGAGGTGCAAAAAAAAACACGGGAGATCGGCCTCATGGATGTGCAGCCGACAAATCTGCAGCAACTGTGTGACGTCATCATGTCACTATGGAGCAAAATCTCTGAGGAACGTTTCCAACACCTTGTTGTATCTCTGCCACCAAGAATGAAGGGAAAACGGGGTCCAACCCGCTACTAGCAAGGAGGACCTAATAAAGGGGGTCCAACCCGCTACTAGCAAGGAGGACCTAATAAAGGGGGTCCAACCCGCTACTAGCAAGGGGGACCTAATAAAGGGGGTCCAACCCGCTACTAGCAAGGGGGACCTAATAAAGGAGGTCCAACCCGCTACTAGCAAGGAGGACCTAATAAAGGAGGTCCAACCCGCTACTAGCAAGGGGGACCTAATAAAGGGGGTCCAACCCGCTACTAGCAAGGGGGACCTAATAAAGGGGGTCCAACCCGCTACTAGCAAGGGGGACCTAATAAAGGAGGTCCAACCCGCTACTAGCAAGGAGGACCTAATAAAGGAGGTCCAACCCGCTACTAGCAAGGGGGACCTAATAAAGGGGGTCCAACCCGCTACTAGCAAGGGGGACCTAATAAAGGGGGTCCAACCCACTACTAGCAAGGGGGGCCTAATAAAGGGGGTCCAACCCGCTACTAGCAAGGGGGACCTAATAAAGGGGATCCAACCCGCTACTAGCAAGGAGGACCTAATAAAGGGGGTCCAACCCGCTACTAGCAAGGGGGACCTAATAAAGGGGGTCCAACCCGCTACTAGCAAGGGGGACCTAATAAAGGAGATCCAACCCGCTACTAGCAAGGAGGACCTAATAAAGGAGGTCCAACCCGCTACTAGCAAGGGGGACCTAATAAAGGGGGTCCAACCCGCTACTAGCAAGGGGGACCTAATAAAGGGGGTCCAACCCGCTACTAGCAAGGGGGGCCTAATAAAGGAGGTCCAACCCGCTACTAGCAAGGAGGACCTAATAAAGGAGGTCCAACCCGCTACTAGCAAGGGGGACCTAATAAAGGAGGTCCAACCCGCTACTAGCAAGGAGGACCTAATAAAGGAGGTCCAACCCGCTACTAGCAAGGGGGACCTAATAAAGGGGGTCCAACCCGCTACTAGCAAGGGGGACCTAATAAAGGGGGTCCAACCCGCTACTAGCAAGGGGGACCTAATAAAGGAGGTCCAACCCGCTACTAGCAAGGAGGACCTAATAAAGGAGGTCCAACCCGCTACTAGCAAGGGGGACCTAATAAAGGGGGTCCAACCCGCTACTAGCAAGGGGGACCTAATAAAGGGGGTCCAACCCGCTACTAGCAAGGGGGGCCTAATAAAGGAGGTCCAACCCGCTACTAGCAAGGAGGACCTAATAAAGGAGGTCCAACCCGCTACTAGCAAGGGGGACCTAATAAAGGGGGTCCAACCCGCTACTAGCAAGGGGGACCTAATAAAGGGGGTCCAACCCGCTACTAGCAAGGGGGACCTTATAAAGGGGGTCCAACCCGCTACTAGCAAGGGGGACCTAATAAAGGGGGTCCAACCCGCTACTAACAAGGGGGACCTAATAAAGGGGGTCCAACCCGCTACTAACAAGGGGGACCTAATAAAGGGGGTCCAACCCGCTACTAGCAAGGAGGACCTAATAAAGGGGGTCCAACCCGCTACTAGCAAGGAGGACCTAATAAAGGGTGTCCAACCCGCTACTAGCAAGGGGGACCTAATAAAGGGGGTCCAACCCGCTACAAGCAAGGGGGACCTAATAAAGGGGATCCAACCCACTACTAGCAAGGAGGACCTAATAAAGGGGTCCAACCCGCTACTAGCAAGGAGGACCTAATAAAGGGGATCCAACCCCCTACTAGCAAGAGGGACCTAATAAAGGGGGTCCAACCCGCTACAAGCAAGGGGGACCTAATAAAGAGGGTCCAACCCACTACTAGCAAGGGGGAACTAATAAAGGGGGTCCAACCCGCTACAAGCAAGGGGGACCTAATAAAGGGGATCCAACCCGCTACTAGCAAGGAGGACCTAATAAAGGGGGTCCAACCCGCTACTAGCAAGGAGGACCTAATAAAGGGGATCCAACCCGCTACAAGCAAGGGGGATCTAATAAAGGTGATCCAACCCGCTACTAGCAAGGGGGACCTAATAAAGGGGGTCCAACCCGCTACTAGCAAGGGGGACCTAATAAAGGGGGTCCAACCCGCTACTAGCAAGGAGGACCTAATAAAGAGGGTCCAACCCGCTACTAGCAAGGAGGACCTAATAAAGGAGGTCCAACCCATTACTAGCAAGGAGGACCTAATAAAGGAGGTCCAACCCACTACTAGCAAGGTGGACCTAATAAAGGGGGTCCAACCCGCTACAAGCAAGGGGGACCTAATAAAGGGGGTCCAACCCGCTACTAGCAAGGTGAACCCAATAAAGGGGGTTCAATCCGCTACTAGCAAGGGGGACCTAATAAATGGGGTCCAACCCGCTACAAGCAAGGGGGACCTAATAAAGGGGATCCAACCCACTACTAGCAAGGGGGACCTAATAAAGGGGGTCCAACCCGCTACTAGCAAGGGGGACCTAATAAAGGGGGTCCAACCCGCTACTAGCAAGGAGGACCTAATAAAGAGGGTCCAACCCGCTACTAGCAAGGAGGACCTAATAAAGGGGATCCAACCCCCTACAAGCAAGGGGGATCTAATAAAGGTGATCCAACCCGCTACTAGCAAGGGGGACCTAATAAAGGGGGTCCAACCCGCTACTAGCAAGGGGGACCTAATAAAGGGGGTCCAACCCGCTACTAGCAAGGAGGACCCAATAAAGAGGGTCCAACCCGCTACTAGCAAGGAGGACCTAATAAAGGAGGTCCAACCCATTACTAGCAAGGAGGACCTAATAAAGGAGGTCCAACCCGCTACTAGCAAGGAGGACCTAATAAAGAGGGTCCAACCCGCTACAAGCAAGGGGGACCTAATAAAGGGGATCCAACCCGCTACTAGCAAGGAGGACCTAATAAAGGGGGTCCAATCCGCTACTAGCAAGGAGGACCTAATAAAGGGGGTCCAACCCGCTACAAGCAAGGGGGATCTAATAAAGGGGATCCAACCCGCTACTAGCAAGGAGGACCTAATAAAGGAGGTCCAACCCGCTACTAGCAAGGAGGACCTAATAAAGAGGGTCCAACCCGCTACAAGCAAGGGGGACCTAATAAAGGGGATCCAACCCGCTACTAGCAAGGAGGACCTAATAAAGGGGATCCAACCCGCTACTAGCAAGGAGGACCTAATAAAGGGGGTCCAACCCGCTACAAGCAAGGGGGATCTAATAAAGGGGATCCAACCCGCTACTAGCAAGGAGGACCTAATAAAGGGGATCCAACCCGCTACAAGCAAGGGGGATCTAATAAAGGGGATCCAACCCGCTACTAGCAAGGGGGATCTAATAAAGGGATTCCAACCCGCTACCACAAGGAGGACCTAATAAAGGGATTCCAACCCGCTACTAGCAAGGAGGACCTAATAAAGGGATTCCAACCCGCTACTAGCAAGGGGGACCTAATAAAGGGGGTCCAACCCGCTACTAGCAAGGGGGACCTAATAAAGGGATTCCAACCCGCTACTAGCAAGGAGGACCTAATAAAGGGATTCCAACCCGCTACTAGCAAGGAGGACCTAATAAAGGGATTCCAACCCGCTACTAGCAAGGGGGACCTAATAAAGGGGGTCCAACCTGCTACTAGCAAGGAGGACCTAAAAAAGAGGGTCCAACCCGCTACTAGCAAGGGGGACCTAATAAAGGGGGTCCAACCCGCTACTAGCAAGGGGGACCTAATAAAGGGGGTCCAACCCGCTACTAGCAAGGGGGACCTAATAAAGTGGACGGGGAGTGTATGTGTTAATATATGATACATGATTACAAGGCGTACATTGTTATGTATGAGGTTGGGAGCAATGATATACAAATTGCACACTTCAGTGTTGAATGCTTTGTGGCTTTTATATGATTTGCACCAAATAGGTTTTAAATGTACAGAATACATTTTGTTTTTAGATATAAAATGTGTCTCCTTTGGAGAAGTTTCCGCACCTGTGAAAGTCCCGTCTTCTGCTTTTTTATTTTATTTTATTATAGAAAGGGGAAAACAAAATGATATTTAAAAAACTCACATCATGTATGAAGTCTGCAATGTCCGAAGGACGGTCGGATGGTCTCCGCGGGTAGCGAGGCAATGTCTGGCTGTAGGGTGCATCTCTGCGGATGGGGGGCTTCAGACGGGGTGATGGCGGCACTGGCATGGAGGGGTTCCTGAGCCGATTCATATCATAGGCATCCTGTTTAAGCACAACAGATTGTATTATTCCTAATGAGGTTCTCAGGTTAAACCCATTCGTTCATTACTGAATCAGACAAGGAAAGGCTTAATATAGGTTGCAACCTTGCCCCAGGTAGAGCGGTCCTTACCTTAGTTATGGGGGGGGGGGTGCCTGTTCCCTTATTTTCAATGGTGGTTTGCAAAGTCAAGTTGGTTTTCAAGAACCCTACTGCCTGACCACCAGCTAGAGAGGCAGCCCACATTCTGGATGACACATGAGATTCCCAATAATTGTTCTAGGACATGCCTCTGTTTTCATTACTACCTGCGCTGGATGCACCAACGGAGCTGGATTAGGGTGACCACATTTCCAAACTAAAATTCAGGGGCACCCCTCTTCCCAAAAATTAGCTTGTGCTGTAACGAATCACAGCAATCACAAACAGGGGGCGGGGATTTTGCTCCTCCAGGCATTCCCGACCAGGACAAGTACTGTCAGTGAGTAAATCGGTGATGTGGCATCAGATTGGCCCGGAGGGGGGGGGGGGGGGGTGGCTGTGTCAGTTTCATTCCGGGACAGTTGTATTGTCCTGGAATGAATGTGCCCGGGACAGACCTGCAAAATGCGGGACTGTCCCGGGCAATCCGGGACACGTGGTCACCCTAAGCTGGATAGGTCATATCACTGGCTGGTCTTCAGGCAACGAGGGACCTTTGATGACCAGCTAAGAGTCACACAGCACCTTTGGCATCAATGGGTGAAACGGCCATCTGTCCAAAAGGTAAGGGACACCTTCCAGGGGGGCAAGTTTACCATTTAGGTTCAGGTTACTCTCAGCCTTATTACCAGATTTAATGAATTCAAGTGATGAACCTATTTCAGTCTTATTTTAGCTGCCATTGTTATGTGAATACCGAAGAGCGCAGATTGCATTGTCTTCAATGGCTCACAGGGGTTGATTTACTAAAACTGGAGAGTGCAAAATCTGGTGCAGCTCTGCATGGGAGCCAATCAGCTTCCAGGGTTTATTCTCAAAGCTTAACTGAACAAGCTGAAGTTAGAAGCTGATTGGCTCCCATGCAGAGCTGCACCAGATTTTGCACTCTCCAGTTTTAGTAAATCCACCCCATGGACTTCTATCGTGAGTAGGCGCTGAAAAGCACAACCATTGTGTAGCACTACAAACAGAGCCTCAGTATGTAATGATTATATGATTACAAGTCCTACATAGAAACAATCTGAGGAATGAACTAAACGCCCTGCGCCATTATACTGTCAGGAGTGGCGTGCACCACAATAACTAAGAAGATAGATCTATTTACAGCGATAATACAGCATTTTTCTGTATAGAAAACCACCACAGGTTCCCTCCAGGTGTGACCCGCAGTACAGGATGTGGGCTCACATCACTCTCCCTGCCCGTGCAGTGATTACACCACACGAGCAGAGCCTGCAGGGTCAACAACCCCTCCTCCCTCCCGCTCTGAGCTGAGCGGGGGATGGAGATGACAGAGAGATCGGAGCATGCAGCTCTAGTTCTGTATAGAAAAACGCCGCAGGTTCCCTCCAGGTGTGACCGGCAGGACAGGATGTGGGCTCACATCACTCTCTCTGCCCGTGCAGTGATTACACCACACGAGCAGAGCCTGCAGGGTCAAAAATCCCTCCTCCCTCCCGCTCTGAGCTGAGTGGGGGATGGAGATGACAGACGGATCGGAGCATGCAGCTCCAATTCTGTAAAGAAAAACGCTACAGGTTCCCACCAGACAGTGGCGGCCCGGCCATTAGGGGCGCAGGGGCGCCGACACCCCTGATCCATGCACCCGGCCCCTAATCTCAATGCAGGGCACTAGATGCATGGATTTCAATGGGGGTTTTTTTTTTTTGAAGCATGTGATTAGAGCCGGAGGCTCTAATTTGCTTCAAAAAAGGGTAGGCTCGGGGCGCAGAGCACATTATCCCCCCGAGCCCACCCACTTGTGTGACATTAGCGAATTAATATTCGCTAATGTCTTCCTGCTTCTCCTCCCAGCCAATCAAGAAGTGGCTCCTGAGACAGGATTGGCTGGGAGTCTTAGGCCGGAAGGAGAAGCAATGCCCCGGGCAGCAGCAGTCTCTTCTTCCCACCCTGGATACAGCAGAGCATTGCCACCTTGTCCTCCTCCCCGCACCTCTGTGAGAGGATTGTGTAGTGCCAGCGGATCGCTTCGTTTTGATGGACCGGGAGCCGGGGGGTTGAGGTTTGGGCTGGAGGTGCTATCAAGGGGGCCAGGTCTGCTTGCCGCTATCCCCACGCCCCCCCCCCAAAAAAAACAAAACATTTTTGACCACCAACCTCCACTGCTGCCAGGTGTGACCTTACAGGATAAGGGCCCACGTCACTCTTTCTGCCCGTGCTGTGATTACACCACATGAGCAGAGCCTGCAAACCTCCTCTTACCTGTTCTGAGCTGACAGAGCGATCAGAGCACACAGCTCTCCATTCTTTGTGCTGCCTGTCACAGACGTGGCAGAACAGAGAATTGATCACTCCTAATTAACAAAAAGGGCTTGCGCCCCTTTGATACCTAGCAGCGGCATCTGCTCCATTTTTTTATGTTTAGGAGAGAGGTGCAAGCTTGTGTTTCCACAACTTTGTGAATCCCCCCCCCCCCCCTAAATGCATCCCCCTGACCCCCCTGTGTCAGTGAGCAGTGGCTGCAGGGGAGAGGAGGGAGCACCAACAACCGCTGGGACAAGGAAGCCTATGTGTGACATCACCGCTCCTGGAATTCCCAGCTGTTGCTCCGCGCTCGCTCCTCTCCCCTGCAGCCGCCGCTCACTGACACATGGGGATCATGTGACCAGACTGGAGCGGACAAAAATAGGTAAGTGTGCACATCTTTTTTTACACAGGGTAGGCAGGATAGGTAGCAGATGGGGGGGGGGGGGGGGGGGGGACATTTTTTAAGCATAGTTAGACTTAGGCTGGAATTCTACTGTAATTCACTCATCAGCACTCCATATTAGTATGACGGTAAGGGGAATATGATGTCGGTAGGTGATTGGTCTACCTGGTCCTCTTCTCCTCCTCCCTGTTCGTTGTAGTTGAACACATTGTCCCGCACGTCATCCTCCGATTCGGACAGTAAACCCTTGTTGGCTGCATTTCTGGAGTTGCATCGAAACATGAGAAGCAGTAGGATCAACACTGCAAATACATAAATACATAGTTACATACAGTATATACTCGAGTATAAGCCGACCCGAATATAAGCCGAGGCACCTAATTTTACCACAAAAAACCTATTTACTCGAGTATAAGCCTAGGGTGGGAAATGCAGCAGCTACTGTAAGTTAAAAAGAGGGTCAACATTGCCCATTTGCAGCCTCACTGCTCATCTGCAGCCTCACTGTGCCCATCTGTAGCCTCACTGTGCCCATTTGTAGCCTCACTGCCCATCTTCAGCCTCACTGTGCCCATTTGTAGCCTCACTGCCCATCTGCAGCCTTTACTGTGCCCATTTGCAGCCTCACTGTGCCCATCTGCAGCCTCACTATGCCCATCTGCAGCCTCACTATGCCCATCTGCAGCCTCACTGCCCATCTGCAGCCTCACTGTGCCCATTTGTAGCCTCACTGCCCATCTGCAGCCTCACTGTGCCCATCTGCAGCCTCACTGTGCCCATTTGCAGCCTCACTGTGCCCATATGCAGCCTCACTGTGTCCATTTGTAGCCTCACTGCCCATCTGCAGCCTCACTGTGCCCATTTGTAGCCTCACTGCCCATCTGCAGCCTCACTGTGCCCATTTGCAGCCTCACTGTGCCCATCTGCAGCCTCACTGTGCCCACCTGCAGCCTCACTGTGCCCATTTGCAGCCTCACTGTGCCCATCTGCAGCCTCACTGTGCCCATCTGCAGCCTCATGTACCTTTGATCTCTTGCTGTGTCATGCAACTGCAGTTGGCGGCCGTCCACTGTAACAAAGCCCCACCTCCTCCTCATCCGTGATAGACCGTGATTCCGTTTCCCAGCATTGTTATCAGTGTTCCATCTATCATGGATGAGGAGGAGGCGGGGCTTTGTTACAGTGGACGGCCTCCGACTGCAGTTGCATGACACAGCGGGAGAGACCCTCACTCGAGTATAAGCCGAGGGGGGCTTTTCAGCATAAAAAATTCTGAAAAGGTCGGCTTATACTCGAGTATATACGGTAGTTACAATAGTCAGGTTGAAAAAAGACACAAGTCCACCGAGTTCAACCAATAAATAAAAATAAAAAAGAATCATAGGATCCCATATACACAATCCTACATGGAAGAAGACATCAGAGGTGAGCAAACCGCCGGCTTCTACAAGGAAAATCTGCAACATTAAATATCTTTTCCACCCAAAATGGCATTTTATCCTTATGGGTGAAGTGGAAGCAGGGCCGGGACAAGGGGTGGGGCAGAAGGGACGGCTGCCTTGGGCGCAGCGGGTATTGTAGAGATGGAGGCGCTGCAAATTCCTTCTACTATAAGGCTGACAGGAGTAGTGACAGTGGCATCACTACCTCTGTCAGCCTGTGGAGGTGCAGACTGTGCTCTTTCTGCCTCTCCTCTTCATAAGCCTGCACATAATGGGGGGGGGGGGGGGGGGCGCAATTTGGCCTCTTTGACCTGGGCACTGGGTGGAAGTAGGGTTCAAACCCCCCTGCAAAGGCCTACACTGCTGTTTGGGGCACTTGGACAGAACATGAAGATATGTGTCTTTTATGTGTAAAGCCAAGCTCAGTTCCTAGAACCACTTCACTATATCTAATGTTCTCCATATAGTCCTAAAGAGCAAACCACAGATACACTATATTACCAAAAGTATTGGGACGCCTGCCTTTACACACACGTGAACTTTATTGGCATACCAGTCTTAGTCCGGAGGGTTCAATATTGAGTTGGCCCCACCCCTTACAGCTATAACAGCTTCACCTCTTCAGGGAAGGCCGTCCACAAGGTTTAGGAGGGTGTCTATGGGAATGTTTGACCATTCTTCCAGAAGAACATTTGTGATGTTGGACGAGAAGGCCTGGCTCACAGTCTCCGCTCTAATACATCCCAAAGGTGTTTTATCGGGTTGAGATCAGGACTCTGTGCAGGCCAGTCAAGTTCCTCCACCCCAAACTCGCTCATCCATGTCTTTATGGACCTTGCTTTGTGTACTGGTCCAAATCAGCTGAGGCTTCTATAGTGTGGGCATACAGAAGTGACACCACCCCTGAGCTGGGTATAGGGGGCACTCACCCAGTAGGAGGGCAATTCTGCTCATGGTGATGAGGAGGGCGGTTAGGCTGATGCCACCCCTGAGCTGGGTATAGGGGGTACTCACCCAGTAGGAGGGCAATGCTGCTCATGATGATGAGGAGGGCGGTTAGGCTGATGCCACCCCTGAGCTGGGTATAGGGGGCACTAACCCAGTAGGCGGGCAATTCTGCTCATGATGATGATGAGGGCGGTTAGGCTGATGCCACCCTTGAGCTGGGTATAGGGGGCACTCACCCAGTAGGAGGGCAATGCTGCTCATGATGATGAGGAGGGCGGTTAGGCTGATGCCACCCCTGAGCTGGGTATAGGGGGCACTCACCCAGTAGGAGGGCAATTCTGCTCATGATGATGATGAGGGCGGTTAGGCTGATGCCACTCCTGAGCTGGGTATAGGGGGTACTCATCCAGTAGGAGGGCAATGCTGCCTATGATGATGAAGAGGGCGGTTAGGCTGATGCCACCCCTGAGCTGGGTATAGGGGGCACTAACCCAGTAGGCGGGCAATTCTGCTCATGATGATGATGAGGGCGGTTAGGCTGATGCCACCCCTGAGCTGGGTATAGGGGGTACTCACCCAGTAGGAGGGCAATGCTGCTCATGATGATGAGGAGGGCGGTTAGGCTGATGCCACCCCTGAGCTGGGTATAGGGGGCACTAACCCAGTAGGCGGGCAATTCTGCTCATGATGATGATGAGGGCGGTTAGGCTGATGCCACCCTTGAGCTGGGTATAGGGGGCACTCACCCAGTAGGAGGGCAATTCTGCTCATGATGATGATGAGGGCGGTTAGGCTGATGCCACCCCTGAGCTGGGTATAGGGGGCACTCACCCAGTAGGAGGGCAATTCTGCTCATGATGATGATGAGGGCGGTTAGGCTGATGCCACTCCTGAGCTGGGTATAGGGGGTACTCATCCAGTAGGAGGGCAATGCTGCCTATGATGATGAAGAGGGCGGTTAGGCTGATGCCGGCTCCTGAGCTGGGTATAGGGGGCACTCACCTACAATGCTGCTCATAATGATGATGAGGGCGGTTAGGCTGATGCCACCCCTGAGCTGGGTATAGGGGGCACTCATCCAGTAGGAGGGCAATGCTGCCTATGATGATGAGGAGGGCAGTTAGGCTGATGCCACCCCTGAGCTGGGTATAGGGGGCACTCACCCATTAGGAGGGCAATGCTGCTCATGATGATGATGAGGGCGGTTAGGCTGATGCCACCCCTGAGCTGGGTATAGGGGGCACTCACCCATTAGGAGGGCAATGCTGCTCATGATGATGATGAGGGCGGTTAGGCTGATGCCAGCCCTGAGCTGGGTACAGGGGGCACTCACCCAGTAGGAGGGCAATTCTGCGCATGATGATGATGAGGGCGGTTAGGCTGATGCCACCCCTGAGCTGGGTATAGGGGCACTCACCCATTAGGAGGGAAATGCTGCTCATGATGATGATGAGGGCGGTTAGGCTGATTCCACCCCTGAGCTGGGTATAGGGGGCACTCACCCAGTAGGAGGGCAATGCTGCGCATGATGATGATGAGGGCGGTTAGGCTGATTCCACCCCTGAGCTGGGTATAGGGGGTACTCATCCAGTAGGAGGGCAATGCTGCCTATGATGATGAGGAGGGCGGTTAGGCTGATGCCAGCCCTGAGCTGGGTACAGGGGGCACTCACCCATTAGGAGGGCAATGCTGCTCATAATGATGATGACGGCGATTAGGCTGATGCCAGCCCTGAGCTGGGTATAGGGGGCACTCACCCATTAGGAGGGAAATGCTGCTCATGATGATGATGAGGGCGGTAAGGCTGATGCCGGCTCCTGAGCTGAAGAGGGAGGCTGCGCTGCCACTACAGATGCCCACTGCGTCACACTGGCACACGGTCACATTCAGCATATAGAGCTGTGCCAGGGGCGGATCTCCAGAGTCTGACACCAACAAAGGCAGCGGGTGAAGGCCGGGTTCCACCTCGGTCAGCAGTTCCAGCATGGCATGGGTACCTGGAGAGGAGAGATCAGAATCACATCATCATCAGTACCAGTGCCCATCATCTGTCTGCAGTCCTGGCTTTCAGTCCTTTATGTCTTCCTGTCCTGGTGACACCACAACCCTCTTGTTTCTGGCACTGGTGTCACCAATACAGGAAGTGAGGGGAAATCTCCCCAGTGAGAACAAAAATAAATAGAAAATAAATCACAGAAGTTTTGACTCTTACTGAACATTAATACAAAGTTTTTGGTGGGGTTCAACTTTAAAGCGGCTGTAAACCCTCCATATCCCCAGTGAAGGGACTGGCCTCACGTGATACACAAGAGATGAAACAAATCCTCCTGCATAAGTTGTACCTGTTTATCTGCCATCTTATCTTCTCTACATCTGTTCAAAGTGCTGAATTTACAAAGCTTGTTTGAGAGTTCAGAAAAAAAGGGGGAGGAGAGTTGATGTTACACTCTTACACTGAGCTCAGTGAGAGCTGCTTGGGGGAGGGAAGGAACACCCTACCCCCCCCCCCCTTCACACAGAAACAGAGCTGAGGCTGTCACTCACAGGCTGTGTGCTGGAACTTCCTCCCCCTGTCACCTTTTTATCTCTTGGTGTCAGGGAAAACTTGTCAGAAGTGACTAGACAGCAGAGGAAGGAGGCAGCAGACAGAAATGACATTTAGTGCTCTGGACTGAGACAAGTACACACTATAGAGGGATGTGCTTTGTTCAGATTTCATGTCTGAGGTTTACAAACCCCTTTTATCCAGTTTCTGCTTTTTTGAGAAATCTAAAAAATAAATCGACACATTGCTTTGTGTATATTGTGTGTGAGTCTCTTTTTCCCGCTCTCTCTCTCACCATTGAGGTCGCTGACACTCCAGTTCAGGGTCCAGGCCCCGGAGGACTCATCCAGCTGGAAGTGGAAGGGGTGGGCCTGGGGTGGCAGATCTTCATCGGCGGCGCTCAGTAGGACGCCCTGGCCCAGGCGCGGGTCACTGCACAGCTCCACGGAAAGCTGCTGTAGCACCGGAGCATGGTCATTCAGCTCCACCACCTCCACCGAGAGCGTCCCCGTGGCACTGAGAGGGGGTGCCGCTGTGAGAAATAAATGGTACAAAGTGGATCTAAATGGAATCTTTGTTGGGATGTAAAGTATTTATCACCCTTCAACTTCTCTTATTTATACAATTAGAGGCATTCTGTTAGATCTGTTTAATAAATGTGAAAAAAATTTGGTTGATCCCGCCAGAAATCTAGTGAGCTGCTAACACCGTGTGCTCTCTGCCTGTGCTGCACATATCACTACTGTCTTTAGACTACAGAACACCTCCCCCCTGTGTTACAAAGGGAAGAGAAGAAGCAAAGGTGCTCTGTAGTCCCAGGGCGGGGGTCTCCAAACTTTCTAAACAAGGGGCCAGTTTACTGTCCCTCAGACTTTAGGGGGGCCGGTCTGTGACCATTGGGAGTAAACAATTCCCCATCATTGGTGTCAGTGGGAGGAATAGTGCCCCATCAATGGTGTCAGTGGGAGGAATGGTGCCCCATCATTGGTGTCAGTGAGGGGAATAGTGCCCCATCATTGGTGTCAGTGGGAGGAATAGTGCCCCATCAATGGTGTCAGTGGGAGGAATGGTGCCCCATCATTGGTGTCAGTGAGGGGAATAGTGCCCCATCATTGGTGTCAGTGGGAGGAATAGTGTCCCATCATTGGTGTCAGTGAGGGGAATAGTGCCCCATCATTGGTGTCAGTGGGAGGAATAGTGTCCCATCATTGGTATCAGTGGGAGGAATAGTGCCCCATCATTGGTGTCAGTGGGTGGAATAGTGCCCCATCATTGGTATCAGTGGGAGGAATAGTGCCCCATCATTGGTATCAGTGGGAGGAATAGTGCCCCATCATTGGTGTCAGTGGGTGGAATAGTGCCCCATCATTTAGGATTTCTCACCATTGTCGGTGGCTCTGATCAGCGCCGTGTACCACCCCCCCTGCAGGGAGGGGGATTTCGGGTCCATGGTGAAGGTGGTCCATATCTTTCCAGTCTGTGGATCCAAGAGAAGCCAATTTGCCGGGTCGGAGACCACAGAGTACCTGGAGGAGGAGACGGTGATTTATTATTGGACAGCTCTGTAATATCGGACATTTTACAGTTCCAGGAATTTGTCGCCACCACAAAGGTGCGCTTAGCAGCCGAAACCAGGCCCCAAAGTTGTCATTGGAAAGCCTTCAACTGACATGTTGGAAAAGCCCGGGCCCCAAAGTTGTCATTGGAAAGCCATTAACTGACATGTTGGAAAAGCCCGGGCCCCAAAGTTGTCATTGGAAAGCCATTAACTGACATGTTGGAAAAGCCCGGGCCCCAAAGTTGTCATTGGAAAGCCATTAACTGACATGTTGGAAAAGCCCGGGCCCCAAAGTTGTCATTGGAAAGCCATTAACTGACATGTTGGAAAAGCCCGGGCCCCAAAGTTGTCATTGGAAAGCCATTAACTGACATGTTGGAAAAGCCCGGGCCCCAAAGTTGTCATTGGAAAGCCATTAACTGACATGTTGGAAAAGCCCGGGCCCCAAAGTTGTCATTGGAAAGCCTTCAACTGACATGTTGGAAAAGCCCGGGCCCCAAAGTTGTCATTGGAAAGCCTTCAACTGACATGTTGGAAAAGCCCGGGCCCCAAAGTTGTCATTGGAAAGCCATTAACTGACATGTTGGAAAAGCCCGGGCCCCAAAGTTGTCATTGGAAAGCCATTAACTGACATGTTGGAAAAGCCCGGGCCCCAAAGTTGTCATTGGAAAGCCTTCAACTGACATGTTGGAAAAGCCCAGGCCCCAAAGTTGTCATTGGAAAGCCTTTAACTGACACGTTGGAAAAGACCGGGCCCCAAAGTTGTCATTGGAAAGCCTTTAACTGACACGTTGGAAAAGACCGGGCCCCAAAGTTGTCATTGGAAAGCCTTTAACTGCCATTGCTAAGCTCAGACATTAATAATGGATCTATGGTGCCAACATCACAGCATGTGGGACATCGTCTCACCGGATGTCCTGGGCCAGACCACTGTCCGGATCTACCGCCACGTACACCGCGACATCACTCCCCGGGGGGCTCCCCTCTTTCACTCTCGCCATCATGGGATTTTCCAGGAAGATGGGGGGCTCATTCAAATTCTTCACGATCACAGTGACACGCGCTTTGGAGCGGGAAGTGCGGGGAACGGAAGGAAGGAGCTGGGCCTCGTTCTGAACGGACACGGTCAGGTTATACAAAGCGGTCCCCTCGTGATCTAGAGGCTGCAGAATACAAGAGAGAGACGTTTTACTGAGCTTTGTGATTCCATTGGATACATTACAATACAAAGCGAAAACACCTGGAAAACATGACTTGTGAAGCTCCTGCTGCAATACTCACCTCCTATCCAGTGCTGTACCCCGCAGACTTACCACTCAGAGATCCGGCACTGCCGGTCTTCTTCGAGGTTGGGTAACGTCTAGCGCCATTCCACCCGCTTCCCCCAGACAGTTGCACTGACAGTAGAAGGAAGCAGAGAATGGCGCTGACGTCATCACGTCATAGGTTCATGTTACAGGAGGTGGTGTCAGTAGCTTGTACTTACCACCCTTGTGATCCACCTTCTAAAAAAATATATATACAATTGCCATGGCTAATGATAATTAATAACTATGCTTCTTTTTACAAACTATTGTACGCATGGATGGAATTTTCAACTTTACCTTACTTAATTTTAGTTATCAAGTTCTTTCCTCCCTTCCACACACCCGTCCCTCACAATTCTTCTTCTCTGATTCCACCAACCTTCTCATTTTCTTTCTTTATCTTTTCTTTTTCCTTTCTCTTTTTCTATCTTATGTCTTTTTTAAAAAAAAAATTCAAATATAGGTTGTACTTAATTAGCTTTTTCCATTTACCTTCCTGTACATATTATTTTTTTTCCCTTTCCATTCTATTTTTAAATATATATCCCATTTTATTTTATTTATTTATTTATGTATTTTTCTCTTCTTCTCTTCTGTGTTTTTTTATAATTTTTTTTCACGGGTACACATTATTTATGCAATAATAAATGATAATTAATGTACCTTTTTAGTATGTCTTTTTAAGATTTTGTATTTAATAATAATAATATTGACCTATCACACTTTTTTTTATAATCTGTATGCTAACAACCTTAATAAAAAGTTGAATTTGATTATTTTTTTTAAAATAAAAGCTGAATTTGAAAAAACTGCAAACTGTTGACCCTATATAAATCCTGAAAAATAATAATATTTAATGTTTATTAATTTCTGTCCTATTGACCTATCACACTTTTCTTTTCTTTTTTTTATAATCTGTATGCTAACAACCCTAATAAAATGTTGAATACATTTTTTTTTTTTTAAATAAAAGTTGAATTTGAAAAAAAAAAAGTTGAATTAAAAAAAAAAAATGTTATACAATACACGTTTGAGTGATAATTTGTCATATGTATTTGTCAATATCTGTATCTTATATTGTCACAGGAGATTGTGTTGTAAAACGCTGCGCAAACTGTTGACACTATATAAATCCTGAATAATAATAATAATTCTAATGTTTATTAATTTCTGTCCTATTGACCTATCACACTTTTTTTTATATATATATAATCTGTATGCTAACAACCTTAGGCCCCTTTCACACTGACACGTTTTTCAGGCGGTTTAGCGCTAATAATAGCGCTGCTATACCGCCTGAAAAAAATCGTGCCCTGCAGTCTTCAGTGTGAAAGCCCGAAGGCTTTCACACTGAAGCGGTGCGCTAGCAGGACCGCTCCAAAAGTCCTGCTAGCCACCTCTTTACAGCGGTGAAGGAGCGGTGTGTTCACCGCTCCTTTACCGCGGCTGCCGATTGAAAGCAATGGGAAACCGCGGTAATACCGCCCGCAATGCGCCTCTGCAGAGGCGCATTGCGGGCAGTATTAACCCTTTTTCGGCCGCTAGCGGGGGTTAAATTCACCCCGCTAGCGGCCGAATACCGCGGTAAAAATGAAGGTATAGCGGCGCTAAAAATAGTGCCGCTATACCCACAGCGCACCTTCCCGCCCCAGTGTGAAAGGGGCCTAAAAGTTTAATTAAATTTTTTTTTTAAATAAAAGTTGAATTAAAAAAAAAAAAGTTGAATAAAATAAAAATAAAAAAAATTGTTATACAATACACGTTTGAGTGATATTTTGTCATTTGTATTTGTCAATATCTGTATCTTATATTGTCACAGGATATTGTTTTGTAAAGCGCTGCGCAAACTATTGGCGCTACATAAATCCTGAATAATAATAATAATTGTAATGTTTATTATTTTTTTTTATAATCTATATGTTTACAACCTTAATAAAAAAGTTTGAAAGAAAACATAGTTGGGACTTTGAATGAGACCATAGCTTGTATAGCATACAGGCATCCATCCCCGATAATATGGACAAAAGGGGCAGATAGGGGCAGATAGGGGCAGATAGGGGCAGATAGGGGACTTTGAATGAAACACAACACTTGGGTTGGATGAGACACTCAATGTATAGTAAACAGCTTATTTATTCATAACATTCATAAGATTTTGGAATTGATCCAAAATATTTTCTAGACAATTATATTAAAGCACTCTTGCTGCTGTACCCCCCCCCCCAAGTACCCCGGCCTGCTAATGACAGTACAGAACATGCAACGTATGATGATGACGGACACTGACCTAGGGCTGCCGCCTTTTCCTCAAGTCAAACCCAAACACTTTAGCGGCGCACAGCAATTATTTTATTTTTTTATGGTATAAACTATACATACATTTTGCAATTAAGTAACATTTCTAATCATATTAAATTAATCACAAGAGTTCCCCTTTTACATCTGAACTCGCAGGGTTCCCTTTCACTGTAAGGGGGGACTCTGCAGACTCTGACATAAGCGATGCTCTGGAAACCCTGATTTAAGGGGGAACACTGGGAACTCTGATGTACTGAGAAGACTCTGATGTAAGGGAGAACTCTGATGTACGGAGAGGATTCTGATGTAAGAGGGAACACTGGGAACTCTGATGTACGGAGAAGACTCTGATGTAAGGAGAAGACTCTGATGTAAGGGGGAACACTGAGAACTCTGATGTACGGAGAGGACTCTGATGTAAGGAGAAGACTCTGATGTAAGGGGGAACACTGAGAACTCTGATGTACGGAGAGGACTCTGATGTACGGAGAGGACTCTGATGTAAGGGGGAACACTGAGAACTCTGATGTATGGAGAGGACTCTGATGTAAGAGGGAACACTGAGAACTCTGATGTACGGAGAGGACTCTGATGTAAGAGGGAACACTGAGAACTCTGATGTACGGAGAAGACTCTGATGTAAGAGGGAACACTGAGAACTCTGATGTACGGAGAGGACTCTGATGTAAGGGGGGAACACTGAGAACTCTGATGTACGGAGAGAATTCTGATGTAAGGGGGAACACTGGGAACTCTGATGTACAGAGAAGACTCTGATGTAAGGGGGAACACTGAGAACTCTGATGTAAGGAGAAGACTCTGATGTAAGGGGGAACACTGAGAACTCTGATGTACGGAGAGGACTCTGATGTAAGGAGGGACACTGAGTACTCTGATGTACAGAGAAGACTCTGATGTAAGGGGGAACACTGAGCACTCTGATGTACGGAGAGAATTCTGATGTAAGGGGGAACACTGGGAACTCTGATGTACAGAGAAGACTCTGATGTAAGGGGGAACACTGAGCACTCTGATGTATGGAGAGAATTCTGATGTAAGGGGGAACACTGAGCACTCTGATGTACAGAGAAGACTCTGATGTAAGGGGGAACACTGAGCACTCTGATGTACGGAGAGAATTCTGATGTAAGGGGGAACACTGGGAACTCTGATGTACAGAGAAGACTCTGATGTAAGGGGGAACACTGAGCACTCTGATGTACGGAGAGAATTCTGATGTAAGGGGGAACACTGGGAACTCTGATGTACAGAGAAGACTCTGATGTAAGGGGGAACACTGAGCACTCTGATGTACGGAGAGAATTCTGATGTAAGGGGGAACACTGAGCACTCTGATGTACAGAGAAGACTCTGATGTAAGGGGGAACACTGAGCACTCTGATGTACGGAGAGAATGCTGATGTAAGGGGGAACACTGGGAACTCTGATGTACGGAGAAGACTCTGATGTAAGGGGGAACACTGAGAACTCTGATGTACGGAGAGGACTCTGATGTAAGAGGGAACACTGAGAACTCTGATGTACGGAGAGGATTCTGATGTAAGAGGGAACACTGAGAACTCTGATGTACGGAGAGGACTCTGATGTAAGGAGAAGACTCTGATGTAAGGGGGAACACTGAGAACTCTGATGTACGGAGAAGACACTGATGTACGGAGAGGACTCTGATGTAAGGGGGAACACTGAGAACTCTGATGTACGGAGAGGACTCTGATGTAAGAGGGAACACTGAGAACTCTGATGTACGGAGAGGACTCGGATGTAAGGGGGAACACTGAGAACTCTGATGTACGGAGAGGACTCGGATGTAAGGGGGAACTCTGATGTGCGGAGAGGATTCTGATGTAAGAGGGAACACTGAGTACTCTGATGTACGGAGAGGACTCTGATGTAAGAGGGAACACTGATAACTCTGATGTACAGAGAAGACTCTGATGTAAGGGAGAACACTGAGCACTCTGATGTACGGAGAAGACTCTGATGTAAGGGGGAACACTGAGCACTCTGATGTACGGAGAGGACTCTGATGTAAGGGGGAACACTGAGCACTCTGATGTACGGAGAGGACTCTGATGTAAGAGGGAACACTGAGAACTCTGATGTACAGAGAAGACTCTGATGTAAGGGGGAACACTGAGAACTCTGATGTACGGAGAAGACTCTGATGTAAGGGGGAACACTGAGCACTCTGATGTACGGAGAGAATTCTGATGTAAGGGGGAACACTGAGCACTCTGATGTACGGAGAGAAGACTCTGATGTAAGGGGGAACACTGAGAACTCTGATGTAAGGAGAAGACTCTGATGTAAGGGGGAACACTGAGAACTCTGATGTACGGAGAGGACTCTGATGTAAGGGGGAACACTGGGAACTCTGATGTAAGGAGAAGACTCTGATGTAAGGGGGAACACTGAGAACTCTGATGTACGGAGAGGACTCTGATGTAAGGGGGAACACTGAGAACTCTGATGTACGGAGAGGACTCTGATGTACGGAGAGGACTCTGATGTACGAGGGAACACTGAGAACTCTGATGTACAGAGAAGACTCTGATGTACGGGGGAACACTGAGAACTCTGATGTAAGGAGAAGACTCTGATGTAAGGGGGAACACTGAGAACTCTGATGTACGGAGAGGACTCTGATGTAAGGGGGAACACTGTGGCCTCTGGTGTAAAGGGGAACTCTGATGTAAGGGGTGCTCTGAGAACCCTGATTTTCCTTATTGTACTCACTCAGAGGCAGGAGAGAGAAGGGAGAGAAGGGGGGGAGACTTCAGTCACAGACAGGGATGGATGGTGAGCTCACTCACCCCTTGGCAATCAGCACCTCTCATCCAGATGTATCTGAGGCTGCTGGACTTCAAATTTCCCGTCCCCACTTTCCTTTTCTGAGGCACAGCACAGGGGATTGGAGTGTGGGGCGGACACAGAGGGGGAGGGGCGGGTGGAAGAGGTGCAGATTGAGCCCTCTCTCCTCTCCCGTTTGTGTGTGTGTGTGTGGGGGGGGAGGGGGGATTGTTAGTGCTTTGGGAAGTGTGAAAGAGTGTTCCAGAGACTCTCAGCTTACACAACTGCAGCCAGCATTCCTGCTGGGAGGCCATAGTCCAGTCTGAATAATGTGTCCGGGTTTCAGGTGGTCTGAAACCCGGATGCATGATTCCAAACCCGAACTGTCCGGGTGAATCCTGGACAGGTGGCAACCCTACACTGACCCTCCCCCCCCATGTATGGCTCAATGTAAGTCTGGACACTGCGCTTACCTTGACAACAGACAGGATCCCCTCATTGGTCTGGGGGTCTGTATGAATTGCAAAAGCACCCTGGGGGTCCCCAGCGGTGATAGAGTATTGCACCAGCCAGTTGGGGGAGCCGCGGAGGTCTCGGTCCATGACGCTCACTCTGCCGACATCCACACCGCTGGTCTGTTCAGGAACCTCCAGGAGGAACTGCAAACACAATGAAGATCAAAAGGAAATGAGACTACAAAGAGAAAACAAACAAATTGCTCCTGCGCTCAAAAGATGGCCGCGGGGTCAGCGGGGGAAGAAGCTCTTCCGCAAATCCCACCACCGCATCGGCTGCGATGAAAACAAAAATGGTGAGGACAGCCGCACTCCAATCCAACGTATGTTTATTGAAAAAAGACACTACAAAAACCAGCATAAACCAGGACAGCTGACGCGTTTCACACTTGTTCAGTGTTTACTTAACAGGTCAGGGGGGACACAGAGGAAACTATAAAACGGAGGGCACACCAGCCTTTATAACAATAAAATGTATCTATGGGTAAAAGTATCATTACTCACAAACGAGGAATAAAAATAAAAGTCCATCAAATGCATCATCCAAAGAGCTCTGAAGAAGAGGGGATTACACCTCGAAACACGTCAGACTTCTTTTGACTCTCATTCCTTTCCAGGAAGCAGATCATTTTGGATGATGCATCTGATGGACTTTTGTATTTGCTTTATTTTTATTACTCGCTTGTGAGTAATGATACTTTTACCCGTAGATACATTGTAATGTTATAAAGGAAATGCGCAAGGCTGGTGCGCCCTCCGTTTTCTGCCTCTCTTTTATTATTGCTGTCCGTATGTCTGTCTGTATTTGTTTGGAAAGTCAGAGTGGAGCTCCCGATCTGTGTATCTGCTCCAGATCTGCGCCTTAGAAAGGACTGAAACCATTGGATCAGCATGGCAGCCAAGCAAGTAGCATTTTCAAAAGGAGGGGTCGTGATTAGCAGCCTCCATATTTCTCTCAGAAACTGCGGATAAAAGTAGACCTGCTACATTTTAATGATAATACATCATATCTAAAGATTATTATTTTTTTGTGTGTACATTTTGGATACAGTAGGGAACGGTAAGAAGGCTTATTTTTCATCCATTGAGGTGATTTCTCTTCACTTCCTGTCCTTTGGGGACACAACAGGAAGTGGGGGAAAAATCACTCCACAGTGAGACAGACCGTTGTCACCCCGGACTGATTTACTTTCTCTTTTGGTGACAGCGATTTGCCATCAGTTTCTGCCCCGGTGTCACTGGTCACCAGGATAAACCGAGAGTAAATCTCCCCAACAGGAAGAATGTTATCACTTCCACGTTCCATCCACTAAATACACTTCAATTTAAAGCAGAACTCCAGGCAAAAAACAACAACATAACAATGGAAGCCCCAATAAATGATCAAATACCCAATGCAGCTTTGGCAGTTTTCCCCCATCATACTTTTTTTTGACTGTCCCCAGTCTGATGACCAGTGTGATGGACCGCCTGGGTGACGCCGCCGCCGCCACGATACAGTTCCCTCCACTCCTGAACCAGGAACCGGGTATTATAGCTGAGCACCCAAGAACTAGATGACACTAGCTTAGGTGCAAACTGGAACTCTCTTTTTTGGAAAATTCACACAGAATACTGTATATAGCACACAAAATCAGGTAAGAGCCGGATCCCGTTATCTTAAACAATGCAAACTGTAAACAGTAATATCATCAGCACATCTAACAGTACATCTAATGAACAGCTAGCAGCTAACAGTTAGCTAATTAAACAGTGATCTATTTAACAGCCAATCAACAGCTTTGATTTGTCAGGGAGACCACCCCAGGCAGTCTGGCAACCCACCCCAAACGATCCCGCAACCCACTCCAGACAGTCCGGCAACCCACTCCAGACAGTCCGGCAACCCACCCCAAACAATCCCGCAACCCACTCCAGACAGTCCGGCAACCCACCCCAGACAGTCCGGCAACCCACCCCAGACAGTCCGGCAACCCACCCCAGACAATCCCGCAACCCACCCCAGACAGTCCGGCAACCCACCCCAGACAATCCCGCAACCCACTCCAGACAGTCCAGCAACCCACCCCAGACAGACCGGCAACCCACCCCAGACAGTCCGGCAACCCACCCCAGACAGTCCGGCAACCCACCCCAGACAGTCCGGCAACCCACCCCAGACAGTCCGGCAACCCACCCCAGACAGTCCGGCAACCCATCCCAGACAGTCCGGCAACCCATCCCAGACAGTCCGGCAACCCATCCCAGACAGTCCGGCAACCCACCCCAGACAGTCCGGCAACCCACTCCAGACAGTCCGGCAACCCACCCCAGACAGTCCGGAAACCCACCCCAGACAGTTCGGCAACCCATCCCAGACAGACCGGAAACCCACCCCAGACAGTCCGGAAACCCACCCCAGACAGTCCGGCAACCCACCCCAGACAGTCCGGCAACCCACCCCAGACAGTCCGGCAACCCACCCCAGACAGTCCGGAAACCCACCCCAGACAGTCCGGCAACCCACCCCAGACAGTCCGGAAACCCACCCCAGACAGTCCGGCAACCCACCCCAGACAGTCCGGAAACCCACCCCAGACAGTCCGGCAACCCACCCCAGACAGTCCGGCAACCCACCCCAGACAGTCTGGCAACCCACCCCAGACAGTCCGGAAACCCACCCCAGACAGTCCGGAAACCCACCCCAGACAGTCCGGAAACCCACCCCAGACAGTCCGGAAACCCACCCCAGACAGTCCGGAAACCCACCCCAGACAGTCCGGAAACCCACCCCAGACAGTCCGGAAACCCACCCCAGACAGTCCGGCAACCCACCCCAGACAGTCCGGCAACCCACCCCAGACAGTCCGGAAACCCACCCCAGACAGTCCGGAAACCCACCCCAGACAGTCCGGAAACCCACCCCAGACAGTCCGGAAACCCACCCCAGACAGTCCGGAAACCCACCCCAGACAGTCCGGAAACCCACCCCAGACAGTCCGGCAACCCACCCCAGACAGTCCGGAAACCCACCCCAGACAGTCCGGAAACCCACCCCAGACAGTCCGGAAACCCACCCCAGACAGTCCGGCAACCCACCCCAGACAGTCCGGAAACCCACCCCAGACAGTCCGGAAACCCACCCCAGACAGTCCGGAAACCCACCCCAGACAGTCCGGCAACCCACCCCAGACAGTCTGGCAACAAGCCATTAAAAAAGTCATCATAAGACAAAACTCATACAATGTTCCAGCAGTCTGAAAAGTTGAATTCATTTATCTTCATAGATTTCTTGAAGGATTTTGTTGATAAATATTTCTGTCCAAAGTGGAGAAGCTTCTCCAGCCCTGTCTGCAGGAGGACCACTGTATTCCCTCTGACCCTTCACCTGTACACCTTCCATCCACTCCAGAGCTTCATTGTCCTTATTCAGAGAGATAATCCAAGCCTCGCTCTCAGCGTTCATCACATTGATGTCCATCATTAGAGAACGATCTGCACTCACCATTGGCCATAATCAGTGAGTAGAAGGCTTGCCCCTAGTCTTCTCCAAAAGCCCCTGTCCTGGTTGGGGCTGTCACAATCAGCATAATTTAACTCACTTCCTCTGAGCCCGGAATGCGCCCCCAGCCTATGACTGGAGAGTGAAAGAAGAAGCGGTACGTTGATGGGCTCATCTCTCTGTCACTCTGCTCTCTCCTCCTTTCAGCATGCTTCTTGTTAGTACTGGAACAAATTGGCTATTTGTGCTGCTTCTTTCCCTCACACTCCAGCCCTGCTGTACAGGAACTGTGAGGCTGATACCGGGTTAACTTCAGGTACTTACATTTATAAAATACATTTAATTTGGAAATAATAATGAAAGCGCTGCATTCATTTGTGTTTTTTATATCTGCCTAGAGTTTGTCTTTTATACAATAACTGGAAAAACAGCATAAACATTGTCTGATAATCCTCCGGTGCCGCCTGCCTTACCTCACTCTGTGTGAACTCCGGAGCGTTGTCATTGAGATCTCCTATAGAAATGACGACTCTGGCGCTGTTGGCGAGCCCTTCCCCCATCATATCGGCCACTTGGACAGTAAGGTTGTACGATCCGACTGACTGCAGAGACAAAGAGAGGAATTCATCATTTCTATAGCGCCAACATATTCCATAGAGAGTACAGAGCAATCCTAATACAACTAGAAATACTAATCAGATCACCGACCTGTATATGTGGGTTTGGACCTAAAGGAGGATCTACAGGGAGCTGGCTAGTAAAACCCGAGTACCAACACAGCATAGCCAATCCATAGCTAATTCATAGGCAATCCATAGCCAATTCATAGCCAATTCATAGCCAATCCATAGCCATTCCATAGCCAATTCATGGCCAATCCATAGCCAATTCATAGCCAATTCATAGCCAATTCATAGCCAATCCATAGCCATTCCATAGCCAATTCATGGCCAATCCATAGCCAATTCATGGCCAATCCATAGCCAATTCATAGCCAATTCATAGCCAATCCATAGCCATTCCATAGCCAATTCATGGCCAATCCATAGCTAATTCATAGCCAATCCATAGCCAATTCATGGCCAATCCATAGCCATTCCATAGCCAATTCATAGCTAATCCATAGCTAATTCATAGGCAATCCATAGCCAATTCATAGCCAATTCATAGCCAATCCATAGCCAATTCATAGCCAATTCATAGCCAATCCATAGCCATTCCATAGCCAATTCACGGCCAATCCATAGCCAATTCATAGCCAATCCATAGCCAATCCATAGCCAATCCATAGCCAATCCATAGCTAATCCATAGCTAATCCATAGCAAATTCATAGCCAATCCATAGCCAATTCATAGCCAATTCATAGCCAATCCATAGCTAATCCATAGCTAATCCCTGTGTTTTATGTAGGCAATGAGTTCAGTGAGGCAATAGTGGTGCGCTATACGAGGAACTAAGGTCTGTGCACAGGGTGTGCTGGGTGTGCCTGTGTGATGCAGATTCCCCCTGCTACTCAGCCCCCTCCCCCCCGTGTCTTCCCCATCCCCGCAGTGCTGCCAGCTTCCATCCTCTCCTTTCCCACCAGCTGCTGCAGGGGATGTTTCAGGATGGGGAATTCCTGAATAAACACAGTGAGTGGTCAGTACTGATCACTCCTGTGTCCATTCATAACTGAAGAATATTAAGCTATGTTTACAATGCTTCAGTTTGTGTATGAACAGGAAACCGCTTAGCACAGAACACTGAGGAATCTGTGTCCTCAATTCCTTTTCTCTGTCTCAAAAGTAAGACATCAGGGGTCTGTTTAGACCACTAATATTTCACCAAAGCCCCCCCCCCCTCCCAACACGGTTCCAAAAAAATGGCACACATTTTTTTTTAATAAATAATATTGTAAAAAAATCAAATAAATAAAAATCAAATAATAAAAGTAAAAAACTGCTGACACCATCCAGTGCCCTACTGACAGAGTTCATGTTTGTTTGCATTGTGTGTGTGCCTGTGTGGTGTGTATATATATATATATATATATATATATCTTACCTCTCGGTCCAGTCCCACTTGAACGGTCCGGATCTCGCCGGTGTCCTGGTTAATGCTGAACATTTCCGGACTCTCCTGCTGGATGATGGAGTACTTGAGGTGTGCGTTGTCCGTCGTTACATCATCAGCATCAGTCGCTATGACCCTCATCACCAGGGTGCCTGAGGAACACAAGAGATGAAAACGGTGACGGGTGGTAATTGTCCTAAAGGAATTCTCCACCACAAAGTGAAATGTCATATTTGGAATGGAGCACATTGAGAAGAACCCATACCAAGGTTCCAGCATGATTCTAATCGGTCTACAGGGGTGATGTTCACAAATGTGACCACTAGAGGGAGACATTTACCAAAGAATCGATTTGCCAATAAGAACCATGCCACCCGATTGCACATTGGGCTTTCCATGGTCCGGACATTGTAAATCCCAGACACAGGTCCATGAAGTGTGCAGGCTGGTCAGAAAGTGGTCGTTACACACAGAACACTATGGGGTCGATTTACTAAAGTCAAATAGACTGAGCACTTTGCAAGTGCATTTGCTCTGGAGCTTGGTAAATGAGGGGAAGCTCTGCTGACTTCCACCATCCAATCATGTGCAAGCAAAAAAACATATTTTTTTTTCCTTGCATGTGATTGGGTACTCTTTGCAAAGTGAAGCTTCACTTCATTTACTAAGCTCTGCACTTTGCAAAGTAACAAGAGAAAACTCACCCAAGCTCTACCGCTGTATGATGCAGGTACAGCATCTCACCCCTCAGTCACATTTTATGTAAACATGGGGGCTCTGTGCTTGTAAGATTTAAGCCTCGTACACACGATCGTTTTTCTCTGCAAGAAAACTGCCGGGAGAGCTTTTTGGCGGGAAAAACGGTCGTGTGTACGGGTTTCTCGACAGGAAAACTGCTGGGAATCTCGATGAGATATATAGAGAACCTGCTCTCTATTTTTCTCGTTGGGATTCTCAGCAGAGTGTTTCCTGCCCAAAAAAACGGTCGTCTGTATGCTTACCTGTCCAAGATAAACCCGCGCATGCTCGAAAAGCCTTCGACACATGCACGGTAGCATACAAGGTTAGTATGGGGTGTAGCAAGATGGCGGCGATGGCATCGAATGTGATGAGCGCCGGCTCGTCGTAGTCGATGATGTCACCGCGTTCTTGCCATTCAAAAGAACAGCATTTTTTTGGAGTGGCCGTCTGTACACAGGGCTTGGCAAGACAAGCTTGCCAAGAATCCCGTCAGAAAAATCAACGGTTTTCCAATAGACGGGATTCCCGCCCGTGTGTACAGGGCTTCAGGGGGTGATTTACTAAAGGCAAATAGATTTAGATTTGCAAAGTATCCGACACAAGTACAAGCCGCACTCTAAACAGCTCCATCCTTGGAAAATATTCCCATTGAAAACGTCCGTTTGATGACGAAACGCGTGTGGGAGGACGTGCAGTGAGGTCACCACATGGTATTGAGGAGTGAGGGCTCCTGTTACGCCGGCCGGGGAATCTTTTCTGTTTTTAATCATCCATATTGTAAGTAGAACTTAATGTTTTAAATAAAAAAATGTATACAGAGTCACACTATGGTCCACTCCCTTCCTTCCTTTCATGCCGCGGCTGTTTATCTGCATGAGTGCGGGGACCTATGAGCATCTGCCGCAATAGAGGAACTCCCTTCCCGGAATCAAAGACATTGGCTGGGTTATAGCCGTCTGCTGTAACTTGCTTGCCATCTGGTAATCTGCTTTGCTATACGGCGGTGGATTTTCACTAGTGTTGTAATAAGTCACTGCGGTGTCATCCCCTCTCCTGCAGTATAGGAACTGTTTTATCACGAGATTGTCATTCGGGGCCAAACAGAGCGGGTTACCTGCTCCGTTCTATGAAGGACTTGTCCCATGTGTTTTTTGGATTGTCATTATTCTCATTCAATGTGATTCTAAGGTGGCGCAACACTGAAGAGATGACACTTTGCTACAATGTAAAGTAGTGAGTGTACACGGGGGGGAGGAGTGTACACAGGGGGGAGGAGTGTACACAGGGGGAGGAGTGTACAGCTTGTATAACGGTGTAAATTTCCTCTCCCCTCAAAATAACTCAACACACAGCCATTAATGTCTAAACCGCTGGCCACAAAAGTCAGTACACCCCTAAGTGAAAATGTCCAAATTGGGCACCAAAGTGTCCATATTTTGTGGGGCCGCCATTACTTTCCAGCACTGCCTTAACCCTCTTGGGCATGGAGGTCACCAGAGCTTCACAGGTTATCACTGGAGTCCTCTTCCCCTCCCCCATGACGTCATCACGGAGCTGGTGGATGTTGGAGACCTTGCGCTCCTCCACCTTCCGTTTGAGGATCCCCCACAGATGATCAATAGGGTTTAGGTCTGGAGACATGCTTGGCCAGTCCATCACCTTTACCCTCAGCTTCTTTAGCAAGGCAGTAGTGGTCTTGGAGGTGTGTTTGGGGTGGTTATCATGTTGGAATACTACCCTGCGGTCCAGTCTCTGAAGGGAGGGGATCATGCTCTGCTTCAGTATGTCACAGTACATGTTGGCATTCATGGTCCCCTCAATGATCTGTAGCCCCCCAGTGCCGGCAGCACTCATGCAGCCCCAGACCATGACACCCCCACCACCATGCCTGACTGTAGAGAAGACACACTTGTCTTTGTCCTCCTCATCTGGTTGCCGCCGCACACGCCTGACACCATCTGACACCAAATACGTTTATCTTGGTCTCATCAGACCACAGGACATGGTTCCAGTAATCCCTGTCCTTAGTCTGCTTGTCTTCAGCAAACTGTTTGCGGCTCTTTCTTGTGCATCATCTTTAGAAGAGGCTTCCTTCTGGGACGACAGCCATGCAGACCAATTTGATGCAGTGTGCGGCGTATGGTCTGAGCCCTGACAGGCTGACCCCTCCCCCACCCCTTCACCCTCTGCAGCAATGCTGGCAGCACTCATACGTCTATTTCCCAAAGACAACCTCTGGATATGACGCTGAGCACGTGACCTCAACTTCGTTGGTGGACCATGGCGAGGCCTGTTCTGAGGGGAACCTGTCCTGTTATACCGCTGGATGGTCTTGGCCACCGTGCTGCAGATCAGTTTCAGGGTCTTGGCAATCTTCTTATAGCCTCGGCCATCTTTATGTAGAGAAACAATTCTTTTCTTCCGATCCTCAGAGAGTTCTTTGCCATGAGGTGCCATGTTGTACTTCCAGTGACCAGTATGAGAGAGTGAGAGCGATAACACCAAATTTATCACACCTGCTCCCCATTCACACCTGAGACCTTGTAACACTAACGAGTCACATGACACCAGGGAGGGAAAATGACTAGCTGGGCCCAATTTGGACATTTTCACTTAGGGGTGTACTGACTTTTGTTGCCAGCGGTTTAGACATTAATGGCTGTGTGTTGAGTTATTTTGAGGGGACAGCAAATTTACACCGTTATACAAGCTGTACACTCCTCCCCCCTGTGTACACTCCTCCCCCCTGTGTACACTCCTCCCCCCCTGTGTACACTCCTCCCCCCCTGTGTGTACACTCCTCCCGCCTGTGTACACTCCTCCCCCCCTGTGTACACTCCTCCCCCCTGTGTACACTCCTCCCCCTGTGTACACTCCTCCCGCCTGTGTACACTCCTCCCCCCTGTGTACACTCCTCCCCCTGTGTACACTCCTCCCGCCTGTGTACACTCACTACTTTACATTGTAGCAAAGTGTCATTTCTTCAGTGTTGTCACATGAAAAGATTTACACCAATGTGAGTGAGGGGTGTACTTACTTTTGTCAGATACTGTACATGTGCAGAGTAGTCGGTGCTCTAGCTAATTAAATTTTGCAACGGATCCAACACAAGTACAAACCAGCAGCTCAACAGCTTCTTCATTGGAAAACTTTAGGCATCATAGCAGTTTAGAATTCAATCTGACACGTTTCGGCCTAATCCTTTATTATGCTATGATGAAGGCTTAGGCTGAAATGCGTCAGTTTTGGATTCTGTACTGCTATGATGCTTAAATAATATTTTCCAAGGATGAAGCTGTTGAGCTGCCGGCTTGTACTTGTGTTGGATACTTTGCAAAGTGCACGGTCTATTTGCCTTTAGCCTACAAGCACAGAGCCCCCAGTAGGTAAGTACTCAGAATGAGTCTCACTTCTTGTAGTGAGCTGACAATGCTGATTCTACAGCACCAAAATCCCAAGAAGTTTTGTGCTGTTAGTCCTGCTTGAGTCCCCCCCCCCCCCCCTGCTGGACTACAGACCATCTCCCCCATGGTATGGAGATGAGGAGAGAGAATGTTCTTTGTAGCCCAGCAGGGGAGAACTTGTCAGGGCTGACAACACTGTTTGGGATTTCAGTGCAGCAGAGTCAGAGGTGTCACCTCACTACAGGAAGTTAGGAGCTCACTGGATTTCTAGCAAATCAAATCAATAGGTATTTTTTGCACCTGCAGCATTTGTAACCTCTTGCCGCCCCCATAGTGTATGTGTTCAGCGGCAAAGAGGGTTGGCTTTAATGCCCACACGTCGCACCTATGTGTCCTCGGATGGCTGAGGTTGGCGTGCTGAGAGCGCGCTCACAGCATGTTCCAAGCAAAGTGGCAAGTGGCAACTCTTTGGTCTCCAGTCATGATCAGGAGACGGGGGGATGGGTCCCCAATCATGTGACCACTGTAACTGACAATCACAGGCAGGGCCGCCATCAGGAATTTTGAAGCCCCTTACACAGCTTCTCAGGCATGGGCCCCCTGGAGCAGAGGAGAACCGGGGGGGGGGGGGGGTGCTGCCGCCGCAAATTGAGAAGCGGGGGGCTGCCGCGAATTGTTGGTTGAGGTCGGGAGAGGGGGGGGGCTTTGGGTGCTGACGAACAAAAAAAAAAAAAAGGTCCTCCGGGCCTCTGGGGACCTCTGGGCCCCTTACAAAAAAATAAATAAAAATATCTATAAAAAAAAAAGGGGGGTTGCCATCCGGGGCCCTGGGGACATCTGGGCCCCTTACAAAAAAATAAATAAAAATTTAATAAAAAAAAAAAAAAAAAGAAGAAATTTTTATAAAAAAAAAGAAAATAAAGGGGGGTTGCCATCCGGGGCCATGGAGACATCCGGGTCTCTGGGGACCTCTGGGCCCCTTACAAAAAAATAAATAAAAATATCTATAAAAAAAAGGGGGGTTGCCATCCGGGGCCCTGGGGACATCTGGGCCCCTTACAAAAAAATAAATAAAAATTTAATAAAAAAAAAAAAAGAAGAAATTTTTATAAAAAAAAGAAAATAAAGGGGGGTTGCCATCCGGGGCCATGGGGACATCCGGGCCTCTGGGCCCCTTACAAAAAAATAAATAAAAATGTAATAATAAAAAAAAAAGGACATTTTTATAAAAAAAAAAGAAAGAAAAAGGGGGGTTGCCATCCGGGGCCCTGGGGACATCCGGACCTCTGGGGACCTCTGGGCCCCTTACAAAAAAAAAAAAAAAAAAAAAAAAAATTTTTATAAAAAAGAAAAAAAAAAAGAAGGGGGGTTGTCATCCGGGGCCCTGGGGACCTCCGGGCCCCTTACAGGTGTACTGCCTGTACCCCCCTGATGGCGGCCCTGATCACAGCGATCAGGAAGTCTGCCATCAGGTTGGGAAGGGGTTAAACATGTATGTACATGCGCAGGGATTGCATTTATTTATTTTTATTTTGTCCAGACATGTGCTTTAATCCTAACTTACCAGGAATTGCATTCTCCAGGATGTATCCTTTGAAGACTGCCTGAGAAAAGACCGGACGGTTGTCATTTTGGTCCAGAACCACAATCTCCAGATCTGTTGGGTCTTCAAGGGGAACACCGTCACTGTCCAATGCAAACGCACGAAGCTGGGTGGAAAAACAGGCAGAAAGGGGTTAAAAAAAGGACTTGTCTGAATGTTCGGATTGGCTATCTGTGCGGGAAACCTTTCCGGGGAGCGGCCAACAAGCAGGAGGGGAGGACGGGTGAGAACCAACTAGTCAGCTGCAGGGGAGCGCTCCGGAACTAACTAGAATCGGCCGCATTGTAACCAATCTGTCATCAGCTTCCATTGCTGCACCAAAAAACTGATAACTGAAATGTAATTGGCTGCCAAAGATAACTGCTTTTCTTCAGCCTTTGTACTATACAAGCAATAACTGACACACTGCTATGACTGACACATTGTAATAACTGACACATTGCAATAACTGACACACTGCAATAACTGACACACTGCAATAACTGACACACTGCAATAACTGACACACTGCAATAACTGACACATTGTAATAACTGACACATTGTAATAACTGACACACTGCAACGACTGACGCTGGAAATATATTTCATACCTTGAAGCGCTCTATCTTCTCACGATCCAGCACTGCATTCAGGTAGACAATTCCAGTTGTTTTATTGATATTAAAGAATCCTTTGGGTTCCTCATCAACTCCCGGCCCCTTGATGCTGTATATGACACTTCCTAAATACTGCTTGTCTGACTTTATCTGAAAAAGAAAAAAGAAAAAGGAAGAAGACGCCTTTATATCATTTGTACCCTCTGTACCTAAGGATTTGTCATTTCCAGCCTGTGATTGGACAACGGAGGAGCAGCATGAGGCTGATGAGTGTTATTTCTGTTCAGCCAGACTAGTGACTGTTATATGACCCCTGACACCAAAGATCTTTATAGTTGTCTGTAACTGGGGCGTCCTCCCCACTGATCACCAGTGCTAGCGCCATTTCTTCCATTGATTCTTAATTTAGGGGATATTCTTCTCCACTGACCACCAATGTAACCAATGAAAGGAGCATTCATTTTACTGATCCTAAATATAGGGGACATTCTTCCAAATGACTCCCAATGTAACCAACGTAAGGGGCATTCTTCCCACTGACACCCAATGTAACCAACGTAAGGGACATTCTTCCCACTGACACCCAATGTAACCAACGTAAGGGACATTCTTCCCACTGACACCCAATGTAACCAACGTAAGGGACATTCTTCCCACTGACACCCAATGTAACCAACGTAAGGGACATTCTTCCCACTGACACCCAATGTAACCAACGTAAGGGACATTCTTCCCACTGACACCCAATGTAACCAACGTAAGGGACATTCTTCCCACTGACACCCAATGTAACCAACGTAAGGGACATTCTTCCCACTGACACCCAATGTAACCAACGTAAGGGGCATTCTTCCCACTGACACCCAATGTAACCAACGTAAGGGGCATTCTTCCCACTGACACCCAATGTAACCAACGTAAGGGACATTCTTCCCACTGACACCCAATGTAACCAACGTAAGGGACATTCTTCCCACTGACACCCAATGTAACCAACGTAAGGGACATTCTTCCCACTGACACCCAATGTAACCAACGTAAGGGGCATTCTTCCCACTGACACCCAATGTAACCAACGTAAGGGACATTCTTCCCACTGACACCCAATGTAACCAACGTAAGGGACATTCTTCCCACTGACACCCAATGTAACCAACGTAAGGGACATTCTTCCCACTGACACCCAATGTAACCAACGTAAGGGACATTCTTCCCACTGACACCCAATGTAACCAACGTAAGGGACATTCTTCCCACTGACACCCAATGTAACCAACGTAAGGGACATTCTTCCCACTGACACCCAATGTAACCAACGTAAGGGGCATTCTTCCCACTGACACCCAATGTAACCAACGTAAGGGACATTCTTCCCACTGACACCCAATGTAACCAACGTAAGGGACATTCTTCCCACTGACACCCAATGTAACCAACGTAAGGGGCATTCTTCCCACTGACACCCAATGTAACCAACGTAAGGGGCATTCTTCCCACTGACACCCAATGTAACCAACGTAAGGGACATTCTTCCCACTGACACCCAATGTAACCAACGTAAGGGACATTCTTCCCACTGACACCCAATGTAACCAACGTAAGGGGCATTCTTCCCACTGACACCCAATGTAACCAACGTCAGGGACATTCTTCCCACTGACACCCAATGTAACCAACGTAAGGGACATTCTTCCCACTGACACCCAATGTAACCAACGTAAGGGACATTCTTCCCACTGACACCCAATGTAACCAACGTAAGGGGCATTCTTCCCACTGACACCCAATGTAACCAACGTAAGGGGCATTCTTCCCACTGACACCCAATGTAACCAACGTCAGGGACATTCTTCCCACTGACACCCAATGTAACCAACGTAAGGGACATTCTTCCCACTGACACCCAATGTAACCAACGTAAGGGACATTCTTCCCACTGACACCCAATGTAACCAACGTAAGGGGCATTCTTCCCACTGACACCCAATGTAACCAACGTAAGGGACATTCTTCCCACTGACACCCAATGTAACCAACGTAAGGGGCATTCTTCCCACTGACCACCAATATAATCAATATAACAGGGGCATCCTCCCCATTAATCACAAGTGTTAGGGGTATTTGTTCAATTGATTTCTAATTTAAGGGGCACTCTTCCCACTGACCCCCAACGTAACCAAAGAAAGGAGCATGCTTTCTACTGATCCTCAATATAGGGGACATTCTTTCAACTGACAACCAATGTAACCAACGTCAGGGGCATTCGTCCCACTGACCACCAGTGCAACTAATATTAGGGGCATTCTTCCAACTGACACCCAATTTAACCCATATAACTGGGGCATTCTCCCCATTGATCACCAGTGTTAGGGGCATTTGTTCACTTGATTCTTAATTTAAGGGAAATTCCTCCCACTGACACCCAATGTAACCAACGAAAGGGGCATTCTTCCCACTGACCACAATTGTATCCAATATAAGGGGCATTCTTCCCACTGACCACCAATATAACCAATGCAAGCTGCATCCTCCCCACTAATCACCAATGTAAGGAGCATTTATTCGATTGATTCTTAATATAAGGGACATTCTTCCCATTGACCACCCCAATACAACCAATGTAAGGTGCATACTTCCCATTGACCATCAGTGTAACCAATATAAGGGGCATTAATCCAACTGATTAGGCCACAGTACAGTATTGGGCATGCTTCCCACTGACCCCCAATGCAACCAATAATGGGTATGCTTCCCATTGACCTACAATATAACCAATGTAAGGGGTATTCATCCCAGTGACCCCCAGTGTAACCAATGTAATAGGCATGCTTCCCATAGACCCCCCTATGTAACCAATGTAATAGGCTTGATTCCCATAGACCCCGATGTAACCAATGTAATAGGCATGCTTGCCATTGACCTCTATGTAAGCAATGTAATAGGCATGCTTGCCATTGACCCCCGATGTAACCAATGTAATAGGCATGCTTCCCATAGACCCCTATGTAACCAATGTAATAGGCATGCTTGCCATTGACCCCCGATGTAACCAATGTAATAGGCATGCTTCCCATAGACCCCTATGTAACCAATGTAATAGGCATGCTTGTCATTGACCCCCGATGTAACCAATGTAATAGGCATGCTTCCCATAGACCCCGATGTAACCAATGTAATAGGCATGCTTCCCATTGACCCCGATGTAACCAATGTAATAGGCATGCTTCCCATTGACCCCGATGTAACCAATGTAATAGGCATGCTTCCCATTGACCCCGATGTAACCAATGTAATAGGAATGCTTGCCATTGACCCCTATGTAACCAATATAATAGGCATGCTTCCCATTGACCCCGATGTAACCAATGTAATAGGCATGCTTCCCATTGACCCCGATGTAACCAATGTAATAGACATGCTTCCCATTGACCCCGATGTAACCAATGTAATAGGCATGCTTGCCATTGACCCCGATGTAACGAATGTAATAGGCATGCTTCCCATAGACCCCGATGTAACCAATGTAATAGGCATGCTTGCCATTGACCCCTATGTAACCAATGTAATAGGCATGCTTCCCATTGACCCCGATGTAACCAATGTAATAGGCATGCTTCCCATTGACCCCGATGTAACCAATGTAATAGGCATGCTTCCCATTGACCCCGATGTAACCAATGTAATAGGAATGCTTGTCATTGACCCCGATGTAACCAATGTAATAGGCATGCTTCCCATTGACCCCGATGAAACCAATGTAATAGGCATGCTTCCCATTGACCCCGATGTAACCAATGTAATAGGAATGCTTGTCATTGACCCCGATGTAACCAATGTAATAGGCATGCTTCCCATTGACCCCGATGTAACCAATGTAATAGGAATGTTTGTCATTGACCCCGATGTAACCAATGTAATAGGCATGCTTCCCATTGACCCCGATGTAACCAATGTAATAGGAATGCTTGTCATTGACCCCGATGTAACCAATGTAATAGGCATGCTTCCCATTGACCCCGATGTAACCAATGTAAAAAGCATTTCTCCCAATTACCCCCTTTTATAACTAATGTAATGCATATTCTTCAATTAATTAATATAACGGGCATTCTTTACACTGACCCTCAATGTAACCAATGTAAAGGCCATTAATCCCACTAAACCACAAATGTACAGTACTCAATGTATAGTAAGGGGCATTCTTCCCATTGACCCCCAATGTACCTAATTAAGGGAGCATTGTTCCCATTTACCACCAATGTACCTAATGCAAAGGCCACTCTTCCTACTGACCCACCCAATGTAACCAATGTAAAGGGCATTGTTCCAACTTACTACCAGTGTAACGAATGAAAGGGGCATTTTTATAACAAAGTAATCAATGTAAGGGCATTCTTCCTCTGACCGTAGGTAAAAAGGCTGATAAAGTCTGGTCTTCAGTGCAGCACTAGACCCAAGTTAATATTGTTCCCCCCATACAGCTCACCCATGCTTTTCATACCTGTACGACATGTGAGGGGATATTTTTCAGATTCTCTGACACCGAGATAGTAGGGATCACCCAGGCTCTTTTAAACCTCTGTGCCCCAGCCATGTGATGTCTCCATGGATGAAGCAGGGGCACATCTTGTGTAAGCTCTTCCTGTGACGTCGTGCCAAGGACCTACAGAAGAAGGAATGTAGAAAAGAGCGATCAGTCAAATACAACAAGCTCCCTAATTCCCTCCAGAACTCTCATTCCCAACAGAGCCACCAAGTCTCCCAACCGCCTCCAGAAACCTCATCTTCGACAGGGCCACCAAGTCCCCTAACCCCCTCCAGAACTCTCATCCCCAACAGAGCCACCAAGTCCCCTAACCCCCTTCAGAACTCTCATCCCCAACAGAGCCACCAAGTCCCCTAACTCCCTCCAGAACTCTCATCCCCAACAGAGCCACCAAGTCCCCTAACCCCCTCCAGAACTCTCATCCCCAACAGAGCCACCAAGTCCCATAACCCCCTCCAGAACTCTCATCCCCAACAGAGCCACCAAGTCCCCTAACTCCCTCCAGAACTCTCATCCCCAACAGAGCCACCAAGTCCCCTAACTCCCTCCAGAACTCTCATCCCCAACAGAGCCAAGTCTTCCAACCGCCTCCAGAAACCACATCTTCGACAGTGCCACCAAGTCTCCTAACCGCCTCCAGAAACCACATCTTCGACAGGACCAACAAGTCTCCCAACCGCCTCCAGAACTCTCATGCCTAACAGAGCCACCAAGTCTCCTAACCGCCTCCAGAACTCTCATCCCCAACAGGGCCACCAAGTCTCCTAACCGCCTCCAGAACTCTCATCCCCAACAGAGCCACCAAGTCTCCTAACCGCCTCCAGAACTCTCATCCCCAACAGAGCCACCAAGTCTCCCAACCGCCTCCAAAAACCTCATCTTCAACAGGGCCACCAAGTCTCCCAATCGCCTCCAGAAACCTCATCTTCGACAGGGCCACCAAGTCTCCCAACCGCCTCCAGAAACCTCATGCCCCCAAAGTGACACCTAGCCTCAACCAGGACCTTCCAGAATTTCAATACATATTTTTAATTCCCATACTTTTATTGTGTGAGGATAAACGTATTTTCCTGCTGTTGGGGCATGGGAGGTTTTGGAAGAATTTACCGGGCCTGCTCTCAGCAAGGTTGGGTACCAGTGGCTATAGTGTCCATGATGTAGGGTTTATATCTACTTTCATTAGGGAGCAGCTGCATGGCATGACGCTAGTGTTTGTAGACAGATTTACTTAATTTTCTGGTTATAAATATCAGCCTGAAGCAGATTTGATTACTAGAAGAGAACTGAATCTAGCAGGAAATAATGAAGAAGAGATTTCCTGAGGTCAGGTATATTGCAGGTACAGAGTCCCAGAACCAGCGACTGACCTGGGTATAGCCAGTTGGTAAATCTGCTTTCAATGACTGGCACTGTCACATAGTATCTGAGGAGACATGGCAATCTCAGGTTAGCTGGGTGCCTTGATGGCAGTACAGTATAGGACACGGGGCACCATATGCTGAGGGAACAGCTGCTGGAGCCACCAGGTGTCACAACACTGGTACCCAGGGGACTACATGAACCTCTTAGACTGAGTGTAGCCAGGTGCTCCCAGACTCCAACCATACCATGTGCAGAGCGGGCGCCTACTCTAATCTTACAACGACAACTGGAACAGGTGTAACGGGAAGAATTTGTCTTACCAGATCTTCTGGCGGCACACCGACCCTTAGGCTGGCCATACACTGCCATCATTGAGTCTAATCATTTCGTTCAAAAGCCCTTCCAACTGCTATTTGAATGGAATGCCAGATGTATTAAACAGATTTTGTTACAATGTGTATGATTTTTTTTTTTTGTACAATTTCCCCCCATTCATCTCAAAATGGCAGAAAAACAAAAAAAATTTTACTCCACAAAGTCTGACTTTAAATCCGAGGCTAACAGAACTGGTATAAAAACAAATAATTTATTATATCAATGTTTCGAAGGGTCTATAAACAAAATACAAACATACAAACAAAAATACAAAAAACAAAATAAATATAAATATATATACACACACAGTGTACACACATACTTTCTGTATTTATATATATATAAAAGATGAATACATATCACTACCCAGAATCGGGACACGGACACCTGCTAGCTTAGATAATCACATAACTACGGGCTGTACAGCAATGTCTATAACAATGTGTGGCGAAGCGTCCTTCCCATATTTTACATTTAACACGTTTCGCAGCAACGCTGCTTCTTCAGGATGGAACAGAACAGAATTCAGTTAGAATTTTGTTTGCTTGAGAAAAAATTTCAATCCAGCTCCTTTCAATTTATTTCATCACTATGGTTGAAAACATACATTGACTTGACCCCCCCTAACCATTAGAAAATCCACAGAGCGTTCTAAAAACTAAAATTGTCCTGCGAAATTCTACTGGTGTATGGACAGCGTGGTTTCTATGTGCCCCATTCACCCCAAAATGCTGGAGTGATGTGCGGTGCAGTTAGTTGGTATACAGTCAGGTCCATAAATATTGGGACAGCGACACAATTCTAATATTTTTATACACCACCACAATGGATTTGAAATGAAAGATGTGCTTTAACTGCAGACTTTCAGCTTTAATTTGAGGGAATTTACATCCAAATCAGGTGAACGGTGTAGGAATTACAACAGTTTGTAGATGTGCCTCCCACTTTTTAATGGACCAAAAGTAATGGGACAGATTAACAATCCTCAATCAAACTTTCACTTTTTAATACTTGGTTGCAAATCCTTTGCAGTCAATTACAGCCTGAAGTCTGGAACGCGATGACATACTTTTGGTCCCTTAAAAAGTGGGAGGCACATATACAAACTGCTGTAATTACCCTCAAATTAAAGCTGAAAGACTGCAGGTGAAGCACATCTTGTTCGTTTCATTTCAAATCCATTGTGGTGGTGTATAGAGCCAAAAAGATTAGAATTGTGTCGATGTCCCAATATTTATGGACCTGACTGTATTTGGTCTCTTTGTGTTTTTTATTGTTTTTTTTTATAATCCCTCAGAGACTTCACAGGAGAGATCTCTCTGTACCGCTGAAGGAAAGGGCCTTCCCCTTCACCCTGTGTAGGTGTAACTGGAAACTCAGAGGGCTATGACGGGCCTGGGCGGACCCCTTACTGAATCACCTATGCAGGGTAATACGGCAAGTGCTTTTACCAAGCAACACAGTGTAAAACCTAATGTGACAGTGTGACAGGGAGGCCACATGGGCCCCCTGGAGCATGGGCAGGGTCCCCATTGCAACTCCTCAAGCTCCGCCCATGTACATGCCTCTTGGAAAAAACAGGTGACAGCTTCCTGGTGGGATTGCCCACATGGGTTTGGATCCTAGTCTGAACATGCCCAAGCTATTCTCTAATTTAGAGTATAAGGGGTGGAGGAAAAAGCCAGAATTTTAAAGAGAAAGTCATGATTTGCATATATTTTCATCTGCCTATATCTTCAGATCTACTGAGGGTTTCACCATATATCTTCAGATCTACTGATCATATATCTTCAGATCATCCTGTGGGTTTTATAGACATTAACCTTTGCTGACGTCATAGGCGTGCGCACAGGGTGTGCTGGGTGTGCCTGGGCACACCCTAATCATCCTGTGCAGTGCCAAGTCCTCCTGCTTCCTGGCGTCCCTTGCCTTGCACCTGCAGTACTGCCAGCTTCCCTCTTCTCCTCTGCCACAGGCTGCTGCGGGGGATGTTTCAGGATGAATGACTGAATGAACACAGAGAGTGATCTGTACCGATTGCACCTGTGTTTTGTTTTCTAACTGAAGCATAGTAAACTATGTTTACTATGCTCCAGTTTGTGAATAAACAGGACGCTGCTCAGCAAAGAGCACTTCCCAATCATTCACTGTCCAGAAAGGGACTGGGGAATCTCTGTCCTCAATCCCTTTTTCTCGGTTTAGACCTTTTATATTTCACCAAAGCCCCCCCCCCCCCAACGGGACTCCTAAAATATTGTAAAAAATTAAGAAAAAAATTGTAAAAAATTATTAGAAATATAATAATAAAAAAAAAAAAACTGACACCGCCCACTGCCGTACTGACACCAATCTCTGCTCTGCTGGCCACGCCCACTGCTCTGCTGATAGACACGCATGTGTTTGTGCTCTGGGGTGCTCACCCCAATGGCTGACGTCTTTGTAAGCCATTGCGCAGGTTTACTACAAAGTCATCTCTCTTCTCCATCTCATGAGGTTGGAGGGCTCCCCTATAGAAAACCCCCCCAAACTGCTGTAATATTGATGGCCTGCTCCTGGCTCTGGCAATGTAAGACGCAGCAGCTGTTGTGGAGTTCCGAGTACCAGACGTGACTACAGGGCACATTATGGGCTTCCCAAGTGCTGCATAAAGTTTTATAGTCAGACTGGAGTCCTCCCTTAATGCAGCCCAGGTGGAACGTTGCAGCTAAATAAGCGGATTAAAGAAAGCCGAACAGAAGCAGCGCTGAGGTCCATGATGTACCCGGATCTGATGTATCAGAAACAAACTCCACAACAACAGCTGAGACATTACATTACAAATCCAATAATCCTACACACTCAGCTTCACATAAAAGACACAATGATGGGGGTCACCCTGATCAAAGTTCTGGTTAAGGCTCAGTTCACATATCCGCCGCACAGCAGGGGGTCCGGTGCGTGCTGCTTCGCCGTTTCAGGTCCGATGTCAGCCTGAATTTTTGGGCTGAATTTGAACCTGAAAAACGGACCAAAAAAAGTCACACGTTTTCCCTGCAAAACGCACAGGATCTGCGGCGGAGATATGTGATCCGGCTCCATAGAGAGAAAGTCACATTCGCCTGCTATGCGAATTGGATGCGGGAAAAAATGCATCAAATTCGCATAGGTGTGAACCCACCGTCAGGGAGAATTGATAACCAGATTACCCCATTTATACCCCCCTTTTATTTTCCCAGTGCATGAACACAGAATTACAGTGCCTTGAAAAAGTATTCATACCCCGTAATTGTATTTTATTGGGATTTTATGTGATAGACCAACAGAAAGTGTCACATAATTGTGAAGTGGAAGGAAAATGATAAATGATACAAATAAATATGTGAAAAGTGTGTGTGGGGGGGCATTTGTATGGCGCCCCCCGGAGTCAATACTTTGTAGAACCCCCTTTCTCTGCAATTACAGCTGTGAGTCTTTTTGGGGGTGTCTCTACCAGCTTTGCACATCTAGAGAGGGACATTTCTGCCCATTCTTCTTTGTAAAATATCTCAAGCTCTGTCAGATTGTCAGATTGGATGGAGAGCGTCTGTGAACAGCAATTTTCAAGTCTTGCCACAGATTCTCAATGGGATTTAGGTCTGGACTGTGACTGGGCCATTCTAACACATGAATATGCTTTGATCTAAACCATTCCATTGTAGCTCTGGCTGTACTTTAGGGTCGTTGTCCTGCTGGAAGGTGAACCTCCACCCCAGTCTCAAGTCGTTTGGAGACTCTAACAGGTTTTCTTCTAAGATTGTTCTGTATTTGTCTCCATCCATCTTCCCATCAACTCTGACCAGCTTCCCTGGCCCTGCTGAAGAAAAGCATCCCCACCACATGATGCTGCCACCACCATGTTTCACGGTGGGGATAGTGTGTTCAGGGTGATGTGCAGTGTTAATTTTCCGCCACACATAGCGTTTTGCTTTTAGGCCAAAAAGTTCAATTTTGGTCTCATGTGACCAGAGCACCTCCTTCCACATGTTTGCTGTGTCCCCCCCATGTTTGCTGTGTCCCCCCCATGATTGCTGTGTCCCCCACGTGTTTGCTGTGTCCCCCACATGATTGCTGTGTCCCCCACATGGCTTCTCACAAACTACAAACAGGACTTCTTATGACTTTCTTTCACCAATGTCTTTCTTCTTGTCACTCTTCCATAAAGGGCAGATTTGTGGAGAAGCACGACTAATAGTTGTCCTGTGGACAGATTCTCCCACCTGAGCTGTGGATCTCTGCAGCTCCTCCAGAGTTACCATGGACCTCTTGGCTGCTTCTCTGATGAATGCTCTCCTTGCCCGGCCCGGTCAGTTTAGGTGGACGGCCATGTCTTGGTAGGTTTGCAGTTGTGCCATACTCTTTCCATTTTCCGATGATGGATTGAACAGAGCTCCGTGAGATGTTCAAAGCTTGGGAGATTTTTTTTATAACCTAACCCTGCTTTATACTTCTCCACAACTTTATCCCTGACCTGTCTGGTGTGTTCCTTGGCCTTCATGATGCTGTTTGTTCTCTAACAAACCTCTGAGGGCTTCACAGAACAGCTGAATTTATTATACTGAGATTACATGACACACAGGTGGACTCTATTTACTAATTAGGTGACTTCTGAAGGCAATTAGCTTCATTCGATTTTAGTTGGGGGTATCAGAGTAAAGGGGGCGCTATACAAATGCCCCCCCCCCAAATATTTATTTGTAAAAAAAAAAATTGAAAACTATCTACACAACTTCACAATTATGTGCCACTTTGTGTTGGTCTATCACATACAATCTCAAATAAAATACAATTACATTTTTGTTTGTGAAATGACAAAATGTGGAAAATTTCAAGGGGTATGAATACTTTTTCAAGGCACTGTAAAGGAAAATTTTGATTGGTTGGTTTTGGGTAATGCAGACAACCAATGGCAGGATTCCTGACTGCTTTTCATACATGGCTTATAATGCGAATCATGATGCCCCACCACAGTGCTGCAGGGGGGCTCCCCTAGAGAAAATGACATATACTGTATATATTCCAACCCCTCCCCTCTATACTACCTAAATAACAACAACAACAAAAAGAAGTAAATAAATAAATAATAATTAATAATCATAAAAATAACCATCATGATAATAATAACAATGATATATAATAATAAAGAAATATGTGTATGTTTGTTTGTATAAAAATTGCTTAAAATAAAATATAGAATTAAAATAAATAAAAAATAATAAATAAATAATAAATAAATACACACCAGGGTTAGGGGTTAACCCTGAACCCTAAGGCTAGAGTCACACATGTCCAGCTGCGTGAAGTTTTGTTCACCGATTCAGGTGCAAATTCTTAAGCCCCGTACACACGGTCGGACTTTTGGCCAACAAACTTCATTTTAAGCAAGTTGGACCAACAATCCGACCCGTGTGTACGCTCCATCGGACAATCCGACCCGTGTGTACGCTCCATCTGACAATCCGACCCGTGTGTACGCTCCATCCGACAATCCGACCCGTGTGTACGCTCCATCCGACAATCCGACCCGTGTGTATGCTCCATCCGACAATCCGACCCGTGTGTACGCTCCATCCGACAAGCCGACCCGTGTGTACGCTCCATCCGACAATCCGACCCGTGTGTACGCTCCATCGGACAATCCGACCCGTGTGTATGCTCCATCCAACAATCCGACCCGTGTGTACGCTCCATCCGACAATCCGACCCGTGTGTATGCTCCATCCGACAATCCGACCCGTGTGTACGCTCCATCCGACAATCCGACCCGTGTGTACGCTCCATCCGACAATCCGACCCGTGTGTACGCTCCATCCGACAATCCGACCCGTGTGTACGCTCCATCGGACAATCCGACCCGTGTGTACGCTCCATCCAACAATCCGACCCGTGTGTACACTCCATCCAACAATCCGACCCGTGTGTACGCTCCATCCGACAATCCGACCGTGTGTACGCTCCATCAGACAATCCGACCGTGTGTACGCTCCATCCGACAATCCGACCGTGTGTACGCTCCATCCGACAATCCGACCCGTGTGTACGCTCCATCAGACAATCCGACCCGTGTGTACGCTCCATCCGACAATCCGACCGTGTGTACGCTCCATCCGACAATCCGACCCGTGTGTACGCTCCATCGGACAATCCGACCCGTGTGTATGCTCCATCCGACAATCCGACCCGTGTGTACGCTCCATCCGACAAGCCGACCCGTGTGTACGCTCCATCCGACAATCCGACCCGTGTGTACGCTCCATCCGACAATCCGACCCGTGTGTACGCTCCATCGGACAATCCGACCCGTGTGTATGCTCCATCCGACAATCCGACCGTGTGTACGCTCCATTCAACAATCCGACCGTGTGTGCGCTCCATCCGACAATCCGACCGTGTGTACGCTCCATCCAACAATCCGACCCGTGTGTACGCTCCATCCGACAATCCGACCCGTGTGTACGCTCCATCCGACAATCCGACCCGTGTGTACGCTCCATCTGACAATCCGACCCGTGTGTACGCTCCATCCGACAATCCGACCCGTGTGTACGCTCCATCCGACAATCCGACCCGTGTGTATGCTCCATCCGACAATCCGACCCGTGTGTACGCTCCATCCGACAAGCCGACCCGTGTGTACGCTCCATCCGACAATCCGACCCGTGTGTACGCTCCATCCGACAATCCGACCCGTGTGTACGCTCCATCGGACAATCCGACCCGTGTGTACGCTCCATCGGACAATCCGACCCGTGTGTACGCTCCATCGGACAATCCGACCCGTGTGTACGCTCCATCGGACAATCCGACCCGCGTGTACGCTCCATCGGACAATCCGACCCGTGTGTACGCTCCATCCGACAATCCGACCCGTGTGTACGCTCCATCCGACAAGCCGACCCGTGTGTACGCTCCATCCGACAATCCGACCCGTGTGTACGCTCCATCCGACAATCCGACCCGTGTGTACGCTCCATCGGACAATCCGACCCGTGTGTATGCTCCATCCGACAATCCGACCGTGTGTACGCTCCATTCAACAATCCGACCGTGTGTACGCTCCATCCGACAATCCGACCCGTGTGTACGCTCCATCGGACAATCCGACCCGTGTGTACGCTCCATCGGACAATCCGACCCGTGTGTACGCTCCATCGGACAATCCGACCCGCGTGTACGCTCCATCGGACAATCCGACCCGTGTGTATGCTCCATCCGACAATCCGACCGTGTGTACGCTCCATCCGACAATCCGACCGTGTGTACGCTCCATCGGACAATCCGACCCGTGTGTACGCTCCATCCGACAATCCGACCCGTGTGTACGCTCCATCCAACAATCCGACCCGTGTGTACGCTCCATCGGACAATCCGACCCGTGTGTACGCTCCATCCGACAATCCGACCCGTGTGTACGCTCCATTCAACAATCCGACCCGTGTGTACGCTCCATCCAACAATCCGACCCGTGTGTACGCTCCATCTGACAATCCGACCCGTGTGTACGCTCCATCCGACAATCCGACCCGTGTGTACGCTCCATCCGACAAGCCGACCCGTGTGTACGCTCCATCCGACAATCCGACCCGTGTGTACGCTCCATCCGACAATCCGACCCGTGTGTACGCTCCATCGGACAATCCGACCCGTGTGTATGCTCCATCCGACAATCCGACCGTGTGTACGCTCCATTCAACAATCCGACCGTGTGTACGCTCCATCCGACAATCCGACCCGTGTGTACGCTCCATCCGACAATCCGACCCGTGTGTACGCTCCATCTGACAATCCGACCCGTGTGTACGCTCCATCCGACAATCCGACCCGTGTGTACGCTCCATCGGACAATCCGACCCGTGTGTACGCTCCATCCGACAATCCGACCGTGTGTACGCTCCATTCAACAATCCGACCGTGTGTACGCTCCATCCGACAATCCGACCCGTGTGTACGCTCCATCCGACAATCCGACCCGTGTGTACGCTCCATCCAACAATCCGACCGTGTGTACGCTCCATCCGACAATCCGACCCGTGTGTACGCTCCATCCGACAATCCGACCCGTGTGTACGCTCCATCGGACAATCCGACCCGTGTGTACGCTCCATCGGACAATCCGACCCGTGTGTACGCTCCATCGGACAATCCGACCCGTGTGTACGCTCCAGCGGACAATCCGACCCGCGTGTACGCTCCATCGGACAATCCGACCCGTGTGTATGCTCCATCCGACAATCCGACCGTGTGTACGCTCCATCCGACAATCCGACCGTGTGTACGCTCCATCGGACAATCCGACCCGTGTGTACGCTCCATCCGACAATCCGACCCGTGTGTACGCTCCATCCGACAATCCGACCCGTGTGTACGCTCCATCTGACAATCCGACCCGTGTGTACGCTCCATCCGACAATCCGACCCGTGTGTACGCTCCATCCGACAATCCGACCCGTGTGTACGCTCCATCCGACAATCCGACCGTGTGTACGCTCCATCCGACAATCCGACCGTGTGTACGCTCCATCCGACAATCCGACCGTGTGTACGCTCCATCCGACAATCCGACCCGTGTGTACGCTCCATCCAACAATCCGACCCGTGTGTACGCTCCATCGGACAATCCGACAAACTTTTTTTGCATTTTTCTTGTTTTCATCGGACAAAAGTTCGGTCTGCAAACGGACAAACTTTTGGCCAACAAAAGTCTGATGGAGCAAAGTCTGACCGTGTGTACAGAAAACCATCGGACTTTTGTTTGATGGACAAAACAAATAATGGTAAAATTAACCAACAATAGCAGAAGTTGACCAAAGGGTGGCAGTAAAGAGCAGAAAAGAGCAGGAAAACCATGTGATGTTGCAAAAAGTTTTGGGAAAGTTTGCAGAAAAGTCCTGTGGTGTGTATGCTATGGGTGTTCCCGACCAACTCCGTTCGGACAAAAAAAACACGGAAAAGTCCGATGGAAGTCCCACCGTGTGCACGAGGCTTTACTTAAATTTGCACCTGGACCGGACCTAAAATCTCACAGGACTTCTTTTAAAAATGGACCGCAGCGGTCCTGGACATGTGTGCGCCAGCTCAGTTGCATGCTGGTCCGGCCCACATGTTATGCGAATCGCATGCGGTTCAAAACGCATGCAGTTTGCATATATGTGAACCGAGCCTTGCTCTAACAAAACATATAAATAAAGAAATAATAATATTATTTATAATAGTCATAAATAAATAACACTTAGCCTTAAGCCCCATACACACGGTCGGACTTCCATTTGACTTTTCCGTGGATTTTTGTCCGAACGGAGTTGGTTGGGAACACCCATAGCATACACACCACAGGACTTTTCTGCAAACTTTCCCAAAACTTTTTGCAACATCACGTGGTTTTTCTGCTCTTTTCTGCTCTTTACCGCCACCCTTTGGTCAACTTCTGCTATTGTTGGTTGATTTTAACATTATTTGTTTTGTCCATCGGACAAAAGTCCGATGGTTTTCTGTACACACGGTCAGACTTTGCTCCATCGGACTTTTATTGGCCAAAAGTTTGTCCGTTTGCAGACCCAACTTTTGTCCGATGAAAAAAAAAAAAAAAAAAAAGTTTGTCCGATGGAGCGTACACACGGGTCGGATTGTTGGTCCAACTTGCTCAAAATGAAGTTTGTTGGCCAAAAGTCCGACCGTGTGTACGGGGGCTTTACCCTAACAAAATAAACAAACACATAAATAATAATAAAAAACTAATAAACAGCCGGGTTATAGGTTAATTTATTTATTTTAGAGAAATTATTTATTATTCATTTTTTTTTGTTATTTAATTAATTATTTTTTTTTTGCATTTGAGTAGAAAAAACGCACCTAAATGTGTGACAAAATGTGCATAAAACCCGCAAATTATGCATTTCAATGGGGGGAAAGTTTAAAAAATCCACCAATCTGCCCAAATTAAAGTAGGAAAGTGGCTCCAAAACTTTTTTGAGCTTCAGGTGAGTTGGAGTGGAGAGGTGAACCATCACCATAGAGAGGTTCAGTATAAAACGCTCAGGCGTGAATGGAGGTTAAATCTCCTCCATGGGGAAATGGACAGGATAAAAACCTGGCGGAGGTTCTAACCCCCTCCTAACTCTGCTGGCTGTAGTTGGGTGTAGCAGGTTGTCCCTTGATGTCCCGCCCTGTCATTATGTGTCCCCCATACAGATATTTCCATTGCTGTCAGCCAAGAGAGCCAAATGGCCAGTCAGAGAGGTCAGAGAGGTCAGGAATGCAGGAAGGTCCATCTGTTGTATCTGATCCACCAACCTGTCATCAGACGGTCATTCCCATCCAATCCCTCCTGATGGAGATAACAGAGTGGAGGAGGGGAACATCGACTTTCTAACATTTACTCCAAACTCACAGATCTTCCCAGTCTTGCTGTCCCGTATTTTACCAGATTTGGATCACAGAATTGTAAACGCTCCTTCCAGTCACCTGGTTATCACTCCTACTAAAGGATCAGTCCACTCACAACTGATATTTGATTTATAGGTGGAGTCCGGAGGGTCAGCCCTTGTCTTCAGGGGCGGTCAACTTTCTTGATTTGGGGGAGGGGCTCAAGTGTGGCCCCCAACATCACCAAAGGGCCACACATAAAATTCTAGTATAGTAAAAACGACATACATGATACATAAGATGGTCAGAGACTGCAGACATGAAACATAAGATGGTCAGAGACTGCAGACATAATACAGGAGATGGTCAGAGACTGCAGACATGATACAGGAGATGGTCAGAGACTGCAGACATGATACAGGAGATGATCAGAGAGTGCAGGCATAATACAGGAGATGATCAGAGACTGCAGACATGATACAGGAGATGGTCAGAGACTGCAGACATGATACAAGAGATGGTCAGAGACTGCAGGCATAATACAGGAGATGATCAGAGACTGCAAACATGATACAAGAGATGGTCAGAGACTGTAGACATGATACAAGAGATGTCAGAGACTGTAGACATGATACAAGAGATGTCAGAGACTGTAGACATGATACAAGAGATGTCAGAGACTGTAGACATGATACAAGAGATGTCAGAGACTTTAGACATGATACAAGAGCTGGTCAGAGACTGCACACATAATACAGGAGATGGTCAGAGACTGCAGACATGATACAGGAGATTATCAGAGACTGCAGACATGATACAGGAGATGGTCAGAGACTGCAGACATGATACAGGAGATGATCAGAGACTGCAGACATGATACAGGAGATGATCAGAGACTGCAGACATGATACAGGAGATGATCAGAGACTGCAGACATGATCAGAGACTGCAGACATGATACAAGATATGGTCAGAGACTGCAGACATGTTACAGGAGTGAAGTTAAGTGATTAGCAATCTTCTGGGCAGTGAGTAAGTTAGTGGGTGGAGGTAATGGAGGATGAATTAGAGCATTAAAGGTAGAAAAGAGTTGACGAGGAGATGGTTGTTGTAGGCTGATGAAAAACGCAGCGCGGTTGATGTTTCTGCTCATGGACTGTCTGTGCTCCTCTCCTGACCAACCCAACCAGGAAATCCGTCCAGCAGGAAAACACAAACTGAAGCGGATTTATGGCCTGGTGGCGTTAACCCTTGATGGAGCGGCGGGCAGGTGTGAAAGCTGCCCTCCCCCGCTTAGTGTGGTAACTGATTATCCAGCTGTCCAGAATGGGAGGGGAACAAGTGTGGGGATTAACTTGACTTTACCAGTCCCCAGTGACCCAGTAAGTACCAGCTGCTGCCCCCCCCCCCATGTATGGTTGGGGTACGATCGTGTTACAGGCGTCTCGAGAATTTACCTCATTCCTAAACAAGACAAAGGCGGAGGTATGCGCTGCACAGCCCAGACACTTATTTATACCGGGTGATAAACTCCTATAAATCCAGAGCCGGGAGCGCGGCCCGAGACTCGGAAATAAAATGGGGCGGGGCCTTGTAAACGCAGGATTCACGAGTTACTAAGCCAGCGTTTCAAAGCAACTCAGCAGAATTTTTACATAAACCTAATTCCAGTTACTTTTTTTTTTAGGACCCATTTACACCTTTCCAGTATGGTACATTGTCGCCATGCCATGCAGTGCCATTCATTTTGAAAAACTGCTCCAACACACATGCGTTGCAACCAGGGCTTTTTTTCAGCGGGAACGCGGGGGAAACGCAGTGCCGGCACCTCCTGTACTAAATGTATGTAATGAAAAGAGGTTCTGAGGTGTGCTGGGGGGTCTATTGATACTGGCTGCTGGGGGATATATTGTTGCTGGAGGGGATCTATTTTGCAAAGGAAGGGGGTCTATTATTCTGGGGAGTTCTTTTGTTGCTCGTGGGGAATCTATTGTTGCTGGGGGGCTCCATCATTGCTAGGAGGGATGTACTGTTGAGGGAGGAGTCTTTGTTGCTTGCTGCTGGAGGGTCCATTGATGCTGGCTACTGGGGAATCTATTGTTGCTGGAGGGGATCTATTTGTGCAGGGGGGTCTATTGTTGCTGGGGGGTGGGTCCTATGTTGCAGGGGGTCAATCGTTGCTGGGAGGGATCTGCTGGCTGCTGGAGGGTCTATTAATGCTGGCCTATTGTTGCTGGAAGGGATCTATTTGTGCAGGGGGGGGCTATTGTTGCTGGGGGTGGGTCTTATGTTGCAGGGGGTCAATCGTTGCTGGAAGGGATCTGCTGGCGGGTCTATTGATGCTGGCTGTTGGGAGTCCATTGTTGCTGGGGTGGATCTATTGTTGCTGGGGTGTCCATTGTTGCTAGATCTATTTTACTGCCTTTCCTGTTATCATTAACAAATTCTATACAAAATACTTAGCACCACAAAATAATACTTAGTTCTGCATTCTCTAAAAGGGGTGGTACTGGGAGGTGGGCAAGGGGTGGAACCAAGGAACGTTGCTCAGAGGTGGGTAGGGGGTGGAGTCAAGGGGTGACTTGGAAGGGAGGAGTTCCTGCACCTATTCTCTGAGAAAAAAAGCCCTGGTTGCAATGCACTATAACACCCGGTAATGCGCCACTACCTTACGTTATGGTGCAATGAGTTGCCAAAATGGTGCATATTGTTATTTTAATGGTGCGTTGCCTGTGACTGGGGTTCCTTAAAGTGTCACTAAACCCCCATCATAAAATACGAAGAATAAATGGCGTATTCCATGCTGTATTCCATCGCTCAGTCACTGAGATTCCTTCTCTGTATTATGCAAAAATCCTGGCTGATCCTGCTGCTCTCTATCTCCCCCTTCTGTCCATGTCCCCAACTCAGCTAGGGATTTTGCAGAGCAGTGGTGGCAGCTCTGCACATGCTCAGTTTTCAGTGAGTTTCTATGCTGAGCATTTCCTCCCTATCACATCTGAGCAGCCCATGTGACTATAGAGTCACACATGTGGGCATACACAAAATGACAGGCCACTCCCTCCCTCCTCCTATATGCCCACTAACCAGTTAAACACAACGGGGGCGGGATATTACATGTAGATTGATGGAGGCTTCACCTCCCTGTTCTAAGACTCAAGCTGGAGGGGGCGTGACACAGCCTGTGACTGGCAGAAATCCGCCCACACCATGTTGTGGCCAAAAAAATAATAAAGATTTGATTTAAAATATATATTTGTATGACAATTTAAATCAGTTTATTGATATTAATTATTTATTTTTACTCTGTATTCCAAAGACTGTTTTTTTTTTTTTTTTAAACATGTGACCATCAGCACAAGACTAGAAGCTCCTCCTGCTTATGTTTCCCTGCAGACAGGCTGGGAGAGAGCCGGGTCATGTGACAGCCGGATATTCATGAGGAAAAAGGGACAGACGATATTCCGACAACAAAACCGTGGATTGTTTTTCCGACAGAATGTTGGCTCAAGCCTGTCTTGCAAACACGCGGTCACACAAATGTTGTCGGAAATTGCGAACGTCAAGAACGCGGCGACGTACAAACACGTACGACGAGCCAAGCAAAGTTAAGTTGAATAGGCAGTGCGGCTCTTCTGCTTGATTCCGAGCACGCGTGGAATTTTGTGGGACGGAATTGTGTACACACGCTCGGAATTTCCGACAACAAGTTTGGTTGTCGGAAAATTTGAGAAACCAGCTCTCAAATTTTTTGTTGTCAGAAATTCCGACAGCAAATGTCCGATGGAGCGTACACACGGTCGGAATTTCCGACAAAAAATGTTCGATGGGAGCTTGTTGTTGGAAATTCCGACCGTGTGTAGGCTCCATCGGACATTTGCTGTCGGAATTTCTGCCAACAAAAAATTTGAGAGCTGGTTTCTCAAATTTTCCGACAACAAAACTTGTTGTCGGAAATTCCGAGCGTGTGTACGCGGCATTAGATGTTTTTTTTTATTTTTTATTAAAATAATTACAGCGCCGTCATCCCCCATACAGAAATAGAAGGGACAATGTACATGACACAGCGTGGTGTTGAGTATCACTTTAATGCATCTTGATGGAACGCACATGCGTTATTGTAATGCACCCTGGCGCCATGGTCTGAATATACTGGGGTAAAGTTTCTAAATTGTGTCTGTGACCCCATTGGGAATATTCCCCCGCACTTCCTGTCCTGTGATTCCCTACTGAGGTCAATCAGCCACAGCCCAGGGAACCCCCCAGTAACCTGTGGAGGACGCATGGGGGAGATTTGATACAAATATTCTCAATCTTTATTACACAACTTGAAAACCAATAAAAATATTTTAGCGAACCTTATTCAATCATTCCTACCTCCCCTGACTCTGAGTATAGCGCCCCCTCTGTCCTCCATTGCCTTAAACAGGAGAGCCGGAGCTTTCCCAGGAGATAGATCTAAGAAAAATATCCACAAGGTAAAAATAATCTCTTACGTATCCAAATAGTTTCCAGAAACCTTTTTTTTTGTGTTCCAGAAATACACAAGTTGGAAACTTTCCTATGCTTTAAAGAGAACCACCCGCCCCACTCAGCTTGTCATACTGGACCAGAACCAGAATAAATCTCATCTCCCAAGATCTAACGGGGGCTTCTGCCGATCTTCTCCATGCAGGGCCGCCATCAGGAATTTTGGGGCCCCTTACACAGCTTCAGGCATGGACCCCCTGGAGCAGAGGAGAATTGGGAGGGGTGCTGCCGCCGCGAATTGAGAAGCAGGGGGGCTGCCGCTGCGAATTGTTGAGGTCGGGGGGGCTTTGGGTGCTAACGAACAAAAAAACCCCCCAAAAGAACAAAAAAAAAAAAAAAGGGGGGGGTTGCCATCCGGGGCCCTGGGGACCTCCGGGCCTCTGGGGACCTCTGGGCCCCTTACAAAAAAAAATAAAAATTAAATTAAATAAAATAAAAAATTGAATAAATAAAAAAAAAAAATTGAAAAAAAAAGGGGGGCCATCCAGGCCCCTAGGGACCTCCGGGCCCCTTACAGGTGTACTGCCTGTGCCCCCCTGATGGCGGCCCCGTCTCCATGGAAGCTGTGCTGTTTAGGTTGTGCAAAGTTACATTATCATTATGTTGTATTTATGTGCCGTAACTGTGGGATCCCCAATGGAGGTGGAAATCACAGGCTCCACTATTCCAGGGATCTCCACTAGCTTTCGGGGTCCCATGCCAAGCGGCCGCCCTGCTGCATTGGGAACACAGGAGGTTGTTTGCTCGGCACAGGTACCACTCAGGGAACACTTTGCATTTTCCCCCAATGAATGCAAAGCATTCTCTGATTGGATGAGATGGAGAGGCGGGGCGGTGACACCTCAATCTCCACCTTGTCCAAGGCCAAGCAGAGAACATTTTGCATTCATTGAAAAAAAAAAAAGCAAAGTTTTCACTGAATGGAGCCCATTCCAAGCGAGAATCCTCCTGTGTTCACTAAGCAGCAGGACAGCCGGCATGGAACCCGGAAGCCGGCACTAATCACTATAGTATTGGTGCCCACTACAGTGACTTCTCTACCTTTACCTCTACTTCGTCCTCCACTGCCTCCACCCACCCACCAACTCGCTGCCCAGGAGATCGCCAATCCCTTCAAGCATACGATTCCTGAGGAGATCTTCACTGTACAGATACAATTATTACTCCCCTCATTCAACCTGCCATTATAGACCAGGCTGATAAACTTTTCTCTCCATTGGCCTCCATTCAGTGTCCTCCATCCCTCTGCCAATCCCTCCATTGGCCTCCATTCAGTGTCCTCCACCCCTCTCTGCCAATCCCTCCACTGACCTCCATTCAGTGTCCACCACCCCTCTCTAGCAATCCCTCCACTGGCCTCCATTCAGTGTCCACCACCCCTCTCTACCAATCCCTCCACTGGTCACCATTCAGTGTCCTCCACCCCTCTCTACCAATCCCTCCACTGGCCTCCATTCAGTGTCCACCACCCCTCTCTACCAATCCCTCCACTGGTCACCATTCAGTGTCCTCCACCCCTCTCTACCAATCCCTCCACTGGCCTCCATTCAGTGTCCTCCACCCCTCTCCGCCAATCCCTCCACTGGCCTCCATTCAGTGTCCTCCACCCCTCTCTACCAATCCCTCCACTGGTCACCATTCAGTGTCCTCCACCCCTCTCTACCAATCCCTCCACTGGCCTCCATTCAGTGTCCTCCACCCCTCTCTGCCAATCCCTCCACTGGTCTCCATTCAGTGTCCTCCACCCCTCTCTACCAATCCCTCCACTGGCCTCCATTCAGTGTCCACCACCCCCCTCTACCAATCCCTCCACTGGCCTCCATTCAGTGTCCTCCACCCCTCTCTGCCAATCCCTCCACTGGTCTCCATTCAGTGTCCTCCACCCCTCTCTGCCAATCCCTCCACTGATCTCCATTCAGTGTCCTCCACCCCTCTCTACCAATCCCTCCACTGGCCTCCATTCAGTGTCCTCCACCCCTCTCTGCCAATCCCTCCACTGGCCTCCATTCAGTGTCCTCCACCCCTCTCTGCCAATCCCTCCACTGGTCTCCATTCAGTGTCCTCCACCCCTCTCTGCCAATCCCTCCATTGGCCTCCATTCAGTGTCCTCCACCCCTCTCTGCCAATCCCTCCATTGGCTTCCATTCAGTTTCCTCCACCCCTCTCTGCCAAACCCTCCACTGGCCTCCATTCAGTGTCCTCCACCCCTCTCTGCCAATCTCTCCATTGGCTTCCATTCAGTGTCCTCCACCCCTCTCTGCCAATCTCTCCACTGGTCTCCATTCAGTTTCCTCCACCCCTCTCTGCCAATCCCTCCACTGGCCTCCATTCAGTGTCCTCCACCCCTCTCTGACAATCTCTCCATTGGCTTCCATTCAGTGTCCTCCACCCCTCTCTGCCAATCTCTCCACTGGCCTCCATTCAGTGTCCTCCACCCCTCTCTGCCAATCTCTCCATTGGCTTCCATTCAGTTTCCTCCACCCCTCTCTGCCAATCCCTCCACTGGCCTCCATTCAGTGTCCTCCATCCCTCTCTGCCAATCTCTCCATTGACTTCCATTCAGTGTCCACCACCCCTCTCTGCCAATCTCTCCATTGGCTTCCATTCAGTTTCCTCCACCCCTCTCTGCCAATCCCTCTATTGGCCTCCATTCAGTGTCCTCCACACCTCTCTGCCAATCCCTCCACTGGCCTCCATCCAGTGTTCTCCACCCCTCTGTCAATCCCTCCATTGGCCTCCATTCATTGTCCTCCACCCCTCTGCCAATCCCTCCATTGGCTTCCATTCAGTGTCCTCCACCCCTCTCTGCCAATCTCTCCATTGGCTTCCGTTCAGTGTCCTCCACCCCTCTCTACCAATCCCTCCACTGGCTTCCATTCAGTGTCCTCCACCCCTCTCTGCCAATCCCTGCACTGGCCTCCATTCAGTGTCCTCCACCCCTCTCTGCCAATTCCTGCACTGGCCTCCATTCAGTGTCCTCCACCCCTCTCTGCCAATCCCTGCACTGGCCTCCATTCAGTGTTCTCCACCCCTCTCTGCGAATCTCTCCATTGGCCTCCATTCAGTGTTCTCCACCCCTCTCTGCCAATCTCTCCATTGGCTTCCATTCAGTGTCCTCCACCCCTCTCTGCCAATCCCTCCACTGGCCTCCATTCAGTGTCCTCCACCCCTCTGCCAATCCCTCCATTGGCTTCCATTCAGTGTCCTCCACCCCTCTCTGCCAATCCCTGCACTGGCCTCCATTCAGTGTCCTCCACCCCTCTCTGCCAATCTCTCCATTGGCTTCCATTCAGTGTCCTCCACCCCTCTCTGCCAATCTCTCCATTGGCTTCCATTCAGTGTCCTCCATCCCTCTCTGCCAATCCCTGCACTGGCCTCCATTCAGTGTCCTCCACCCCTCTCTGCCAATCCCTCCATTGGCTTCCATTCAGTGTCCTCCACCCCTATCTGCCAATCTCTCCATTGGCTTCCATTCAGTGTCCTCCACCCCTCTCTGCCAATCTCTCCATTGGCTTCCATTCAGTGTCCTCCACCCCTCTCTGCCAATCCCTGCACTGGCCTCCATTCAGTGTTCTCCACCCCTCTCTGCCAATCTCTCCATTGGCCTCCATTCAGTGTCCTCCACCCCTCTCTGCCAATCTCTCCATTGGCTTCCATTCAGTGTCCTCCATCCCTCTCTGCTAATCCCTGCACTGGCTTCCATTCAGTGCCCTCCACCCCTCTCTGCCAATCCCTCCACTGGCCTCCATTCAGTGTCCTCCACCCCTCTGCCAATCCCTCCATTGGCTTCCATTCAGTGTCCTCCACCCCTCTCTGCCAATCCCTGCACTGGCCTCCATTCAGTGTCCTCCACCCCTCTCTGCCAATCTCTCCATTGGCTTCCATTCAGTGTCCTCCACCCCTCTCTGCCAATCTCTCCATTGGCTTCCATTCAGTGTCCTCCACCCCTCTCTGCCAATCCCTGCTCTGGCCTCCATTCAGTGTTCTCCACCCCTCTCTGCCAATCTCTCCATTGGCCTCCATTCAGTGTCCTCCACCCCTCTCTGCCAATCTCTCCATTGGCTTCCATTCAGTGTCCTCCACCCCTCTCTGCCAATCCCTGCACTGGCCTCCATTCAGTGTCCTCCACCCCTCTCTGCCAATCTCTCCATTGGCTTCCATTCAGTGTCCTCCACCCCTGTCTGCCAATCTCTCCATTGGCTTCCATTCAGTGTCCTCCATCCCTCTCTGCCAATCCCTGCACTTGCCTCCATTCAGTGTCCTCCACCCCTCTCTGCCAATCCCTCCATTGGCTTCCATTCAGTGTCCTCCACCCCTATCTGCCAATCCCTCCATTGGCCTCCATTCAGTGTCCTTCACCCCTCTCTGCCAATCCCTCCATTGGCCTCCATTCAGTGTCCTCCACCCCTCTCTGCCAATCCCTCCATTGGCCTCCATTCAGTGTCCTCCACCCCTCTCTGCCAATCCCTCCATTGGCCTCCATTCAGTGTCCTCCACCCCTATCTGCCACTCATCCAACTAATTAAATTCAAAATACAGTAAAACTCTTGGATTGGGAGCATAATTCGTTCCGGAAACATGCTTGTAATCCAAAGCACTTGTATATCAAAGCGAGTTTCTCCATCAGAAAAAAGAAACTCAGATGATTCGTTCCACAACCATTTATTCATAAATCCTTCAGTTTATAGTCCATATAAAAAGATTGTAGCGATGTGATTGGTTGTGTGACCATAAAATGTCCTCCACAGATTGAAGCCTCCACATGGGGATTAGAAGCAAAATCCAGCAGGAGCTCCAGAGTATTAGGCCCCTTTCACACTGGGGTGGTGGGTGCGGTGGCGGTATAGCGCCGCTATTTTTAGTGGCGCTATACCATCAGAATTGCGGCGGTATTCGGCCACTAGCGGTGCGGTTTTAACCCCCGCTAGCGGCCGAAAAAGGGTTAATACCCTTTTATTATTTTATTATTATTATTTATTGTACTGGGCTTGGCTCCCAGTCTGTCATGTCAGCTGATGACTTCTTGTGCTTTTTGCTTGTTCTGGTTGATTGCTCCGTGCCTCCGAAACGCGTTGGATGCTCTATGTGATTTTTTTTATTGTATTCGAGTATGTATAAACAAGTATATTGTATTGTTTTTAATATTTTCATCCATTCTTACATGTAAAAAAGTTTTTAATATACAGTGGTACCTTGTATTACGAGCATAATTAGTTCCAGAACCATGCTTGTAATCCAAAGCAAGTTTCCCCATAGGATATAATGGAAACTCAGATAATCCGTTCCAGTGGCACTGCATGTAATCAAAGGAGGGGGGGGGGGGCGCCGGAGACATTCAGAAACACTCGGAGAGCACTCAGAGCCGCTCAAGTGCACTCGGAGAGGCTCGAAAACACTCTGGAACGGAGTATTTGCGAGTATTTCCGAGTGTTTCCGAACGGCTCCGAGTGTCACCGGCGCCCCCGCACCTCTGGCCAAATGCGGTACTGCACACCCCAGAGGCTTGAATCCTGCTCGTTTTGGGAGACAACGTTTGCAAAGCGAGTCGGGATTAAAAAAATAAAATAATAGCTTGTATTGCGAAACGCTCGTAAGCCACGTTACTCGCAATCCCAGGTGTTTACTGTACTCTTATGCGATTACAATAAAGTTTATACTATTTTTAGACAAACACACTTTTTTCCAGCCATTAAAGTCCCATTTTATGGGGGATTCTCTTTGCTATATATAGTGCTGGTTCTCTGGGTCTCTGTGCTTCTCTATGCAATGCAGGCAGATCATGGCTGGTGGGAGGGGGCTGTATATAGAACACATCGCAGCACCCCATCCTCAGTATCTCCTCTCCAGAGCCCTCAGTCCCGATGTAAAAAGTGGGACTGGATCTCGGGAGGAGTTATGCAAATATCAAAATGCCTTGATGGGTGGGTGTCAGTCTGGAGGCGTGGCCTTTTCCTTGACAAGCTGTATTTTTGCATGCAGACCGCCCACATGGGATGCTGAAAGAACTGCAGTCAATAAATAAAAGGGCCAGGGGCAGTCAAGGCTGGGGAGGGAAGGGGCGGGGCTCTATCTGACTGGCTGCAGCTTCTAATGCACATGGTGAGGAGCTCTCAGTGTGCAGTGGAATCAGAGGAAGCCATTTCAGTCCAGGAGAGGAGCCGCTACACCTGTGGGGGGGGGGGAGGGGGGAGTTCTGCTTTAACTACGGCTACATCATCACTCTTCTAATAATATTCCATCGCTCCTTTCCAGCCAGAGACTGGGGGAGGGGCAGAGAGGCGGGGCACTGGCAAGCTGATGAGCTGCTAAATGCATCTTTTCCCAGGGCCGGTGCCAAGGCTGATACAGAGCGATGTGCCATGTCTGGGAATGTGCGCCCAGAGCCGCCATTACCGCGCAATAAAATAAAAATTGTCATTAAAGCTCACCGGATACATTTCTAGAACTTCACACCCGGACGTTACATTGTTTCAAAAAATCTCTATACTAGTGAATACAATATATCCGTTATTATATAGGGCTGACCTATGTCACATGATCGCTTTACAGAGTTCATACAGCCAATCACGTTTGTCGGTTGCTGATAATTGATTTGGCTCCAGTTTTCGGAAATTAACCCCTTCCCGCCTGTGGGCAAAACAAATCTTAAAGTGGAGTTCCACCTTTAAAAAAATAAATATAAAATACACGAAAATCCTGCAAAAAAAAATAAAAAATAAAAAAAATTTTACTTACCAGAAATGGCGGTTGCTATGCGGAAGTCCCTAATCTGCCTCTTCCTAGTCCTCAGCAGGTCTTCTCCCTCGTCCTCCTCGCGGTGTCTTCTGGTGAATGGGGCGCGCTGCCTTCTGGGAACTGTGTGTATCCCAGAGAGCAGCCGCCCATTCCTACAGCGCCGCGCCACTCGCGCATGCGCAGTAGGAAACGGGCAGTGAAGCCGTAAGGCGGCGCCGGGACCTGCCAGGATCGAGGGGTCGGCCTCGGGGGGAACCGACATCGCGGGCGCCTAGGACAGGTAAGTGTCCTTATTAAAAGTCAGCAGCTACAGGGTTTGTATCTGCTGACTTTAAAAAAATAAATAAATCGTGGGTGGAATCCCCCTTCAAAGAGGAAGTAAACCCTGATGGTTTCCCTGCAAAGGTAAAGCATAATGGGCTAGTATGCATCGCATCGCATAGCCCATTATGTCTCACTTACCTGCAGGAGAAGCCCACGATGTCCCGGTCTTCCTTGCTAGTAGCGAGTGTCCATTCTTCACCCCTCTTCTTCCGGGGTCAGTGAACTCTGGGCTCTGTGACCGGCCGGAGTCGCATGATGGCGCGTGACGTCACTCCCGTGCATGCGCGTGGGAGCCGCCACTTACGGCATGACCCCATTCATAAAACGGCACGTTTTTATTTTTATTTTTTCTCTTAGCCTTCATACTTGATTATCACATAAGAAATTGTCACTAGAGATTAGGATTTTTTTTTTTCTCTATGGAATTTATGTTAGCACTAGGACTGGGGATGTTCCTCTTCTATTTTCTTCCCCCCCCCCCCCCCATTAGGCTGAGATGTTCGGCCTTCATACTTTATTATCACATAAGTAATTGTCACTGGTGATTAGATACATTTTATTTATTTATTTTTATTTATTTTTTTCCCTTCACCAGAGATTAGATATTTTCTTTAAGGCCCCCTTCACACTGGGGCGGGAAGGTGCGCTGTGGGTATAGCGGCGCTATTTTTACCTTTGTTTTTACCGCGGTATTTGGCCGCTAGCGGGGTGAATTTAACCCCCGCTAGCGGCCGAAAAAGGGTTAATACCGCCTGTAATGCACCTCTGCAAAGGCGCATTGCGGGCGGTATTACCGCGGTCTCCCATTGCTTTCAATGGGCAGCAGCGGTAAAGGAGCGGTGAACACACCGCTCCTTCACCGCTGTAAAGATGCGGCTAGCAGGACTTTTGGAGCGGTCCTGCTAGCGCACCGCTTCAGTGTGAAAGCCTTCGGGCTTTCACACTGAAGACTGCAGGGCACGTTTTTTTTCAGGCGGTATAGCAGCGCTATTATTAGCGCTAAACTGCCTGAAAAACGTGTCAGTGTGAAAGGGGCCTAACACTAAGGCCTCATTGCCCACGGACGTTTTTACAGCCGCGTTTTTGAGCGTTTTTTACAGCTTAAAAACGCCTGTCCATGTTAGTCTATAGCTTCATGCCCACCTAGGCATTTTTAAGCTGTAAAAAAAAAACAGGACCAGTGCGTTCCTCAGCGTCGGGCATAAAAAAATGCGAAGCGTCAAAAAACGCGCAAAAACGCAGCGATTGCGTTTTTGAGCTCCAACTTTTTTTTTTTTTTCGAAAAAATAAATAAAAATTATACAATAACAATGACAGGCGTTTTTAAGCTGTAAAAAACGTGGCTGTAAAAACATCCGTGGGCATGAGGTCTAATACTGAGGTCTTACCTCTTTTCTTTTATTTATTTATTTTTCTCCCATTAGGCTGAGAAGCTCATCCTAAACTTCATACTTTATTTTTACATAAAAAATTGTCACAGGTGATTAGATAATTCCCCCCCCCCCCCCTCTTTCTCTTTCCTTTCTCTCTATTCCTCTTTCTAAAGCCACTCTGTAGACTCCTCTAAGGCCCCTTTCACACTGACACGTTTTTCAGGCGTGCCCTGCAGTCTTCAGTGTGAAAGCCCAAAGGCTTTCACACTGAAGCGGTGCGCTAGCAGGACCGCTCCAAAAGTCCTGCTAGTCGCATCTTTACGGCGGTGAAGGAGCGGTGTGTTCACCGCTCCTTTACCGCGGCTGCCCATTGAAATCAATGGGACACCGCGGTAATACCGCCCGCAAACCGCGGCAATAGCCGCGGTTTGTGGGCGGTATTAACCCTTTTTCGTCCGCTAGTGGGGGTTAAATTCACCCCGCTAGAGGCCGCAAACCGCGGTAAAGACGGTATAGCGGCGCTGAAAAACGCGCCGCTATACCGCCGCCGCACCTGCCCGCCCCAGTGTGAAAGGGGCCTAACAAGTAGGGTTAGAATATGGAGGCTATTAGGTTGGGCATATTTTATATGGGATAACTAGACCTTTTTTATGGTACAACATTTATTAATGATATAGGTCTACAGGTAGGGGACGAATTGAGACAGAGGAAATGTTTTTTTATGTATATATGTCTTAGTATTTATGTACAAATGTAAGTAATGAATGTTGGAAAACGAATAAAGAAAATTTATACTAAATAAAACGGCACGCTCAGAGCCGGTTCACACAGAAGCCACTCAGCCGCCTGACAAGTCACGTTCCGCTCTATTCAATGGAACCGTTCTAATAGGAGCGACGCAAGCCGCTCCGACTTAGAAAAAGGTTCTTGTACGACTTTGGGGGGCGACTCGGGGCGACTTCCCAGTGTGGACCGGCTCTCAGTGCGCCGCAGACATCGGTACAGTCTTTTTTGCAAATATCTCCTAAACCGTGTAGGTTAGGGAGATATTGCAGGCACCTACAGGTAAGCCTTAAAGGGGTTGTAAAGGTAAGGCATTCTATGGAAAAAAAACACTAAAAAAAGAAAACAAATGCAGTCGCCACATCTAATGATATAACATTTTGGGTATAATACCGCTTTAATTTCACTTTCCTCATTGACTCCAATGCAATTAAAGGATTTTTGCCGTAACATGTCACGGTCGGCCCCCGGGCTCAGTCTTGGCTGTTTCCTCTCAATGTTGGACATTTGGAAGCCGGATTTGTGTGAAGTACATCGGCGTTGTCTTATGAAGGAGCTGGAAGTGATTTTTCATCGGTGTGGGTACAAGCGGAGGATGTGGGTCGTCCCCCCCCGGGGCATTTCAAATATGTCCAGCTGTCAGGGGCTCCGATGTACAGAGTGTTGTCAGATGGATGGCAGAGAATTAGAGCGATGGGTGGGGCTGTACTGGGAGAACTGGGATAATCCCATCTCTGCACCGCACACAACTGGACCCTGACCTACATCTAACTTCATAGTGGAACTACAAGTCCCAGCACTCCCCATGAAACGCTTACTTCATACAAACGTTACAGTGCACCTTGTGGAACTACAAGTCCCAGCACTCCCCATGACACGCTCACTTCATACCAACCTCATAGTGCACCTTGTGGAACTACAAGTCCCAACACTCCCTATGACACGCTCACTTCATACCAACGTCATAGTGCACCTTGTGGAACTACAAGTCCCAGCACTCCCCATGACACGCTCACTTCATACAAACCTCATAGTGCACCTTGTGGAACTACAAGTCCCAGCACTCCCCATGACACGCTCACTTCATACAAACCTCATAGTGCACCTTGTGGAACTACAAGTCCCAGCACTCCCCATGACACGCTCACTTCATACCAACGTCATAGTGCACCCTGTGGAACTACAAGTCCCAGCACTCCCCATGACACGCTCACTTCATACCAACGTCATAGTGCACCTTGTGGAACTACAAGTCCCAGCACTCCCCATGACACGCTCACTTCATACAAACCTCATAGTGCACCTTGTGGAACTACAAGTCCCAGCACTCCCCATGACACGCTCACTTCATACCAACCTCATAGTGCACCTTGTGGAACTACAAGTCCCAGCACTCCCCATGACACGCTCACTTCATACCAACGTCATAGTGCACCTTGTGGAACTACAAGTCCCAGCACTCCCCATGACACGCTCACTTCATACAAACCTCATAGTGCACCCTGTGGAACTACAAGTCCCAGCACTCCTCATGACACGCTCACTTCATACAAACCTCATAGTGCACCCTGTGGAACTACAAGTCCCAGCACTCCCCATGACACGCTCACTTCATACAAACCTCATAGTGCACCTTGTGGAACTACAAGTCCCAACACTCCCCATGACACGCTTACTTCATACCAACGTCATAGTGCACCTTGTGGAACTACAAGTCCCAGCACTCCCCATGACACGCTCACTTCATACAAACCTCATAGTGCACCTTGTGGAACTACAAGTCCCAGCACTCCCCATGACACGCTCACTTCATACCAACGTCATAGTGCACCCTGTGGAACTACAAGTCCCAGCACTCCCCATAACACGCTCACTTCATACCAACGTCATAGTGCACCCTGTGGAACTACAAGTCCCAGCACTCCCCATGACACGCTCACTTCATACCAACGTCATAGTGCACCCTGTGGAACTACAAGTCCCAGCACTCCCCATGACACGCTCACTTCATACCAACGTCATAGTGCACCCTGTGGAACTACAAGTCCCAGCACTCCCCATGAAACGCTCACTTCATACCAACGTCATAGTGCACCCTGTGGAACTACAAGTCCCAGCACTCCCCATGACACGCTCACTTCATACCAACGTCACAGTGCACCTTGTGGAACTACAAGTCCCAGCACTCCCCATGACACGCTCACTTCATACAAACGTTACAGTGCACCTTGTGGAACTACAAGTCCCAGCACTCCCCATGACACGCTCACTTCATACCAACGTCATAGTGCACCCTGTAGAACTACAAGTCCCAGCACTCCTCATGACACGCTCACTTCATACCAACCTCATAGTGCACCCTGTGGAACTACAAGTCCCAGCACTCCCCATGACACGCTCACTTCATACAAACCTCATAGTGCACCCTGTGGAACTACAAGTCCCAGCACTCCCCACGACACGCTCACTTCATACCAACGTCATAGTGCACCCTGTGGAACTACAAGTCCCAGCACTCCCCATGACACGCTCACTTCATACCAACGTCATAGTGCACCCTGTGGAACTACAAGTCCCAGCACTCCCCATGAAACGCTCACTTCATACCAACGTCACAGTGCACCTTGTGGAACTACAAGTCCCAGCACTCCCCATGACACGCTCACTTCATACCAACGTCATAGTGCACCCTGTGGGACTACAAGTCCCAGCACTCCCCATGACACGCTCACTTCATACCAACCTCACAGTGCACCTTGTGGAACTACAAGTCCCAGCACTCCCCATGACACGCTCACTTCATACAAACCTCATAGTGCACCCTGTGGAACTACAAGTCCCAGCACTCCCCATGACACGCTCACTTCATACAAACCTCATAGTGCACCCTGTGGAACTACAAGTCCCAGCACTCCCCATGACACGCTCACTTCATACCAACGTCATAGTGCACCCTGTGGAACTACAAGTCCCAGCACTCCCCATGAAACGCTCACATCATACCAACGTCATAGTGCACCCTGTGGAACTACAAGTCCCAGCACTCCCCATGACACGCTCACTTCATACCAACGTCACAGTGCACCTTGTGGAACTACAAGTCCCAGCACTCCCCATGACACGCTCACTTCATACAAACGTTACAGTGCACCTTGTGGAACTACAAGTCCCAGCACTCCCCATGACACGCTCACTTCATACAAACCTCATAGTGCACCCTGTGGAACTACAAGTCCCAGCACTCCCCATGACACGCTCACTTCATACAAACCTCATAGTGCACCCTGTGGAACTACAAGTCCCAGCACTCCCCACGAAACGCTCACTTCATACCAACATCATAGTCACCCTGTGGAACTACAAGTCCCAGCACTCCCCATGAAACGCTCACTTCATACCAACGTCACAGTGCACCTTGTGGAACTACAAGTCCCATCACTCCCCATGACACGCTCACTTCATACCAACCTCACAGTGCACCCTGTGGAACTACAAGTCCCAGCACTCCCCATGACACGCTCACTTCATACAAACCTCATAGTGCACCCTGTGGAACTACAAGTCCCAGCACTCCCCATGACACGCTCACTTCATACCAACGTCATAGTGCACCCTGTGGAACTACAAGTCCCAGCACTCCCCATGAAACGCTCACTTCATACCAACGTCATAGTGCACCCTGTGGAACTACAAGTCCCAGCACTCCCCATGAAACGCTCACTTCATACCAACCTCACAGTGCACCTTGTGGAACTACAAGTCCCAGCACTCCCCATGACACGCTCACTTCATACCAACCTCACAGTGCACCTTGTGGAACTACAAGTCCCAGCACTCCCCATGACACGCTCACTTCATACAAACCTCATAGTGCACCTTGTGGAACTACAAGTCCCAGCACTCCTCATGAAACGCTCACCTCATACCAACGTCATAGTGCACCCTGTGGAACTACAAGTCCCAGCACTCCCCATGACACGCTCACTTCATACCAACGTCACAGTGCACCTTGTGGAACTACAAGTCCCAGCACTCCCCATGACACGCTCACTTCATACCAACGTCATAGTGCACCCTGTGGAACTACAAGTCCCAGCACTCCCAATGACACGCTCACTTCATACCAACGTCATAGTGCACCCTGTGGAACTACAAGTCCCAGCACTCCCCATGACACGCTCACTTCATACCAACGTCATAGTGCACCCTGTGGAACTACAAGTCCCAGCACTCCCCATGACACGCTCACTTCATACCAACGTCATAGTGCACCCTGTGGAACTACAAGTCCCAGCCCTCCCCATGACACGCTCACTTCATACCAACGTCATAGTGCACCCTGTGGAACTACAAGTCCCAGCACTCCCCATGACACGCTCACTTCATACCAACCTCATAGTGCACCCTGTGGAACTACAAGTCCCAGCACTCCCCATGAAACGCTCACATCATACCAACGTCATAGTGCACCCTGTGGAACTACAAGTCCCAGCACTCCCCATGACACGCTCACTTCATACAAACCTCATAGTGCACCCTGTGGAACTACAAGTCCCAGCACTCCCCATGACACGCTCACTTCATACAAACCTCATAGTGCACCCTGTGGAACTACAAGTCCCAGCACTCCCCATGACACGCTCACTTCATACAAACCTCATAGTGCACCCTGTGGAACTACAAGTCCCAGCACTCCTCATGAAACGCTCACTTCATACCAACGTCATAGTGCACCCTGTGGAACTACAAGTCCCAGCACTCCCCATGACACGCTCACTTCATACCAACGTCACAGTGCACCTTGTGGAACTACAAGTCCCAGCACTCCCCATGACACGCTCACTTCATACCAACGTCATAGTGCACCCTGTGGAACTACAAGTCCCAGCACTCCCCATGACACGCTCACTTCATACCAACCTCATAGTGCACCCTGTGGAACTACAAGTCCCAGCACTCCCCATGACACGCTCACTTCATACCAACGTCATAGTGCACCCTGTGGAACTACAAGTCCCAGCACTCCCCATGACACGCTCACTTCATACCAACGTCATAGTGCACCCTGTGGAACTACAAGTCCCAGCACTCCCCATGACACGCTCACTTCATACCAACGTCATAGTGCACCCTGTGAAAGTACAAGTCCCAGCACTCCCAATGACACGCTCACTTCATACCAACCTCACAGTGCACCCTGTGGAACTACAAGTCCCAGCACTCCCCATGAAACGCTCACTTCATACCAACGTCATAGTGCACCCTGTGAAAGTACAAGTCCCAGCACTCCCAATGACACGCTCACTTCATACCAACCTCACAGTGCACCCTGTGGAACTACAAGTCCCAGCACTCCCCATGACACGCTCACGTCATACCAACGTCATAGTGTACCTTGTGGAACTACAAGTCCCAGCACTCCCCATGACACGCTCACTTCATACCAACGTCATAGTGCACCTTGTGGAACTACAAGTCCCAGCACTCCCCATGACACGCTCACGTCATACCAACGTCATAGTGCACCTTGTGGAACTACAAGTCCCAGCACTCCCCATGACACGCTCACTTCATACAAACCTCATAGTGCACCCTGTGGAACTACAAGTCCCAGCACTCCCCATGACACGCTCACGTCATACCAACGTCATAGTGCACCCTGTGGAACTACAAGTCCCAGCACTCCTCATGACACGCTCACTTCATACAAACCTCATAGTGCACCCTGTGGAACTACAAGTCCCAGCACTCCCCATGACACGCTCACGTCATACCAACGTCATAGTGCACCTTGTGGAACTACAAGTCCCAGCACTCCCCATGACACGCTCACTTCATACAAACCTCATAGTGCACCCTGTGGAACTACAAGTCCCAGCACTCCCCATGACACGCTCACGTCATACCAACGTCATAGTGCACCTTGTGGAACTACAAGTCCCAGCACTCCCCATGACACGCTCACGTCATACCAACGTCATAGTGCACCTTGTGGAACTACAAGTCCCAGCACTCCCCATGACACGCTCACTTCATACAAACCTCATAGTGCACCCTGTGGAACTACAAGTCCCAGCACTCCCCATGACACGCTCACTTCATACCAACGTCATAGTGCACCTTGTGGAACTACAAGTCCCAGCACTCCCTATGAAACGCTCACTTCATACCAACCTCATAGTGCACCCTGTGGAACTACAAGTCCCAGCACTCCCCATGACACGCTCACTTCATACAAACCTCATAGTGCACCCTGTGGAACTACAAGTCCCAGCACTCCCCATGACACGCTCACTTCATAGCAACCTCACAGTGCACCTTGTGGAACTACAAGTCCCAGCACTCCCCATGACACGCTTACTTCATACCAACGTCATAGTGCACCTTGTGGAACTACAAGTCCCAGCACTCCCCATGACACGCTCACTTCATACCAACGTCATAGTGCACCCTGTGGAACTACAAGTCCCAGCACTCCCCATGAAACGCTCACATCATACCAACGTCATAGTGCACCCTGTGGAACTACAAGTCCCAGCACTCCCCATGACACGCTCACTTCATACAAACGTTACAGTGCACCCTGTAGAACTACAAGTCCCAGCACTCCCCATGACACGCTCACTTCATACCAACGTCATAGTGCACCCTGTATAACTACAAGTCCCAGCCCTCCCCATGACACGCTCACTTCATACCAACGTCATAGTGCACCCTGTGGAACTACAAGTCCCAGCACTCCCCACGACACGCTCACTTCATACAAACCTCATAGTGCACCCTGTGGAACTACAAGTCCCAGCACTCCCCATGAAACGCTCACATCATACCAACGTCATAGTGCACCCTGTGGAACTACAAGTCCCAGCACTCCCCATGACACGCTCACTTCATACAAACCTCATAGTGCACCCTGTGGAACTACAAGTCCCAGCACTCCCCATGACACGCTCACTTCATACAAACCTCATAGTGCACCCTGTGGAACTACAAGTCCCAGCACTCCCCATGACACGCTCACTTCATACAAACCTCATAGTGCACCCTGTGGAACTACAAGTCCCAGCACTCCTCATGAAACGCTCACTTCATACCAACGTCATAGTGCACCCTGTGGAACTACAAGTCCCAGCACTCCCCATGACACGCTCACTTCATACCAACGTCACAGTGCACCTTGTGGAACTACAAGTCCCAGCACTCCCCATGACACGCTCACTTCATACCAACGTCATAGTGCACCCTGTGGAACTACAAGTCCCAGCACTCCCCATGACACGCTCACTTCATACCAACCTCATAGTGCACCCTGTGGAACTACAAGTCCCAGCACTCCCCATGACACGCTCACTTCATACCAACGTCATAGTGCACCCTGTGGAACTACAAGTCCCAGCACTCCCCATGACACGCTCACTTCATACCAACGTCATAGTGCACCCTGTAGAACTACAAGTCCCAGCACTCCCCATGAAACGCTCACTTCATACCAACGTCATAGTGCACCCTGTGAAACTACAAGTCCCAGCACTCCCAATGACACGCTCACTTCATACCAACGTCACAGTGCACCCTGTGGAACTACAAGTCCCAGCACTCCCCATGACACGCTCACGTCATACCAACGTCATAGTGTACCTTGTGGAACTACAAGTCCCAGCACTCCCCATGACACGCTCACTTCATACCAACGTCATAGTGCACCTTGTGGAACTACAAGTCCCAGCACTCCCCATGACACGCTCACGTCATACCAACGTCATAGTGCACCTTGTGGAACTACAAGTCCCAGCACTCCCCATGACACGCTCACTTCATACAAACCTCATAGTGCACCCTGTGGAACTACAAGTCCCAGCACTCCCCATGACACGCTCACGTCATACCAACGTCATAGTGCACCCTGTGGAACTACAAGTCCCAGCACTCCTCATGACACGCTCACTTCATACAAACCTCATAGTGCACCCTGTGGAACTACAAGTCCCAGCACTCCCCATGACACGCTCACGTCATACCAACGTCATAGTGCACCTTGTGGAACTACAAGTCCCAGCACTCCCCATGACACGCTCACTTCATACAAACCTCATAGTGCACCCTGTGGAACTACAAGTCCCAGCACTCCCCATGACACGCTCACTTCATAGCAACCTCACAGTGCACCTTGTGGAACTACAAGTCCCAGCACTCCCCATGACACGCTTACTTCATACCAACGTCATAGTGCACCTTGTGGAACTACAAGTCCCAGCACTCCCCATGACACGCTCACTTCATACCAACGTCATAGTGCACCCTGTGGAACTACAAGTCCCAGCACTCCCCATGAAACGCTCACATCATACCAACGTCATAGTGCACCCTGTGGAACTACAAGTCCCAGCACTCCCCATGACACGCTCACTTCATACAAACGTTACAGTGCACCCTGTAGAACTACAAGTCCCAGCACTCCCCATGACACGCTCACTTCATACCAACGTCATAGTGCACCCTGTATAACTACAAGTCCCAGCCCTCCCCATGACACGCTCACTTCATACCAACGTCATAGTGCACCCTGTGGAACTACAAGTCCCAGCACTCCCCACGACACGCTCACTTCATACAAACCTCATAGTGCACCCTGTGGAACTACAAGTCCCAGCACTCCCCATGAAACGCTCACATCATACCAACGTCATAGTGCACCCTGTGGAACTACAAGTCCCAGCACTCCCCATGACACGCTCACTTCATACAAACCTCATAGTGCACCCTGTGGAACTACAAGTCCCAGCACTCCCCATGACACGCTCACTTCATACAAACCTCATAGTGCACCCTGTGGAACTACAAGTCCCAGCACTCCCCATGACACGCTCACTTCATACAAACCTCATAGTGCACCCTGTGGAACTACAAGTCCCAGCACTCCTCATGAAACGCTCACTTCATACCAACGTCATAGTGCACCCTGTGGAACTACAAGTCCCAGCACTCCCCATGACACGCTCACTTCATACCAACGTCACAGTGCACCTTGTGGAACTACAAGTCCCAGCACTCCCCATGACACGCTCACTTCATACCAACGTCATAGTGCACCCTGTGGAACTACAAGTCCCAGCACTCCCCATGACACGCTCACTTCATACCAACCTCATAGTGCACCCTGTGGAACTACAAGTCCCAGCACTCCCCATGACACGCTCACTTCATACCAACGTCATAGTGCACCCTGTGGAACTACAAGTCCCAGCACTCCCCATGACACGCTCACTTCATACCAACGTCATAGTGCACCCTGTAGAACTACAAGTCCCAGCACTCCCCATGAAACGCTCACTTCATACCAACGTCATAGTGCACCCTGTGAAACTACAAGTCCCAGCACTCCCAATGACACGCTCACTTCATACCAACGTCACAGTGCACCCTGTGGAACTACAAGTCCCAGCACTCCCCATGACACGCTCACGTCATACCAACGTCATAGTGTACCTTGTGGAACTACAAGTCCCAGCACTCCCCATGACACGCTCACTTCATACCAACGTCATAGTGCACCTTGTGGAACTACAAGTCCCAGCACTCCCCATGACACGCTCACGTCATACCAACGTCATAGTGCACCTTGTGGAACTACAAGTCCCAGCACTCCCCATGACACGCTCACTTCATACAAACCTCATAGTGCACCCTGTGGAACTACAAGTCCCAGCACTCCCCATGACACGCTCACGTCATACCAACGTCATAGTGCACCCTGTGGAACTACAAGTCCCAGCACTCCTCATGACACGCTCACTTCATACAAACCTCATAGTGCACCCTGTGGAACTACAAGTCCCAGCACTCCCCATGACACGCTCACGTCATACCAACGTCATAGTGCACCTTGTGGAACTACAAGTCCCAGCACTCCCCATGACACGCTCACTTCATACAAACCTCATAGTGCACCCTGTGGAACTACAAGTCCCAGCACTCCCCATGACACGCTCACGTCATACCAACGTCATAGTGCACCTTGTGGAACTACAAGTCCCAGCACTCCCCATGACACGCTCACTTCATACCAACGTCATAGTGCACCTTGTGGAACTACAAGTCCCAGCACTCCCCATGACACGCTCACTTCATACCAACGTCATAGTGCACCCTGTGAAACTACAAGTCCCAGCACTCCCAATGACACGCTCACTTCATACCAACGTCATAGTGCACCTTGTGGAACTACAAGTCCCAGCACTCCCCATGACACGCTCACTTCATACAAACCTCATAGTGCACCTTGTGGAACTACAAGTCCCAGCACTCCCCATGACACGCTCACTTCATACAAACCTCATAGTGCACCCTGTGGAACTACAAGTCCCAGCACTCCCCATGACACGCTCACTTCATACCAACGTCATAGTGCACCTTGTGGAACTACAAGTCCCAGCACTCCCTATGAAACGCTCACTTCATACCAACCTCATAGTGCACCCTGTGGAACTACAAGTCCCAGCACTCCCCATGACACGCTCACTTCATACAAACCTCATAGTGCACCTTGTGGAACTACAAGTCCCAGCACTCCCCATGACACGCTCACTTCATAGCAACCTCACAGTGCACCTTGTGGAACTACAAGTCCCAGCACTCCCCATGACACGCTTACTTCATACCAACGTCATAGTGCACCTTGTGGAACTACAAGTCCCAGCACTCCCCATGACACGCTCACTTCATACCAACGTCATAGTGCACCCTGTATAACTACAAGTCCCAGCCCTCCCCATGACACGCTCACTTCATACCAACGTCATAGTGCACCCTGTGGAACTACAAGTCCCAGCACTCCCCACGACACGCTCACTTCATACAAACCTCATAGTGCACCCTGTGGAACTACAAGTCCCAGCACTCCCCATGAAACGCTCACATCATACCAACGTCATAGTGCACCCTGTGGAACTACAAGTCCCAGCACTCCCCATGACACGCTCACTTCATACAAACCTCATAGTGCACCCTGTGGAACTACAAGTCCCAGCACTCCCCATGACACGCTCACTTCATACAAACCTCATAGTGCACCCTGTGGAACTACAAGTCCCAGCACTCCCCATGACACGCTCACTTCATACAAACCTCATAGTGCACCCTGTGGAACTACAAGTCCCAGCACTCCTCATGAAACGCTCACTTCATACCAACGTCATAGTGCACCCTGTGGAACTACAAGTCCCAGCACTCCCCATGACACGCTCACTTCATACCAACGTCACAGTGCACCTTGTGGAACTACAAGTCCCAGCACTCCCCATGACACGCTCACTTCATACCAACGTCATAGTGCACCCTGTGGAACTACAAGTCCCAGCACTCCCCATGACACGCTCACTTCATACCAACCTCATAGTGCACCCTGTGGAACTACAAGTCCCAGCACTCCCCATGACACGCTCACTTCATACCAACGTCATAGTGCACCCTGTGGAACTACAAGTCCCAGCACTCCCCATGACACGCTCACTTCATACCAACGTCATAGTGCACCCTGTAGAACTACAAGTCCCAGCACTCCCCATGAAACGCTCACTTCATACCAACGTCATAGTGCACCCTGTGAAACTACAAGTCCCAGCACTCCCAATGACACGCTCACTTCATACCAACGTCACAGTGCACCCTGTGGAACTACAAGTCCCAGCACTCCCCATGACACGCTCACGTCATACCAACGTCATAGTGTACCTTGTGGAACTACAAGTCCCAGCACTCCCCATGACACGCTCACTTCATACCAACGTCATAGTGCACCTTGTGGAACTACAAGTCCCAGCACTCCCCATGACACGCTCACGTCATACCAACGTCATAGTGCACCTTGTGGAACTACAAGTCCCAGCACTCCCCATGACACGCTCACTTCATACAAACCTCATAGTGCACCCTGTGGAACTACAAGTCCCAGCACTCCCCATGACACGCTCACGTCATACCAACGTCATAGTGCACCCTGTGGAACTACAAGTCCCAGCACTCCCCATGACACGCTCACTTCATACAAACCTCATAGTGCACCCTGTGGAACTACAAGTCCCAGCACTCCTCATGACACGCTCACTTCATACAAACCTCATAGTGCACCCTGTGGAACTACAAGTCCCAGCACTCCCCATGACACGCTCACGTCATACCAACGTCATAGTGCACCTTGTGGAACTACAAGTCCCAGCACTCCCCATGACACGCTCACTTCATACCAACGTCATAGTGCACCTTGTGGAACTACAAGTCCCAGCACTCCCCATGACACGCTCACGTCATACCAACGTCATAGTGCACCTTGTGGAACTACAAGTCCCAGCACTCCCCATGACACGCTCACTTCATACAAACCTCATAGTGCACCCTGTGGAACTACAAGTCCCAGCACTCCCCATGACACGCTCACTTCATACCAACGTCATAGTGCACCTTGTGGAACTACAAGTCCCAGCACTCCCTATGAAACGCTCACTTCATACCAACCTCATAGTGCACCCTGTGGAACTACAAGTCCCAGCACTCCCCATGACACGCTCACTTCATACAAACCTCATAGTGCACCCTGTGGAACTACAAGTCCCAGCACTCCCCATGACACGCTCACTTCATAGCAACCTCACAGTGCACCTTGTGGAACTACAAGTCCCAGCACTCCCCATGACACGCTTACTTCATACCAACGTCATAGTGCACCTTGTGGAACTACAAGTCCCAGCACTCCCCATGACACGCTCACGTCCCTTTCCATGCACACCGAGCGTTCGCTTCTGGCAGGAAAGGAGCCGCTTAGAAAATGTTGTAAAAGCCGCATTTTGCGCACACGTTTATACACATGAGCGCATTTATCTTTTCTACCCAAACACTCCCCTCTCCGGAACGCACTGAATTTAGGGCCGGTTCACACCACATGCAGTCCAGTGCGTTTTGTTTTTTTCTACATCAAAAACGCATGGAAAGTCGGTTATATGGCTTTCAATGGCAGAGTTCACACCAGTGCTTTCCAGTTCTAGAAAAAAAAAACTAGAACATGCTGCATTTTACCTGCACTGGACTGTACTGGCACCAAAAACGCACCGGAACACACATGTCCTTATTTAGGGCCGGTTCACATCATAGAAACAGTCCGGATGCGTTCCAGGTGCTTTTTTGCATGTGCGTTTTTGTTGCGTTCCAGTGCTTCCCCCCCTTTTTTTCTTAACCTTAAAGCGGAGCTCCACCCTAAAGTGGAACTTCCGCTCATCGGATTCCTCCCCCCCTCCGGTGCCACAATTGGCACCTTTCAGGGGGGAAGGGGGGACAGGATACCTGTCAAAGACAGGTATCCTTCCCCAGTTCCGGGAGTCCGGCAGCGGCCCGTGACGTAACCGCGGGGCTCCCTCCTCCTCCCTCCTCCTCTCCTGGCCGCCGGGCTTATAGGACAGAGGAGCGGGGCCTCGCGCATGTGCAGTAGGGTTCCTGGCGTGAAGCCGAAAGGCTACACTGCCGGGTTCCCTTACTCGCAATGGCGACGGAAGCACCCGACAGCCGATGGGAAACATCAGCTGCGGTGCCGACATCGAGGGACTGCAGGACAGGTAAGTGTCCCATTTATTAAAAGCCAGCAGCTGCAGTATGTGTAGCTGCTGGCTTTTATTTTTTTGCCCGAAACACCACTTTAAGCACTTCAGCCCCGGACCATTTTGGCTGGTTAAGGACCGGGCCACTTTTTGCGATTCGGCACTGCGTCGCTTTAACTGACAATTGCGCAGTCATGCGACGTGGCTCCCCAACAAAATTGATGTCCTTTTTTCCCCACAAATAGAGCTTTCTTTTGGTGGTATTTGATCACCTCTGCGGTTTTTACTTTTTGCGCAATAAACAAAAATAGAGCGACAATTTTGAAACAAATTCAATATTTTTTACTTTTTGCTATAATAAATATCCCGCAAAATATATATATATATATATATATATATATATATATATATAAAAAATTCTCAGTTTAGGCCGATACATACTGATTGATTATCTGGATGCCCACCCAGGATCACCAGGGATGGCCACCAGGTATGCCACCCATGATTACCACCAGGTATGTCAATCAATGCCCAATAGGGATGGCACTCAGTGCCCATCAGTGATGCCTGCCAGTGCCTCCTGATCAGTGCTGCCTAACAGTGCCATTTATCAGTGCCACCCATCAGTGCCTATCAGTGCCACTTATCAGTGCCCAGTGCCACCGATCAGTGGCCATCAGTGCCGCCTATGAGTTCCCATCAGTGCCACCTATCGGTGCCCAGTGCCACATATTAGTGCCATCTAGCAGTGTCACCCATCAGTGCCGCCTATGAGTGCACCTATGATAAAAATGATAGACCCTTAATTTCTTTGTAAGTGGGCAAACTTACACAATCTGGGAGACAATCATTATTTTCCGCACTGTATGGGACACCTGAAATTCTCAGAGCAGTAATAAACATTCCAGATTCCAGGCATTTGTGTCCCGTCCATCTGACCTCTCCCAGGACACTCGGATTCCTCGGGTTCCTGCCATCGCACAGATGGATGGAGCATCCCCACCATGGATAAATAGACACACATTTGGTCCTCACTGAGTCACCAACACAGAACATTCCTGACATGTCATGGCTGTCCCACATTCCCGGGTGCCATGATGTCGGTGTGCTTCTTATAGATTGCCTGGCATCCCATATGAGGAATGAGAGGTGGAAGACACACACAGCTTCTAGAAACGTTGTCAGGGACCATAGGCATGCGCACAGGGTGTGCCAGGTGTGCCTGGGCACACCCTAATCACCCCAACCACATTAGCATTATCGCCCTGTGTGCCAGCAGGAAGGTGGGAAAAATCTCCATCTTACGCACTTCTCTCTCACTGTGCTGGCAGGGAGAATGATCTCCCCGCTGGAGCCTGGCAGGGAGAATGATCTCCCCGCTGGAGCCTGGCAGGGAGAATGATCTCCCCGCTGGAGCCTGGCAGGGAGAATGATCTCCCCGCTGGAGCCTGGCAGGGAGAATGATCTCCCCACTGGAGCCTGGCAGGGAGAATGATCTCCCCGCTGGAGCCTGGCAGGGAGAATGATCTCCCTGCTCGAGCCATACCTATGAAGACACACATGTGCTTGAGCTTTAGGGTGCGCACACCTATGTCAGGGACAATGTCATTGTTACAAGTCCTATGGGCAATTGGAGCGTCAGAAGAAATACTTTAGATTTATATTACAGATCACTGTCTTTTCATCATTTGTTACATTTCCTCTCCATTTTTTTAAATCTTCCAAGAAGCCCTTACAGAAGGGGCGTCCTTCACCCAACAGGAAAAGCACACGATCGATGTTATCCATTTAAAAATATAAAAATACAGAGAAGAACTCCAGACCGAAATCAGATAAAAGAAGGCTGTCCAAATCATTTGGTGGAGGGGGGATTATGGTGTGTGGGGGGGGGGGATTATGGTGTGTGGGGGATTGTTTTTCAGGGGTTGGGTTGGCCCCCTTAGTTCCAGTGAAGGGAACTCTTAAGGCGTCAGCATACCAAGACATTTTGGAAAATGTAATGCTCCCAACTTTGTGGGAGGAGTTTGGGGACGGCCCCTTCCTGTTCCAACATGACTGCCCACCAGTGCACAAAGCAAGGTCCATAAAGACATGGATGAGCGAGTTTGGGGTGGAGGAACTTGACTGGCCTCAACCCGATAGAACACCTTTAGGATGAATTAGAGCGGAGACTGGGAGCCAGGCCTTCTCATCCAACATCAGTGCCTGACCTCACAAATGCTCTTCTGGAAGAACGGTCAAACATTCCCATAGACACTCCTAAACCTTGTGGACAGCCTTCCCAGAAGAGTTGAAGCTGTTATAGCTGCAAAGGGCGGGGCCAACTCAATATTGAACCCTCTGGATCAATGCCGCGTACACACGATCGGAAATTCCGACAAGAAAAATCCGAAGTGAGCTTTTGGTCGGGAATTCCGACCCTGTGTAGGCTCCATCGGACTTTTGCTGTCGGAATTTCCGCCAACAAAAGATTGAGAGCAGGTTCTCTATTTTTTAGACTGAAAAAGTTCCTATCGGAAATTCCGATCGTCTGTAGCAATTCCGACGCGCCAAAAAAAAAAAAAAAACACGCATGCTCAGAGTCAAGCAGAAGAGCCGAACTGCCTATTGAACTTCATTGATCTCGGCTCGTCGTGCGTCTTGTACGTCACCGCGTTCTTGACCTTCGTAATTTCCGAAACGCAGAGCACTCCTCCGCAAAAACAACTCGGGCTGGTTTAATGACACTCTTACTCTACTGAAGCAAGAACGCAGAAGAGCTGAGGGAGCCTGGAGAAGAAACCCAACAAAGGAAAACCACACAAACTACAAAGCACTCACTAAGAAATATCACAAAGCAATCTTCAAAGCAAAAAAAGAGCACTTCTCAAACACCATCAAAAAAGCCCTAAACCGACCTTGTGAACTTTTCAAACTAGTCGCTCAGACTATGAACCTCACCTGCCTAGAGCCTCCAGCAAACAAAACCCAAGAGTTCGGTAATGAGCTATCGGATTTTTTTAATCGACAGAATCGAAGACATTCGTGAAATAATTCAACAGAAAAAAACAACCAACTTCACTCAGCCAAAGCAAACAGAGGAAATCAATACAAACATTATACAATCGACAACATTTTCGCTGGTCCCGATCACCATCGACACCACCAAAAACATCATCAGAAGCCTCCAAGAGAACACATCACCAAATGACATCATTTCTACAAAACTCCTGAAAGAATGTACCGACATCTTGGCACCCACCATAACACACATCGTAAATCAATCGTTCAAAGAAGGTATTGTTCCGATCTCCCTCAGGCAAGGCATAATCAAACCCCTCCTAAAAAAAAAAAACAACCTCGACTCCAAAGACCCAAACCACCGCAGACCGGTAACAAGCCTCAACACCATCTCCAAGATCATGGAGAAAGCAGTAGTACAACAGCTACAACTCCATTTGGACACTCACAAACTCTTGGACCCACTACAATCAGGCTTCCGCCCAGGCCATGGCACAGAAACCGCCCTGCTGAAAATATGGGATGACGCCCTCAAAGCAGCAGATGACGGAGAATCATGTCTCCTGGTGCTGCTGGATCTCAGTGCAGCGTTCGACACAGTAGACCACAAAACTCTACTCATTCGCCTTAAAGAAGTAGCTGGAATCACAGACTCAGATCTACACTGGTTCGCATCCTTCCTAGAAAATCGTTTGCAGACAGTGAAACTAGGAGCCTTCACCTCTGAAACCCGCGCAATTTCTTGCGGAGTCCCTCAAGGATCCCCCTGTCACCCGTGCTCTTCAACATCTACCTCCGCCCACTCCTCAAAATCATCAGCAAACAGGACCTGTGCTACCACTCCTACGCTGATGACACTCAACTCTACTTTCATATCACCAAAAAAAAGACCAATATTACGGACTAGAAAAATGCCTCACATTGATCGATGATTGGATGACTGAGAGCTCCCTCAAACTCAATGGATCCAAAACAGAACTTCTTCTCCTCCACGCAAACCAAAAGACAAAAGCTAAGACTTCATGGACACCACCCACCATCCTTGGACAGACCATCACCCCGAGCACCAAAGTCAAAAGTCTCGGAGTCATCTTTGACTCGGAGATGTTGATGGACGCACAAATAGGATCAGTAGTCAGCGGGTCTCACCATCTTCTCCGCCTGCTGCGTAGACTCATCCCCTTCATCCCGGAAGAGGAGATAGCAGTAGTAGTTGGAACAATCATCAATTCCCGACTCCTCTACGCAAACTCCCTCTACATAGGACTACCCAAATACCAGATTTCGCGCCTACAAGTCGTCCAGAACACGGCAGCCAGACTGGTAACGGGGAAAAAACCCTGGGAATCCATCACCCCTTCCCTGAGGACCATTCATTGGCTAACCGTAAAGGATCGGGTCACATTCAAGACCCTCTGCCTCACCCACAAGTGCACACAAGGAAATGCTCCTCAATATTTATGCAAGAAGATAAAACACTACACCCCCAATCGCATTCTCCGATCTACCAACCAAAACCTCCTCCACATCCCCAAGTCCCGCTACAAATCAAAGGGAGAACGAAGATTTGCAGTCCAAGGACCACGGCTATGGAACGCTCTTCCCACGGACATCCGCATGGAAGAAAACCATCGGGCCTTCAGGGAAAAGCTTAAGACCCACCTCTTCTGAAGGATCAGGACGACACTGGATGCAAATAAGCGCCTTGAGGCCATTTAGTTCGCATTTGTAGCGCTATATAAGTTATTCACTCACTTACTCAAGATTCGTGTGACCGTGTGTATGCAACACAAGTTTGAGCCAACATTCCGTCGGAAAAAAAAGCCACGGTTTTCCTGTCGGAATTTCCGATCGTGTGTACGTGGCATAAGACTGGGATGTCATTAAAGTTCATGTGTGTGTGTAAAGGCAGGTGTCCCAATACTTTTGGTAATATAGCATGTGTATATATATATATATATTATAAGAATTTAATACCCAATTATTAAAAAGGGAATGTTTCATTAATAAAAATAATCTATTTTCTAGTCCTAAACAAAGATAAATAGGAAATGAAGAATATGAAGGTCTTTTGAAGAAGCGGTGGGGTCGTTGTGGCCTCGGGCACAGAGGACGCAAAGCCTTGAAGCCCTTCTCTATGGACAGGATGTTCTCACGCTGGTCGGTGATAAGGCACACACTGGGAACACTGGCAGATGGAGCCAATCACAGGTCTGCCATGGTCATGTATTATAGTCACAGTGATCGGTCGGGACGAATGTCTGACTCACGGTATGGAAATGGAGACTCGGGTATATTGCCGCGTACACACGACCGTTTTTCTCGTCGAGAAAAATGAAATTTTTTCCTTTTGACGAGAAAAACGATCGTCTGTGGGCATTTTGCCATTTTTCCAGACGGGAAAAAACGGAATTAAAAACGACGAGAAAAATTAGAACATGCTCTAATTTTTCTCGTCGTTTTTCTCGACATTTTTTTCCGCAGCAGATTTCCCATAGGGAAACACTGCCAGGGAGCCTACACACGGTCGTTTTTCTCGACAAGAGAAAAAATGACGTGAAAAACGACCGTGTGTGGCGAAACAAGCCTATTTTAATGTCATTATTCACGGCGGTTTTTTAACCGCTGTGAATAATGATCGTGTGTACGCGGCATAAGGCTCTTCTAATACGCTCACATCTGCTGTCTATCTCTTATGGTTGCATTGATGCTCTGCAGTGGTGGGAACGATGTTCTAGTCATGGGACCATCTTCCGGCACAGATGATGAGATATCATTTCAATCTTAGTGACTGGTCTGATATCAGCATTGGGGTGCACCCCCCAGAGCACAAACACATGCATGTCTATCAGCAGAGCAGTGGGCGGTGTCAGTTTTTTTAATTTTTTTTATTATAATTCGAATAATTTTTTTACAATTTTTTTATTTATATTTTATGAGTCCCCTTGGGGGGGGGGGGGGGCTGGCTTTGGTGAAATATCAAAGGTCTAAACAGAGAAAAAGGGATTGAGGACAGAGATTCCCCAGTCCCTCTCTGGACAGTGAATGATTGGGAAGTGCTCTTTGCTGAGCAGCGTCCTGTTTATTCACAAACTGAAGCATAGTCAACATATTTGACTATGCTTCAGTTAGAAATAAACACAGGTTCGATCGGTACAGATCACTCTCTGTGTTCATTCAGTCATCCATCTTGAAACATCCCCTGCAGCAGCCAGTGGGAGAGGAGAAGAGGGAAGCTGGCAGTACTGCAGGTGCAAGGCAAGGGATGCCAGAAAGCAGGAGGAATTCCTCCCACTGAAACCAACGATGGGGCACAATTCCTCTCACTGACACCAATGATGGGGCACTATTCCTCCCACTGACACCAATGATGGGACATTATTCCTCCTACTGACACCAATGATGGGGCACTATTCCTCCCACTGACACCAATGATGGGGCACTATTCCTCCCACTGACACCAATGATGGGGCACTATTCCTCCCACTGACACCAATGATGGGGCACTATTCCTCCCACTGACACCAATGATGGGACATTATTCCTCCTACTGACACCAATGATGGGGCACTATTCCTCCCACTGACACCAATGATGGGGCACTATTCCTCCCACTGACACCAACAATGGGACACTATTCCTCCCACTGACACCAATGATGGGGCACTATTCCTCCCACTGACACCAATGATGGGACATTATTCCTCCTACTGACACCAATGATGGGGCACTATTCCTCCCACTGACACCAATGATGGGGCACTATTCCTCCCACTGACACCAACAATGGGACACTATTCCTCTCACTGACACCAATGATGGGGCACTAATCCTCCCGCTGACACCAATGATGGGGCACTATTCCTCCCACTGACACCAATGATGGGACATTATTCCTCCTACTGACACCAATGATGGGGCACTATTCCTCCCACTGACACCAATGATGGGGCACTATTCCTCCCACTGACACCAACAATGGGACACTATTCCTCCCACTGACACCAATGATGGGGCACTATTCCTCCCACTGACACCAATGATGGGGCACTATTCCTCCCACTGACACCAATGATGGGGCACTATTCCTCCCACTGACACCAATGATGGGACACTATTCCTCCCACTGACACCAATGATGGGGCACTATTCCTCCCACTGACATCAATGATGGGGCACTATTCCTCCCACTGACACCAATAATGGGACACTATTCCTCCCACTGACACCAATGATGGGACACTAATCCTCCCACTGACACCAATGATGGGACACTATTCCTCCTACTGACACCAATGATGGGGCACTATTCCTCCCACTGACACCAATGATGGGACACTATTCCTTCCACTGATACCAATGATGGGACACTATTCCTCCCACTGACACCAATGATGGGGCACTATTCCTCCTACTGACACCAATGATGGGGCACTATTCCTCCTACTGACACCAATGATGGGGCACTATTCCTCTCACTGATACCAATGATGGGGCACTATTCCTCCCACTGACACCAATGATGGGACACTATTCCTCCCACTGACACCAATGATGGGACACTAATCCTCCCACTGACACCAATGATGGGACACTATTCCTCCTACTGACACCAATGATGGGGCACTATTCCTCCCACTGACACCAATGATGGGACACTATTCCTTCCACTGATACCAATGATGGGACACTATTCCTCCCACTGACACCAATGATGGGGCACTATTCCTCCTACTGACACCAATGATGGGGCACTATTCCTCTCACTGATACCAATGATGGGGCACTATTCCTCCCACTGACACCAATGATGGGACACTATTCCTCCCACTGACACCAATGATGGGAAACTATTCCTTCCACTGACACCAATGATGGGACACTATTCCTTCCACGGACACCAATGATGGGACACTATTCCTCCCACTGACACCAATGATGGGGCACTTTTCCTCCCACTGACACCAATGATGGGGCACTATTCCTCCCACTGACACCATTGATGGGGCACTATTCCTTCCACTGACACCAACGATGGGGCACTATTCCTCCCACTGACACCAATGATGGGGCACTTTTCCTCCCACTGACACCAATGATGGGGCACTATTCCTCCCACTGACACCATTGATGGGGCACTATTCCTCCCACTGACACCAACTATGGGGCACTATTCCTCCCACTAACACCAATGATGGGGCACTATTCCTCCCACTGACACCAATGATGGGGCACTTTTTCTCCCACTGACACCAATGATGGGGCACTATTCCTCCCACTGACACCATTGATGGGGCACTATTCCTTCCACTGACACCAACTATGGGGCACTATTCCTCCCACTAACACCAATGATGGGGCACTATTCCTCCCACTGACACCAATGATGGGGCACTATTCCTCCCACTGACACCAATGATGGGGCACTATTCCTCCCACTGACACCAATGATGGGGCACTATTCCTCCCACTGACACCAATGATGGGGCACTATTCCTCCCACTGACACCAATGATGGGGCACTATTCCTCCCACTGACACCATTGATGGGGCACCATTCCTCCCACTGACACCAATGATGGGACACTATTCCTCCCACTGACACCAATGATGGGACACTATTCCTCCCACTGATACCAATGATGGGACACTATTCCTCCCACTGACACCAATGATGGGGCATTATTCCTCACACTGACACCAATGATGGGGCACTATTCCTCCCACTGACACCAATGATGGGGCACTATTCCTCCCACTGATACCAACTATGGGGCACTATTCCTCCCACTGACACCAATGATGGGGCACTATTCCTCCCACTGAAACCAACTATGGGGCACTATTCCTCCCACTGACACCAATGATGGGGCACTTTTCCTCCCACTGACACCAATGATGGGGCACTATTCCTCCCACTGACACCATTGATGGGGCACTATTCCTCCCACTGACACCAACTATGGGGCACTATTCCTCCCACTGACACCAATGATGGGGCACTATTCCTCCCACTGACACCAATGATGGGACACTATTCCTCCCACTGACACCAATGATGGGGCACTATTCCTCCCACTGACACCAATGATGGGACACTATTCCTCCCACTGATACCAATGATGGGACACTATTCCTCCCACTGACACCAATGATGGGACACTATTCCTCCCACTGACACCAATGATGGGGTACTATTCCGCCCACTGACACCAATGATGGGGCACTATCCCCCCTACTGACATTAATGGGGCACTATCCCCCCTACTGACACCATTAATGGGGCACTATTCCTCCCCCTGACACCATTGATGGGGCACTATTCCTTCCACTGACACCATTGATGGGGCACTATCCCTTCCCCTGACACCAATGATGGGGCACTATTCCTCCCCCTGACACCATTGATGGGGCACTATTCCTCCCACTGACACTATTGATGGGGCACTATTCCTCCCACTGACACCAACTATGGGGCACTATTCCTCCCCCTGACACCATTGATGGGGCACTATTCCTCCCACTGACACTATTGATGGGGCACTATTCCTCCCACTGACACCAATGATGGGGCACTATTCCTCCCACTGATACCAATGATGGGGCACTATTCCTCCCACTGACACCAATGATGGGGCACTATTCCTCCCACTGACACCAATGATGGGGCACTATTCCTCCCACTGACACCAATGATGGGGCACTTTTTCCTCACTGATGTTGGAACTTTTTCTATCCCCAGGGGCCACAGTTCGCCCCCCTAAAGTGTGAGAAACAGTAAACTGGCCCATTTTGGCCTAAATTTATAAAGAAATTTTAAAAAAATACTGGATATGTTTTATAGGAGAAAGTAAAAAATATTGTTTTTTTTTTGTCAAAATTTTCGGTCTTTATTCTTTTATATCACAAAAAATAAAAATAAAACCCCCAGAGGTGATCAAATAACGACAGAAGAAAAATGTATTTGTGTGAAACAAATGACATCAAATTTCATTTGTGTACAGCGTTGGATGAACGTGCAATTGCCAATTAAAGTAGCCGCTGTGCTGAACAGCAAAAAAATGGCCTGGTCATGAAGGGGGGTAAAATCTTCTGGAGCTCAAGTGGTTGAACAACATACAGCAGCTCTGAATGGCTATGAAAACATCCCATTCGGACATCACAATCTTGTGTCCTGGGCAGTTCAGCAAAGCCCCGTACACACGGTGGGACTTCCATCGGACTTTTCCCTGGATTTTTGTCCGAGCGGAGTTGGCCGGGAACACCCATAGCATACACACCACAGGACTTTTCTGCAAACTTTCCCAAAACTTTTTCCAACATCACGTGGTTTTTCTGCTCTTTTCTGCGCTTTACCGCCACCCTTTGGTCAACTTCTGCTATTGTTGGTTGATTTTAACATGAATTGTTTTGTCCATCGGACAAAAGTCCGATGGTTTTCTGTACACACGGTCGGACTTTGCTCCATCGGAGTTTTGTTGGGCAAAACTTTTGTCCGGTGAAAACAAAAAAAACAAAAAGTTTGTCGGATTGTCGGATGGAGCGTACACACGGTCGGATGGAGCGTACACACGGTCGGATTGTCGGATGGAGCGTACACACGGTCGGATTGTCGGATGGAGCGTACACACGGGTCGGATTGTTGGATGGAGCGTACACACGGGTCGGATTGTCGGATGGAGCGTACACACGGGTCGGATTGTTGGATGGAGCGTACACACGGGTCGGATTGTCGGATGGAGCGTACACACGGGTCGGATTGTCGGATGGAGAGTACACACGGGTCGGATTGTCGGATGGAGCGTACACACGGGTCGGATTGTCCGATGGAGCGTACACACGGGTCGGATTGTTGGATGGAGCGTACACACGGGTCGGATTGTTGGATGGAGCGTACACACGGGTCGGATTGTCGGATGGAGCGTACACACGGGTCGGATTGTCGGATGGAGCGTACACACGGTCGGATTGTCGGATGGAGCGTACACACGGTCGGATTGTCGGATGGAGCGTACACACGGTCGGATTGTCGGATGGAGCGTACACACGGTCGGATTGTCGGATGGAGCGTACACACGGGTCGGATTGTCGGATGGAGCGTACACACGGTCGGATTGTTGGATGGAGTGTACACACGGGTCGGATTGTTGGATGGAGCGTACACACGGTCGGATTGTCGGATGGAGCGTACACACGGGTCGGATTGTCGGATGGAGCGTACACACGGTCGGATTGTGGGATGGAGCGTACACACGGTCGGATTGTCGGATGGAGCGCACACACGGGTCGGATTGTCGGATGGAGCGTACACACGGTCGGATTGTCGGATGGAGCGTACACACGGTCGGATTGTCGGATGGAGCGTACACACGGTCGGATTGTTGGATGGAGCGTACACACGGGTCGGATTGTCGGATGGAGCGTACACACGGTCGGATTGTCGGATGGAGCGTACACACGGTCGGATTGTCGGATGGAGCGTACACACAGTCGGATTGTCGGATGGAGCGTACACACGGGTCGGATTGTCGGATGGAGCGTACACACGGTCGGATTGTCGGATGGAGCGTACACACGGGTCGGATTGTCGGATGGAGCGTACACACGGTCGGATTGTCAGATGGAGCGTACACACGGTCGGATTGTCGGATGGAGCGTACACACGGTGGGATTGTCGGATGGAGCGTACACACGGTCGGATTGTCGGATGGAGCGTACACACGGTCGGATTGTCGGATGGAGCGAACACACGGTCGGATTGTTGGATGGAACGTACACACGGGTCGGCTTGTCGGATGGAGCGTACACACGGTCGGATTGTCGGATGGAGCGTACACACGGTCGGATTGTCGGATGGAGCGTACACACGGGTCGGATTGTCGGATGGAGCGTACACACGGGTCGGATTGTCGGATGGAGCGTACACACGGGTCGGATTGTCGGATGGAGCGTACACACGGTCGGATTGTCGGATGGAGCGTACACACGGTCGGATTGTCGGATGGAGCGTACACACGGGTCGGATTGTCGGATGGAGCGTACACACGGTCGGATTGTCGGATGGAGCGTACACACGGTCGGATTGTCGGATGGAGCGTACACACGGGTCGGATTGTCGGATGGAGCGTACACACGGTCGGATTGTCGGATGGAGCGTACACACGGGTCGGATTGTTGGATGGAGCGTACACACGGGTCGGATTGTCGGATGGAGCGTACACACGGGTCGGATTGTCGGATGGAGCGTACACACGGTCGGATTGTCGGATGGAGCGTACACACGGGTCGGATTGTCGGATGGAGCGTACACACGGGTCGGATTGTCGGATGGAGCGTACACACGGTCGGATTGTCCGATGGAGCGTACACACGGGTCGGATTGTCCGATGGAGCGTACACACGGTCGGATTGTCCGATGGAGTGTACACACGGTCGGATTGTCTGATGGAGCGTACACACGGTCAGATTGTTGGTCCAACTTGCTCAAAATGAAGTTTGTTGGCCAAAAGTCCGACCGTGTGTACGGGGCTTAAAGCCGAGTTCCACCCTAAAAATGAACTTTCTATTAACAGCTTGCTTTTAATGTAAAAAAAAAAGAAATTAAAATATATATATATTTTTTTACTCACTTCTATCTGGCTGTTACTAGGCAGATTTCGTAATCTGCCTAGTTCCTGGTCCTAGGTGGTTCAACTTCCTGTCCTAAGACCCCATTGCCTCCTGGGAAATGATGACACTCATTTCCCAGGAGTCTCTGGGCATTACTGTGCCTAAAAATCGCCCAGCATGCACCTCTCCCTGAAAACCAGGAAGAAAAAAGGAACTGGGCTTCACATGCCCACACCTATGATGGATACGGCCGCATCATGAGCTGGAGGATATAAGGCAATGATTTCTGGAACGATTGGGGAGCTATTAATATGTTTTAGGGACTATTTAATGTGATTAATTTTAGCTTGCAAAAAATAAATAAAAAATAATAATGATGCCCGGAACCCCGCTTTAACAATGAGGTCTTCTGCTAAAGCACAATCGGACATACCTAGATTCAGCTCTAGGGGGCAGTGCAGAGCGAAACAATGGCTACAACGCCTAATAATCCTTTGTATGACCGGATTGTGAACTGTGAACCGACTTTATCTTGGAAAATTGTGGATAATACTTTGTAATGATGATGAAATGACTGAAGTCCTTCCCGGGATGCCGTTTCACCTGCATGGTTTCCTCCGTAGCGGGAGAGAGAACTGAAGATGATGATGATGATGCACGTTGTTTGTTTGGCGCGGTTGATGAGGTAATAACACGGCGGTATCATTTATCTGCGCCGACAGATAAAAGCCGGGACACATCTGTTTCAGTTCACAAACTACCAGGAGATACGGGAAAATTATCCTAAAGATTCCCATTAATCAAATTGTTACCACCAGGAGGGTCAAAACCCATCACTGGGATGTCTTTTATGCCGGTACTGTCACTTTAAAGGCCAATTATAACTACACAGTCTACTAGCTGTTTACTGATTACTTCCTATATCCATATAGATAGATATATACAGTGCCATGAAAAAGTATTCATACCCCTATATATACAGTGCCATGAAAAGGTATTCATACCCCTTGAAATGTTCCACATTTTCTCATGTTACAAACAAAACCGTAAATGTATTTTATTGGGATTTTATGTGATGGACCAACACAAAGTGTCACATAATTGTGAAGTGGAAGGAAAATGATACAAATAAATCTGTGAAAAGTGGGGGAGGGGGGGGGGGACATTTGTATTCAGCCCCCTTTACTCTGATACCCCTAACTAAAATCTAGTAGAACCAATTGCCTTCAGAAGTCATCTAATTAGTAAATAGAGTCCAACTGTGTCATTTAATCTCAGTATAAATACAGCTGTTCTGTGAAGCCCTCAGAGGTTTGTTAGAGAACCTTATGCCCAGTACACACTGGGCCGATTATCGGACGAATGATCGTCCGTTTTTTTTTTTTTTGCATGCTAATCTCACGTTGGATCTGATGAGTTTACTAAAGTCACGAAAATTCTCGTACGACAGAATAAAAAATCAGAAGTGATGTCATGTATTGCATTTTTCCAACGACAGCTGTACTGAAAAAAAGAAAATCGTACGAAAAAAATGTTCCGTGCATGTCCGATAGAATAATATGGGATGAACTGTCCTGATCAGCTCTCGAAAGCTCTGTACTAACGATCCGATTAACGATCGTTTCGAAAGCGGCATTTTTCGTACGATTTTCGGATCGTGTGTACAGGGCTTAAAGTGGTTGTAAACCCCCTTTTGCAACTTGCACCTACAGGTAGGCCTAGATTAAGTCTTACCTGTAGGTGCGAGAAATATCTCCTACACCTACACGGTTTAGGAGATATTTGCTAAAAATGACATGCATCCGTGTCTACGGCGCATGCGTGCCGTAGACAACGGCGCATTCATAGGGTTAATCCCATTCACAAATCCGGCTAAGTCCCAGCAATGCTTCGGCTTAGCCGGATTTGACGGCTCCCGCGTGCATGCGCGGAGTCACGTCTTCGCCGCTCCGGCCAATCACAGCGCCGCAGCGGTGCTGTGATTGGCTGGAGCAGCGTTACCCGGAAGTAACCTTCCGGCTATCGCTGCAGCGATGGCTGCGGCTGGAGAGGGAGACGAGGACGGCTTCGGGGGCCCCGATCTAAGGTAAGTGATGAATAATGAGCTAGTAGGCTAGTCATACTAGCTCATTATGGCTTTGTCTTGCAGGTTGGATTAAAAAAAAAAAAAAAAAAAAAAAAAGGTTCCAGGGTTTACAACCACTTTAAGTGAAACTTAAAGGGGGATTCCACCCACAATTTTATTTTATTTTTTAAAGTCAGCAGCTACAAACACTGTAGCTGCTGACTTTTAATAAGGACACTTACCTGTCCTACTTGCCCGTGATGTCGCCCCCCCCCCCCCGAGGCCGATCCCTTGGCGCTGGCAGCTCCCGGCGCCGCCATCCTCAGTAAGGGAAACAGGCAGTGGAGCCGTGCAGCTTCACTGCCCGTTTCCTACTGCGCAATGCGCGAGCCGCGCGGCGTTCTGTGAATGGGCCGGCTGCTCTCTGGGATACACACCGTTCCCAGAAGACACCGCGAGGAGGACGGAGGAAGGAGACCAGCCGCGGACGATGAAGAGGAAGATCAGGCACTTCCGCATAGCAACCGCTATTAAGGGTGAGTAAAAAAAATTGTTTTTTTTAATTATTTTATTACATTTTTGAAAAACAAAAACATTTCAGGGTGGAACTCCCCTTTTAACTGAATGGCTGTGGTTAATGCCTTTTATTGTGTACTATTGTGATGAGCTCTGTGATTGGTCACAGTCATCACATGGTACAGACAGGGCCAATCACAATAGTAAACACTGAATGAGTCGTTTTCCTTCAGTAAAAATGGTTGCTTATAAAACGGTAAGTTATAAGCACTCATAGTGTGAAAAAAAGAAAAAAATCAAATCCTGAAGAAATTATTATTTTTGAACATACTGTCACCAGTCAGTGTCCCTGATCACCGCCACACCAATTATATGACACTGCGCTGGTGACATAATTGTGACAAAAAAACTACTACAACAGGGTTCAATGGAAACACAGATTAGTGTCTGTAGGGGCCCCCGAGGGCCACACACAATATGTCAAAGGGCTACATACGTCCCCCCAGGCCACAGATCTGGGAACCTGGGACTTAGGCGAGGGGTTCATACCAGTATGGTGCGACCGAACGCGCACTCGTTTACACACATTTTATGGCGCATTCCCGCATGGCACCTTTCAATGTGCTGCCTTACCTGCGAGAAATGGGGGGGAAGAAGTTCCTGACCCCTAATCAGGTAGCACCATGTGGTTAGACACGTGAAAAAATGCATGCGTTTGCCAATGTATGGGGGGGGGTGCTGTTAGGAATTAATGACACCCCTTTGCATCTGATAGAAAGGCAGCGCGTTTCTGTGCGTGTCGGAAAAGCGCGTGACTTTGCATGTTCCCAACACACATAGATGTGACCAATTCTTAGTTCTTTGATCAATTCGGTTTGAGAAGGAAACTGACGCATATATACATACATCCAGTATCTGACAAAAGTAAGTACACCCCTCAGTCACATTTGTGTCAATCTTTTCATGTGACAACACTGAAGAAATGACACTTTGCTACAATGTAAAGTAGTGAGTGTACAGCTTGTATAACGGTGTAAATTTCCTGTCCCCTCAAAATAACTCAACACACAGCCATTAATGTCTAAACCACTGGCAACAAAAGTGAGGACACCCCTAAGTGAAAATGTCCAAATTGGGCCCAAAGTGTCAATATTTTGTGTGGCCACCATTATTTTCAGCACTGCCTTAACCCTCTTGGGCATGGAGGTCACCAGAGCTTCACAGGTTGCCACTGGAGTCCTCTTCCCCTCCTCCATGATGACATCACGGAGCTGGTGGATGTTAGAGACCTTGCGCTCCTCCACCTTCCGTTTGAGGATCCCCCACAGATGATCAATAGGGTTTAGGTCTGGAGACATGCTTGGCCAGTCCATCACCTTTACCCTCAGCTTCTTTAGTAATACAGTGGTGGTCTTGGAGGTGTGTTTGGGGTGGTTATCATGTTGGAATACTACCCTGCGGTCCAGTCTCTGAAGGGAGGGGATCATGCTCTGCTTCAGTATGTCACAGTACATGTTGGCATTCATGGTCCCCTCAATGATCTGTAGCCCCCCAGTGCCGGCAGCACTCATGCAGCCTCAGACCATGACACTCCCACCACCATGCCTGACTGTAGGGAAGACACACTTGTCTTTGTCCTCCTCACCTGGTTGCCGCCACACACGCCTGACACCATCTGACACCAAATAAGTTTATCTTGGTCTCATCAGACCACAGGACATGGTTCCAGTAATCCATGTCCTTAGTCTGCTTGTCTTCAGTAAACTGTTTGCGGGATTTCTTGTGCATCATCTTTAGAAGAGGCTTCCTTCTGGGACGACAGCCATGCAGACCAATTTGATGCAGTGTGCGGCGTATGGTCTGAGCACTGACAGGCTGACCCCTCCCCCACCCCTTCACCCTCTGCAGCAATGCTGGCAGCACTCATACGTCTATTTCCCAAAGACAACCTCTGGATATGACGCTGAGCACGTGACCTCAACTTCTTTGGTGGGCCATGGCGAGGCCTGTTCTGAGGGGAACCTGTCCTGTTATACCGCTGGATGGTCTTGGCCACCGTGCTGCAGCTCAATTTCAGGGTCTTGGCAATCTTCTTATAGCCCCGCCCATCTTTATGTAGAGCGACAATTCTTTTCTTCCGATCCTCAGAGAGTTCTTTGCCATGAGGTGCCATGTTGTACTTCCAGTGACTAGTATGAGAGAGTGAGAGCGATAACATCAAATTTATCACACCTGCTCCCCATTCACACCTGAGACCTTGTAACACTAACGAGTCACATGACACCGGGGAGGGAAAATGGCTAATTGGGCCCAGTTTGGAGATTTTCACTTAGGGGTGTACTGACTTTTGTTGCCAGCAGTTTAGACATTAATGGCTGTGTGTTGAGTTATTTTGAGGGGAGAGGAAATTTACACCATTATACAAGCTGTACACTCACTACTTTACATTGTAGCAAAGTGTCATTTCTTCTGTGTTGTCACATGAAAAGATTTACAATAATGTGAGTGAGGGGTGTACTTACTTTTGTGAGATACTGTATATATATATAACAATAATTATGCAGTCAGTGAGCACCGATCCGCTCATTCCAGGGAGATATCATATATTCATACAGGACCAGAATATTCCCACACAGATCCGTTTCCCGGCAAATGTTCACCAGGAATGCCACAAGAATATTATTTTTAGCCTCCAGAATTCAGCATCTGTCAAGCTGTTATTTTTTTTTGATGTGCGATAACCAATGACAACCACAAGCTGAAGGGATTTTCCAGCTCACAGGAATCTCACGTTTGATCGTCGGTTATTTCCTATTCCTTGGCCTTCATGATGCTGTTTGTTCACTAAGGTTCTCTAACAAACCTCTGAGGGCTTCACAGAACAGCTGTATTTCATACTGAGATTAAATGACACACAGGTGGACTCTATTTACTAATTAGGTGACTTCTGAAGGCAATTGGCTCCCCTAGATCTTAGTTAGGGGTATCAGAGTAAAGGGGGCTGAATACAAATGCCCCCCCCCACACACAATTTTCACATATTTATTTGTATCATTTATCATTTTCCTTCCACTTCACAATTATGTGACACTTTGTGTTGGTCTATCACAAAAAATCCCAATAAAATACATTTAAGTTTTTGGTTGTAACATGACAAGATGTGGGAAATGTCAATGGGTATGAATACTTTTTCAAGGCACTGTAACTCATGCACTACTTTGGTCTGACTTTTATGCAACTTGAGGGTCACAGACTTCAATGTTAAAAAAGTTGCACGGAAGTCGTACCGGAAAGTTTTACATGCAGCAGTGGGTCCAACTTTACAGAGGGACCACAAGTCACATCCATCCAAAGTCGCACTCTACGGTCACACTCTACAGTCGCACTCTACAGTCGCACTCTACAGTCGCACTCTACAGTCGCACTCTACAGTCGCACTCTACAGTCGCAATCTAAAGTCGCACTCTAAAGTCGCACTCTACAGTCGCACTCTACAGTCGCACTCTAAAGTCGCACTCTAAAGTCGCACTCTACAGTCGCACTCTACAGTCGCACTCTACAGTCGCACTCTACAGTCGCAATCTAAAGTCGCACTCTAAAGTCGCACTCTACAGTCGCACTCTACAGTCGCACTCTAAAGTCGCACTCTAAAGTCGCACTCTAAAGTCGCACTCTAAAGTCGCACTCTACAGTCGCACTCTACAGTCGCACTCTACAGTCGCACTCTAAAGTCGCACTCTACAGTCGCACTCTAAAGTCGCACTCTACAGTCGCACTCTAAAGTCGCACTCTAAAGTCGCACTCTAAAGTCGCACTCTACAGTCACACTCTACAGTCACACTCTACAGTCGCACTCTAAAGTCGCACTCTACAGTCGCACTCTAAAGTCGCACTCTACAGTCGCACTCTACAGTCGCACTCTACAGTCGCACTCTAAAGTCGCACTCTACAGTCGCACTCTAAAGTCGCACTCTACAGTCGCACTCTACAGTCGCACTCTACAGTCGCACTCTAAAGTCGCACTCTACAGTCGCACTCTACAGTCGCACTCTAAAGTCGCACTCTACAGTCGCACTCTACAGTCGCACTCTACAGTCGCACTCTACAGTCGCTGGACTTTGTGGTGGTAGAAGAAGTAAGATGAACGTTACATTGTAGCGAGTAGTAAAGACTTCCTAATAAATCCACACCATCCTGAGACTAGTAGAAGAAGAACAAAGTGCAATCAGTGAGTAGCTGCCAGCGGGGCGCACTTACCTGGCACCAAAGGGGCACGAAGACCCACATGGCCAGCAGCATCAGACCCTCCATCCCAAGTGGCTCTGAGGATATCCTCTGTCTGTGGGACTGCCTGAGCTGCTCTCCGCCTGTGTGTGACTGACAGCACAAGTGTTGTGAAGTGTAACTTTACTCCCCTCCATGGGGTGGGAGGGGGGGCTGTGTGCGATGGGATGGGGGTAGCAGAGCCTGCAGCTGTGCCCGTTACACGCTCGCCTCTGTTCAAGGTCACTTCCCGGCTCCCAGCCCCCCCCCCCCAGTATTATTGGGGCGATTGGGACGCCGCGGAATGCGGAGACAATGCAAAAAAAAAAAACGCCACCTGTTCCCAAATCAAGCGTATCAGATTTAAAGGGCGGCCGCTGGACGCCACGGAAATAATCGCTAAAAATCGCTTCCCGTTAGGCAGTGGCGTTATTGTGACCAATAAATTTGGGGGTTTCTGAGAATGTTTTATTGGGGTGTTTTGCCTTCCTCTGGATCAACTGTGGGTATAGGATTGTATATATAGGACTATACGTGTGTATATATATATATATATACTTTTTTTTCTTCCTTTGATTGGTTGAACTAGATGGACTTTTTTCAGCCAGATTAACATTGTAACTTTGTAACTATATTAACCCCTTGCCCACCGGGGGGAGGGATTCCGCACGTCTTTCCTACATGTAAACAATCAGCATTCTTTTTTATAGAAAATTACTCAGAGCCCCCAAACATTATATATATATATATAATTTTAGCAGAGACCCTGGGGAAAAAAATGGCGGTCATTGCAACTTTTTTTTGGCACGCAGTATTTCCGCAGCAATTTTTCAAACGAAAAAAAAAAACACTTTCATGAATAAAAAAAAACAAAACAGTAAAGTTAGCCCAATTTTTTTGTATAATGTGAGAGAAGATGTTACGCCGAGTAAATAGATACCTAACATGTCACGCTTTAAAATTGCGCACACGTGTGGAATGGCGCCAAACTTCAGCACTTACAGATCTCTATAGGCGATGCTTTATTTTTTTATTTTTTTTTACAGGTTACCTGTTTAGAGTTACAGAGGAGGTCTAGTGCTAGAATTATTGCTCTCGCTCTAACGCACGCGGTGATACCTCACATGTGTGGTTTGAATGTTCTTTACATATACGGGCGCGACCTATGTATGCATTCACTTCTGCGTGTGAGCTTGCGGGGGGAGGGGGCGCTTACATTTTTTTTTATTGTTTCTTTTTATTTACATTTTTTTTTTATTTTTACACTTTCCCCCTTAAAAATATTTTTTTTGATCACTTTTGTTCCTATTACAAGGAATGTAAACATCCCATGTAATAGGAATGGTGCGTGACAGGTCCTCCAACCTTTCCTGCCGAGTCCCCGGCTTTGTTTACCTCCCGGCCCGGAACGTGACGTCATAACGTCGCGCGGATCCCCGAGAGTCATAGAGATCGCCGGGGACCATCTGTCCATTGGAAATCTCTATGGCTAACTTCCGCCCGAGGTTGCCACCTGTCCATTCTTCCTCCGGGTCGCCGATGGCACGGGTGGCCCGGGAGAAGCACGGGAGGGCAGCAGGGAGGGCAGGACTAGGGTGGCCACATTTCCAAACTGCCATTCAGGGACACCCCCCCCCAACTTCCTAAAAAAAGATTATTTTTTATACCTTTTTTTGTGACCCCCACAGATTTCACTGGTTCATCCTGGGACCTGTAGTTCTTCACTGGTTGGGGGGAGGGGGGTCACATGTTCAGCTCTGAGGGGTTCATGGTGGGACCTGTAGTCCTTCACTTTTGGGGGTCACATCCCCCCAAAAGTTAAGGACTACAAGTCCCAGCATGAATTCCTAATATCTAAAGATATGACCCCCCCCCCCAATTTGAAGGACTACAACACCCAGCATGAACCCCTGAGATCTAAGGGTGTGATCCCATAGATTTCACAGGTTTATGCTGGGACCTGTAGTTCTTCACTATTTGGGGGGGAAGGGGGGTCTCACATCTTCAGCTCTGGGGGGGGGCTCATGCTGGGACCTGTTGTCTTTCACTTTGGGGAGGTCACACCCCCCCAAAGTAAAGGACCACCAGTCCCAGCATGAACCCCTGGGATCTAAGGGTGTGACCCCATAGATTTCACGGGTTCATGCTGGGACCTGTAGTTCGTCACTATTTGGGGGGTGTCACATCTTAAGCTCTGAGGGGTTCATAATGGGACCTGTAGTTCATCACTATTTGGGGGGGTGTCACATCTTAAGCTCTGAGGGGTTCATGCTGGGACCTGTGTCAGTTTCATTCCGGGACACTGTATTGTCCCAGAGTAAAGGTGCCCGGGACAGACCTGCAGAATGCGGGACTGACCCGGGCAATCCGGGACACGTGGTCACCCTAGGTGGGACGTCCCATCCCGCTCCCTGTAAGAACGATCAAGCGGCTGAACAGCGACTATGATTGCTCTTACGGTGAAGGGAATCGCAGGTGAAAGAAAAAAACGATCTCTGAATGATGTCTGCAGCTGCACCCATCATTCAGATACTGAAAGACCGGGACGTCACATGACGGCCAGCGGTTAAATATGTAACTTTATTAATTTAAAGCGGTATTCAACCCAAAAACAAACATTTATTATATTACAGCTCACCGATTCTTAGATGTGACGGCCGCATTCGTTTTGCTCATGAAGACTCCTGGGATGGAGGACATCATTTTGGCCAGAAACCAGGAAGTAACTAAAAACATGTAAAAAAGAAAAAGAAGTAAATACGGTGGAAAAGATAATTTCCTATCTATTTACTGAGGCTGCATTCACACTGCAGCGTTTTAAATCGCTGGGCAGATTTTCCACAAATCTGCACGCGATTTGACAGCGCCGATGTGTGAATGACAAATCGCCAGAATTCGCATTTGTGACGCCAATCATTTGAATGACACCTCAAATCGCGGTGCGGGTCTGCCGCGATCGTTATGCGATAAAACGTGCTGCAACCGCGGAAATCCACATCGCGGGAAGCATGTCGCCCCAAAGAAAAGTTCGGGAGCTACTTTTGGCGGCGACACGCTTCCCGCGATGCGGATTGCTGTGGTTGCGGCACGTTTTATCACGCGACAATCGCGGTAGACCCGCACCGCGATTTGAGGTGTCATTTAAATGAATGGCCTCTCAAATGCGAATTTCTGCGATTTGTCATTCACACATCGGCTCTGTCAAATCGCGTGCAAGATTCGCGGCAAATCTGACCAGCGATTCAAAGCGCTGAAACTCACTGCAAAGCTACTGGCGTTTTTATAACGTTATTTTAATGTCCCGTGTGCATGAGGCCTCAGGGGCGTCGCCCCTCTAATCCAATGCACCTGGCCCCTTATTCTACATGCAGGGGCGCCAGACGCATGGATTTCAATGGGCTCTAATTGGCTCGGGATGCAGAGCACTGCCCCCCCCCCCCGAGCCCACCCAGTTGTGTGACAATAGCAAATTAATATTCGCTATTGTCTTCCTGATTCTCCTCCCGGCCAATCAGGAAGTAGGTCCTGAGACCCGATTGGCCAGGGAGTAGGGTGACCACATGTCCCGGATTGCCCGGGACAGTCCCGCATTGCCCAGGTCTGTCCCGGGCACCTTCATTCCAGGACAATACAGTGTCCCAGAATGAAACTGACACAGACAACCCCCCCCTCCCCCGGGCCAATCTGACGCCCCCAAAAAAGGGCGCCACATCACCACTTTACTCACTGACAGTACTTGTCCTGGCCAGGAATGCCTGGAGGAGCACAATCCCCGCCCCCTGCTTGTGATTGGAGAAATCATAAATCCCGCCTCTTGTGTCCAATCGCTGTGCTGTGATTCGTTACATCACTAGCTGATTTTTGGGAAGGGAGGGTGTCCCTGAATGGTAGTTTGGAAATGTGGTCACCCTATAAGGGGAGACTTAGGACTGGTGTTAGTGCGAGTGAGGGGGGGCAGGTTTGTTTGCCGCCCCCCCCCCCCAAAATATTGATCACCAGCCGCGGCTGTCTGTCAGTATGCTGCGAGGATAGCCAATAAACTTCTGTGATTACATGTCATCAGCTGTGATTGGACACAACTGACCACATGGGTAAAGAGCCACGTTATCCGCTCTTTACCAAGATCGGGGGGTTGCGCCATGTCCCGGGAGGGGAGTGCGGCAACGCGGTGAGACTGGGGCGACGTCATATGACATCGCCCCAGAATGAGAGGGGATCCCGCCCGCCATCATTTGTCTCTACGGCGGGGGGGGGGGGGGGGGGGGAGGCGGTTAAATACCATCAAGAGAGATCTCTATATCTCGAATGCTAAAAAAATTATTTTTATAAAGTGTTACACGACCGCGCAATTGTCATTCAAAGTGTGACGGCGCCGCCGCTGAGATCTGAAAATCGTCCTGGGCAGGAAGGGGGGTGACGGTGCCCAGCAATGAAGTGGTTAATAAGAAGGTCACCTGACATCTCACCTTCATGGCTGGGATTTGTAGTTCCCCAGCCCCTGTGGGTGTGCCATGTCTGTCTGCACCGGACGGCTCCTTTGAGGCTGAATGATGTTTTGTTCATCTAAAGCTTGTTAACCTTTTGCCAGATAATTGAATTTTCAGCTGTTGAGCGGCAGATTTTGCCATTACCGCGTCTTTCAGATGACATCACTGCCGCCGGACACTTCAGTCAGTTAACTCAGTCGGGGCCCAACAGGGATACCACTTACCTCTTACCACTTACCACGCCTCCCGACTTTCTGAGATGGGAACGAGGGACATCTATCCAACGCTGTATCCTGGCCTAGGCCAACAAGGCCCAGGCCTAGGGCAGCACTTTGCAGGGGGGGCAGCATGGAAAGAGTCCCCGTCGGCTTGCGCTACACTGTTAGAGTAATGCAAGCTGCTTCTAATTTTGACTGTCCCATCATCCTGGACCACAAACCTTCCTCACTGTGCTATATGTTTTCTGCTGCACCATTGGCATGGTTATATCTTCTTAGTCCTCTCCATAAAATTATCAGAAATTTGTGTTTAAAGTAGAACTATAGGCAACACTTTTTTTTTTTTCATTTTAGATAGAGTAAGGGAGGGTTAGAGCCCCTGTCAGTTTATTTTTTACCATCCCTGTCCCATTGCAGAGATTTCCCTTCACTTCCTGCCCCATAGCCAAACAGGAAGTGGGAGGAAATCTATGCAAATTAAGGGAATCCATTGCCCCCCCCAGGCCCTAAGAACTAGTGTCCCCACTCAAAAATTTCAGGGTGGGTCTTAAACAGAAAGGGGAGTGGCCTTGACAGGAAGGGGTGGGTCATATTTAAATTAGGGGGTGCACAAGTTTAGTCAGGCCTAGGGCAGCACAAAACCTAAATACACTACTGCACCTATCAGCAAAAGTATGCAGGCATAGGACACACCCCCTGCCACGCCCCCTTAAAGAAGAATTGTACAAAAAAAACAAGATTGGCTAAACCCAGAAGTGATAAAAAGTGCATTTTATATACAACAATATCCAGGGCTTTTTTTCTCCGAGAATAGGTGCAGGAACTCCTCCCTTCCAAGTCACCCCTTGACTCCACCCCCTACCCACCTCCGAGCGCCGTTCCTTGGTTTCACCCCTTACCCACCTCCCAGTACCACCCCTTTTAGAGAATGCAGAACTAAGTATTATTTGGTGGTGCCAAGTATTTTGTATAGAATTTGTTAATGATAACAAGAAAGGCAGTAAAATAGATCTAGCAACAATGGACACCCCAGCGACAATAGATCCACCCCAGCAACAATGGACTCCCAACAGCCAGCATCAATATACCCTCCAGTAGTCAGCAGATCCCTCCCAGCAACGGTTGACTCCCTGCAACATAAGACCCACCCCCAGCAACAATAGCCCCCCCCCTGCACAAATAGATCCCCTCCAGCAACAATAGCTTCCCCAGTAAGCCAGCATTAATAGACCCTCCAGCAGCCAGCAGATCCCTCCCAGCAACGATTGACCCCCTGCAACATAAGACCCACCCCCAGCAACAATAGATCCCCCACCAGCAACAATAGACCCCCCTGTACAAATAGATCCCCTCCAGCAACAATAGCTTCCCCTGTAAACCAGCATTAATAGACCCTCCAGCAGCCAGCAGATCCCTCCCAGCAACGATTGACCCCCTGCAACATAAGACCCACCTCCAGCAACAATAGATCCCCCACCAGCAACAATAGACCCCCCTGTACAAATAGATCCCCTCCAGCAACAATAGCTTCCCCTGTAAACCAGCATTAATAGACCCTCCAGCAGCCAGCAGATCCCTCCCAGCAACGATTGACCCCCTGCAACATAAGACCCACCTCCAGCAACAATAGATCCCCCACCAGCAACAATAGACCCCCTGTACAAATAGATCCCCTCCAGCAACAATAGATTCCCCAGTAGCCAGCATCAATGGACCCTCCAGCAGCCAGCAGATCCCTCCCAGCAACGATTGATCCCCTTCAACATAAGACCCACCCCCAGCAACATTAGCCCCCCCTGCACAAATAGATCCCCTCCAGCAACAAAAGATTCCCCAGTAGCCAGCATCAATGGACCCTCCAGCAGCCAGCAACAAAGACCCCTCCCTCAACAGTACATCCCTCCCAGCAATGACTGACCCCCCCAGCAACAATAGATTCCCGACGAGCAACAGAATAACTCCCCAGCAATAATAGACCCCTTTCCTTTGCAAAATAGAACCCCTCCAGCAACAATAGATCCCCACAGCAGCCAGTATCAATAGACCCTCCAGCACACCCCAGAACCTCTTTCCATTACATACATTCAGTACAGGAGGTGCCGGCACTGCGTTCTCCTGCGTTCCCGCTGAAAAAAAGCCCTGGCTATATCCATCTGACCAAAATGAGGTACAAATGAGGAGGAAAGAGGGACAGAGGGACATTGCTCCAAATCAGGGACATTTGGGAGCTTTGGGGAGACCCCGGCAGATACCCCAACACCGGGGGGGGGGGCAGCATTGGCAGCGCCTGTATCCTGACACCGCGCCTAACAGCACAGGCAGCAAATGGAGGCTCAATCAACGCTCAGCGCCCATTATTACCGCGACCGCAGCTGGTAATCAGAGAGTTACGCCCGGGACACGGGACACGATGAGACGGCTGTTTTCGGTGACTCACATCTACCAGGCTTCAGAATAGAAAGAGATAAACAGCGAGGAGGAAGAACGCCAAATCGGTCCCCCGGAATCGGCTTCATTTCCTTCTTGTAAAGGGATCGTCCTGTGTAAGAAAAACAATAAAGCAATAAAAATGTTACATTATTATGTTTTAAAAATGAAATATAATCCGACATACAGATGGATAGGAAATGAGTGATTTCTCTAACCTTCGGGGCTCCTCTTTACACGGGCGGCCAGGGGGTGGTAAAAACAGGCAGTCTTCATGGGACCTGCCAAAGCAATGTCCACCTGCATACTAGGTGGGGCTCCGCCAAAGGGAGACCCCACAGGAGGGGAGAACCTGACCATACCCCCTCAATACCGGACACTTTACCCCCTTCCTGCCCAGGCCAATTCTCAGCTTTCAGCGCTGTCACACTTTGAATGACAATTACACGGTCATGCTACACTCTACACATAGGAGATTTTTATCATTTTTTTCACACAAATAGAGATTTTTTTTGGTGGTATTTAATCACCTCTGGGGGGTTTCCATTATTTGCAAAAAAAATAGAATAAAAAAAAAAAAAAAAGAGTGAAAATTTTGAAAAAAAATTAAAAAGTTTAGTGGATGAGCCGCGTTCGGGTCGGCCGTCAACAAGCAGAACCCCAGACATGATCGAGTACAACAAACGCCGGCACGAGATCGGCGGCTGACTCTACGATTGAAACACCAAAACGTAATATTCCCCACACACACGTTCCTGAAAATGGCTGCTGTAATGACCGCCGGCTGGGAACTTTAGACAATCAAAGTGTAGAAATGTCATCAGCACACCCAGGATTCCTCAAAAGGGTCCAAAGCAGTAGCAGCTGGTGGAAAAAACGGCAAACAGTATGACACCCCCCCCCCCCCCCCTCCTAGTCGGTAGCACTTACCCCATCGCCGGCGGCTTCCCCTGCTCAGCAGCGGCGGCCTCCTGTTCTGCTTTCCACAGGTCATCACGGCGGCGGTGGTGGCTTCCGTTTCCTCCCTCCTCTTCAGCGGCCAATTGGGAGTCTTCTCTTTTCGGCCAATTGGAAAACGGGTCAAAGCCCACGTTCACACTAGGGCTGCGGGAGTGAAGCGGTGGGGGAGGGGTTCAGCTGAACTCGCACGATTTCACTCCCGCTGGCAGTCCCGATTTCAGCCGCGATTTCAAAGACATCTGAAACAGATGTCAATGTAAATCGCGGCTGAAATCGCAAAAAGTAGTACAGAAACTACTTTTTGTAATCGGTGAAGCGCCGCAGATGCAGCGTCGCACCGATTAGGACGATGCCATTGCCCGCAATTTGCGGCAAATTTCGCCGATTTGACATGCCAAATCGCATGTCAAATCGCACCAGTGTGAACCAGGGCTTACACCCACCTCTGATTGGCCGGATTGAGGATCAGTGTTTCAACAGCGAATTTTCATCCGCTGTTGTAACACACCTGGGTGGGCTCCAGACGCAATGCTCTGCGCCCCGAGCCCACCCTATTTTGAAGCCTATTAGAGTATTTGGCTCTAATAAGTTGCTTCAAAAAAAAAAACCCTGGCCACTGTAATTCATGCACCCCGAAAGGGACCAGACGAACGATCAGGAGGTGGCTGCAGTGGCCGCAGATAGATTCATGCTATGCATGAATCTATCCATTATGCATATAGGGGGGTGGCCTGGAGAGAGGGGGCAGCGCCCCGGCGCCCCTAATGGATGGGCAGCCTCTGGTCACATGGTACACATACAGCAACGTTTCGGAGCCACACAGGGCCCCTTGGTCAGGAAGAAACGTTGCTGTTTGTGTACCATGTGATCATGTAAATAAAGCTTTGGGCCCTTTTGAGGAATCCTTGGTGTGCTGATGACATTTCTACACTTTGACTCTGCGGTTGATGGCGGAGGAATTGGGCGTTGGCAAGGACACGGTGCGCACCATCGTCCGTGAAGATTTGGGTAAGTGGAAGATCTGTTTCCGGTTTGTGCCGCACAAGCTGACAGACGAACAGAGAGCAGAACAGATGGAAACCTCTGGAGACTTCATTACCATGTGTGACCGGGATCCATCCTGCCAACCATAGTCACCGGGGAGGAGACCCGGTGCTACCAGTTCCACCTGGAATCCAAGCGGCAATCAATGGAATAGGGTTCAACCAGTGGTGGCTGGTGCTCCAATTTTTTTTTGGGGGGGGCGCAAAAAAAAAACAAAAAAACAAAAACATCAATTGCAGCCCCACTGTGCCCATCAATTGCCGCCACTGTGCCCATCAAACGCAGCCACTGTGCCATAAAATTGTCGCCACTGTGCCATGCCATCGAACGCAGCCACAATTGTCGCCACTGTACCCATCAATTGTCGCCACTGTGCCATGCCATCAATTGTCGCCACTGTGCCATGCCATTGCCACCACTGTGCCCATCAATTGTCACCACTGTGCCATGCCAAACGCAGCCACTGTGCCATGCCATTGTTGCCACTGTGCCAATCAATTGTCGCCACTGTGCCATGCCAAACGCAGCCACTGTGCCATGCCATTGTCGCCACTGTGCCCATCAATTGCCGCCAGTTTGCCCCTAAAATGCCGCCAGATTGCCCCCCCCGCCTGGCACTTACCTTTTCTCTCGGTCAGCCATCCTCGGATCCTCCTCCACGATCCCTCAATGTAGTCCCGCCCTTGATGTCGCTTCAGCCAATCAGGTTACCAGTAACCAGATCTGGTGAACCTGATTGGCTGAGATATGTGTCAGTGTTAACCAAGAAACGCACCCCCCGTGCATCCCCTGGTTAACTATTTGGAAGCCGATTACAGCCCTCAGGCTCTAATCGGAAAGCCTATCAGAGCCACTGTCTCTGATAGACACTTCCACAGCCAACCAGCTGCTGTTATTTAGATGGCCGGCGCTCGCCAGGGGGGCGGCCATCTGAATAGTGGGCGGCAGCAGCAGCGGCGACAATACACAGATTCATGCAATGCATGAATGTATTGTTTTTCAGTGGCGGTGCGGGAGCGAGAGGGGGCGGCGCTCCTGCGCCCTCTATGGACGCACCGCCACTGGGTTCAACCTCTTCCCTGTGACCCAAAAAAGTGTCACCCGCAAAAGTCCAAGGTCATGACAATGTCGCGTCGGCAATCCAAGAATGTGTGACAGCCGTTCTTCCGATCGATTCCTCAGGAGGACCTTTGCTGACCGTTTCCAGAAGCTTCATGAACGTTGCCAAAAGTGTGTGGTGAAGGATGCCGATTATTTCGAAGGCCAATAAAGGGAATTTGTTCTGTTTTGTTTGTTTTCTGATACCATTCACCAAAACTTTTTGGACAAATTATAGGAGGCAGTTGTAGAGTAAAGTGTTACTAATAATGAGGATGTGTTTGGAAGGGGGAGGGGGGCTGGGGTCTTGAGTCAGGGCCGAGAGGAGTTTATTTACCCCCCTGCTGTCTGGCCCTCTTTTGCACATCTTGCTTGCCGGTATTTTGATAGTTGCCTGGAAGTCGGACCATTTGTCACCATGAAGACAATGTGCTGTCTTCTGGGACTATCAGGAACTGTCATTCTTGTAACCAGAAGCCCCGCCTCCGATCCTCCACTCTGATACATTGTTACTTTTTATTTATTAATCTAAACCAACCCTTCTCAGATTTCCCACCCCAGAGGAACCCCTGAAATGATTTTCTGGTCTTAGGGAACCCCTGATAAATATATAGAGCGGTGTCAGTAAGTTGTACCTAAACTTGTCAGAATGATTTTAACACCCCCACCCCACCCCCCCGGCCCCCTTCCTCACCTCATGGGAAAACAATTTGCCTTCGTAATGAAGTTAGTGATTGTAAACAATCTCTTGTAAACAATCACAGAGCCACTTGCTGATCGGACTTTTCTCTGACACTTTTTGTTTACAAGAAAAAAAATATCTTTTTTTTTTTCTTTTGCTAAAAAATTACTTAGAACCCTCAAACGTTATTATTATTATTATTATTTTTTTAGCAGAATAAAATGGCGTTTTTTGCAATTTTTTACGTCACGCGTTTTTTGCGCAGTGGTTTTTCAAACGCATTTTTTTGGGGAAAAATTTACACTTATAACAAAAATAAAAGAAAAACATAATATATGAGCCCATTTTTTTTTTGTATGATATAAAAGATGATGTTATGCCGAGAAAATAGATAGCTAGCAAGTCATGATTTAAAATTGAGCGCGCTCGTGAAAAGGCATCAAACTACAGTACTTAAAGGGGGGTTCCACTCGCGATTTTTTTTTTTTTTTAAAAGTCAGCAGCTACAAACACTGTAGCTGCTGACTTTTAATAAGGACACTTACCTGTCCTACTCGCCCGCGATGTCGGCCCCCGCCGAGGCCGATCCCTCGACCCTGGCAGCTCCCAGCGCCGCCATCCTCAGTAAGGGAAACAGGCAGTGGAGCCGTGCGGCTTCACTGCCCGTTTCCTACTGGGCATGCGCGAGCCGCGCGGCGCTTTGTGAATGGGCCGGCTGCTCTCTGGGATACACACAGTTCCCAGAAGGCAGCGCGCCCCATTCCCCAGAAGACAACGAGTGTAGGACGAGGAAGAAGATCCACCGTGGAGGATGAAGAGGCAGATTAGGGACTTCCGCATAGCAACCACTATTTCTGGTAAGTAAAATTATTATTTTTTTTTTTTATTTTTTTATTTTATTTATTTGTAGATTTTTGGTAAAAAAAAAATTCAGGGTGGAACTCCACTTTAAAAATCTTCACAGGCGACGCTTTAATAGTTTAAACAGGTTACCAGTTTAAAATTATAGAGGAGGTCTAGTGCTAGAATTATTGCTCTCGCACAGACGTTCGCAGCGATACCTCACATGTGTGGTGCGATCACCGTTTACATAGGTGGGCGTGATTTACGCATGTGTTCAGCACTATGTGCAAGCAGGACCGGGGTACAGGCAGTACACCTGTAAGGGGCCCGGGTGGGAACCCCCCTTTTTTTTGTAAGGGGCCCGGAGGTCCCCAAAGCCCCGGATGGCAACCCCCTTTTTTTTATTAAAAAAAAAAATATTTTATTTTATTCTTTTTTTATTTTATTTATTTTTTGTAAGGGGCCCAGAGGTCCCCAGAGGCCCGGAGGTCCCCAGGGGCCCAGATGGCAACCCCCCTTTTAAAAAAAAAATATATATATATTTTTTTTGTAAGGGGCCCAGAAGCCCGGAGGTCCCCAGGGCCCCCGATGGCAACCCCCCTTTTTTTTTTATAAAAATAAAAAAATAAATTATTTTATTTCTCTTTTTTTTAATTCTTTTTTTTTTTGTAAGGGGCAGGGGGCCCGTGCCTGAAGCTGTGTAAGGGGCCCCAAAATTCCTGATGGCGGACGGCGGCGCTTTAAAACGTTTTTTTATATTTATTTTCTTAATTATTTTTTTTTACACTGTCAAATGTTTTTGATCACTTTTATTGTAAACATCCCTTATATGATAACAATACAGCATGACAGGTCCTCTTTATGAAGAACTCTGGGGGTCTAAAAGCCCCCGAATCTCTCTTCTACCCTTAAAAGCAAAATATAAAAATAAATATCTTGATCTTTTTTGTTTAAAAAAAAAAAAAGGGCCTTATTTACATGTGGCCAGAACTCGGAAGTGACGTCATGATGTCACTCCGGTCCTCCTAGGGCATAGAGATGAGCAGCGGCCATCTTTTCTTCGCTCATCTCTGTGGCCGGCCACCGTCAGCGCTGGATCGTTTTTTTTGGGCTGTCCGATCCACCAGGTAAGCCCGGGAACCACTGAAATCCACCACTCTGAGCACTTTTATGAGAAAGACTGGCGCCCGAGGGAAAAAATTCTACCAGGGTTATGGCATCTAGCTGCAGCCGTAACCCTGCGGTATTTAACGTGAAATTAATGATGGATTTTCCCAGTTAGGCGGTCGGCAAGAAATGAAAGGCAAAATATTTGTGTATACATATAAAAAAATATATATATATATATATAAATACCTTTTTTTACCCTTTTATATAATTGATTACATTCCCTCTGTTCTCAGCTGCATTAGAGCTGGGGGAGGAGAAGCAGCAGCACACTGAGCTTCCCAGTGACTGGCTGTGCAGAGGGGCGGCGGGGGGGGGGGGTTAGGACAAGTCTGATCATTGGCGGAGAGTGCACTGAATTCCCAGCACAGCTAGAGAACTGACCACACTATGCTCTCCTGCTTAGTGTGGTCAGTTAATAATAGGAGATCAGAGGGACTGGCAGGAACACCAGAGATTTGACACACAGGAAGTAATACAAAGAAGACAGGAGACTTTCTCATACCAGTGCAGGGTACAGCAGCCACATATCAGGAAGATGAAATGTTGGGGTAACAAACATTTTAGTATTAGGAAAATAATAATAGCCAGAAAGAGAAGCAAACAAAAGGGAAAACAGTTTAGTGTTCAATCATAACTGAGGTCTGTGGAAAAAGGCCCTTCCCTTCCCTTCAGGTGGCCAGACATGCCTCAAAATTTTTGACCCATGTGTGGGCCACTGCGGTGGAACAGAAATCAATCTACCAATTGAAACAAGTCTAAAGTAATTGCTGATGACAGGTCCTCTTCAGACCACAGTCTGCACTTTTTTAGCTCTAGTGATTAATCACAGCAGACAGCTCCACCTGGAGGTTGGTAAAAATATTGCATTAAAAAAAAAACTAAAAAAATCAAAAAGCCTTGGGGGGGCATCTACAGCTGAAGGAGTGGGAGAAATTGAAGTGCTACAGATAAGGAAGAATAAGGCGTGTCCTACATCCACAAGCAGGGCCGCCATCAGAAATTTTGGGGCCCCCCTTACACAGCTTCAGGCATGGGACCCTTGGAGCAGAGGAAAACCGGGGGGGGGGGGGGGTGCTGCCGCCGCCGCAAATTGAGAAGCGGGGGGGCTGCCGCGAATTGAGAAGTGGGGGGGTGCCGCAAATTGTTGAGGTCGGGGGGGGCTTTGTGCTGACGAGCAAAAAAGAAACAAAAGAACAAAAAAAAAAGGGGGGTTGCCATTCGGGGCCCTGGGGACCTCCGGGCCTCTGGGTCCCTTACAAAAAAAAATGAAAAAAAAAGGGACATTTTGAAAAAAAAATACTTTTTCTTAGTTTCTGTCATAAAATTTTGCAAATAAGTAATTTTTCTCCTTCACTGATGGGCACTGATAAGGCAGCACTGATGGGCACTAGGGATGAGCTTCGTGTTCGAGTCGAACATACGTTCGACTCGAACATCGGCTGTTCGATCGTTCGACGAAGATCGAACGATTTGGGCCGTTCGCGCCAAATTCGAGTGACGCGAACGGCCCACAATGCACTACGCCATCGCAGTGTCATCCAGGCGCTGTGATTGGCCAAGCATGCACTGTGACCCCGCATGCTTGGCCAATCACAGCGCCGGCAGCGAGGAGAGCAATGATTGGCCACAGGCAGGATGCCTGTAGCCAATTATTGCTGAGGGGGTTTAGTACACGCCCCACACTATAAAAGGCCGCCAGCGCGGCGGCCTAGTGTAGTGTGTTCCGGAGCAGGGAAAGAGAAGCATAGGCAGGGACAGTGTCATTATTTTTCCTTTACATAATCCTGGATTCCTTGTGTTTAGGAACAGATAAGGATAGGTAGGGAGAGTGTCAGTGACAGTGTGCTATTCTGTGCTAATCCTTGTTTGTAGGGACAGAGAGGTACAGTGAGGGAAAGTGTCAGTGTGCTATTCTGTTCTAAACCAATTTTGCTGTTCCATATTTGAAATCCTTGAGTTGAGGGACAGAGAAGGACACTCGTAGAAATTATCAGTGTGCTATTCTGTGCTAAATCTTGTTTGTAGGGAGGGACAGAGTAGGACAGTGAGGGAAAGTGTCAGTGTGCTATTCTGTTCTAAACCAATTTTGCTGTTCCATATTTTCAATCCTTGAGTTTAGGGACAGAGAGGTACAGTGAGTGAAACTAACAGTGTGCTATTCTGTTCTAAACCAATTTTGCTGTTCCATATTTCAAATCCTTGAGTTTAGGGACAGAGAAGGACACTCGTGGAAATTATCAGTGTGCTATTCTGTGCTAAATCTTGTTTGTAGGGAGGGACAGAGTAGGACAGTGAGTGAAACTGACAGTGTGCTATTCTGTTCTAAACCAATTTTGCTGTTCCATATTTTCAATCCTTGAGTTTAGGGACAGAGAAGGACACTCGTGGAAACTATCAGTGTGCTATTCTGTGCTAAATCTTGTTTGTAGGGAGGGACAGAGTAGGACAGTGAGGGAAAGTGTCAGTGTGCTATTCTGTTCTAAACCAATTTTGCTGAACCATATTTTCAATCCTTGTGTTTAGGGACAGAGAAGGATAGGCAGGGGACAGTGTCAGTGTCATTGTTGCTAAGCCTCCTGCACAGTATACACCTGAAGGTAGCCCTTATTGCTTTTTTCCCATCTCCCTGCAGGCCATCTATTAGAATGTCTGGAAGGCAAACAAGGAGAGGCAGACAGTCAGGAGGCAAAAAAAGAGGGCAAGCAGGCTCTGTGTCTGGGGGCAACAGTGCTGGTCGTGGACGTGGTGCATTGTCATCAGCACATGGCCATGGGACACGCTTGTCCTTCTTTTCGGCAGCTGGACATGTTGAGCCACATCATGCCGAAGACTTGGTAGAGTGGATGACCAAGCCCACCTCATCCTCCTCATCCTCTCTCACCCAGGCTCAGGGTACTGGCAAAGCAGCTGCCAAAGCGTCCTCTTCCCTGGTATCATTATCTTCATTAGTCAATCCTTCCCTAGACCCACCATGTCCTCCTCCTGAGGAGTCCCCCGAACTGTTTGAGCACAGTGTTGGGTACATGCTCCAGGAGGATGCCCAGCGTTTGGAAGGGTCTGATGATGAAACCCAGCTACAGGAAGGCAGCAGCGTGAGAGCAGAGAGAGGGGATGCTCAAGAAGGACACCAATCTGGCAGTCATGTTCCAGCAGCTGCAGCATACTGCCAGATTGGCTCCAGTGATGAGGAGGGAGGGGATGATGAGGTCACTGACTCCACGTGGGTGCCTAATAGGAGAGAGGAGGAGGAGGAGGATGAGGAGGAGGCACATCTCCAACGAGGCAGGATTCCCTTGAGTGGCCAGCGTAAGGGCAGTACACCGACGGAATCACACCGCAGAGCTCCGCCTGTGCAGGGCGCTGCCTCTGCCCGTCATTCAAAAAGTTCTTTGGTGTGGGCCTTTTTTGAGGCGAGTGCATCAGATCGCACAGCTGCTGTTTGCAACATATGTCTCAAGCGTATATCGCGTGGCCAAAACATCAGCCGCTTGGGTACCACATGCCTGACCAGACATATGTTGACCTGCCATGCAGCTCGTTGGCAAGCCTACCTCAAAGACCCACACCAAAGAACAAAGCGGACCTCTCCTTGCACCGCATCAGCTGGGATCTCCAACCCCACTATAACTTCAGTCCTCTCTGAAACATGCACTGAGAGGAATGAAGGTGTAGAATTAGGCGTGTCACAGCCAAGTACTTGCGGCCACTCTGCTAGCAGTACACTGACCTCCGATTCTAGCAGGCAAATTTCCCTGCCCCAGCTGCTGGACCGTCTAAAGAAGTTCACTCCCAGCCATCCACATGCCCAGCGGTTGAATGCTAGCTTGGCTAAATTGCTAGCGCTTCAACTGCTGCCTTTTCAGTTGGTAGACTCGGCCCCCTTCCGTGAGTTTGTGCAATGTGCGGTTCCTCAGTGGCAGGTTCCCAAACGCCACTTTTTCGCACGGAAGGCGATTCCGGCTCTCTACAGGCATGTGGAAGGCAATGTCTTGGCCTCGCTGGACAGGGCGGTCAGCGGTAAGGTGCATATTACCGCTGACTCATGGTCCAGCAGGCATGGACAGGGACGTTACCTTTCTTTCACGGCCCATTGGGTCACTCTTTTGGCAGCTGGGAAGGATGCAGGACAAGGTGCAGTAGTGTTGGAGGTTGTTCCACCGCCACGCCTCCAAAATGCTACTACTGGTTGTGACACACCTCTCTCCTCCACCCCCTCCTCTTCTTCTTCCTCCATGGCCTCTTCCTGTGGTTTGTCCTCTGAACCAGCGGTGCTCCGTAGGCGTTCAAGGGGCTACGCAAGTACGCAGGCAAAAAGATGCCATGCCGTGCTTGCGCTGGTGTGTTTGGGGGACAGGAGCCACACTGGGGCAGAGGTCCTGTCTGCTCTGCAGGGGCAGGCCGAGAGGTGGTTGACGCCACGCCAGCTTAAGCCAGGAATGGTAGTTTGCGACAATGGCACCAACCTCCTCTCCGCCCTCCGACAGGGACAACTGACCCATGTGCCCTGTATGGCTCACGTCCTTAACCTGGTGGTGCAGCGGTTCTTGGGCAGGTACCCGGGCTTACAGGATGTCCTGAGGCAGGCCAGGAAAGTCTGTGTGCATTTCCGCAGATCTTATAATGCCAGTGCTCGCCTGGCTGAGCTGCAAAAGGAGTTGAACCTGCCCAAGAACCGCCTTATATGTGACATGCCCACCAGGTGGAACTCAACGTTGGCCATGCTGCAGCGGCTGCACACGCAGCAGAGGGCCATCAATGAGTACCTGTGCGACTACGGCACCAGGACAGGGTCAGGGGAGCTCGGGTTTTTTTCACCACGCCAGTGGGGCATGATCAGGGATGCATGCACTGTCCTGGCACCATTTGAGGAGGCCACGAGGATGGTGAGCAGTGACAGTGCATGCATCAGTGACACTGTACCTCTTGTCCACCTGTTGGAGCACACGCTGCGTGGAATAATGGACAGGGCACTTGAGGCAGAACAGAGGCAGGAAGAGGAGGATTTCCTTGCCTCTCAAGGCCCCCTTTACCCAGACAGTGTTCCTTCTGTCCCACCCATCGCACAGGAAGAGGAGGAGGAGGAGGAGGATTGTGTCAGCATGGAGGTGGAGGCTGGCACTCAGTATCATCAGCAGCAGTCTTTTAGGGATGATTTACAGTCCCAAGAAACCAGTGGACTTGTACGTGGCTGGGAGGAGGTGGCTGCGGATCATGTCGTCCTTAGTGACCCAGAGGACTCCGGACTGAATGCCTCAGCTAACCTACGCTGCATGGCCTCCCTGATCCTGCAAAGTCTGCGGAAGGATCCTCGTATTCTTCGGATCAAGGAGAGGGACCATTACTGGCTGGCCACTCTCCTTGATCCACGGTACAAGGGTAAGGTTGCGGACCTTATCGTACCGTCGCAGAGGGAGCAGAGGATGAGACAACTCCGGGAGGCCTTGCAGAAAGGTCTGTGCAACGCGTTCCCAGAGACTGGGAGGTTACAAACTCCTGGTCCAGGACAACGAGTTGCTGAGGCTTCGGGCAGTCAAAGAAGGAGCGGTGGGGAAGGTGGCCGTCTGACCGATGCGTTCAGACAATTCTTTAGTCCGCAGCCCCAAAGTATGATCGGTTCCAGCAACCATCGCCAGCGTCTGATATACATGGTCCAGGAATACCTAGGGGCAAGGTCAGACTTGGACACCTTCCCCACCGAAAATCCTCTGGCTTACTGGGTCTTGAGGATGGATCACTGGCCAGAGCTTGCACAGTATGCAATTGAGCTACTGGCCTGTCCTGCATCCAGCGTTCTTTCAGAACGCACATTCAGTGCTGCTGGAGGATTTGTCACGGATCACAGGGTGCGCCTGTCCACCGACTCGGTTGATCGACTGACTTTCATCAAGATGAACCAGTCTTGGATCACCACCAGCTACCACACACCAGATGCTGATATAACAGACTAATTGATTTTAAAATGTCACATCCCTTCAAGACTGATGCTGATGCTGAGTGCCTGTGCTGTTATGTTGACTGGCTATCCTCCTCCTCCTCCTCAATGATACGATTAATGATGATAGCTTGGAAGATCATTTTGGTTTATGGGTGACGCCACCAGTGGCTAAGGCCCAATTTTTCAGCCCCTGTTTAACAGGGGCGTGTAATTAAAATTTTTGATGAAATACTTTGCAACAGGCCTCATTGCTGTGCTCCAAGTACAGTATCTGTGAGGGGTTGCAGTGTTGTGCCACCAGTGCCTAAGGCCCAATTTTTCAGCCCCTGTTCAACAGGGGCATGCAATTATAATTATTGATCGAATAATTCACAGCAGGACCCATTGCTGCGCCCACCAAGAGTAACTGTCAGGCCTTACAGTGTTGTGGCACCAGCACCACCACCACCACCAAAGGCCCAATTTTTCAGCCCCTGTTCAACAGGGGCATGCAATTATAATTATTGATCTAATATTTCACAGCAGGGCCCATTGCTGCACCCACCAAGAGTAACTGTCAGGGCTTACAGTGTTGTTGCACCAGCACCACCATCAAAGGCCCAATTTTTACTACCACTGATCAACAATTATATGTAATTACAATTCCTGATATAATAGTTGACAGCAGGGCGTTCCAGCACCAACCAAGAGTAACTGTGAGTGCTTACAGTGTTGTGCCAACACCAACAACTAAGGGGCCTATTTCTGCAGAGTATATACGGCAGGTCCCTACTTTCAAACATCCAACTTACAAACGACTCCTACTTGCAAACGGAAGAAGACAACAGGAAGTGAGAGGAAATCTACCCCTAGAAAGGAAAATTCTCTCCTGTAAGAATTAATATGGGAGAAAGGTGTCTCCTCTGTACTGATGCTTTATCAGCAATCCTTGTTTCAAGAAAAACACCACATTTCAAAAACAGTTGTCATTGGGACGGAAAGTGAGGTGAAATGTTCTGAACAGGGGCACAGACAGCAAAACAAATGTTACAGGGGTGATAACCCTTACCTATGTTTTCCAAAAAGTTTAAAAATAGATTTTTGGGCTGGAGCTACACTTCAACAATGTACCTGTTCAAAATTACAAACAGATTCTACATAAGAACAAACCTACAGTCCCTGTCTTGTATGCACCGCCTGTATACGGCTGTTCAGAGTATATAGGGCCTTTTTTATTTTATGTGCGGGGTTCCCCTTAATATCCATACAAGACCCAAAGGGGCTGGTAATGGGCTGGGGTAGGGGGGGGGGGTCATGGGGTAGCTATGCCATTTTTCTTAAAGATTTTCATCCATATTACCGGGACCAGACATTACATTAAAGCCGCAAGCAGTTTTAAATGGCTTTTTTTTCCTTTAGAAGTGTCATTTTGTGCAGGGACAGTTCTAAACACGGGAAACACGTGGCACTTCACAGGCATACTTTAGACACCCCCCAGGTACGATATTTAAAGGAATATTTGACTTTTTTTTGTTCACTTTATGCATCATTAAAATGACTGCTCCCGAAAAATGACCGTTTTTAAAACTTCTTTTTGCATTGATACATGTCCCCTGGTGCAGAACCCGGGTTCCCAAACCCTTTTTAGGACAATAACATGCATAATAGTTGTTATAATTAGCACTTTAGAATTCGAACGTTCGCATCCATTGTATTTAATAGGGTTCTAATGTTCGTACGAACTTTCGGTCCGTTCGCGGGTTCTGGTGCGAACCGAACCCGGGGGTGTTCGGCTCATCACTAATGGGCACTCATGAGGCTGCAGTGATGGGCACTGATAAGGCAGCACTGATGGGCACTGATAAGGCTGCAGTGATGAGCACTGATGAGGCAGCACTGATGGGCACTGATGAGGCTGAACTAATGGGCACTGATGAGGTTGCACTGATGAGGCAGCACTGATGGGCACTGATGAGGCTGCACTGATGGGCATTTATGAGGCTGCAGTGATGGGCACTGATGAGGCTGAACTAATGGGCACTGATGAGGTTGCACTGATGGGCACTGATGAGACTGCACTGATGGACACGGATGAGGCTGCACTGATGGGCACTGATGGGCACTGATAAGGCGGCACTGATGAGGCTGCAGTGATGGGCACTGATGAGGCTGAACTAATGGGCACTGATGAGGTTGCACTGATGGGCACTTATGAGGCAGCACTGATGGGCACTGATGAGGCTGCACTGATGGGCACTGATGAGGCTGCACTGATGAGGCAGCACTGATGGGGCAGCACTGATGGGCACTGATGAGGCTGCACTGATGAGGCAGCACTGATGGGCACTGATGAGCGGCACTGGATGAGCTCCCCAGGGGGCATGTGAGGAACATGGTTCCAGGAGGACGTCTATGAACTAGAGAACTGCGCCGTAATCATCTTTCGGCTATGGTGCGGGTTAGGAAGTGGTTAAGAAAGCAGGGGGCGGGGAGCTCAAATTACACTCTCAATGAGAGCTAATTGGAGGGAAGAGACACACACCCCTTCACACAGGAACAGAGTTGAGGCTGTCAATCACAGGCTGTGTGCTGGAGTTTCCTCCCCTGTCACCTTTTTATCTCTTGGTGTCAGAAGTGCCTCATGCAGATAGCAGAGGAAGGAGACAGAAGACAGAAATGACAATTAGTGCTCTGGACTGAGACAAGTACACACTATAGAGGGATGTGCTTTGTTCAGGTTTCATGTCTGAGGTTTACAACCTTTGTAAGCAGCAAAAGATTGTATCTTTCACTGAAGAGTAACGTTATTGTCTTTGTGTACCTCATATTATGTTTTGCCTATGAAAAGTCTTCAGCAAAGTTCCTGAGTGTTCAGATGTCTGAACCACACCGGAGGAAGGGAATTCAGCTCTCTATTCTTAAAGGATAACTACACTTTCATAAAAAATAAAAATTAAAAATAAAAAATAAAAAATAATGTAGCGTATACAATCGCTACACAAGTCATATTGTAATTGAATGTTATTAAAAGTTCCTTTTCAACCCGCAGGTGTTGTAATTTCATTTACCATTCAATGCAATATGGCCGCCTGTAGAGTGTTGATGTAGATTGTAGAGAACGCCCCTAGAAATTCACTTTCCTGTTTGGCTCCCTGACTTTCCCAGAAGTCTGCATTTTGGATACAAATCAGATTTTAGGCATCCCCTACAACAGGAATTTCAGTTTTGCTGTTGGCGACACTCTAAAAGGATTAAACACTTCTAAAGGGATGCAGACACTGCAGCTTTTCTCATCAGAACACAGAGAGTGTACCCAGGTGATTATAATTAAAGAGACCCTCCCTTTCAGAATCAGTCAGCACAGGACATGGGGAAGCAAACAGCTGTTTCTTCGGGGGATCGATCTCTGCAACAAAGTTGGGTAAAGTCCTTGCAATTTACATCGACCATCCAGAGGGGGAATGCTTTTTTCTCAACAAAAATAAAGTTACAATCTAGATTGAGGAAGAGGGAATGTGAGGCCTATATGGTTGGTCTTAGACACGGAAGAAAGAAGGTCGGTTCATGTTGGCAGAGGACGTCATGCCGCGTACACACGACCGTTTTTAATGTCATTGAAAAAAACGACGTTTTTCTCGACGTGATTCCTCTCAAGCCTGCCTTGCCTACACACTATCGTGAAAAAAAACGTTCGAGCAAAGCGCGGTGACGTACAACACGTAGGACGGCACTATAAAGGGGAAGTTCCATTTGGATGGCGCCACCTTTTGGGACGCTTTTGCTGATCCTCGTGTTAGTAAAGTTTGGTGAGAGACGATTCGCGCTTTTCAGCCTCGTGCTCTTCAGTCCGTTACAGCGCGACGAATGTGATATCTCCATTACGAAATCTAGTTTTACCAGAACGAGCGCTCCCGTCTCATAACTTGCTTCTGAGCATGCGCGTTTTTTCACGTCGTTAAAGCCTACACACGCCCGTTTTTCATGACGAGAAAAACTACGACGTGAAAAACGACGAGAAAAATTAGAGCATGTTCCAAATTTTTAATGCCCATTTTTCACGTCGTGAAAAATGCTCTGGAGCCCACACACACGATCGTTTTTAATGACCAAATAAAAAAATGGCATTTTTCTCGACATGAAAAACGGTCGTGTGTACGCGGCATTAGAGGTCGGGTCTCAGATGCCACCACTCAGCCTCTAATCCCAGCAGCACAATCTTCAGAGACGGGACCCAGAAGGAGAACTGTCTGAAGGTGGAGGCACCGGGGAGTCGTGGGATCGGTGACAGCCCAGCCCTGGAGGTGATAAATACACACAGTGCATACTACCAATGGTACTTACCTGCAGGGGGCCACAAGCAGTCCCAAAACTGCACTCCACCTCCAGAGCCGGAAATATTAATCCAAGAGAAGGAGAAGCATTTTTTTTTAAACTGTAGTAAATTCTGTAAATAAATAAATAAATAATCAAACCCCCTGCAGGTTACTAATTCAAGATAGGAAGATGAACGGCCGGTATAAAACATACAGAACTTTTATTAGCACAACCAATCAAATTGCAGCAAGAGAAGATTACATGGTATGGTAATCATCACAGTAATGCCGCGTACACACGACCTTTTTCACAACGTTAAAAATGCCATTTTTTAAATTGGGCATTAAAAACGATGGTGTGTGGGCTCCAGAGAATTTTTAACGACGTGAAAAATGGCCTAAAAAAATGAGAACCTGCTCTATTTTTTCACGTCGTTTTTCACATCGTTTTTTTTAACGACGTGAAAAACGGTAGTGTGTAGGCTTTTACGAGGGGAAAAAAAACGCACATGCTCAGAATCAAGTATGAGACGGGAGCGCTCGTTCTGGTAAAACTTGCGTTGGTAATGGAGATAGCACATTCTTCACGCTGTAACGGACTGAAAAGCACGAGGCTGAAAAGAGCGAATCGTCGCTCAACAAACTTTACTAACATGAAGGGTGGCGCCATCCGAATGGAACTTCCCCTTTATAGTGCCGTCATACGTTTTGTACGTCACTGCGCTTTGCTCAAGCGTTTTTTTTAAATGAACGTGTGTATGCAAGACAGGCTTGAGAGGAAACAAGAAAAATCACTTCAAGAAAAACGTAGTTTTTGAAAATGACATTAAAAACGATCGTGTGTACGCGGCATTACTCTGCAATTTTACTGGTTGGGCTTATAAAAGCAATGCTTTAGGAAGGACGCATGTTGGGTGTACATCTTCCTATATTAGTAACCTGCAGGGGGTATGAAAACATTATTTTCTTTTTACAGAATTTATGACTGCTTTAAAAAAAGAGAGAGCGAGAAAGAGAGAGCAAATGACAGAGAGAGAGAGAGGTGGGAAGAGAGGGGGAGAGTGAGAAAAAGAGAGGGAAAGATAAAGAGAGAGAGAGAGAGAGGAGGAGAGAGAGAGGGAGAGTGCAAAAAAGAGAGAGAGGGAGAGAGAAAGAGAGAGAGGGAGAGTGGAGAAAAGAGAGAGAGAGCGGGAGAGAGAGGGAGAGGAAGAGAGAGAAGGAGAGAAAGAGAGAGCAAATGACAGAGAGAGAGAGGCAGTGGCGGTGCGTCCATAGAGGGCGCCGGAGTGCCGCCCCCTCTCGCTCCCACACCGCCACTGAAAGACAATACATAGATTCATGCATTGCATGAATCTGTGTATTGTCGCCGCTGCCGCGCTGCCCACTATACATATGGCCGGCCTCCTGGTGAGCGCCGGCCATATGAATTAGAGCGGTGGCCAGCAGTGGGTGTGTTCTGGAAGTGTATATCAGAGCCGCTGGCTCTGATAGGTTTTCCGAATACAGCTCTCACGCTGTATTCGGCTTCCAAAACTCCTCCCAGGTACGCACGGGAGTGCGTTCCTTGGAGAAGACTGTGGGGGCTTCAGCCAATCAGGTTCACCGGATCTGGTTACCGGTAACCTGATTGGCTGAAGCAACATCGAGGGCGGGAGAACACATCGAGGACGGCGCTGACCGAGGAAGGTAAGTGCAGGGCTGGGGGGGGGAACAGGCTGTATATGGGGGACACACTGGCTGCATTTGGGGACACACTGGCTGTATATTGGGGACAAACTGGCTGCATTTGGGGGACAAACTGGCTGTATACGGGGACACACTGGCTGTATACGGGGACACACTGGCTGTATACGGGGACACACTGGCTGTATATGAGGGACACACTGGCTGTATACGGGGACACACTGGCTGTATACGGGGACACACTGGCTGTATATGAGGGACACACTGGCTGTATACGGGGACACGCTGGCTGTATATGGGGGACACACTGGCTGTATATGAGGGACACACTGGCTGTATACGGGGACACACTGGCTGTATATGAGGGACACACTGGCTGTATACGGGGACACACTGGCTGTATACGGGGACACACTGGCTGTATATGAGGGACACACTGGCTGTATACGGGGACACACTGGCTGTATATGGGGACACACTGGCTGTATATGGGGGACACATTGGCTGTATACGGGGACACACTGGCTGTATATGGGGGACACACTGGCTGTATATGAGGGACACACTGGCTGTATATGGGGGACACACTGGCTGTATATGGGGGACACACTGGCTGTATATGAGGGACACACTGGCTGTATACGGGGACACACTGGCTGTATATGGGGGACACACTGGCTGTATTTGGGGACACACTGGCTGTATTTGGGGACAAACTGGCTGTATATAGAAACAAACTGGCTGCATTTGAGGGGACAAACTGGTGGCGTTTGTGCACAGTGGCTGCGTTTAATGGGCACAGTGGCGGCAATTGATGTTTTTTTTTTCAGTTTGTTTGCGCCCCCCAAAAAATTTTGCCCGCCACTGGAGGGAGAGAGGGAGAGAGAGAGAGAGAGAGAGAGAAAGAGAGAGGAGAAAAAGAGAGAAAGTGTGAGAGAGAGAGAGAGAGAAAGAGAAGGAAAGAAAGAGAGAGGAGAAGAGAGAGAGAAAAAAAGAGAAGGAAAGAAAGAGAGAGGAGGAAAAAAGAGAGAGAGGGAAGGAAAGAAAGAGAGAGGAGAAAAAAAGAGAGAGAAATAGAGAGAGAGATAGAAAGAGATAGAAAGAAAGAAAGAGAGAAAGATAGAGAGAGAGAAAGAAAGAGAGAGAAAGAGAGAGGGAGAAAAAGAGAGAGAAAGCGAGAGAGCGAGAGAGAATGACATTTTCTTCTCATTACCACTAGGTGGCAGCAAAGACCAATGATAACAATGTAATACTTTACTAAGACAGATACAACTGAGTAACGGAATTCTTTGGGCAAAATATTGAAATTTAGGATGACTTTAAAATCCCAAAGTTTGTTGGAACTTTCTGGTGCGGTTGAAGGTTGAAGCAGCGTGTTCCTGTGACAGATCATACAAGTGTAGTAGGAAGATGATGTTTATAGATTTGCATTTATTGTAAAGTGGAGTTAGGGGAAGACACATCCTATATTTATCATTGAAGAGACTCCATGTGCCCGGCCTGGAGTTGGGCTTTTTTATGAATTATAGGAAACTTTATCCCGCTACAGCAAGACAATCACAAAACATTTGGGCCGTCTTCGTCTTCGTCTTCTTCTTCTTTTCTTCATCTGCCCATAAAGGTTACATTTCGGGGGTGATAACAATGGAGCACAGAATAAGATCTACAGACTCTCTTAGCAGCAGCTCTGATAGCATCATATTACACAAGTTCATAAAAAACAGGGGTTGTAAACTTATGAGCTAAAGGGGGCCTCAAATGTGGCCCCTGACATCACCAAAGGGTCACACATCATGTTCAATATATGTAATGCTGGAGAGAAGTGTCAGAGACTGCAGACCTAATAGAGGTGGTCAGAGAGTGAGGACAGGATACATTGTTGGCGGTCAGAGAGTGAGGACAGGATACATTGTTGGCGGTCAGAGTGAGGACAGGATACATTGTTGGCTGTCAGAGAGTGAGGACAGGATACATTGTTGGGGGGTCAGAGAGTGAGGACAGGATACATTGTTGGCGGTCAGAGAGTGAGGACAGGATACATTGTTGGCGGTCAGAGAGTGAGGACAGGATACATTGTTGGCTGTCAGAGAGTGAGGACAGGATACATTGTTGGCTGTCAGAGAGTGAGGACAGGATACATTGTGGGTGGTCAGAGAGTGAGGACAGGATACATTGTTGGCGGTCAGAGAGTGAGGACAGGATACATTGTTGGCGGTCAGAGAGTGAGGACAGGATACATTGTTGGCGGTCAGAGAGTGAGGACAGGATACATTGTTGGCGGTCAGAGAGTGAGGGCAGGATACATTGTTGGCGGACAGAGAGTGAGGACACGATACATTGTTGGCGGTCAGAGAGTGAGGACAGGATACGTTGTTGGTGGTCAGAGAGTGAGGACAGGATACTTTGTTGGCAGAGAGTGAGGACAGGATAAATTGTTGGCAGTCAGAGAGTGAGGACAGGATACATTGTTGGCGGTCAGAGAGTGAGGACAGGATACATTGTTGACGGTCAGAGAGTGAGGACAGGATACATTGTTGGCGGTCAGAGAGTGAGGAGAGGATACATTTTTGGGGGTCAGAGAGTGAGGACAGGATAAATTGTTGGCAGTCAGAGAGTGAGGACAGGATACATTGTTGGCAGTCCGAGATTGAGGACAGGATACATTGTTGGCGGTCAGAGAGGGAGGACAGGATACATTGTTGGCGGTCAGAGAGGGAGGACAGGATACATTGTTGGCGGTCAGAGACTGAGGACAGGATACATTGTTGGGGGTCAAAGAGTGAGGACAGGATACATTGTTGGTGGTCAGAGAGTGAGGACAAGATACAATGTTGGCAGTTCGAGATTGAGGACAGGATACATTGTTGGCGGTCAGAGACTGAGGACAGGATACATTGTTGGCGGTCAGAGAGTGAGGACAGGATACATTGTTGGCGGTCAGAGACTGAGGACAGGATACATTGTTGGCGGTCAGAGAGTGAGGACAGGATACATTGTTGGGGGTCAGAGAGTGAGGACAGGATACAATGTTGGCGGTCAGAGATTGAGGACAGGATACATTGTTGGTGGTCAGAGACTGAGGACAGGATACATTGTTGGCGGTCAGAGAGTGAGGACAGGATACATTGTTGGGGGTCAGAGAGTGAGGACAGGATACAATGTTGGCGGTCAGAGATTGAGGACAGGATACATTGTTGGTGGTCAGAGAGTGAGGACAGGATACATTGTTGGCGGTCAGAGAGTGAGGACAGGATACATTGTTGGGGGTCAGAGAGTGAGGACAGGATACATTGTTGGGGGTCAGAGAGTGAGGACAGGATACAATGTTGGCAGTCCGAGATTGAGGACAGGATACATTGTTGGCGGTCAGAGAGTGAGGACAGGATACATTGTTGGCGGTCAGAGAGTGAGGACAGGATACATTGTTGGGGGTCAGAGAGTGAGGACAGGATACAATGTTGGCAGTCCGAGATTGAGGACAGGATACATTGTTGGTGGTCAGAGAGTGAGGACAGGATACATTGTTGGCGGTCAGAGACTGAGGACAGGATACATTGTTGGTGGTCAGAGAGTGAGGACAGGATACATTGTTGGTGGTCAGAGAGGGAGGACAGGATACATTGTTGGTGGTCAGAGAGTGAGGACAGGATACAATGTTGGCAGTCAGAGATTGAGGACAGGATACATTGTTGGTGGTCAGAGAGTGAAGACAGGATACATTGTTGGCGGTCAGAAAATGAGGACAGGATACATTGTTGGTGGTCAGAGAGTGAGGACAGGATACATTGTTGGTGGTCAGAGAGTGAGGACAGGATACATTGTTGGTGGTCAGAGAGTGAGGACAGGATACAATGTTGGCAGTCCGAGATTGAGGACAGGATACATTGTTGGCGGTCAGAGAGTGAGGACAGGATACATTGTTGGCGGTCAGAGAGTGAGGACAGGATACATTGTTGGGGGTCAGAGAGTGAGGACAGGATACATTGTTGGGGGTCAGAGAGTGAGGACAGGATACATTGTTGGTGGTCAGAGAGTGAGGACAGGATACATTGTTGGTGGTCAGAGAGTGAGGACAGGATACATTGTTGGTGGTCAGAGAGTGAGGACAGGATACATTGTTGGTGGTCAGAGAGTGAGGACAGGATACATTGTTGGCGGTCAGAGAGTGAGGACAGGATACATTGTTGGTGGTCAGAGAGTGAGGACAGGATACATTGTTGGTGGTCAGAGAGTGAGGACAGGATACATTGTTGGCGGTCAGAGAGTGAGGACAGGAAACATTGTTGGCGGTCAGGGAGTGAGTTCATGTGTCAGGAGGCGGAGCTGAGACTCCCTAGGATAATAATTGCAGACAGAAAATCGGAGTCTCACATTTCCGCCGATGTATTTTGCAGGTGAGCGGTGGCTGGAGAAGAGCTTTGTGGGTTTTTCATTGGAGGTTCACCTCTGTGCCGGCGTCTGTCATATCGGCTCACGTCACAGAACTCAGCTAATCAGCATGCATTGTGTGAATAAACACAGATAGGCGGGAGCGTTGCCGCCGCAGGCTGTAGCGCCGTAGAAAGCCCCCCTGGCTCCTGCTGTCACAGCTCATACAGTCACAGAAGCCGTGCCACACAGGATGCCCGCAGGCTGTGCCATCTTGTCAGCCCACATATGCTCAGCTTATGTGACAGGAGCTGGAGGTGAGAGGAAGAGCCAAGGAGCGCCCGCCGCCCGCGTCTGTCTCACCTGACCGTCCTCAGTCGCTGATCACCCTGCCGCAATCTGCTGAGATATGAGGGGAGATGCCTGCATTGCTCATAGCAACCAGACGTGATACTACAACCCCCTCCATCCCCCCAACCTATGCAACTAGAATCTGCCGGTCCTCCAGACTGTGTGTGGAGTACTCACTCATCACCGGGCAATACGAGCGCCCCGCGACCATTTATTTATTATATATATATATATACACTCACCGGCCACTTTATTAGGTACACCTGTTCAGTCGCTCGGTGACACAAATTGCTAATCAGCCAATCACATGGCGGAAACTCAATGCATTTCAGCATCTAGACGGGGTGAAGACGACTTGCTGAAGGTCAAACTGAGATTCAGAATGGGGAAGAAAGGGGATCTCGGTGACTTTGAACGTGGCATGGTTGTTGGTGGCAGACGGGCCGGTCTGAGTATTTCTGGGATTTTCACACACAACCATCTCTCGGGTTTACAAATAATGGTTGGAAAAAGAGAAAATATCCAGTGAGCAGCAGTTGTGTGGAGGAAAATGCCTTGTTGAGGTCAGAGAAGAATGAGCAGACTGGTTCCAGATGATAGAAAGACAACAGTAACTCAAATAACCAATCGTTACACCCAAGGTATGCAGAATACCATCTCTGAACGCACAACACATCCAACCTTGAAGCAGATGGGCTACAGCAGCAGAAGACCACACCGGGTGCCACTCCTATCAGCTAAGAACAGGAAACTGAGGCTACAATTGGCACAGGATCACCAAAACTGGAGAATAGAAGATTGGAAAAACTTTGCCGGGTCTGATGAGCAGCGGTGGCCCCTCCATTAGGGGTGAACGGGTGCCACCCCCCCTATCCATGCATCCCGCCCCCTGATTTACATACAGGCCGCCGGACTCATGGACTCTAATGGAGGGGGGTGTTTTTTTGAATCACATGATCAGAGCCAGAGGCTCTAATAGAATTGAAAAAAGGGTGGGCTTGGGGTACAGAGCACTGCGCCCCGATCCCACCCAGTCGTGTGACAATAGCGAATGAATATTTTCTATCCTCACACTGATCCTCCTCCTAGCCAATCAGGAAGCAGGTCTTAAGACCTGTCACCCGATTGGCTGAAAGGAGAGGTGATCCTATTGGGCGCCTAGGAGGAGGAGGGAGGAGCCGCACGACGGAAGCCGCCGAAGCCAAGGAGAAGAGGACACAGGAGCCGCTGCCTGCAACCCGCCTGCTGCCCATAGGAGCCCGCAACCCGGCTTGGGGGGGTTGTGCCGCCAACCAACCGACCAACGGAGGGGGGAAGGGGTGGTTGTTTGGCGCCACCCCCCCCCCCCCAAAAAAAAAAAAAAACACGCCGCCACCACTGATGAGTCTGGATTTCAGCTGCGACATTCAGATGGTGGGGTCACCACTGTTTTTCAACCCAGAGTTTCCGCCAGCCTTAGCAACCACAAAATACTTAAAATGGAATATATTGGAGAACGCAAAGGGTGGCCCAGATCCTAGTGGAAGGGAAAATACCAAAAATGCAAGATCTGGGACCCGAAAATAAACACAAATGGCTGCAATACCACCAACTAAAAACATACATTGCAACAAATATAGAAATACCCTTAAAGTGGAACTAAACCCTCCTATCATTTTCAGCCAAGGAAGCCGCCATCTTGGCCTCTGTTTAATCTTTAACTGCCATGATGCTGCACATGTGATCAGTTATGGACACCAGCAGGGCCGCCATCAGGGGGGAACAGGCAGTACACCTGTAAGGGGCCCAGATGGCCCCCCCCCCTTTTTTTTTTTTATAATTTTTTATTTTTTTGTAAGGGGCCCAGAGGTCCCCAGGGCCCCAGATGTCAACTCCCCTTTTTTTAATTTATTTTTTATAAAAAAAAATTATTATTCATTTTTTTTATTTTTTTTTTATTTTTTTTAATTTAATTTATTTATTTATTTATTTTGTAAGGGGCCCAGAGGTCCCCAGAGGCCCGGAGGTCCCCGGATGGAACTTCCCTTTTTTATTAATTTTTTATAAAAAAAAATTATTATTAATTTTTTTATTAAATTTTTTATTTATTTATTTATTTATTTATTTATTTTTTGTAAGGGGCCCAGGGGTCCCCAGAGGCCTGGAGGTCCCCAGGGCCCCGGATGGAAACCTCCCTTTTTTTTATATAATTTTTTTTATAAAAAAAAAATTTGTAAGGGGCCCAGAGGTCCCCAGGGCCCTGGATGGCAACCCCCCTTTTTTTTGTTCTTCTGTTTTTTTTTTGTGTTCATCAGCACCCAAACCCCCTGCTTCTCATTTCGTGGCACCCCCCCCCCCCCCCCGCTTCTGAATTCTCCTCGGCTCCAGGGGGCCCATGCCTGAAGCTGTGTAAGGGGCCCCAAAATTCCTGATGGCTGCCCTGGACACCAGCCATTGGATGGTTTGACAGTTGGGTTGAGAGCACAACCAATGTGTCAGTTAGCATTTCCAGCATGCCGGGAATGTAACTGTTTTTTGAAATTGTTAAATCGATGGGTTTACTTCCACTTTAATAAACGGATCCAAAACGAAATTTGAGCAAATCTTAATAGACAAACAAAAATCATCTAAAAAATTAGCCAAGATATTACGGTCTATTACTCCCGGCTGGACCCGTTAGGCTCTTTTCACACTGAGGCGTTTTTCAGGCGTTTTCGCGGTAAAAACAGCGCTGTAAAAATGCCTGAAATAATCCTGCCCCATCATTCTCAATGTGAAAGCCCTGAGGGCTCTCACAACGAGGCGTTTTTCTGGCTGTGCGTTGGAAAAAATCCTGCAAACAGCTTTTTTGGAGCATCTTTGGGGCGCATAAAATAGCGCTGTAAAAACGCCTATCCCCATTGAAATGAATGAGTACCGCTGTAAAAACGCGGTAAAAACGCAGTAAAAAACACCCAGTAGCTGTGGGAAGGTCACATGACCGCAGTAGAGTGGAGGATTGTGGGATACCAAATAATCATTTTTACCGCAAAAACGCGGTAAAAACGCGGTAAAAACGCATATGCGTTAGCGCTATTTTTACCGGGAACGCGGTAAAAACGCGGTAAAAAAAATCATCATTTTTTTGCGTTTTTTCAACACCTCAGTGTGAAAGGGGCCTAACAGGAATGAAAAAATGGGAAGAGGAAATAGGGAGGTCAATATCAGAAATAGAATGGGAGAAAATATTTATAATAATTCATAAAACATCTTTAGCAACCAAGAAAGAAAAGATAAGATGGCAATGAGATGGTCTTGGAGTCCAGAAGCGTTAAATAAAATAAATGGCGAACAAACAGATATTTGTTGGAGATGTAAGGGTCGGAAGGGGGGACCACGGTCCACATCTGGTACAGTTGTCAATTGGTGAGAAATTTTGGGGAAAAAGTTCATGAGATATATTGGAAAGTGTCGGAAGTAAAGATGAACTTAGACAGACATTTCCTTGTTATCCTTAATTTCAGACTCAAATGCCGCGTACAAAAAACCGCCGTGAATAATGTCATTTAAAACGGGGGAACAGCTTGTTCCCCACACACGGTCGTTTTTCACGTCGTTTTTTTCTCTTGTCGACCGTCTGTGGGCTCCGCGGCAGTGTTTCCCTATGGGAAACACTGCCGCGGAAAACATGTCGAAAAAAACGACGAGAAAAATGAGAACATGTTCTCATTTTTCTCGTCGTTTTTAATGCCGTTTTTCTCGTCGAAAAAAACGACAGAAAGCCCACAGACGATCGTTTTTGTCGTCGAATGGGAAAAATGTCGTTTTTCTCGACGAGAAAAACGGCCGTGTGTACGCGGCAAAAGAGTATTAAAAAAGATATTCTACGTCACATGATAACGGCAGCTAGAACAATAATAGCGCGTAAATGGAGAGTAAATAGAAGCCCAAATATAGTAGAATGGATATGTGAAATGAACGAAATACAATATATGGAAAGACAGATAAGAGAAGAAGGATATATAAATAGCCAAATGCCAGAAATTTGCCAAAAATGGGACAAATTTTGGCTATCGGAAGGAATAAAGAAATATATATATAAATGGAAAACAAGGAGAGATACGAAGGGGAAAGATGAACGAAACAAAAAACAATAGAGGAGAAGGGGGGTGACCGGGGGGGGGGGTATTAAACCTTTATTACTCTTCTTTTTTTGTGTGAATGAATGATAGGATGAATGGATATGGAAGGTAGATGTAGTTGATTGATGGACGGTATACAAGTAATTTAATTTAATTTGGTATATAAGTATTTTTATACATACCAAGATTCGGTATATCGAATAATTAATGGAAACAATGTATTTGTAAGCGAATTTTGTATAAATGTAAAAGTTTTTTGTATTTGAAAAAAGATAAATAAAAAGAAATTGAAAACAGATGGTGGGGTCAGAATTTGGCGCATGGATCCATCCTGCCTTGTATCACCGGTTCAGGCTGGTGGTGGGGGTGTCATGGTGTGGGGGAGGGGGTATCTCCGGTTCAGGCTGGTGGTGGGGGTGTAATGGTGTGGGGGAGGGGATATCACTGGTTCAGGCTGGTGGTGGGGGTGTAATGGTGGGGGGATGGGGTATCACCGGTTCAGGCTGGTGGTGGGGGTGTAATGGTGTGGGGGGATGGGGTATCACTGGTTCAGGCTGGTGGTGGGGGTGTAATGGTGGGGGGGATGGGGTATCACTGGTTCAGGCTGGTGGTGGGGGTGTAATGGTGTGGGGGATGAGGTATCACCGGGTCAGGCTGGTGGTGGGGGTGTAATGGTGTGGGGGATGAGGTATCACCGGGTCAGGCTGGTGGTGGGGGTGTAATGGTGTGGGGGATGAGGTATCACCCGTTCAGGCTGGTGGTGGGGGTGTAATGGTGTGGGGGATGGGGATATCACCGGTTCAGGCTGGTGGTGGGGGTGTAATGGTGTGGGGGATGGGGTATCACCGGTTCAGGCTGGTGGTGGGGGTGTAATGGTGTGGGGGATGGGGTATCACTGGTTCAGGCTGGTGGTGGGGGTGTAATGGTGTGGGGGAGGAAATATCACCGGTTCAGGCTGGTGGTGGGGGTGTAATGGTGTGGGGGAGGCGATATCACCGGTTCAGGCTGGTGGTGGGGGTGTAATGGTGTGGGGGATGGGGTATCACCGGTTCAGGCTGGTGGTGGGGGTGTAATGGTGTGGGGGATGGGATATCACCGGTTCAGGCTGGTGGTGGGGGTGTAATGGTGTGGGGGATGAGGTATCACCCGTTCAGGCTGGTGGTGGGGGTGTAATGGTGTGGGGGATGGGGTATCACCGGTTCAGGTTGGTGGTGGGTGGTGTAATGGTGTGGGGGATGGGGTATCACCGGTTCAGGCTGGTGGTGGGGGTGTAATGGTGTGGGGGATGGGGTATCACCGGTTCAGGCTGGTGGTGGGGGTGTAATGGTGTGGGGGATGGGGTATCACCGGTTCAGGCTGGTGGTAGGGGTGTAATGGTGTGGGGGATGGGATATCACCGGATCAGGCTGGTGGTCGGGGTGTAATGGTGTGGGGGATGGGATATCACCGGGTCAGGCTGGTGGTGGGGGTGTAATGGTGTGGGGGAGGCGATATCACCGGTTCAGGCTGGTGGTGGGGGTGTAATGGTGTGGGGGATGGGGTATCACCGGTTCAGGCTGGTGGTGGGGGTGTAATGGTGTGGGGGATGGGGTATCACTGGTTCAGGCTGGTGGTCGGGGTGTAATGGTGTGGGGGATGGGATATCACCGGTTCAGGCTGGATGTGGGGGTGTAATGGTGTGGGGGATGGGATATCACCGGTTCAGGCTGGTGGTGGGGGTGTAATGGTGTGGGGGATGGGGTATCACCGGTTCAGGCTGGTGGTGGGGGTGTAATGGTGTGGGGGATGGGGTATCTCTGGTTCAGGCTGGTGGTGGGGGTGTAATGGTGTGGGGGATGGGGTATCACCGGTTCAGGCTGGTGGTGGGGGTGTAATGGTGTGGGGGATGGGATATCACTGGTTCAGGCTGGTGGTGGGGGTGTAATGGTGTGGGGGATGGGGTATCACCGGTTCAGGCTGGTGGTGGGGGTGTAATGGTGTGGGGGATGGGGTATCACCGGTTCAGGCTGGTGGTGGGGGTGTAATGGTGTGGGGGATGGGGTATCACCGGTTCAGGTTGGTGGTGGGGGTGTAATGGTGTGGGGGATGGGATATCACCGGGTCAGGCTGGTGGTGGGGGTGTAATGGTGTGGGGGATGGGGTATCTCTGGTTCAGGCTGGTGGTGGGGGTGTAATGGTGTGGGGGATGGGATATCACTGGTTCAGGCTGGTGGTGGGGGTGTAATGGTGTGGGGGATGGGGTATCACCGGTTCAGGCTGGATGTGGGGGTGTAATGGTGTGGGGGATGGGGTATCACCGGTTCAGGCTGGTGGTGGGGGTGTAATGGTGTGGGGGATGGGGTATCACTGGTTCAGGCTGGTGGTGGGGGTGTAATGGTGTGGGGGATGGGGTATCACCGGTTCAGGCTGGATGTGGGGGTGTAATGGTGTGGGGGATGGGGCATCACCGGGTCAGGCTGGTGGTGGGGGTGTAATGGTGTGGGGGATGGGGCATCACCGGTTCAGGCTGGTGGTGGGGGTGTAATGGTGTGGGGGATGGGGCATCACCGGTTCAGGCTGGTGGTGGGGGTGTAATGGTGTGGGGGATGGGGTATCACCGGTTCAGGCTGGTGGTGGGGGTGTAATGGTGTGGGGGATGGGGCATCACCGGTTCAGGCTGGTGGTGGGGGTGTAATGGTGTGGGGGATGGGGTATCACTGGTTCAGGCTGGTGGTGGGGGTGTAATGGTGTGGGGGATGGGGTATCACCGGGTCAGGCTGGTGGTGGGGGTGTAATGGTGTGGGGGATGGGGTATCACCGGTTCAGGCTGGTGGTGGGGGTGCAATGGTGTGGGGGATGGGGTATCACCGGTTCAGGCTGGTGGTGGGGGTGTAATGGTGTGGGGGATGGGGTATCACTGGTTCAGGCTGGTGGTGGGGGTGTAATGGTGTGGGGGATGGGGTATCACCGGTTCAGGCTGGTGGTGGGGGTGTAATGGTGTGGGGGATGGGGTATCACTGGTTCAGGCTGGTGGTGGGGGTGTAATGGTGTTGGGGATGGGGTATCACCGGGTCAGGCTGGTGGTGGGGGTGTAATGGTGTGGGGGATGGGGTATCACCGGGTCAGGCTGGTGGTGGGGGTGTAATGGTGTGGGGGATGGGGTATCACCGGTTCAGGCTGGTGGTGGGGGTGTAATGGTGTGGGGGATGGGGTATCACCGGTTCAGGCTGGTGGTGGGGGTGTAATGGTGTGGGGGATGGGGTATCTCTGGTTCAGGCTGGTGGTGGGGGTGTAATGGTGTGGGGGATGGGGTATCACCCGTTCAAGCTGGTGGTGGGGGTGTAATGGTGTGGGGGATGGGGTATCACCGGTTCAGGTTGGTGGTGGGGGTGTAATGGTGTGGGGGATGGGGTATCACCGGTTCAGGCTGGTGGTGGGGGTGTAATGGTGTGGGGGATGGGATATCACCGGTTCAGGCTGGTGGTGGGGGTGTAATGGTGTGGGGGATGGGATATCACCGGTTCAGGCTGGTGGTGGGGGTGTAATGGTGTGGGGGATGGGGTATCACTGGTTCAGGCTGGTGGTGGGGGTGTAATGGTGTGGGGGATGGGGTATCTCTGGTTCAGGCTGGTGGTGGGGGTGTAATGGTGTGGGGGATGGGGTATCACCGGTTCAGGCTGGTGGTGGGGGTGTAATGGTGTGGGGGATGGGGTATCTCTGGTTCAGGCTGGTGGTGGGGTGTAATGGTGTGGGGGATGGGGTATCACCGGTTCAGGCTGGTGGTGGGGGTGTAATGGTGTGGGGGATGGGGTATCACCGGTTCAGGTTGGTGGTGGGGGTGTAATGGTGTGGGGGATGGGATATCACCGGTTCAGGCTGGTGGTGGGGGTGTAATGGTGTGGGGGATGGGGTATCACTGGTTCAGGCTGGTGGTGGGGGTGTAATGGTGTGGGGGATGGGGTATCTCTGGTTCAGGCTGGTGGTGGGGGTGTAATGGTGTGGGGGATGGGGTATCACCGGTTCAGGCTGGATGTGGGGGTGTAATGGTGTGGGGGATGGGGTATCACCGGTTCAGGCTGGATGTGGGGGTGTAATGGTGTGGGGGATGGGGTATCACTGGTTCAGGCTGGTGGTGGGGGTGTAATGGTGTGGGGGATGGGGTATCACCGGTTCAGGCTGGATGTGGGGGTGTAATGGTGTGGGGGATGGGATATCACCGGTTCAGGCTGGTGGTGGGGGTGTAATGGTGTGGGGGATGGGTATCACTGATTCAGGCTGGTGGTTGGGGTGTAATGGTGTGGGGGATGGGATATCACCGGATCAGGCTGGTGGTGGGGGTGTAATGGTGTGGGGGATGGGGTATCACCGGGTCAGGCTGGTGGTGGGGGTGTAATGGTGTGGGGGATGGGGTATCACTGGGTCAGGCTGGTGGTGGGGGTGTAATGGTGTGGGGGATGGGGTATCTCTGGTTCAGGCTGGTGGTGGGGGTGTAATGGTGTGGGGGATGGGGTATCACCGGGTCAGGCTGGTGGTGGGGGTGTAATGGTGTGGGGGATGGGGTATCACTGGTTCAGGCTGGTGGTGGGGGTGTAATGGTGTGGGGGATGGGGTATCACCGGGTCAGGCTGGTGGTGGGGGTGTAATGGTGTGGGGGATGGGGTATCACCGGGTCAGGCTGGTGGTGGGGGTGTAATGGTGTGGGGGATGGGGTATCACCGGTTCAGGCTGGTGGTGGGGGTGTAATGGTGTGGGGGATGGGGTATCACTGGTTCAGGCTGGTGGTGGGGGTGTAATGGTGTGGGGGATGGGGTATCACCGGGTCAGGCTGGTGGTGGGGGTGTAATGGTGTGGGGGATGGGATATCACTGGTTCAGGCTGGTGGTGGGGGTGTAATGGTGTGGGGGGTGGGGTATCACCGGTTCAGGCTGGTGGTGGGGGTGTAATGGTGTGGGGGATGGGGTATCACTGATGCAGGCTGGTGGTGGGGGTGTAATGGTGTGGGGGATGGGGTATCACCGGTTCAGGCTGGTGGTGGGGGTGTAATGGTGTGGGGGATGGGGTATCACCGGTTCAGGCTGGTGGTGGGGGTGTAATGGTGTGGGGGAGGGGATATCACCGGTTCAGGCTGGTGGTGGGGGTGTAATGGTGTGGGGGATGGGATATCACCGGTTCAGGCTGGTGGTGGGGGTGTAATGGTGTGGGGGATGGGGTATCACCGGTTCAGGCTGGTGGTGGGGGTGTAATGGTGTGGGGGATGGGGTATCACCGGTTCAGGCTGGTGGTGGGGGTGTAATGGTGTGGGGGATGGGGTATCACCGGGTCAGGCTGGTGGTGGGGGTGTAATGGTGTGGGGGATGGGATATCACTGGTTCAGGCTGGTGGTGGGGGTGTAATGGTGTGGGGGATGGGGTATCACTGATGCAGGCTGGTGGTGGGGGTGTAATGGTGTGGGGGAGGGGATATCACCGGTTCAGGCTGGTGGTGGGGGTGTAATGGTGTGGGGGAGGGGATATCACTGGTTCAGGCTGGTGGTGGGGTGTAATGGTGTGGGGGATGGGGTATCACCGGTTCAGGCTGGTGGTGGGGGTGTAATGGTGTGGGGGATGGGGTATCACCGGGTCAGGCTGGTGGTGGGGGTGTAATGGTGTGGGGGATGGGGTATCACCGGTTCAGGCTGGTGGTGGGGGTGTAATGGTGTGGGGGATGGGGTATCACTGATGCAGGCTGGTGGTGGGGGTGTAATGGTGTGGGGGATGGGGTATCACCGGTTCAGGCTGGTGGTGGGGGTGTAATGGTGTGGGGGATGGGGTATCACCGGTTCAGGCTGGTGGTGGGGGTGTAATGGTGTGGGGGAGGGGATATCACCGGTTCAGGCTGGTGGTGGGGGTGTAATGGTGTGGGGGATGGGATATCACCGGTTCAGGCTGGTGGTGGGGGTGTAATGGTGTGGGGGATGGGGTATCACCGGTTCAGGCTGGTGGAGGGGGTGTAATGGTGTGGGGGATGGGGTATCACCGGTTCAGGCTGGTGGTGGGGGTGTAATGGTGTGGGGGATGGGATATCACTGGTTCAGACTGGTGGAGGGGGTGTAATGGTGTGGGGGATGGGGTATCACCGGTTCAGGCTGGTGGTGGGGGTGTAATGGTGTGGGGGATGGGGTATCACCGGTTCAGGCTGGTGGTGGGGGTGTAATGGTGTGGGGGATGGGATATCACCGGGTCAGGCTGGTGGTGGGGGTGTAATGGTGTGGGGGATGGGATATCACTGGTTCAGGCTGGTGGTGGGGGTGTAATGGTGTGGGGGATGGGGTATCACTGATGCAGGCTGGTGGTGGGGGTGTAATGGTGTGGGGGAGGGGATATCACCGGTTCAGGCTGGTGGTGGGGGTGTAATGGTGTGGGGGAGGGGATATCACTGGTTCAGGCTGGTGGTGGGGTGTAATGGTGTGGGGGATGGGGTATCACCGGTTCAGGCTGGTGGTGGGGGTGTAATGGTGTGGGGGATGGGGTATCACCGGGTCAGGCTGGTGGTGGGGGTGTAATGGTGTGGGGGATGGGGTATCACCGGTTCAGGCTGGTGGTGGGGGTGTAATGGTGTGGGGGATGGGGTATCACCGGTTCAGGTTGGTGGTGGGGGTGTAATGGTGTGGGGGATGGGATATCACCGGGTCAGGCTGGTGGTGGGGGTGTAATGGTGTGGGGGTGGGGTATCACCAGTTCAGGCTGGTGGTGGGGGTGTAATGGTGTGGGGGATGGGATATCACCGGGTCAGGCTGGTGGTGGGGGTGTAATGGTGTGGGGGATGGGGTATCACCAGTTCAGGCTGGTGGTGGGGGTGTAATGGTGTGGGGGATGGGGTATCACCAGTTCAGGCTGGTGGTGGGGGTGTAATGGTGTGGGGGATGGGGTATCACCGGTTCAGGCTGGTGGTGGGAGTGTAACGGTGTGGGGGATGGGGTATCACCGGTTCAGCCTGGTGGTGGGGGTGTAATGGTGTGGGGGATGGGATATCACTGGTTCAGGCTGGTGGTGGGGGTGTAATGGTGTGGGGGATGGGGTATCACCGGTTCAGGCTGGTGGTGGGGGTGTAATGGTGTGGGGGATGGGGTATCACCGGTTCAGGTTGGTGGTGGGGGTGTAATGGTGTGGGGGATGGGATATCACCGGGTCAGGCTGGTGGTGGGGGTGTAATGGTGTGGGGGTGGGGTATCACCAGTTCAGGCTGGTGGTGGGGGTGTAATGGTGTGGGGGATGGGGTATCACCGGGTCAGGCTGGTGGTGGGGGTGTAATGGTGTGGGGGATGGGGTATCACCGGGTCAGGCTGGTGGTGGGGGTGTAATGGTGTGGGGGTGGGGTATCACCAGTTCAGGCTGGTGGTGGGGGTGTAATGGTGTGGGGGATGGGGTATCACCGGGTCAGGCTGGTGGTGGAGGTGTAATGGTGTGGGGGATGGGGTAGCACCGGTTCAGGCTGGTGGTGGGGGTGTAATGGTGTGGGGGCTGGGGTATCACCGGATCGGGCTGGTGGTGGGGGTGTAATGGTGTGGGGGATGGGGTATCACCGGATCAGGCTGGTGGTGGGGGTGTAATGGTGTGGGGGATGGGATATCACCGGTTCAGGCTGGTGGTGGGGGTGTAATGGTGTGGGGGATGGGGTATCACCGGGTCAGGCTGGTGGTGGGGGTGTAATGGTGTGGGGGATGGGGTATCACCGGTTCAGGCTGGTGGTGGGGGTGTAATGGTGTGGGGGATGGGGTATCACCGGTTCAGGCTGGTGGTGGGGGTGTAATGGTGTGGGGGATGGGGTATCACCAGTTCAGGCTGGTGGTGGGGGTGTAATGGTGTGGGGGATGGGGTATCACCGGGTCAGGCTGGTGGTGGAGGTGTAATGGTGTGGGGGATGGGGTAGCACCGGTTCAGGCTGGTGGTGGGGGTGTAATGGTGTGGGGGATGGGATATCACCGGTTCAGGCTGGTGGTGGGGGTGTAATGGTGTGGGGGATGGGATATCACCGGTTCAGGCTGGTGGTGGGGGTGTAATGGTGTGGGGGATGGGGTATCACCGGGTCAGGCTGGTGGTGGGGGTGTAATGGTGTGGGGGTGGGGTATCACCAGTTCAGGCTGGTGGTGGGGGTGTAATGGTGTGGGGGATGGGGTATCACCGGGTCAGGCTGGTGGTGGAGGTGTAATGGTGTGGGGGATGGGGTAGCACCGGTTCAGGCTGGTGGTGGGGGTGTAATGGTGTGGGGGCTGGGGTATCACCGGGTCAGGCTGGTGGTGGGGGGTGTAATGGTGTGGGGGATGGGATATCACCGGTTCAGGCTGGTGGTGGGGTGTAATGGTGTGGGGGATGGGGTATCACCGGGTCAGGCTGGTGGTGGAGGTGTAATGGTGTGGGGGATGGGGTAGCACCGGTTCAGGCTGGTGGTGGGGGTGTAATGGTGTGGGGGCTGGGGTATCACCGGGTCAGGCTGGTGGTGGGGGGTGTAATGGTGTGGGGGATGGGATATCACCGGTTCAGGCTGGTGGTGGGGGTGTAATGGTGTGGGGGCTGGGGTATCACCGGGTCAGGCTGGTGGTGGGGGGTGTAATGGTGTGGGGGGATGGGGTATCACCGGGTCAGGCTGGTGGTGGGGGTGTAATGTTGTGGGGGATGGGGTATCACCGGTTCAGGCTGGTGGTGGGGGTGTAATGGTGTGGGGGATGGGGTATCACCGGTTCAGGCTGGTGGTGGGGGTGTAATGGTGTGGGGGATGGGGTAGCACCGGTTCAGGCTGGTGGTGGGGGTTGTAATGGTGTGGGGGATGGGGTATCACCGGTTCAGGCTGGTGGTGGGGGTGTAATGGTGTGGGGGATGGGGTATCACCGGGTCAGGCTGGTGGTGGGGGTGTAATGGTGTGGGGGATGGGGTATCACCGGTTCAGGCTGGTGGTGGGGGTGTAATGGTGTGGGGGATGGGGTATCACCGGGTCAGGCTGGTGGTGGGGGTGTAATGGTGTGGGGGATGGGGTAGCACCGGTTCAGGCTGGTGGTGGGGGTGTAATGGTGTGGGGGATGGGGTATCACCGGGTCAGGCTGGTGGTGGGGGTGTAATGGTGTGGGGGATGGGGTATCACCGGTTCAGGCTGGTGGTGGGGGTGTAATGGTGTGGGGGATGGGGTATCACCGGGTCAGGCTGGTGGTGGGGGTGTAATGGTGTGGGGGATGGGGTATCACCGGTTCAGGCTGGTGGTGGGGGTGTAATGGTGTGGGGGATGGGGTATCACCGGGTCAGGCTGGTGGTGGGGGTGTAATGGTGTGGGGGATGGGGTATCACCGGGTCAGGCTGGTGGTGGGGGTGTAATGGTGTGGGGGATGGGGTATCACCGGGTCAGGCTGGTGGTGGGGGTGTAATGGTGTGGGGGATGGGGTATCACCGGGTCAGGCTGGTGGTGGGGGTGTAATGGTGTGGGGGATGGGGTAGCACCGGTTCAGGCTGGTGGTGGGGGTGTAATGGTGTGGGGGATGGGGTAGCACCGGTTCAGGCTGGTGGTGGGGGTGTAATGGTGTGGGGGATGGGGTATCACCGGGTCAGGCTGGTGGTGGGGGTGTAATGGTGTGGGGGATGGGGTATCACCGGGTCAGGCTGGTGGTGGGGGTGTAATGGTGTGGGGGATGGGGTATCTCCGGTTCAGGCTGGTGGTGGGGGTGTAATGGTGTGGGGGATGGGGTATCACCGGGTCAGGCTGGTGGTGGGGGTGTAATGGTGTGGGGGATGGGGTATCACCGGATCAGGCTGGTGGTGGGGGTGTAATGGTGTGGGGGATGGGGTATCACCGGGTCAGGCTGGTGGTGGGGGTGTAATGGTGTGGGGGATGGGGTATCACCGGTTCAGGCTGGTGGTGGGGGTGTAATGGTGTGGGGGATGGGGTATCACCGGGTCAGGCTGGTGGTGGGGGTGTAATGGTGTGGGGGATGGGGTATCACCGGGTCAGGCTGGTGGTGGGGGTGTAATGGTGTGGGGGATGGGGTATCACTGGTTCAGGCTGGTGGTGGGGGTGTAATGGTGTGGGGGATGGGGTATCACCGGGTCAGGCTGGTGGTGGGGGTGTAATGGTGTGGGGGATGGGGTATCACCGGGTCAGGCTGGTGGTGGGGGTGTAATGGTGTGGGGGATGGGGTATCACCGGGTCAGGCTGGTGGTGGGGGTGTAATGGTGTGGGGGATAGGCACACTTTGGGCCCTCCATGGTTTATGACTACAGTGTCCCCATCTTCTGATGGCTCCTCCCAGCAGGATAATGCACCATGTCACAAAGCTCCAATCATCTCACCACTGGACAATGAGGTCACTGAACGCCAATGGCCTCCACACTCACCTCATCTCATCCAATAGAGACCCTTTGGGATGTGGTGGAACGGAAGATTGTCATCATGGATGTGCAGCCGACAAATCTGCAGCAACTGTGTGATGTTATCAGGTCACTATGGAGGAAAATCTCTGAGGAACGTTTCCAACACCTTGTTGTATCTCTGCCACCAAGAATGAAGGCCAAAGGGGGTCCAACCCGCTACCAGCAAGGGGGACCCAATAAAGTGGCCAGTGATTGTTTATAATACTCTCTGTTTTCACAGCGCTTTACATTCTATTAATTTACATCAGTCCCTGACCCCTAAGGAGCTGACAATCTATGGCCCCTCCCTCACATGTAGCAGGACCCCCATAAGAGCCGCTTGGTAAGTTGGGTTCTCTGTTCTGCGCCTCCAAAAACACTCTCAGACCCTCTGACACACCTGGTTCAGTGAAAGTTTCTGCAAGCATTTATAAGAACAAAAGTATACAGGGGGGGGGGGGGGGATGACAAAAATCTGGAAACACAACATGATTTGCAGGTGTGAAAGTGACATCATGTTTGGCGGTGAAAGTGAAAGTGAAAGTGGTGTGATGAGACATGGAGCGAACAGGTGGGAAGCCTCAGGGTCGCCATTCACTGAGTGCGCTGCTAGTGATACGGAGTCATGTCTGAGCTTCAAAGAGGGCGAATTGTTGGTGGTCTCTTAGCTGGAGCCTCTGGGACTGAAGATGCCAATTTATTTGGGGCGTCGCCGAGGTAGAATATCCGAGGTTATGACGGCGATACAGATTCCCGCAGGGTGGATAAAAATCAATGATTTAAAAAAAATAAAACTTTTTCTATTTAAATCAGATTTTTTTATTTATTTAAATCGTATTTTTGGGATTTTTATCAAATTTTATTTTAATAAAATGCTTTTGGAGGAACAATGTATCTAAAGATAGTTTTCTATTTAGGATACATTAATAATTGAGTTTATTCAGCATGAAATGGAGCTTAGTTCTGTAGCACGAGGCTGTATATTCTGCAATATTTACATTTTGGGTAAACTCATTCAATGAATCCAAGCTCTGCGAGATAACATGCACTGCATTGATGCATTCACACAATGTCACAGTAACCATGAGAGAAAACAAAGTTCAGGAATTTTCCTTTATTGTTTTGCAAATCTATGTACACTACAAACTGTACGATTGGATCGGTTCTGATATCGCTGTTTTACTAACCTGACAGCTTATTATTCTGATTAGGAAATTCTTCATTTTGTTTGCAAATATTAAAGATTCTAAACTACCAGCAAAAATAAGTCCTCACATGTAAAGAGCACCTGTCATTTCAGATCCATCATGGCAGCGCCTGTTAGCGGGCGTCCAATCACCTGCTGCCGCCACGTCCCTCACCTTGTTGTGTCACCGCCGCATCACCAGCCGTCCCATTAAAGTGAATAAGACTGTCGGTGAGTCAACAGCGATCCAGAGGAGGAGCCAACATTGGGTCAGAGGAGGAGCCAACAGCGGGTCGGATGAGGAGCCAACAGCGGGTCGGAGGAGGAGCCAACAGCGGGTCGGAGGAGGAGCCAACAGCGGGCCGGAGGAGGAGCCAACAGCGGGCCGGAGGAGGAGCCAACAGCGGGACAGAGGTGGAGCCAACAGCGGGGCAGAGGAGGAGCCAACAGCGGGGCAGAGGAGGAGCCAACAGCGGGTCGGAGGAGGAGTCAACAGCAGGTCGGGGGAGGAGCCAACAGCGGGTCGGGGGAGGAGCCAACAGCGGGTCAGGGGAGGAGCCAACAGCAGGGCAGAGGAGGAGCCAACAGCAGGGCAGAGGAGGAGCCAACAGCAGGGTGGAGGAGGAGCCAACAGCAGGGCAGAGGAGGAGCCAACAGCGGGTCAGAGGAGGAGCCAACAGCGGGTCAGAGGAGGAGCCAACAGCGGGACAGAGGTGGAGCCAACAGCGGGGCAGTGGAGGAGCCAACAGAGGGTCAGAGGAGGAGCCAACAGCGGGTCAGAGGAGGAGTCAACAGCGGGTCAGAGGAGGAGTCAACAGCGGGTCAGAGGAGGAGCCAACAGCGGGTCAGAGGAGGAGCCAACAGCGGGTCGGAGGAGGAGCCAACAGCAGGGCAGAGGAGGAGCCAACAGCAGGGCAGAGGAGGAGCCAACAGCAGGGCAGAGGAGGAGCCAACAGCGGGTCAGAGGAGGAGCCAACAGCGGGTCAGAGGAGGAGCCAACAGCTAGTTGGAGGAGCCAACATCAGGTCGGAGGAGGAGCCGCTGTGGGACAAAGGAGGAGCCAACAGCGGGTCAGAGGAGGAGCCAACAGCTAGTCGGAGGAGCCAACATCAGGTCGGAGGAGGAGCCAACAGCGGGTCGGAGGAGGAGCCAACAGCGGGTCAGAGGAGGAGCCAACAACGGGTCAGAGGAGGAGCCAACAGCGGGTCAGAGGAGGAGCCAACAGCGGGTCAGAGGAGGAGCCAACAGCGGGTCAGAGGAGGAGCCAACAGCGGGTCAGACAAGGAGCCAACAGCGATTTAAAGGAGGAGCCAACAGCGGGTTAGAGGAGGAGCCGCTGTGGGACAAAGATGACAGTTGCTCTTTAAAAATTATGATTTAAATCGAATCCACCCGGGTTTCCAGGAAAACGTCCTCTGACAAGCATAAGTACGGTCGATACTGACCAAAAGAGACAACAAGACATTACGCAGGATTGTGAACTGGATAAGAAAACAACTGCTGAAAAAAGTGACTGCAGTGCTCAATCTCAGTCTTCCCAAACCCTTGTCCACAAAAACTGTGCGGAGGCAACTCCATAATGAAAACATTCACTGGTGATCTGTAACTGCCAAACCCCTTGTGACCGATATTAATGCTCAGAAGAGGAGAGGGCGGTGGACTATCGATCGATGGAAGATTGTATTATGGTCCAATGCATCGAGCTTCACACTGTTCCCAACCACCACACATGTTTACGTGTGGAAATCACCAGTGGCGGCCAGTGATTATTTTTTTTGGGGGGGGGGGGGAACCCGCATCCTGAAAGGGGCCAGGCGAATGGATAGGGAGGGCAGCGGCATGGATGGGGGGGAATCGCCCATGAGCCCACAATGGACAGGCAGCCCCTGGCAAACACCATCCCAAGTTTAACACCAGGACTGTCTTGTGCCAACTGTAAAGCATGGTGGCGGCGTAATCATGGTTTGGGCAGCCATATATTGGTATTATGCAGGCCCCATCATCACCTTGAAAAAGTAGAGTGACTATGTACAACTTTTGGCTGACCATGTGCACCCCAATGGCGCAGACTTTGTTTCCCGAAGACAGCGCCATTTACCAAGACCACAATGTGCCAATTCACACAGCTGGTGTTGTCAAATCGCGGTTTGACCGGCATGCAGACGAAGTCACGTGCCCCCCCCAGGGCGCCGCAGACGCTGGACCCCAATATCATAGTAGAGCCACTATGATCAATTTTTGAAAACAAGGTTTGGGCTTGTTTTCCGCCTCCGGCATCTCTGTAAGAATGAACGGTTTTTATTAGATTATTCACCGTCCAGCAGTTATATTTGTCAATTTCCAGGAGAATTGAGGCCATCTTGGATGCCAAAGCCCAAGCTAAAAAAAAACATAAACAATAAATAAATAAAAATAAATAAATAAATATAATTATAAAGAAATTAAAGTACAAAAATAAAAAAAATTGACAACAGTGGCGGAAATACCAGGGTCGCAAAGGTCTCACTTGCGACTGGGCTCTGGCATTCCGCCACTATGGGGAGACCCTAAGACAGCAGGAAGGTGGCCCTCTGCGGGTCCCACGATGAGAGTAAAGAGCCCCAGGATCAGTGGGAAGGGCCCCGTTTGGGGGCCCTTCATGGTTTGTTACACCGGGGCCCTGAATGTTCTAGTTACGCCTCTGAATCTAACAATCAATTTATGTCGACCCAGATGGGACAAAATGTGGACGGTTCTTGATGAACTGGCTGAATTTCGATCCATCGATGCCCAGCTTTAGAATGAACACTATGCAATAAACTAGAGCCCCATTGGCTCACAGTGCCGCGCCCTCACTCTCCTGCCGGGCAAGGGATGACAGGAAGCTAATATGGAGAAAGATTCAGATACCTGCACTAGCTGTATATAAATAAACGATAACGGTCCATTTTTCTGCTCCAGTTTACCTGACCTTACACGAGGAGCAGGGACATGTCTGCACCATTGTATTCAAAGTGTACGGTATATTGTAAATGCTCCACACCATCTGAGCCCATGCACAAAAACTACAGAGGTCGAGTGTTTTATACCCGGGCACACAGGAGGGAATCAGATGTGGGAAGTACAGGAAGGGAATCGGTGGGGGGGGGAATAAAGAACAATGCATTGTGTTTGTGTCTCTCCCTCCAGCAGCTGAAAGCCGGCGGCAAGGAGAAGGGGAGAAACTGGCTTTTAGCTGCTGGAAGGAGAGACACGGACACAGTGCATTGTTCTGTAATTGTCCTCCTGTCCCGCCCCACCTATCCCCTTGCTGTTCGGGCCCCCCTGTGTGCACGGGCCCCCCTACAGGAGGCCCGGTGGTACCCCCTACTGGTGGCCCTGGTGGTAGGACCTGACACTTATCTGTCTAGTCCACCATGAAAGTGTTGTGTGGTGGAATTCATAACAGGTAGTATATTGGGTAATCACAATGCATGCTGGGTGATTACCAAGTATCTGTTAGTTCTGTTCCAAACCTATTAAAGTTTTGGCTGCCTACAAGAACCTTCTTTTGACATTCCCAACGTCAGCGTTCTCCAGCAGAGGGAGCTGTTGAGCTGGCACACTGTCTGGCGGGTAGAGGTTGGCAGCTGTGACTACCACACTGCAGAGATGGAGATGGGGGTGGGGGGGACAGACCCCTGCAGTCTCCCTGTGGGAATGTCAGCTCTGCAGCAGGGCACACGGTGTCAGATACAGCTGAGAACACACAGCGCTCCTGTGATAGCAGAATGCGGGAGAGAAGAGAGAGCGCCACCATTAACTTTACAACTTTATTCCACCGCTGGGGATAATATGTACAGATGTGTGGAGGGGAATGGGATGCTGAGTGTATTAAAGTGTTAATGGCTGTGGAATGCTGAGTGCAGCACAGTGTTAATGGGTGCACAGTGGTGGGGTGCTGTGCTGGCAAAGGTAGTAACTAGTATAGAGATAAAGAGACGGACGGGCCCTGAGGTTTGAGGCCAACCCCACCCAAACTTTGGCTGAATTACCTGCAATTATTCATTATTTCATAAATAGTCCGGAACTAGAGTTTGTGAAGAAGCATGCGAGTTCCTCCCTGGGTTGCAAACACAAAGTCGCACGACAAAAGGCTGGAAAAAGGCGTTTAGTGAAAATCCAAAATAAAATAAATATGTGCTGTGCTACCGATCCGAAAAAACACCTAAATGTGTCTCAGCATTCCGAATGGTTCCGTCACGGCCCACAGATAAATATTCTTCTTCCATCACAAGTGTTACCAAATCTAACTAAATCAGTTCAAAATAATGACAGGTCATCAAAGGTGAATAATTGTGACTTTCACATCAAATAAATCTCCTAAATCTCCTAGACTTGTAGTTTCACAAACAGCTGGGGGGCACCAGTTTGAGACCCCCTGGCCTAGGGAGTGCTTCCTAACTGTGTGGGGGAGGTGCTTTGACTGTGGGGGGGGGGAGACAGATATCCATGTCCCTGCTTAGCAGAAGCATAAGATCTCCATCTTCCCCTCTCACAGACCGCCGCTTTGCCTCTACTGAGAACGATCAGCGTGTCCCGGCAGACGGGAAGGCAGCGAATGGGTTAGCATCAGGGGCGATCAAAGAGTTAAATGTGTGCCTAGGGAGTGCTTCCTAACTGTGTGGGGGAGGTGCTTTGACTGGGGGGAAGACAGAGATCCATGTCCCTGCTTAGCAGAAACACAAGATCTCTATTTTCCCCCCTCACAGACCGCCGTTTTGCCTCTACTGAGAACTATCGGCGTGTCCCGGCAGACAGGAAGGCAGCGAATGGGTTAGCATCAGGGGCGATCAAAGGGTTAAATGTGTGCCTAGGGAGTGCTTCCTAACTGTGTGGGGGAGGTTCTTTGACTGGGGGGGGGGAGACAGAGATCCGTGTTCCTGCTTAGCAGAAGCACAAGATCTCCATCTTCCCCTCTCACAGGCCCCAGCTTTTCCATCAGGGGCGATCAAAGGGTTAAATGTGTGCCTAGGGAGTGCTTCCTAACTGTGTGGGGGGAGGTTCTTTGACTGGGGGGGGGAAAGACAGAGATCCGTGTTCCTGCTTAGCAGAAGCACAAAATCTCCATCTTCCCCTCTCACAGACCGCCGTTTTGCCTCTACTGAGAATGATCGGCGTGTCCCGGCAGACAGGAAGGCAGCGAATGGGCTAGCATCAGGGACGATCAAAGGGTTAAATGTGTGCCTAGGGAGTGCTTCCTAACTGTGTGGGGGAGGTGCTTTGACTGGGGGGTGGGGGGGAGACAGAGATCCGTGTTCCTGCTTAGCAGAAGCACAAGATCTCCATCTTCCCCTCTCACAGACCGCCGCTTTGCCTCTACTGAGAACGATCGGCGTGTCCCGGCAGACGGGAAGGCAGCGAATGGGTTAGCATCAGGGACGATCAAAGAGTTAAATGTGTGCCTAGGGAGTGCTTCCTAACTGTGTGGGGGGAGGTGCTTTGACTGGGGGGAAGACAGAGATCCGTGTCCCTGCTTAGCAGAAACACAAGATCTCCATCTTCCCCCCTCACAGACCGCCGTTTTACCTCTCCTGAGAACGATTGGTGTGTCCCCGGAGGACATTGCGTCCGCCGGACCCGCCGATTGGCTCACCGCTAAGTCCAATTTACAGCGGAAGCTGGTCGCCCGTGGCGGCACGCGCACGCACCCCAGACCCAGTGCACAAAATCACATACAGGTACGTGATTTCGTGCAGGAGGGTCGCCCTGCCGCAGTATATCTGCGTGGGGCGCTTAATAACAGGTTAACGGCTCCCAAATGCACATCGCGCTTTGTCCAGCAATTGCCACGCAATTTGGAATCACAGGGAGAATTGCGGCGATTCTGCGCACGATTCCAAATCGCAAAGTGTGAATAGAGTTTAAAAGGAGAAAAGGAAAGCAGCCGCAATCTATTGTGTTTGGGGATTGCATCTGCTTTACCAGCAGAATAATAATCCCAACTTTATGAAAGCGCGCCCGGAGTCCGGTGTGATTCGCAGGAGCTGTCATGGCGTCCCTTTGTCGCCGGAACTGTCACTTTTGTCTATCTGTCACTCCAGCTGACATTTTTCCCTTTATCTGTTCTCCCTGCCCCCGCTCTCATGTCTCTGTGCCCTTCATCAATGTCACTAAGCCATCCTGATCGTTACACTGGAATACTAGACAGTTTCAAAGCTGCCCTCTCCCCCCACTTCCCGTACTCCACATCGATGCACACTGCGTCCACGGGCGTTAGCCCTCGCCCGCAATCTGACCCGGCTGATGCCCGCCAGGGTGGGGGGCAGCTGAGCAGATGTTGCCTGCCACTGGCACTCTCCGGCCCGGGCACGGCCACATCACATCACATCACGGCAGAGAGCAGCACAAAGCATATTCTGTCCGTCCTCCATCACCAGCTGAAGGATTCATGGTGCCCCCGGGGGCAACCGAAACGGCACAAAGAGACGGAGGAACCGCACTAGATGTGCGTCTTCTCTACAGATCGCTGTACGCGGCGCTGAGCCTATAGACAAGGATGACTTGATGTTGTCATTGAGGGAAGATTTACTAAAACCGGAGCACACAGAATCTGGTGCAGCTCTGCATGATAACCAATCAGCTTCTAACTTCAGCTTCTTCAATTAGGCTTTGACAATAAGCCCCGGTTCACACTGCCGCGACTTGTCATGCGACTTAACGGCCCATTAACGGCAATGGAACGTTCTAATCTGTGTGACTCAAGTCGCTCCGACTTTAGAAAAAAGGTTCCTGCATTACTTTTGGTGCGACTTCAACATAACTTGCATTGACTTCTGTTAACCGGTTGCCGACTGTATACCATAGATCAGCAGTGTCACTCAATTTCATCACGAGCCACATCAGCATTATGGCTGCCCTCAAAGGGCCGGTTGTATCTGTAAGTCTAGATGTTCAGAGCACCCCATCCCCCCTTATATTAGACGTCAAGAGCCCATCTGGTGGCATGCGACGTGGCAAGTGACAAACTGCATCTGGCGGCAGGCGACGTGGCAAGTGACAAGCTGCATCTGGTGGCAGGTGATGTGGCAAGTGACAAGCTGCATCTGGTGGCAGGTGATATGGCAAGTGACAAGCGGCATGTGGTGGCAGGCGATGTGGCAAGTGACAAGCTGCATCTGGTGGCAGGTGATGTGGCAAGTGACAAGCTGCATCTGGTGACAGGTGATGTGGCAAGTGACAAGTGCCATCTGGTGACAGGTGATGTGGCAAGTGACAAGCAGCATCTGGTGGCAGTCGATGTGGCAAGTGACAAGCGGCATGTGGTGGCAGGCGACGTGGCAAGTGACAAGCAGCATCTGGTGGCAGGCGATGTGGCAAGTGACAAGCGGCATGTGGTGGCAGGCGACGTGGTAAGTGACAAGCGGCATCTGGTGGCAGGTGATGTGACAAGCGGCATCTGGTGGCAGGTGATGTGGCAATTGACAAGCTGCATCTGATGACAGGCGACTTGGCAAGTGACAAGCTGCAAGTGACAAGCGGCATCTGGTGACAGGTGATGTGGCAAGTGACAAGCTGCATCTGGTGGCAGGTGATGTGGCAAGTGACAAGCTGCATCTGGTGGCAGGTGATGTGGCAAGTGACAAGCTGCATCTGGTGGCAGGTGATGTGGCAAGTAACAAGCTGCATCTGGTGACAGGTGATGTGGCAAGTGACAAGCTGCATCTGGTAGCAGGCGATGTGGCAAGTGACAAGCTGCATCTGGTGACAGTTGACGTGGCAAGTGACAAGCTGCATCTTGTGGCAGGCGACGTGGCAAGTGACAAGCAGCATCTGGTGGCAGGTGATGTTGCAAGTGACAAGCGGCATCTGGTGGCAGGCGATGTGGCAAGTGACAAGCTGCATCTGGTGACAGGTGATGTGGCAAGTGACAAGCTGCATCTGGTGGCAGGCGACGTGGCAAGTGACAAGCAGCATCTGGTGGCAGTTGATGTGGCAAGTGACAAGCTGCATCTGGTGGCAGGCGACGTGGCAAGTGACAAGCAGCATCTGGTGGCAGGCGATGTGGCAAGTGACAAGCTGCATCTGGTGGCAGGCGATGTGGCAAGTGACAAGCTGCATCTGGTGACAGGTGATGTGGCAAGTGACAAGCTGCATCTGGTGGCAGGCCATGTGGCAAGTGACAAGCTGCATCTGGTGACAGTTGTCGTGGCAAGTGACAAGCTGCATTTGGTGGCAGGCGACGTGGCAAGTGACAAGCAGCATCTGGTGGCAGGTGATGTTGCAAGTGACAAGCGGCATCTGGTGGCAGGTAACGTGGCAAGTGACAAGCTGCATCTGGTGACAGGTGATGTGGCAAGTGACAAGCTGCATCTGGTGGCAGGCGACGTGGCAAGTGACAAGCAGCATCTGGTGGCAGTTGATGTGGCAAGTGACAAGCTGCATCTGGTGGCAGGCGACGTGGCAAGTGACAAGCAGCATCTGGTGGCAGGTGATGTGGCAAGTGACAAGCTGCATCTGGTGGCAGGTGATGTGGCAAGTGACAAGCTGCATCTGGTGGCAGTTGATGTGGCAAGTGACAAGCTGCATCTGGTGGCAGGCGACGTGGCAAGTGACAAGCAGCATCTGGTGGCAGGTGATGTGGCAAGTGACAAGCTGCATCTGGTGGCAGTTGATGTGGCAAGTGACAAGCTGCATCTGGTGGTAGGCGACGTGGCAAGTGACAAGCTGCATCTGGTGGCAGTTGATGTGGCAAGTGACAAGCTGCATCTGGTGACAGGTGATGTGGCAAGTGACAAGCTGCATCTGGTGACAGGTGATGTGGCAAGTGACAAGCTGCATCTGGTGACAGGTGATGGGCCAAGTGACGTGGCGACAATCCGCATCTAGTGGCAAGTGACAAGCTGCATATGGTGGTAGGCGACGTGGCAAGTGACACACATAGAATGCACTGAGGTGAAAAACCGCGAGGGTTTACAACCTCTTCAAGAAATATATTTACCTAGAAAACTGGTGACGGGTTCAATACTTATTTTACCTGCTGTAAGTACCTGTAATAATAGTAAATGAGGGGAAGCTTTGCTGACTTCCATCATCCAATCATGTGCAAGCAAAAATGCTGTGAAACTTTGCCTCATTTACTGAGCTCTGGAGCTCCTGCACCTGCAAAGTGCACCGTCTATTTGCCTTTAGTAAATCTACCCCAATCTGTACACATACCTGAAAGCTTTACAAAAAAAATGCATCTGAAATTGCGGTGTGCACAGGTAGGTAGGCAGAGATCTGGTACTTTCCACAAACCAATGAAACCTGTTTTACAATACAGCCAGGTGCATAGAACATGCGGCTAAATGCGCCGCCGACACACTTTACACCAACCGCCAATAAACACTCTCATTTGTTTTTTTACAGGTAGAGTATCAAAAAGCATTTTGGCAATTCCCATCATTTCTTTTATTTCGTGAAATGATCACATTATATATTAGAAATGTGCTGCGATTTTGTGACCTTTTACTTGTCTGGCAATTCTTGTGCCGCCATAACTCCTGCTGTGCCATCGTCCCTCCCCACCTTGTTACCCTCCCTGTAAGGTTAGGTGACGATATTCTATACACACACACACGCTGGTTTTTTGGGGGTCACAGAGTTATACAGGGGGGTGCCATATGAATACAGATGAGGGCATCCATCCTGAGAAGACAGGGTAAGTGGGCCATACATCCCCCCCCCCCCCATGCCAGCCAAAGGAACAGAAGTGTACAGCGTGCTGTCAGGGGAAAGGATCCTGCGAGGATAGGAAGAGCAGCACATATAGCGGCAATAAAACCAGCCGAGCCTGGAATTTTTATCTGGCAATAAAAGATAATGTCAGCCATAAAGAAACTTGGAGGCCCAGCACCCCCCGGGCACACATTCCACCGTCTGCTGATTGCTGCAGACACAGCACGGGCAGAACGCAGAGAGCTCGCGCAGCACAATGCACAGGGCGCACAACATGATAGCGGGGGGGGCGGCACGCGGGCGAGAGGGCAAAACGCCAACGCCAGCCAGAGCGCTGCCGCAGACCTCTGGGCGTTAAGTGTTCATTTGGAAAGGGGAAAGTACAGCGCCAGGGCGTAAAAAAAAAAGGCCACAGAGCCCAGCAATGCCCAAGAGACTGTGATAAGGACAAAGTGCAGAGCTTGTCCGTAACAATGGATAAAAAAAAAAAAAGGGGAGGGGGGGGGATGGATAAAAAAATAAATGACAACAGTGGGCACAGATGGCAATGCGCAGGGGATAATGATGCCATTAGGAAGGGTCCATGATAAACAGAAGACAGGGCACAAAGAGGGTACAACAACTGCAAAGTCACACACACCATGCAGAGGGCGCTGTGTATAAAATGTAATGGTGGGGCTAAAAGTCATGTGTGTGCGGCGATTGGCCGGTATGAGTTTTGGGCTCAATTCTCAAAACATTATCTACCTATTTAAGATCAGCAGTAAAATAGCCAATATACCGCATGTGCTATTTATTGATGCAATTTAGTATTTTAGTAGTGAAAACTTGTGTTTTTTTTAACACTGGCACCCACTGCGTCCCTAACAACCACTGAATAGCTGGTTGTTAAGGAGCCGGCACCTGCTGTGTACGGGTGCGCATCTTCACTGGTCTCACGATTCGATTATCTGGTAAGCGATTCGATTACGCGATGCATCACGATTACCGACGAGCTCCCACTTCCGCTTGGGCCGCCTAGGCGTCCCTTCCTCCCTGCGATCTTCTGGGACACATCACAGGTCCCAGAAGATTGCCCGGCTATGCAGGACAGCGCAGTGAGACATGCGCACCCGGCTGTAAAGCTGCAAGCTGTCACAGCCGGATGGCTACAGTAGCATTGCCAGCGCCGTGGACAGGTGGGGGAGAGAATGGAGGGTTCGGGTGGATTGTGGGACAGGTGAGTGTCTTTCTGCGCACACTTGTGGAATGGCGACAAACTACGGTACCTAAAAATCTCCATAGGCGACGCTTTAAAAAAAAAATTAACGGTTACCAGGTTAGAGTTACAGAGGAGGTCTAGTGCTAGAATTATTTCTCTCGCTCTGACGATCGCGGCGATACCTCACATGTGTGATTTGAACACCGTTTACATATGCGGGCACGGCATGAGTTTGTGTTTTCTTTGCTGCGCGAGCTCGCGGGGACGGGGGCGCTTTAAAAAATATATATTTTCTATTTATTTTATTTCTTTTTTTTATTACATTGTGTTTAAAAAAATAAATAAAATGTTTGATCACTTTTATTGCTGTCACAAGGAATGTAAACATCCCTTGTGACAGTAATAGGTGGTGACAGGTACTCTTTATGGAGGGATCGGGGGGGGGGGTCTAAAAGACCCCAAATCCCTCCTTTGCACTTCAATGTATTCAGATCGCCAAAAACGGCGATTCTGAATACTGTCATTTTCTTTTAAAACTGGCGCCATGGGCAGGCGAGTAAAGCGGAAGTGACGTTGTGACGTCGCTTCCGTGTTTACATACAGACTGGAACAAAGCCGACGCTGCGTTCCAGCCTGTTTCTAGCCGTTGGAAGTAGCGGCTCATGGATCGGGTCTCCAGGTGGGACAGGAGGCCCGGTCAGAGCGGCGGGAGGGGGGGGGATGACCCCTCCCGCGCCTCCGGGATAACAACCGAGCGGCTTTTAGCCGCAACGGTTGTAATCACTGGAAAGCCGATCGCCCGCTCAAAACACGGTACCGGGATGATGCCTTTAGCTGCGGGCAACATCCCGGTAATCGATTTTCCCGGTCGCATGCATCAGAATGGCATCGGGGACACCCGGATCGCGATGCACCGATGCACCGATTAATTTCGGCACCCCTACTGTTGTGTCCCTAACAATCATGACTCTGCTGCTGTCAGCGGGATCCCTGCAGAGGGCACTGTGTAGAGAAAATAATGGTGGGTTTAAAAGTCATGCGTGCAGTGACTGGTCACTATGAGTTAAGGGCTCAATTCACAAAAACGTTATCCACCACTTTAACCCCTTAGAGCCGGCACCTGCTGGCCCTTTAAGGGCTTAAGAATGCTGGCTACATTCATACATACAGTGGGACCAAGAGAGGATGGCTACGTTTCTACATACAGTGGGACCAAGGGAGGGTGGCTACATTGCTACTTACAGTGGGACCAAGAGAGGGTGGCTACATTCATACATACAGTGGGACCAAGAGAGGGTGGCTACGTTTCTACATACAGTGGGACCAAGGGAGGGTGGCTACATTGCTACTTACAGTGGGACCAAGAGAGGGTGGCTACATTCATACATACAGTGGGCCCAAGAGAGGGTGGCTACATTCATACATACAGTGGGACCAAGGCAGGGTGGCTACGTTTCTACATACAGTGGGACCAAGAGAGGGGTGGCTACATTCCTACATACAGGGGGACCAAGGCAGGTTGGGTATGTTCCTACTTACAGGGGGACCAAGGCAGGGTGGCTACGTTTCTACATACAGTGGGACCAAGGCAGGGTGTCTACATTCATACCAGTGTTACTGATCCCGACACAATCCTCCACAAATTTTATGTTTTTTTTTAGGAACCTATATCACCAACCCCACTGCCCTGCTCCTGAGGTTCTCAAATCTGAACTACAAAAATGACATCTCCCCAGCCTTCCATCTATAGAGCAAAATAATAAAGTAAAGTCCGCGCTTAGGTAAACACAAGCGGTTGCAGCCCCCCTAAGAGACTCCCAAGGGAGAATAAAGTGAAATATAAAATAAAGTGAAAGGGGTGATGGCGCTACCTGAAAGTAGTCTCAAACAGGTTATAACCCTCAATTAACACAATGTGAACAAAAAATCACGTGGCCTTACAATGTGAATCAGAGTAAGAATATGTGAGAACCAATAAAGTAAGCTCTAGACCAGTGTCTAGGTGAAGTATCAATATGAGAATATATATACGGTATTTATCGGCGTATAACACGCACTTTTTTCCCCTTAAAATCAGGGGAAAATCGTGGGTGCGTGTTATACGCTGATCCCCACCGATCCCCGCTGATTGTGAGCGGTGCGGAGCGATCGCTGCCGAGATACACATAGCCGAGTGTACTCGGCTCCGCTCACAGTCCCGCCCAGTCCCGCCATTTGACCTGTGTTATGTCCATCATAGGGCGTGACTGTGAGCGGAGCCGAGAAGAGCCGAGTACACTCAGCTATGTGTATCTCGGCTCCGCCCAGTCCCTGCGAATTTTTAATTCAGGGAAGGCTGCAATGGCCACTGGGGGCAAGGCTGCACTGGGACAAGGCTGCAATGGCCACTGGGGGCAAGGCTGCACTGGGACAAGGCTGCAATGGCCACTGGGGGCAAGGCTGCACTGGGACAAGGCTGCAATGGCCACTGGGGGCAAGGCTGCACTGGGACACTGGGGGCAAGGCTGCACTGCGGCAAGGCTGCACTGACAAGGCTGCAAATGACACTGATAAGGCTGCATTGATGGGCATTTAAATGTAAGTTTTTTTTCCCTTAAACTTCCCTCCTAAAAGTTTTTTTCCTTAAAATTCCCTCCTAAACTTGGGGTGCGTGTTATACGCCGATAAATACGGTATATAATATGAGAAAGCCACCTATTAGAATATAGCAAAAACTGATAAATGTGATAAAGTGTAACATCTAATACATAATATAATAATTCACCATGCGTATATGAAAAATAGGTTGTGTACCACGACACAATTAGCAGTCCATCCCAATGAGGGTACATGTACAACTAAAATTGTAAGAGAGGTGCTAATAGCCTCCTGCTAAGGGTGCATATTGCACATATCGTGGGTTAAATTAAGTCCAGGATCAGGTCATAGGGGTCCAGCAGACCAGGACACAATTCCTCCTAGCAGGTAGACTTAGCCGAGATTTGTAGGAGATATTCAGACCAGCACTAGGTATTCCATAGGACATCAGTACACTCATGTGACTAGGTGTTCCCCCCACATGCGTCCCCACTCACCGAATCGTTGAGCCCCTGCAGGGGCAAACAGCATAAGAGATGGGATCCACACCAAGGCTCCTGGTACTCCCGACAGCTCCACTGGAAATCCTCCCCTCCAGTGCACTCCAGACAGGTATAAGCGCTACAGGTCCTCAGAGAAAAAAAAATCAGAGAGCTCCCATGGTGTAGTATAAAAATTGATGATGGTCTTTATTAAAATATAACAACGGCAGCACAAGCCGCTAACAAGCTTAAAAATTAAGTCAGACAGGTACACAGCAGGACAAATGTTAAGGAAGCGAGCGAGCACTCGTGGACGCGGCGTGCGCATCAGCTGCTTTCCACTGCTGGCTCGGGTTTCCGGTAGTGACGTAAGTGCGTAGGCCCCGCATCCCATCTATAGAGATCGAGGCCCTGGATGTCCAAATAACAACCCATGGGATAGCGTTGGCCATCGCTTTGCTGCCTCCCTCCCAAACCCCTGGCCCAGATGGTCTCCCGGGTGACTTGTACAAAAGATACACCAAGATTTTAGCTCCCAAGCTCCAGCTACTCTTCTCCCACTGCTTAGAGGTCAACTCCTTACCACCCACTATGTACGGAGCCCACATTATTCTCATCCCTAAACCGGGCAAAGACCCGAAACACTGTGCCTCTTACAGGCCTATTTCTTTATTAAACTATGATCTCACAATTCTGGCCAAGGTTCTTGCCACTAGGTTGGTCAGAGTTCTCCTGGGTCTGGTGGCCACTGATCAAACCGGGTTCATGCCAGGAAAATCTACTGACCTCGACCTGAGAAGAGTTCTCACTCACCTGCAGCTCCCAAACTCTCATTCCCAAACCCGTGTAATGGTAGCACTAGATATTGAAAAAGCCTTCGATGTGGTAATATGTAAATACATGAAATCAGTCCTGCAGACCTTTGGTTTTGGTCCCTCTTTTTGCAAGTGGATAGATAATCTACTATATAAATCACCAACAGCACAGATCAAACTAGGGGGCCTGCTGTCTGACCCCTTCCCAGTGGAGAGGGGTACTAGGCAGGGGTGTCCCCTCTCCCCATTTTTGTTTGCCCTGGTCATGGAACCCCTAGCCACGGCCCTCAGAAACTCAAATTCTGTAATGGGCATTAAAGTAGGCACCATCACTGAAAAACTCTCTCTATACGTGGATGACCTCATGCTTTTTCTCAATGACCCGGGATCCTCCCTCCATGCAGCTCTGAGTATCATTTCTGAATTCTCCAAACTATCTGGACTCAGAGTCAATTGGGAAAAATCCCAAGCACTACCTATGGACTCTCAGGCAAAACCTTATGCAGACCCCTCTGTCTCACTAGCCTGGACCTCCTCTATCCGTTATTTGGGCATTACCATTACCCAGTGGCGGTGCGTCCATAGTGGGCGCAGGAGCCCCGCCCCCTCTCGCTCCTGCGCCCACTCACAATAACAATACATAGGTTCATGCATTGCATGAACCTATGTATTGTCGCTGCCGCTGCCGCCCACTATTCAGATGGCCGGCCCCCCTGTTGAGCGCCGGCCATCTGAATAACAGCGGCTGGTTGGTTTTTGGAAGTGCCTATCAGAGCCAGCGTTTCAGCCAATCAGGTTCACCGGGTCTGGTTACCGGTAACCTGATTGGCTGAAGCGACATCGAGGGTGAGAGAAGACATTGAGGATGGAAGAAAGACGGCGCTGACCCGAGGAGGGTAAGTGCAGGGCTGGGGGGACAAACTGGCTGTATTTGAGGGGGACAAACTGGCTGTATTTGGGGGGGACAAACTGGCTGCATTTGGGGGGGGACAAACTGGCTGCATTTGGGGACAAACTGGGTGCATTTGGGGGGAAAACTGGCTGTATTTGGGGGGAAACTGGCTGTATTTGGGGGACAAACTGGCTGTATTTGGGGGGAAACTGGCTGCATTTGAGGGGGAAAACTGGTGGCGTTTGGGCACAGTGGCTGCGTTTAATGGGCACAGTGGCGGCAATTGATGATTTTTTTTTTCAGTTTGTTTGCGCCCCTCAAAAAATTTTGAGCACCAGCCGTCACTGCCATTACCCCTAGAGCAGGGATGGCCAACCAGTGGCCCGCGGAGCCATCTAATGTGGCCCATGACCTCCTGCTCTGGAATGGGGGGTTGGCAAGCCCAGATCGCAGGTTACCGACCCACCATACCACAGCATTAGTGTTGTAAATGAAGCTGGTGGTAGAGGAAGAAAGCGGCTGCAGAGCAAAGCCCCATAAGCCAATGCTTCCTGTACAGCGCTGGCTTTTGCCACAGATGGAGTCTATGGCAAAATTCAGCTAACCCTCAGGATAGACACAGGTGCAGTATGCTGCACCCGCGGTGTGTGCGTAAACTGCAGCACATCAGTGTGAAAGCAGTCTTAGGCCCTTTTCACACGATCGGCCCGACCCAATCGGATCCTCAATTCACCTCTATAGAGCGGCAGATGTAAACAGACTTTTTTCCCGCTTACGCCCGCCTACCTTCAATCCACTCCACTAAAAAAAAAAAAAAAAAAACACCAGAAGGGAATTTGTCCCCTTCCATCTGGGCGGATCGGAGGGCCTATAGAATAGCTGTGACCTGTCATCCACCCGCTCCGCTTATTGTGGCCCGCGACTGGTTACCAAGTTGCTTAAGTGGCCCTCGCTCTTCAAAAGGTTGGGCACCCCTGCCCTAGAGTCTCTGACTTTGCCAAGTTAAATCTCTACCCCTTACTAACCCAACTCATTCTAATGCCCCATACACACGATCGTTTTTCTTGCCATTTTTTTTCTTGCCGTTTTTCACGTCGTTTTTTTTCATGTTTCCTCTCAAGCCTGTCTTGCGTACACACGATCATTTAAAAAAACGATCAAGCAAAGCGCAGTGACGTACAACACGTACGACGGCACTATAAAGGGGAAGTTCCGTTCGAATGGCGCCACCCTTCATGTTAGTAAAGTTTGTTGAGCGACGATTCGCGCTTTTCAGTCTCCGTGCTCTTCAGTCCGTTACAGCGTGACGAATGTGCTATCTCCATTACGAACGCTAGTTTTACCAGAACGAGCGCTCCTGTCTCATACTTGATTCTGAGCATGCGCGTTTTTTTTCACGTCGTTAAAGCATACACACTATCGTTTTTCACGTCGTTAAAAAAAACGACATGAAAAACGACGTGAAAAAAGAGAGCATGTTCGAAATTTTTAATGGCCGTTTTTCACGTCGTTAAAAATGCTCTGGAGCCTACACACGATCATTTTTAATGGCCATTTTTTTTAATGGCATTTTTAACGGCATGAAAAACGATCGTGTGTATGGGGCATAAAACTTCAGGCTTGGAATAACCTCCCATTATCCCTCATTGGCAGAATAAACTTACTTAAAATGAAATTCCTCCCAGTTTTTCTATATGCTCTGAGGCACTCCCCAATTTGGATCCCCAAAGCCTTATTCCAAAAATTTTACTCCATTATAACCCCCTTTCTGTGGAAATCTCAGCCCCCCCCCCAGAATAAACAAATCTATACTCAAAAGGCCCTGGACATAGGGTGGCCTAGCCTGTGCGGATCTTCAGAAATATTTCTTTGCTGCACTACTGTCACACGCCCATAACTGGCTAGCCTCAGATGTAACCAATGCTGCTGTAGTCCTTGAGGCTGCCCACCTCGGTTCCTACGAGGTGCTGAGTAATGCTTTATATAGGGGTGTCAGAGCCCCCTATCCTCTCACACCCTCCATGAAGGCGGTGATCAGGGCTTGGCAATTGTTGATCTGTAAACTACAAAGGGGCCCTCACACTAGATCTCCAAACACTCCCTGCCCTGTGGCTCATCCCACATTTACTAGAGTTTCTGACTATCCCAGACCCAGGGTTCTGGGCTGCTAGAGGTATCAAAAACCTGGAGCATATCCGTATTAGTGGCTCCCTTCTGTCCTTTGATTCCTTCAAGGAAAAATTTTGGCTTACTAATCGACAATTCTTTAGATTTCTTCAAATTCGCCATGCCTTCGCTACCCAATTTGGTCCCACCCCAGTACTTCTCCTCCGGTCCAACCTTGAATCCACATTAAGGGTTACTCCTCTGGTCAAACCCACCTCTACCATTTACAAAGCTTTATTACCTTCAGTCCACTTTGGTCTGGAGGACTTGCTCTCTAGTTGGAAGGGCGAGATCCCGGATCTGGATTCGGAAGACTGGGAGGATTCCTGGGAATATCCTTTCTTACAGCTCATCTCCATCAGAGATCGGTTGATACAATTTAAACTGATTCATAGGGTCTATTTGTCACCCCAAAGATTATCCAAATGTAGCACATGGCCCTTTTACTCCCGTCTTTGGCTCACTCACAGGAGAAAAAGGCACACCATGCCACCATGCCCGTACCCTCTGGTTTGCAGAGGTTAAGCACACTTGTAACTTATGGGTCTTGCAGCGAGGTTCTCCTCAAAGTTGGTTCTCGTCCCTTAGAATGTAAAGGACAAGTCTCTATACCCCAAGTAACTCCAAGGTCCACACCAGTAGTTTGCCATTATGTGAAGGTTCTCCTAAATGCGTTATCCTCAACCTCAGCAGCTCCTCCCGATGTGGTCACCTGAAATACATGACACACTATCCCCCCCTGTCCTCTCAATCTTGATGACACGAGTAGTTTAAGTTATAGTAGTTCTATAGAACAGTATACCCGCTGCTGTAATTCAGGTGCCTGGCGCCCGAAAAGGGTCCGGGCACCTGAATAGGTGAATAGGGAGTGGCAGCGGCGACCATAGATTCATGCAATGCATGAATCTATCTATGGTGATAGAGAGGTGGCAGGAGAGAGGGGGCGGTGCCCATGCGCCACTTATGGACGCACCGCCACTGATGTGATGACTGGTGGGGAGCACCAAATTGCCAATTTGCACCATATTGAAAGGAATAGAGCGCGGCTCTACTATAGACTACACTATTATCTGTTATTTCATGAATGAATGAACACACGTGGATACTGTTGGCGCTATATAAATCCTGTATAATAATTATATTATGGACTCATTTTTATTATATCTTTGTTTATATATTGCCAATGGTCTCCAAACTGCAGCTGGGAGCCGGATGTGGCCCTTTGAGTGCTGTCATGTTTCACATGCTTTGTGATATGCTTTTAAATGTTATATGTATTATTCTGTCCCTGGTTCGAGATCACACTTTCAATGCTTAGATTGGAGAGACAGAACAAGTGCCTTTAATCGGCCCTTGAGGCACTATTTCTTCCACTGACACCAATGATGGGGCACTATTCCTCCCACTGACACCAATGATGGTGCACTATTCCTTCCACTGATACCAATGATAGGACACTATTCCTCCCACTGACACCAATGATGGGGCACTATTCCTCCCACTGCCACCAATGACGGGACACTATTCTTCTCACTGACACCAATGATGGGGCACTATTCCTCCCACTGATACCAATGATGGGGCACTATTCCTCCCACTGCCACCAATGACGGGACACTATTCCTCTCACTGACACCAATGATGGGACACTATTTCTCCCACTGACACCAATGATGGGACACTATTCCTCCCACTGACACCAATGATGGGGCACTATTCCTCCCACTGATACCAACGATGGAACATTATTCTTCCCACTGACACCAATGATGGGGCACTATTCCTCCCACTGACACCAATGATGGGGCACTATTTCTCCCACTGACACCAATGATAAGACACTATTCCTCTCACTGATACCAACTACTTCTCCCCCTAATACCAATGATGGGGATTATTTACTCCCATGGCACAGTCCAGCCCCCCCTAAAGTCTGAAGGTCAGTAAACTTGCCCTTTGTCTGGAGAGTTTGAAGACCCCTGGTGTAGGGGGATTTAAACGGAGGTTCTGGTTACCATGGACAACAAGAACAGTTCTTTCTTCAGCCACTTTTCATAAACTCTCCTCAGTGTTATATAGGAATCCGGGTCCATGGACAATGCCGATCATTAGTCTTGTCGGCATTAGTCCTGTCATTGCACTAATAGTGGAAGTGGGATGTCACTAGTCCTGTGGCGAGGTCAGGAGGTTAATTGCGGAGCGGCGGACCCAGCACTTCCCTTTTAGATGTCATTTATCATATCAAATTCCTCTGGATTTATATTAATGATTCAAAGACCCCCGATTACCCCCCCCCCCCATCCCTCCTATCCCCATCCCATCACACAGACTCACTTCTTCATTACCTACGGTTGGACTGGCCCAGAGATGGATCGTTAGCGGTCTGCGTGCTATTTATTCCCTGCTGGGTCCTGCCTGTCACACGAACAGTTATGAATGAGCTTCTGCTGTTCCGTATTGATCCGACTGCCAAGTCCTGGAGATGTCACCGAAAATCAGGGCCACACTGGGGACGCCACTGCCACGGTTAACCCTCTGTGTGTGTCACAGACAGTAATCAGATGGCAGTACGCTCCACGTATAGATCATTCCTGTACTTACTGTGATACATTGCTGCGGGACACACCATAGGACATACCATACTACAGTGTCACCATGCTGGGACTTATTGATGGAGGACAAACTACATTATATGTTATCTTCATACCGGGACATATTAACGCCGGGGACGCCGGGTATGAAACATTATATTCACACGGTGACACCTCGCTGTAGGTCATAATATACTCCATCTTATCCTTATACAATGACCCGGCCATCATTCTCTGACATACTGCTGCCAGACATTCTATAATATATTATCTTCATACTGTTACATATTCATTCCGGACATTCTACACAGAGCATCCGCAAAGTATTCACAGCGCTTCATTTTTTCCACATTTTGTTATGTTACAGCCGCATTCCAAAATAAAAAAAAATTCATAATTTTCCTCAAAATTCTACAAACAATCCCCCACAATGACAACGTGAAAGAAGTTTGTCTGAAATCTTTGCAAATTCATAAAAATAAAAAAATCCCATGTCCATAAGTATCACAGGCTCCTCCCATGTCCATAAGTATCACAGGCTCCTCCCATGTCCATAAGTATCACAGGCTCCTCCCATGTCCATAAGTATCACAGGCTCCTCCCATGTCCATAAGTATCACAGGCTCCTCCCATGTACATAAGTTTCACAGGCTCCTCCCATGCATGTACATAAGTTTCACAGGCTCCCCCCATGTCCATAAGTATCATAGGCTCCTCCCATGTCTATAAGTATCACAGGCTCCTCCCATGTCCATAAGTTTCACAGGCTGCTCCCATGTCCATAAGTATCACAGGCTCCTCCCATGTCCATAAGTATCACAGGCTCCTCCCATGTAGATAAGCATCACAGGCTCCTCCCATGTAGATAAGCATCACAGGCTCCTCCCATGTACATAAGCATCACAGGCTCCTCCCATGTACATAAGCATCACAGGCTCCTCCCATGTCCATAAGTATCACAGGCTCCTCCCATGTCCATAAGTATCACAGGCTCCTCCCATGTCCATAAGTATCACAGGCTCCTCCCATGTCCATAAGTATCACAGGCTCCTCCCATGTCCATAAGTATCACAGGCTCCTCCCATGTCCATAAGTATCACAGGCTCCTCCCATGTCCATAAGTATCACAGGCTCCTCCCATGTACATAAGTTTCACAGGCTCCTCCCATGCATGTACATAAGTTTCACAGGCTCCTCCCATGTCCATAAGTATCATAGGCTCCTCCCATGTCTATAAGTATCACAGGCTCCTCCCATGTCCATAAGTTTCACAGGCTGCTCCCATGTCCATAAGTATCACAGGCTCCTCCCATGTCCATAAGTATCACAGGCTCCTCCCATGTAGATAAGCATCACAGGCTCCTCCCATGTAGATAAGCATCACAGGCTCCTCCCATGTACATAAGCATCACAGGCTCCTCCCATGTACATAAGCATCACAGGCTCCTCCCAGGTACATAAGTATCACAGGCTCCTCCCATGTACATAAGCATCACAGGCTCCTCCCATGTACATACATCCGACTGGCAACTCCCCCATACATGCCTGATTGGTGGAGCCCTGCAGAGATGGTTGTTCTTCTGGAAGGTTTTACTGTGAAGAAACCTTTCCGTATTTGGAGATGAAATCTCTTTTCCTCTAGACGTAAATAGCGCCCCCTTGTCCTCTGTGATGACCGTAAAGTGAATAACTCAACACCAAGTTCCCTATATGGACCCCTTATATATTTGTACATGGTGATCATATCCCCCCTTAATCTCCTCTTCTCAAGTGAATAAATTCAGTTCCTTTAATCTTTCCTCATAGCTGAGCTCCTCCATGCCTCTTATCAGTTTGGTTGCCCTTCTCTGCACTTTCTCCAGTTCCCCGATATCCTTTTTGAGAACTGGAGCCCAAAACTGAACTGCATATTCCAGATGAGGTCTTACTAATGATTTGTACAGATGATGTCTCTCTCTCTGGAGTCCATCCCTCTCTTATACAAGAAAGGACTTTCCTCGCTTTGGAGTTACGTGTCATATTATTACTCTCTACACATAAACACTATATAATACCATCATTGGCCTTCATGTAATAACAGTTCTCTGCAAGGCAGTGTAGTACAATGGTCTGCTCTGCAGGTAATTGCTATGTAATGCTCTGCATGTTATAAGTGTGCTCTGCATATAATGACACATTCCTGCTCCGCACAGTCTAATCCTATGTACTATACAATGATACAGCTCTGCAGATAATTCCGGTATAATGCTCTGTACAGCATAATACAGCTCTGCAGGTATTTTATAAAACTGAATAAATAACATTATAAAAGGCAAATTTGTTACCAATCCTAAATTTTAGAAAATTAAAATGACCTTCCTTGTATAGAAAAGGCTTTTCAGCACCCCTCTCTGAGATCTGAGAGCGAGCTTAGTTTGCTATGGAGGTCTCGGCTCTCTTGACTTTGATATAAGCCCCACCCCTTGGTGCTAGCCCCCCCCCCCCCCACCTGTCAGCTCACCTGCCCATCCATCAGAGCACCCGTCTTCCTCATTTTAACCACTTATGGACCGCCGCACGCCTAGGGTGACCACGTGTCCCGGATTGCCCGGGACAGTCCCGCATTTTGCAGGTCTGTCCCGGGCACATTAATTACAGGACAATACAGTGTCCCAGAATGAAACTGACACAGCCATTCCCCCGGACCAATCTGATGCCCCCAAAAAAAGGCCACCACATCACCGCTTTACTCACTGACAGTACTTGTCCTGGCCGGGAATGTCTGGAGGAGCACAATCCCCGCCCCCTGCTTGTGATTGGAGAAATCATAAATCCCGCCTCTTGTGTCCAATCCCTGTGCTGTGATTCGTTACAGCACAAGCTGATCTTTGGGAAAGGGGGGGGGGTGTCCCTGAATGGTAGTTTGGAAATGTGATCACCCTACGCACGCCGATGTACGTCGGCAGAATGGCACAGCTGGGCACAAGGGCGTACAGGTACGTCCCCTTTAAGAGCCCAGCCGTGGGTCACGAGCGTCCCGCGGGAACAGCAGACCCGATTGCCGCCGGTGTCCCGCGATCGGGTCACAGAGAGGAAGAACGGGGAGAGGAAAGTGTAAACAAACCTCTCCCTGTGCTTCCTAGTGAGCCTGTCAGTGATCGTCTGTTCCCTATCATAGGGAACGACGATCAGTGACGTCACACGCTAAGCCACGCCCCCACACAGTAAGAAACACACATGAGGGCACACTTAACCCCTACAGCGCCCCCTCCTGGTTAACCCCTAACACTGCCAGTGTCATTTTCACAGTAACCAGTGCATTTTTATAGCCCTGATCGCTGTAAAAATGACAATGGTCCCAAAATAGTGTCAAAAGTATCCCATGTGTCCGCCATAATGTCGCAGTCACAATAAAAATCGCTGATCGCCGCCATTACTAGAAAAAATAAGTAATTAATAAAAAGGCCATAAAACGATTCCCTATTTTGTAAATGCTATAACTTTTGCACAAACCAATCAATAAATGCTGATTGCGATTTTTTTTTACCAAAAATATGTAGAAGAATACGTATCGGCCTAAACTGAGGCAAAAAAAAAGTTTTTTTTAATATATTTTTTGGGGGATATTTATTATAGCAAAAAGTAAAACATATTGCATTTTTTTCAAAATTGTCGCTCTATTTTTGTTTATAGCGCAAAAACGAAAAACCGCAGAGGTGATCAAATACCACCAAAAGGAAGCTCTATTTGTGGGAAAAAAAGGATGTGAATTATGTTTGGGAGCCACATTTTTGGTAAATCGCAATAAGTGTTTATTGATTGATTTGCGCAAAAGTTATAGCTTCTACAAAATAGGGGATAGTTTTATGGCATTTTTATTAATATTTTTTGTTTACTAGTAATGGCGGCGATCAGCGATTTTTATTGTGACTGCGACATTATGGCGGACACATCGGACACTTTTGACACTATTTTGGGACCATTGTTATTTTTACAGCGAAAAGTGCTATAAAAATGCACTGGTTACTGTGAAAATTACACTGGCAGTGAAGGGGTTTACCTGTAGGGGCGCTAAAGGGGTTAAGTGTGACCTAATGTGTGATTCTTGCTGTAGGGGGCGTGGCTTGGCGTGTGATGTCACTGATCGTCGTTCCCTATGACAGGGAACAGACGATCAGTGACAGGCTCACTAGGAAGCACGGGGAGAGGTTTGTTTACACTTACCTCTCCCCGTTCTTCAGCTCTGTGACCCGATCGAGGGATACCGGCGGCGATCGGGTCCGCGGGTCCCGCGGGCGCAGTCACAGAGCTCAGGACCGGGTCGTGACCCACGGCTGGGATCTTAAAGGGGACGTACCTGTACGTCCTTGTGCCCAGCCGTGCCATTCTGTCGACGTATATTGGCGTGCAGCGGTCCTTAAGTGGTTAATAAATCACGATCGGTACATAAATAGTTGCAAACACTTACCTGACATCTTCTCAGGGATCTTGTGGCCATTTCCATGATAGCTGTGGGCATTATGAAGCCCAGTTCATGTTTCTTCCTGGATTTTCAGAGAGAGGTGCATGCTGGGTAACCAGCATTCACCTCTCGATCTCGCGCATGCGCAGTATAACGGCGCTCGTAGCGCCGTTACTTAGTATTGTTGCCATGACAATGGGCAGCGACGGAGGAAACGTCCCGCCCCGTCGTTATGACAACGAAGATCTCACGCATGCGCAGTTAAACGGCGCTAGCACTGTAATGCCCAGAGACTCCTGGGAAATGAGTGTCATCATTTCCCAGGAGGCCATGGGGGGGTTAGAAACGGAAGTACATCCACCGCGGACTAGGATTTCCTAATCTGCCTAGTAACAGATATTTACAAGGTAGAAAAAATGTTTTGTTTTTTACAGATTGATTTTTTTTTAGATTAAAGGGAAGCTGCTGATGAAAAGTTTTTTTTTTAGGGTGGAACTCCGCTTTAAGGACCGAGCCTCTTTCTGAGATTTGGTGTTTACAAGTTAAAAACTGTTTTTTTTTTTTTTGCTAGAAAATTACTTAGAAAATAAATTAATATAATGTTTGGGGGTTCTAACACCCTAGAGAATAAAATGGCAGTCGTTGCAATACTTCTGTCACACCGTATTCGCGCAGCGGTCTTACAAGCGCACTTTTTTGGGAAAAAATACACTTTTTTTTGCATTAAACAATAAGACAACAGTAAAATTAGCCCAATAAAGTAAATTGATACCCAACATGTCACGCTTCAAAATTGTGCCCGCTCGTGGAATGGCGACACATTTTTACCCTTAAAAATCTCCATTGGCGACGTTTAAAAAATTCTACAGGTTGCATGTTTTGAGTTACAGAGGAGGTCTAGGGCTAGAATTATTGCTCTCGCTCTAATGATCAGGGGGGATACCTCACATGTGTGGTTTGAACACTGTTTTCATATGCGGGCGCTGCTCACGTATGCGTTTGCTTCTGCACGCGAGCTCGGCGGGACGGGGCGCGTTAAATTTTTTTTTTTCTTATTGATTTTACTTTTTATTTTTACAATGTTCTTTTAAAAAAAAAATTGTGTCACTTTTATTCCCATTAGAAGGAATGTAAACATTCCTTGTAATAGAAAAAAAAAGCATGACAGGTCCTCTTAAATATGAGATCTGGGGGGTCAAAAAGACTTCACCTCTCATATTTACACAAAAATGCAAAAAATAAATAAAAATGTTGTCGTTTGAAAAAAAAAAAATGTCCCTTAAAAGGCCCCATGTACACGGGACGCTTCTCAACGCGCGTTCAGAGGCAGTTGGATGCTTTTTAACTGCCCCTGAACTCATTCAATGTTATCCTATGTGACCATGTACACTGTCTCGTTGATTGCCGTTTTTACGCAGTTGCGTTTAACAGCGTTTCTTTGAAAGCAAAAAAAAAATGGGTTCAGACGCCGAAGATTTCCACGTTTCAGACGCCAAACGTGACCAAAACGGGGCTAAACGCAGTATAGGCGTTTTTCGTTTTTGGGCATTTAAAAAAAATATATAGATTTTTTATTTTTTTTGTAAACGCTTCTAAACGCAAACGCGGCAAAATGGACGTTTTAAACGTGGGTTACTATTACTGTTTTATTTTCAGTTTCAGGTTAAGTAGGGACGGGTTAAATCCTCTGTCAGATTATTTTTTCTGCTGTCTGTGTCAAATCCGGGAAATTTTCCCTTCTTGTATCATGTCCGCGGCTAACAGGGGGGGGGGGGGTTTATCGCGACACGGATGACGCCATGTTTTACGGCACTGGGTGACACCAACCCTAGTGATGCCACAAGCTTTTGATTACAGCTTAGTTACAGATCAATAATTTTTCTATCTGATAGGTTATTGACCTACTAGAACCTAAGTTCCATGTATGCTTATATCCACATTAATGATGTCACAGTGGAATGATGTCATAGTGGAATGATCAGCGTTCTTAGAATCAGGTCTTCTTCCAGCCTGTATGGCATCTCATCAGAAGATAGTGGAGTATTCTAGGTCTCCCTCACAATCAGGAATATATTAATGACAGACAATGGTCCGGGTAAGCAGAGACAGGTGGGGGAACAATACACAGAAATATATATAGTTAGAGCGCAGAGAGTAATCAATCGGCTCTATATGACAAAGTCCTAGCTGAAGAGTGCATTTTGTCCATAATCGGCACATCAAGGGTTTAGTCAGCTGGCTTCAGTGTGGACTTAGGGTTAATCTCCTAAGTGCAACATCTCAGCAGATAGAAGGAGTATCTGTAGTAACACAAAAAGACACAAGAGGGCGCGATCTAAGTGCAGCATGCTGTGCCTTTATTGCTAGAACCAAACAATGGTCACTCACATGTTTTCAGATGTATACCTCCAGTAGTAAACCAACGCTGTCATCAGGTGCTAGTGCTGAACAAAGCAGTCAAAGTGATCCGAGCCTCGGGTTTGAAAAAGAGGCGTTACCGCCTCGAAGCGCGTCGCCACGCTCCCTTCCCGCCTCCCGGCATCTGATGTCACAACCTGCATTTCCAGGCTGTCAGGTTGTCTTTCCTGGCCAGGGATTGCTTGCATGCCAGTGGATATCCATCACCTCTTGACTTGGACTCAGACTGCTTTTATTCAGTACAGCCATCTCATGACAGCTTTGGTTTACTAAAGGCGTTATACATCTGAAAAACATAAGTGGCCATGGTTTGGTTTTATTAATATAGACATGTTATGCTGCACTTTAGAAACCAGAGAAAGAAAGAGAAAACAGACAAAAACTCGTTGTTTAACCACTTAAGCCCCGGACCATTTCGCTGGTCAAAGACCGGGCCACTTTTTGCAATCCGGCACTGCGTTGCTTTAACTGACAATTGCGCGGTCGTGCGACGTGGCTCCCAAACAAAATTGACGTCCTTTTTTTCCCACAAATAGAGCTTTCTTTTGGTGGTATTTGATCACCTCTGCGGTTTTTATTTTTTGCGCTATAAACAAAAATAGAGCGACAATTTTGAAAAAAAAAAATGCAATATTTTGTACTTTTTGCTATAATAAATATCCCCATTTTTTTTTTTAAAAAAGCAAATTTTTCCTCAGTTTAGTCCGATACGTATTCTTCTCCATATTTTTGGTGAAAAAAATTGCAATAAGCGTTTATTGATTGGTTTGCGCAAAAGTTATTGCGTCTACAAAATAGGGGATAGTTTTATGGCATTTTTAGTAATATTTTTTTTTTACTAGTATAGGCGGCGATCAGCGATTTTTATCATGACTGCGACATTATGGCGGACACATTGGACACTTTTGACACCATTTTGGGACCATTGTCATTTTTACAGCGATCAGTGCTATAAAAATGCACAGATTACTGTACAAATGACACTGGCAGTGAAGGGGTTAACCTGTAGGGGGCTCTGAAGGGGTTAAGTGTGACCTAATGAGTGATTCTTACTGTTAGGGGGCGTGGCTTGGCATGACATGTCACTGATCGCTGTTCCCGATGACAGGGAACAGACGATCACTGACATGTCACTAGGAAGAACGGGGAGATGTTTGTTTACACTTACCTCTGCCCGTTCTTCAGCTCTGTGACCCGATCGCGGGACACCAGCGGCGATCGGGTCCGCGGGCGCGGTCACGGAGCTCCGGACCGGGGTGCGCGCGACCTACGGCTGGGATCTTAAAGGGAACGTACCTGTATGCCCTTATGTCCAGCTCTGCCATTCTGTCGACGTATATCGTCGTGCGGCGGTCCTTAAGTGGTTAAGGGCCCTTTCGCAGCGCGCGAAAAGCTCAAGAAAAATGCTTCCCTTTAAAATCAATAAATGTTTTCACACTCCAGCGTTGCACTTCCTTTGCAGTGAACAAAAAAATCCTGCTTGCAACCTGTTTGGGGAGCTAAAAAGAAATATATAAAAACAGAAAAAAAACGCACCAAAAACGCTCCTCCCCATTGAAATGAAAGGCAACTGCTTTAAAAAGCGTTTTGGTGCAGTTTTTTTACTCACATGTCCTTTAAAAACCGCTCCGCAAATGCTGCAAAAGCGCTTCATTAATACGTAGGCGTTTTACTGGCAGTTTTGAAGTGAAGCGGTGTGTGAAAGTGCCCTAATGCCGCGTACACACGATCGATTTTCTCGACGGTGAAAACACCGTCGAGAAAATCGACGGGAAAAAACGAGGGAACGGCTCCCGACATTTTTTTTCTTGGTCGAGAAAAACGACCGTGTGTGGCAGTGTTTCCCTATGGAAAAAAACGACGGGAATCACGACGAGAAAAATTAGAGCATGTTCTAATTTTTCTCGTTGTGATTAATGCCGTTTTTCCCGTCAGGTAAAATGACAAAAAGCTATTTTTCTTGTTAAAAAAAAAAAAAGTAATTTTTCCTGACGGGAAAAATGATCGTGTGTACGCGGCATTAGCCTCACTTTAAAGTCCACTAATGAAGGCCGGTGACCTGAGCTGCAGTGCTCACAGCAGATGAGAAAGGTTCAAGGTTGACACAAGTACAGCACATACATTATGTATAGTCCAACACAGACAGCTTTCAGACAAAGTAAAAATAGATGCAGTCTTTATTTTTATATATTTCTCTTTTTAAGTTAAAAATTGAAAATCAAATAAAATTAACATAAATTCCAGAAGGGATAACACACACTGGGTAAATAAGCGATCACACAAAAACAAAGCTAATTTACTATCTGAACCATGTTTATAATGTTACACATTATGTGGTGCTTTAGAGTAAAATAGTGAAGCACAGCAGTCCTTGCCCCCATGGAGCTTACAATCTAATGTTCTCCCACACCCACACATCTTCTACAGCAGCGGTTCTCAACCTTTCTAGTGCCGTGACCCCCTTCATAAAATTTCTGAAGTTGTGGGGACCCCTAACAGTAAAATTATTTTCATAGCGTGGGTTGTCAGCACCCAAGACAAGTAGTTTGCGCCCCTAACCCCACGGACATTTAGACCCCTTTCACACTGGGGTCGTTTTGCAGGCGCTATTGCGCTAAAAATAGCGCCTGCAAAACCGACTTGAAACAGCCGCTGCTGTCTCTCCAGTGTGAAAGCCCCGGGTAAAAAAAAGTCCTGCTAGCAGCATCTTTGGAGCGGTGAAGGAGCGGTGCGTATACCGCTCCTGCCCATTAAAATCAATGGGGCATACCGCGGCTATACCGCTGGGAAAGAGGCGCTTTGCGGTGGTTTTTAACTCTCTCGGTCGCTAGCGGGGGGGGGGGTAAAACGGCCCCCCACTAGCGGCCGAATAGCGCCGCAAATCCGACGGTAAAGCGCCGCTAAAAATAGCGCGCTTTACCGCCGACGCACCTCCCGCCCCAGTGTGAAAGGGGCCTTAGCGCTCCCTGAGTCACTTGTACTGTATTAAAACCCCTTATGGTACATTTTAGGATGTACCACTCTCTTTGTTCTCCTTTCTTTCCCTCTCTATCCTAATTTCTTGTTCCCCCCCCCCCCCCCCCCATCCCTCTCTCTATCCATCTTTCTTGTTCCTATTCTTTCTCTCCCGTTTTCTCTCCCTTCTATGTATTCTCTATTTTTATTCCTTCTCTTACTCCTTGGTGGGGGGAATGGGATTCGTGGCAGTTCTGGGGGGAGTTCTGATCGGCCAACTAAGGCCCCATATGTACACGGGACGCTGGTGCAAAGTCTTCTGAACGAAGGTTGAAACCGGGGTTTAGAAACGCCCGTTCTGCCACGTTTGCATGCCGCGTTTAGCTGCGTTTTACCGCGTTTGCGTCTAGAAGCGTTTAGTTAAGAAACATCATAAGGACCCTCCCTAAGCTCAAAAAACAGTATTATTTAACCATTTTGTGAGACCAGAGTGAGTAGCAGCAGCTGAGAGAGCAGCAGTGTACTTGTATTTAGCGTATCACTTGCCACGTCACCTGCCACAAGTTGTGGATTGTCCACTTGCCACGTCACCTGCCACAAGTTGTGGATTGTCCACTTGCCACGTCACCTGCCACAAGTTGTGGATTGTCCACTTGCCACATCACCTGCCACAAGTTGTGGATTGTCCACTTGCCACGTCACCTGCCACAAGTTGTGGATTGTCCACTTGCCACGTCACCTGCCACAAGTTGTGGATTGTCCACTTGCCACGTCACCTGCCACAAGTTGTGGATTGTCCACTTGCCACATCACCTGCCACAAGTTGTGGATTGTCCACTTGCCACGTCACCTGCCACAAGTTGTGGATTGTCCACTTGCCACGTCACCTGCCACAAGTTGTGGATTGTCCACTTGCCACGTCACCTGCCACAAGTTGTGGATTGTCCACTTGCCACATCACCTGCCACAAGTTGTGGATTGTCCACTTGCCACGTCACCTGCCACAAGTTGTGGATTGTCCACTTGCCACGTCACCTGCCACAAGTTGTGGATTGTCCACTTGCCACGTCACCTGCCACAAGTTGTGGATTGTCCACAATGCAATGCAAGCAATTACATATTTTTATTTTTTTAAATGTAATGGTTTTTCATCATTTGCCATCATTTTTGAGATTTTCAATGTAAAAAAAATAGGTCACCTTTAAAAACGCTTATAAACAAAAACGTGGCTAAACGTGGTACCGCGTTTAGCCGCGTTTGGCGTCTGAAACGTGGAAATCTTTGGCATCTGAACCCATTTTTTTGCTTCCAGAAAAACGAGGTTAAATGCAACTGCCTAAAAACGAAAATAAACGAGACTGTGTACATGGACACATAGGATAACATTGAATGGGTTCAGGGGCAGTTGAAAAAAGTGTCCAACTGCCTCTGAACACGCGTTTACCAGCGTCCCGTGTACATGGGGCCTTAGGTGCTCTTGATCAAAGTCATCTGCTGATCTGAGAACTGTCGTGGGGACTTTTAATGGCAACTCTAATCACAGGTAGTGTTACTCACTGTGTCTGCGGCTTTGTGGTGTCTTGCAGCAGTGACACCTATGCCGAAATCAGGAGATAGGGGCTCCTTCAGCCCCTCCCACTTCACATTCCTCACCAGTCAGCTGACCTCTAGTCTCTGCCCCCCAGCGGTGCGGGCTTCAGGAACAGCCCAGGATTCGGTGACCCCTGGCAAATCGTCACTCGACCCCCAGGTTGAGAACCACTGTTCTAGAGCAATGCCTCTCAACTTTTTTGTTTGGAGGAACCCTTTGCAAAATGTTTGAGATCTCAGGAAACCCCTGAAATAAAGTTCACATCTACAGCTCACGGAACATCGGTGTGATCAGTTGATATAACAATCATTTTTTGAAATAGCATTAAATAAGTAGGATGCTTAAGGTGAGAAAACATGGAGGGTTTACAACCCCTTTAAGGTAGAACAAAAAGGCAAAAAACATTTCTCCTTTAACATGAAGGTCAGGCTACTATAAACCAGCATGGAATACTCCTTTACGTCAGAGTCTGCAGAGTTCCCCTTTACAGTGCAAAGAGGAACACTGCAGACCCTGATGTAATAAGTAACTCTGTGGACTCTGATGTAAAAAGTAACACTGTGGACTCCAATGTAAAGGAGAGCTCTGAGGATTCTGATGTAAAGGGGAATTCTGATATAAAGGGGGGGGGCTCTGGTGACCAGAGTCCACAGCATTCCCCTTTACATCAGAGTTCCCACTTATATCAGGGTCTTCAGCATTGCCCTTTACATCAGATTTCCTCTTTGCAGCACTTTAAGGGGAATTGTGATGTAAAGGGGAAATCTGAGGACATTGATTTATGGGGGAATGCTGGGAACTCTGATGTGTGTGTATGGGGGGGGGGGCAGAGACTCTGGTGACCACAGACCACTCTATATAAGTGTCCCCCCCTTACCTTAGAGTATTCACTCCCCACATACATCGCTAACCCACCACCCCACAGACTTTGTGTGACCTGACTGGACACTGGAGTAGTCCCTGACCTCCTTCTATATTGCGCGCTCTAGTGCAGTCAGGTCTAGGGCAGTCAGACACAATCCTCCCGGTGGCTCCTCTGGTTTCCTCATCACCACCTCTTCTCTTCCGGACCACTTGTTCTCCAGTGACAGTCCCAGCGGCTGGTGGTGCTCCCACTCCCGAGTGCAGTCTCACCCTCCAGTCTTCTAATACATAAAAGGCGCCAATGGCGCCATGACGTCACCATGCACACACGCCCATATTTTTTTATGGAGAGCCGCTGTCTGCAACGGACATTTACGAACAGTTTAATGTAAATTGCAGGTTTTTACAAACTGTCCATAAATTTGCGCGGGGTTGGCAACCCTGTTGCAGTTTGATTGATGGGGAAGAGGAAAGAGGAAACAACAGTATGAGGACCTTTCAGACCTTAAAAAGACCCTGTAACATAATTAAACCATTTGAGCAAAGCACATACATGTAGCAAGAGACCTGTGCCCTATTCGCTGCTCCATTGCTGACTAATGGTCTCCTAAATTAGGGTGGGAAACCGACACTTCCAGGAGTGTCCATCTCCTGGGTCCCCCACACAGTCCTGGGACAAGGTCATCTAGTGCCCAGGGCAAAGATGCCAAACAGCGCCCCGAGTGTGGGGAGGAAGTGGCCGGAGGGGGGGGGGGGGGGGGATAACATAAGAAACAGTCCTGAGCTGTCAGTGCACCTGTATACAGTTTTATTTACAGCCTACACGAGCACTGCACTGACAAGAGGGACGAGCTGGAGGGAGAGAGAGCACAGCTCCGCCTCCTCCTGGCTCTCTTTCACCCCCAGCTCTGTCCTGGACACTTCTGTGCTTGGCTGTGGGTTGTGCTCTCTCTCCCTTCCCGCCTCCTACCAGTGCAGAGCTCCTGTGTCTGCGAATACAGCTGCCGGCTTCTAAACAGAGGAGTGATGCACTTGCAGAAAAGAGGAGGGGGAGAGAAAACACAGCCCGTACCGCTCCCCCCCCCCCCCTTCTCGCCGCTCCCAGTGCTGCACTAGTAGGAATAGTGATGCTGAGGCCACTACTTCTGTCAGCCTTATAACAAAAGGAAGGCTCCCCTATCAGGACCGTCTTAATAGCATCATGGGCCCCTGGGCAAAGTAATGCATGTGGGCCTCCACCAGCTTGCCCCAATTTACACACCTACTTTCAAGAAATAAAGTATAAATAGTTGATAGAATTAAACATATATTCATTAGCACTTTCAATAAAATCGATTTTACAAAAGGAAAACATTCCATAAATCAAAGACTAGTCAACACAATAGGCACAGTACAGGGGGGGTCAGGAGGGCACAATACTGAGATCAGGAGGGCACAATACTGAGATCAGGAGGGCACCATACTGAGATCAGGAGGGCACAATACTGAGATCAGGAGGGCAAAGTATAGGTTCTGGGACGCTTCCCGGGACACGACCATATTGGGACAGTTTAGTAAAAAGCATGACTGTCCCAGCAAATCCGGGACAGTTGGAAAGTATGATGTAATGCAAGATTATTGTGGGGCCTGCCATGTACCTGGGGCCCCTGGGCAGTGCCCGGGAGTGCCCTTGCATTAAGATGGCCCTGTCCCCTATCCCTACAATAAACCACTGCGCCCAGGGCAGCCACCCCTCCCGCCCACCCCTTGTCCCAACCCTGCCCCCACAGCTTTCACTGGTTCCTCCTGCTGTTCTCCATATTAATACTGTGTCCTGTAAGTATTCAATCCCTCATTTACAGCTACGTTGCTTTGTTTGAATCATTTAAAATTATGTGACAGGGTCTCTTTAAAGCTTGCACATGTGTCAGCATGACCCACACCTTTATTTTGCCATTTGCCAATTTACCGCTAAAGTATCAGGAGGTATTTTCTTCTCCATTCTATGGTACCGAATCAGTTTTACCACCTTAAGAAGCTGGCCGCACAACGCCGTGCAGGCATCCGCCGCAGTATCTGCATAGTGATTGGGGCCCCTGAACGCAGGGGCTTTACGGTGAACGTTGGTTTCCCGGGGTGTACAGGAGCGTGTGTTCAGGCAGGTATAGTCTGATTCCCCCCTTCTGGCTTGAGATAGAACAGAGACAGCAGTTGCTTTTTATTGATTTTTCCCATCTGGTTTCGGGGAATTTCTTCCACCCGGATGAGCTCAGCAGGAATGCAGTACGGGGCCATGACTGCCCTAAATGAGAGAAGGGAGCCTGGCTTAGTTACACGCATCATCACATACATGCTGGTGTCTGCACAACTGGTGTATGGCGACCATAGCTTCGTATTTAATAAAAATTACAATGCTTTTTTTTTGTTTTGTTTTTCAACAAGGTGCTGTCCACTAAGTGCAATCAGTTCATTTAAAGCAAAAACGCTATTTAATTCATTTTTAATAATTAAAACACACTCCCCCATCCATACCTCCATGCTTTATTTTGCTGAGAAATCACTTTGAAAAACACCCCCCTAGCATTTCTAGTTGTTGCCATTTTGAGTAAGGGCAGATGATGATTCATGGACAGGGTGTGCCAGATAGGGTGACCACAGTTCCAAACTGCCATTCAGGGACACCCGCCGCCCAAAAAATATGATTTTTGATACTTTTTTTTTAATTAAGCCCCATCAAATGCTGCCAGTGTGCCCATCAAGGGCCGCTACTGTGCCCCATCAGACGCTGCCAGTGTGCCCATCAAGTGCCGCTACTGTGCCCCATCAGATGCTGCCAGTGTGCCCATCAAGTGCCGCTACTGTGCCCCATCAGATGCTGCCAGTGTGCCAATCAATTGCCGCTACTGGGCCCCATGATCAAATGCTGCCAGTGTGCCCATCAATTGCCCCTACTGACACAGTGCCCCATCAGACGCTGCCAGCCAGTGTCAATTGCCGCTATTGGTCACCTGATCATATGCTCCGGTTCCATTTGCTTTGCTCACCTTTTAATCTGGAGTCTGACTCTCTGTCTGGTGACTGGTCTGGTGGGGCAGTCTTCAGCCAGCACCGGTCTTCTCTTCTGGTTCAGGCAGGCAGTCGGGCCGCTCAGGAGGGAGGAGGAGCCTGGAGGAGGTCGAAGATGTCGCGGCCCGGGCTGACGATGCCTGAAATGCACTGCGGGCAGCGGGAGGTCGGGACGGACGGACCAGGAACACCAGACCTGAGCCGAGCTGTGGAGATCACTGGGCAGTGGGCTGGCCTGGAGGTGGAGGTCGGAGGACTCGGTCGGACGTGAGTGACTGTGATGCTGCTCTCTCTGCTGCTTCTGCCGCGGCCGGAGGAGGAGAGGAGGAGGTGGGTGGGTGGGTGGAGTCGGAGTTGCACAGTGCAGGCAGCACTGTGTAAAGGCCTGTTCCCTCGGCTGGCCGCCTCCCTCCTCTCTTTCTGCAAAAAGTGACGTCACTGATTGCTACACGCCAAGCGGGGCGGCCCTAGCAACCAGTGAGTTTGGCAATCTTTAATTACAGTGGCACTGTGGCAGGCTGGCAGCCAGTCCTTATTTCATTCCGGGACACTGTATTGTCCCGGAATGAAGGCTCCCAGGACACGGGACACAAATTAAAATTTACGGGATAATCCTGGGCAATCCGGGACACGTGGTCACCCTAGTGCCAGAGTGCCTGGGCACACCCTAATCACCCCGTGCAGCCCAGATTCCTCTTACTGCCCTGGCCTACCCCTGCAGCACTGATGGCTTCCCACTGCTTCTCTCCCACCAGCTGCTGCTGCTGCAGGCACACACAGGGGGATGTTTAGGATGAGTTGGGAGGAAGGGGCCGGTAAATATGTAAATATACCGTCCCCTTCCCTTTCTGAATGAACACAGTGCGTGATCGGTACCGTGTGTTTGAGCCTCGGAGTGCACACCCTAATATGCAGGAGTAGGCAACCTCGGCACTCCAGCTGTGGTGAAACTACATATCACATCATGCCTCTGCCTCTAGGAGTCATACCTGCGATTGTCAAGGTCTTGCAATGTCTCATGGGACTTGTAGTTTCACCAGAGATGAAGGGCCAAGGTTGCCTACCCCTGTTCTAATGCAATAGGCTGTGCACACCAATATTAAAGTGGTTGTATACCCGCTGCTGCTTTTTTTTTTTTTTTTCATACCTGAAAGGCAAAAAGGCATAATGAGCTAGTATGCACCGCATACTAGCTCATTATGAAATACTTACCTTAGAACGAGGCGTCGGGAACTTACCTGGTCCACGCCGAGGGAGATGTCATCTTGCCTCGGCGTGTCTTCCGGGTATCGCCGCTCCAGCGCTGCGAGTGGCTGGAGCGGCGATGTCGTCACTGCCGCGCGTCGGCAAGGTCCGGCGGCTGCCGGCCTTTGGCCGAGAATCCCCGCTGCGCATGCGCTGCTGCATTCAGCGGCTCATTGCGAGGGGAATATCTCCTAAACCGTACAGGTTTAGGAGATATTCTTTTTACCTCAGGTAATCCTTATTATAGGCCTACCTGTAGGTAAAAGTTCAAAATTAGGGTATACAACCGCTTTAATGTAGCATTGACTTCCTTGAATCCATCTGCCCTTAGTTCAGCCATACAAGCAAAAGGGTGTGCCTAGCTGAGAAAACCTCCCCTTCCCTCCTAATGACTCCCAACATGTATGACATCATTTGCCTAGGCAAGAAACCAGGAAGCAACTGAAGAAATGTAAAAAAAAACAAAAAAAACAAAACCACCCGTATATACTCGAGTATAAGCTGACCCGAATATAAGCCGAGGCACCTAATTTTACCACAAAAAACTGGGAAACGTATTGACTTGAGTATAAGACTAGAGGGTATATCTGCATGCCTCATATTGCCTCACTGTGTCCATGCCTCACTGTGCCCATGACTAGACTGACGTTTAACATGGGAGTGTATGGAAGGGGTGCCTGGTTTGAAAAATCAGTGCTCCCCGGCCGTAAGTCCCTTAGACAACAAACTTTGCACACTTCTAGAGGAGAAATGGGGCTACATGTGTGCCAAGTTTGGGGTCCAGGGGATCTACGACCGGCCAGTACCGGGTCCCCAAAATCACCGGAGAAATTACCGTTTAACATGGGAGTCTATGGAAGGGGTGCCCGGCTTTGAAAAATCGGTGCTCCCCGGCTGTAGGTCCCCCGGACAACAAACTTTGTACACTTGTAGAGAAAGAGTGGGGCTACATGTGTGCCAAGTTTGGGGTACAGGGGACATACGGCTGGCTGTTACCGGGTCCCCAAAATCCAGGAGATCAGGCGCAAAAAAGGTGACTCGAGCATAAGCCGAGGGGGGCATTTTCAGCACAAAAAAATGTGCTGAAAAACTCGGCTTATACTCGAGTATATACGGTAGTTTAAAACCAGTAAATAGGATATACTTTCCTATCTATTTACTAGGGATGGGCTCAGGCGTGTTCAGATCGTACCTGCCAGGAAGCTGTCACCGCCCACCGCCAATCATAGGCAGGGAGGCATTTCCTGGACCGCAGCTGCACATACACACTGCCTATGACTGGCGATGTGCAGTGACGACTTCCTGTCTGGTACAATCCGAACACATGCGGGCCCATCCCTACTACCATATTTACTAATAAACAGCATAAAGGATTGAAAATACTTACTGTTGATGGTGAGAGAGTGAAGTTCCACTTTCAAGTATCGTAAATGAAGCAACTAATGTGCAAAATTCCAAACACTCCACCACCGGACAGTCTCACAAGCGTGTATTGAACCCGTCTATTACATCATGTATAGAGCACAGTTCATGCAGGAGAAGGAATTTAAAAGCCCCCCTTGTATTATGGAAAACAAGCTTCAAATTTTTTTTTTTTTCTCCACGCACATTATTAAAGTTTTTTTTATTGAAAAAAGTGTTTTTATATAGGAGACACACATAAGCTATATAGTCAACCAATTACATTTATACATCTATAATGTATTGGTGGATTTCATAACTAAAATGAATCAACACGAACAAGGATTAAACTAGTCTGGTATTCTCTGCTAGTACCGCACAAATAGGATTACCCTTTACATATTATTTATTGATTTATTCATTGAGATTTGGGAAATGCATCACAGGTGCTGCCTATCCTTTTCCTCTTTAGGAGGTCCAAATGTGTGGCTCCTTGTAACCCCTCTGGAGCTGGATTTCGTCTCGAGGAGGTGTGGAACGGCTCAGGGAGGCCCTTGGATCGCTGAATTTCTTTTAAATTTTTGGATATAGGACATATTTTCTTAATTCCACTCTTTGATCGGTAAAAATACCACCAATATGTATATAGAGGTTTGTACATTTCGATGTGTCAGAATTCAGAGTTTTTTTTTTATATATCTCTTTAGAACAAAAATTTCCCTGAAGAAGACCACGACTGTATGGGTCAAAACGCATTGGGGGGGGGGGGGGGGGTATCAATATGGATGGCAATTTTGTAATGTAACGATTTATTCCTCTGTATGATTTTTGCCATATATGATGAAATAATGTCCTTTAAGCTTGTAACCAGAGCTCAAAATTTTCAACTAATTCATGAATTTGAATTCTACTTTGGTATAATAAAAAGGATTTCATCAAATCATTAATTTTTGACCAAATTACTTTGCTGCTAAAAACAAAAAAAAAAAAACCCTGGGAGAATTGTCACAGACTTTGGGCTGCAGGAGAACCATTGCCTGGAGAATCATCCCATATTGCAATTTCTTCTCTCATATATGTGTTTTCTATTTTAAACAATCTTCTTCCCTGGCTCAGGCCCAATTCATCAACACCCTCAGTGCGGGTTCTCACCAGCTGCAGTGGGACTGTGTTTGGCGGCTATTCCAGCGCAGTCCCACCGCATGGAAAAAAAAAAAATGTGTCGTCTTCCATGTTCCCCATTTACACCACCGCAGCAGTGTTAATTTAGTCGACTAAAACGACTAAAAACATTTTAGTCGACTAAATGAAATACTATTTTAGTCGAATGAAATACGACTAAATAAATAATAAATAAACTAAAACAATTGAAATGACTAAAATACGACTAAAACTAAAATGGCATTTTAGTCAAAAGACTAAGACTAAAACTGAATTGACATTTGACTTCAACGTTAACACTGGTCAGTACTGTCAGTGGTGATAGCGTGCCGCTGGAGGGCTTCGCTCTGAGGTAAGTGTTCCACAATGTGCTAGTATGCGATGCACATTAGCACATTATGCCATTGCCTTGCCTTTTTTTTTTTTTTTAAGTCTGTGGTTTACTACTACTTTGAAGTGGAATTCCAAGCTAGAACTAGCTAAGCTTAAAACTTCCCCCCCAACACCTATACAGGAAGCACAGTGGCTAAGTGGTTAGCACTTCAGCCTGGCAGCACTGGGGTCACCTGTTTGAATCCCAACCACGGCACTACCTGCATGGAGTTTGCATGTTGTCCCTCTGCCTGCGTGGCTTTCCTCTGGGTACTCCGGTTTCCTCCCACACTACAAAGACCTGCTAGTAGGTTAATTGGCCCTGGTATGTGTATGTATGATGGTGAGTTAGGGACCTTAGCCTGTAAGCTAATTGTGGGCAGGAACTGATGTGTGTGTGTGGCAACCCTCTGGACTTTTTCTTGTATATATGGTCGGTTGTATATATGGTTGGTGGGAAGACCAGATTGCTTTGAACTGAATACAGACCGGGTGCGGCTTTCCTCAACTACATTGAATATATATATATATATATATATATATATATATATAATGTGTGCATGTATGTGATCAAGCCAGCATGAATGTCCTCACAGCAAGCGGTTTGATATGGGGGCACCCAGGAGATGGAAGAGACAGAAGCGGCAGCTGGGGACCCAAGAAGAGGAGGACAGGGGCTGCTCTGTGCAAAACCATTATAGAGCAGGTAACTATACCTAGTTTGTTATTTATAATAAAAAAAAAAAAGTATATCCTTTTTACAATTACTTTAAGTACCACCTTCCAAGTACTGACCCCCCCCCCCCCCCCCCAATGATTGATAATTCAGTAGCCTAATGCCTGAACCTCAGTGACTGAGGTGGGATATTACTACCTAAACATTTTTTACATTAAAAGAGGTTACTAAACCCTCACTTTTTTTTTTTTTAAATAACAAACATGTAATACCTCCTCTGTGTAGTTGGTTTTGCACAGAGTGTCCCCGATCCTCCTCCTCTGGGGTTCCTCAGCAGCGCTCCTGGCTCCTCCTCTTCTCGAGTGCCCCCGTCGGAGAAGCGCTCTCCTTCAGGACACCCATGCGGGCGCGCTCCCGTGTCTTGCACTGCGTCTATTGACACCGACAGCAGGACTCAGCCCCCCCCCCCCGCGCCATTGGATTTGATTGACAGCAGCGGGAGCCAATGGCTGCGCTGCTATCAATCTATCCAATCAGGACATGAGACACCGGCTGGTGTGCTCGCCCCCGGGGTGAGAAAGAACGGGGTCAGGTAAGTAAAACAGGGGGTCTGGGGGGGCTGCTGCATGACATAGAATGCATTAAGGCGAAAAAACACGAAGGATTACAACCCCTTCAATGCAAGGAATGCATTAAGGTAAAAAATGTTTAGGCCTTAGAACCACTTTAGGCTTCGCTTCAGCTACAGAGAGATGACTTAAATTTTTTTGCCTCTCACCTTGCCCACTGCTTCAGTTCATTCAAGGAAAGAGTATGTTCGTCCCGAAGTTTCACAATGGCTGACACGCGTTGTCCCCAGACGTCATCAGGTGCTCCAATGACAGCCACATCTACACAATTGAAAAAAAAAAAAAAAATGAAAAAAAAAATTCAAAAGCTTTGTAGGTGGAAACATTTTTTTGTGTGAAATACTTACATACCTATAATGCTTGGATGGGCCAAGAGGTGGCGCTCCACTTCCAAAGCACTTATTTTGTACCCTCCGCTCTTTATGATGTCTACGGAAGTTCGGCCGAGGATCCAGTATGATTCGTTTTTATACGCTGCGGTGTCCCCTGGAGAGCAACAAAAAAAAAAAAAAACACAATGCAACAAAAAGGGATACAATTTTTTTTTTCTTAATTCATATCAGTGTCGGTGTGTTTTAGGCAGGATGAAAAAAAAAAAATGCAAAATGCGCACGATTGTTTCTGGGCTGTACTCCGGGTACAAACAACAACTAACATCCACATATGTTGTGTCACTGCGATCTTCAGGAGCGGGAGAATTTATTTTGGGTTGTTCTTTGGTGGAAAAGTATGATAATAGCAAGAAATATACTACAGCTAAATTAAAAAAAAGATATATAGATCTTTTTTTTTTTTTTACAATTTTGGGCCAGTTTTACTTTGAGAATAATAAAAAATATATAGATATTAGGATATATCAGTTACCATTTGCCACAAAAAGAAAACCCAATTTGTCCTGAAAATAAATGTGGTATAATCCACCTGGATACACCAAGTAGTTGTGACAATATGTACAGTTAGGCCCCATGCACACGAGACGCAGGTGCAAACTCTGCTGAACACACGTTTTTAAACGCTGAAACCGGCGTTTATAAACGCGCGTTTTGCCGCGTTTGCGGCCGCGTTTAGCGGCGTTTAACCGCGTTTGCGTTTATAAGCGTTTCATCATAGACCCTCCCTAAGCTCAAAAAACAGTAAATTTTAACCATTTCAGCCAGTTTGTGAGACCAGAGTGAGTAGCAGCAGCTGAGAGAGCCGCAGTGTACTTGTATTTAGCGTATCACTTGCCACATCATCTGCCACAAGTTGTGGATTGTCCACTTGCCACGTCACCTGCCACGTCACCTGGCCACATCACCTGGCCACGTCACCTGGCCACGTCACCTGCCACAAGTTGTGGATTGTCCACTTGCCACGTCACCTGGCCACGTCACCTGGCCACGTTACCTGCCACGTCACCTGCCACGTCACCTGGCCACGTCACCTGCCACAAGTTGTGGATTGTCCACTTGCCACGTCACCTGGCCACGTCACCTGGCCACGTTACCTGCCACGTCAGCTGGCCACGTCACCTGCCACGTTACCTGCCACGTCACCTGCCACGTCACCTGGCCACGTCACCTGCCACAAGTTGTGGATTGTCCACTTGCCACGTCACCTGGCCACGTCACCTGGCCACGTTACCTGCCACGTCACCTGCCACGTCACCTGGCCACGTCACCTGCCACAAGCTGTGGATTGTCCACTTGCCACGTCACCTGGCCACGTCACCTGGCCACATCACCTGACACAAGTTGTTGATTGTCCACTTGCCACTTTACCTGCCACAAGTTGTGGATTGTCCACAATGCGATGCAAGCAATTACAGTTTTCTTTTATATTTTTTAATAGTTTTTCATCATTTGCCATCATTTTTGAGATTTCTAATGTTAAAAAATAGGTCACCTTTAAAAACGCTTATAAACGCAAACGCGGCAAAACGCCGGTACCGCGTTTAGCCGCGTTTAGCCGCGTTTAGCAGCGTTTAGCGTCTGAAACGTGAAAACTTTTGCGTCTGAACCCATTTTTTTGCTTCTGGAAAAACGAGGTTAAACGCAACTGCTTGTAAACGCCAAAAAACGAGAGTGTGTGCATGGACACATAGGATAACATTGAATGGGTTCAGGAGCAGTTGAAAAAAGCGTCCAACTGCCTCTGAACGCGCGTTCAACAGCAAATAACAGCGTCTCGTGTGCATGGGGCCTTAAAGTGATTGTAAGCCTTCGTTTTCTTTTGTTTTTTTATTTAAAATAACAAATATGTTATACTTGCCTCCACTGTGCAGCTCGTTTTGCACAGGGTGGTCCCCGATCCTCGACTTCTGGGGTCCCTCGGTGGCTCTCGCGGCTCCTCCTCGCATCAGATAACCCCCTAGGAGAAGCGCTCTCCTGAGGGGTTACCTTGCGGGCGCGCTCCCGAGTCCATCATTCGGCGTCCATAGACACGAATAACGGAGGTCAGAGCTGAAGAGGGGTAAACGTGAGATGTGGATGGGGGGATGCAGAGGTAAGCAGCTGTGGAAGAAGGCCGAATTCTGCTCTGTGTGTGTGCAGCGCACCGCTAAACTCTGCACTATTTACATAGCACACCCTGAACTCTACAGTCTGCGTGTAACCCCCTCCCCGAACTCTGCACTCTGTACATAATGTACTCCTGGTATTTAATGACCCTGTTAAGACCCTCCCACTGTTAGTGAAATTTGACCACACCCACTATTTGATGCGGTTTGAAGGGTGTGTGATTGAGTTCCTGTACCTATTTTCCGAGAAAAAAAAAAGCCCTGGTCCTTGTATTGTATTGTCCTGTGTGACAGCAGGAAGGTAAAGTCACCTGGTTGCATCCAGGGGGGTAGATATATTTCGCCCAGATTCAGGCTTTACGCCGACTTATACAACTAGGTGGAGAGTTGTATAAGCCCAGCTAAGGCTAGTGGGCTCATGGATGACTCATACCTCTAGGGAGAGGGCTGGGCGTCGTGCAGGCAGGGAGTTGATGAGGCCAGCTGAAGCCTGTCAGCTCATTTAGGCCTCTATAAGAACTCCCAGATTCATTAGGTGTTAGCTCATGCCTGGAACCAGACCTGTGTGGACTGTCTAGGGAGAGTGAACCCCTGTGCGGTGAGGCAAAGCCTGTGTGGCTATTTGTTTGGACTTTTACTAAACCAGGGACTTAGGGACTAGGACAGCACTAGGCTGATCCCAGTTGTTAGTTAGGAAACCTGTATGTTTAGTCAGAGGTCAAGTTGACCAGGATTTATTTTGTTTATATGTTTCTTTTTGGCTTTGCTGTGTTTTTGTCACTGTACATAGAGAAATAAACCGCACCTTTTGATTTTGAAAACCACAACCTCCGTCTGCTGGCCCTGTTTTTGTGTGGGGAGCCCAACCAGGGGGTCACACACACCCGCTACCGAGTTAACCCCCTCACAGTTGGTGGAGAACCAGTGGCAGTTTTTTTTAAGCCAGCATGGAGGAGATACTGAAGCAGCTGGCTCTAGCAAATGCCAATCAACAGCAGACAAATGCAGGTTTGCAAAAGAGCCTTGCAGCTCAACAACAGAACTTCGCAGCCCAGCAGCAAGCTCATCAACAGAGTCTGGAAGCTCAGCAACAAGCCCAGCAGCAATCTGAGGCCCGCTTCATAGACCTGTTACAGAAGCAAGAGCAGAGACTACAACAAATGGAAGCAGTAATGCAGCAACGTCCGCAGACCAGTGAGGAAAGCCGTCCCACTAATACCGCGTCCTTTGGGGTGAGTCGTTTATTGACAAAAATGACTGGAGAGGATGATCCAGAGGTATTTTTGACCACATTTGAAAGGACTGCTGAAAGAGAAAAGTGGCCTGAGGAGCAGTGGGCTGGACTGGTGGCTCCTCTGTTAACTGGTGAATCGCAGAAGGCTTACTATGACCTAGAGCCTGACCAAGCAAAAGACTATGTGATGCTAAAAGCTGAGATATTGGCAAGGCTGGGTGTCACCCAGGCTGTCCGGGCTCAGCGTGTGCATAACTGGACTTTCCAGCTTGGAAAACCCCCCAGGTCTCAAATGTATGATCTCATTCACCTGAGCAGAAAGTGGCTACAGCCAGAGACTTTGTCCGCACCAAAGATTGTGGAACGTGTTGTAATGGATCGGTTTTTGAGAGCTCTTCCTACTGCCATCCAAAAGTGGGTAAGCCATGGAGACCCAGAGACGGCCGATGGTCTTGTGGATCGTGTGGAGAAATACTTGGCTACAGAGAACCTGACGGCCTCTTCCAGAGACACTCGGACTTTCCACCCTAAGACCAGACCATCCCCAGGGGCGGATAAGAGGATTCCAAGGGGTAAGGGTGGAGAGAGTGAGAGGGTGGGAGCTCTACCCCAAGTTTGGCGAGAACAGCCTGGGAAATCAGCGGCTCAAGAGGCGGCAAGAAGGATCGTTTGCTACCGCTGCCGGCAAGCGGGACATATTGCAGCCAATTGCCCGGTTGTGGAGGAACCCATGCAGTGTGACTTTCTGACGGGCAGACGTCAGTCGCTGTGTGCGACAGTCGCATGCACTGCCATTCGAGGAATTGAGAAACATTTATGCAAAATGTGTGTTAATGGTAGAAATGTTGTGGTATTGCTGGATTCAGGTAGCCTTGTGACCCTGATAAAGGCTGAGTTAGTTAAAACAGAGGTCTCTGGGAATAGCAAGGTAGCTGTTATTTGTGTGCATGGGGACACCCGAGAGTATCCAGTGACTACAGTGTGTTTCGAGACCCCCAAAGGTACCCTCTCTCATCCAGTGGGCTTAGTATCTCAGTTACCGTATGACGCCATTGTGGGAAGGGATTTTCCGAAGTTCTGGGAACTGTGGGATGATCCTGAGCCCCCCACTGGTGCCCCTATGTACCAGGAATGTGATAGCCAGAACTCCCCTGAGAGTGGTGAGGACTCTCCGGAATTTCCCTTATCAGTATTGGCAGGGGAGACTCAAGAAACTGGAGAGGAGCCCACCTCCTCAGACGAAAACCTACCGTCTGTGGAGTTTTCTGATCTTGAGGTTCACAGGGAAAACTTTGCCACAGAACAGTTGAAAGACCCCGCCCTAATAAAGGCACGCGAAAACGTAGTGAAAATAGATGGCGAATTAGTGAACCCAGATAATACCTGCACTTACCCATACTTCAGCGTAGAGAAGGACCTACTGTATCGGGTGGCAAAAAGGGCAGAAGAAACCATTGAGCAGCTTGTGGTGCCCAAACCTTACAGGAAGTTGGTGTTGGAGTTGGCCCATGGGCACATTCTTGGAGGTCATCTGGGGACAGAGAAAACCCGAGAGAGGGTATTACAGAGATTCTATTGGCCGGGGGTGATGAAGGACATAGAAAATTATTGTTCCTCCTGCCCTGTGTGTCAGAGGTCGGCCCCGATGCCACATTTCCGTAGCCCGCTGGTCCCTCTACCCATCATTGAGGTCCCGTTTGAGAGGATCGCCATGGATTTGGTAGGTCCTATAATCAAGTCCGCTAGGGGGCACCAGTACATATTAGTTATAATGGACTATGCCACCCGTTATCCAGAAGCGATCCCTCTCCGAAATACCTCGGCCAAAACCATAGCCAAAGAGCTATCTCTTGTGTTTAGCCGGGTGGGTATTTGTAAAGAACTGCTTACGGACCAAGGTACACCCTTTATGTCCCGGGTTATGAAGGAGCTGTGTAAATTGTTCAAAGTGACGCAATTACGTACATCTGTGTATCACCCCCAAACCGATGGGCTGGTTGAAAGATTCAACAAAACCCTAAAACAAATGTTGAAGAAAGTGGTGGATAGAGATGGAAAGGATTGGGACTGTCTACTTCCTTATCTGATGTTTGCTATTAGGGAGGTGCCCCAATCCTCTACGGGATTCTCCCCCTTTGAGTTACTGTATGGGAGACACCCAAGAGGGCTGTTGGATATTGCCAAGGAAACTTGGGAAAGTGAGAGTTCTCCCCACAGGAGTGTGATTGAGCATGTCGCCCTGATGCAAGACCGAATTGCACAGGTAATGCCCATCGTGAAGGAACATTTGGCCCAAGCGCAGTTAGCACAGCAGAGAGTGTACAACCGTGGAGCCAAGACCCGTACCTTTTCCCCGGGGGATAGGATACTGGTACTTGTCCCTACGGTTGAAAGTAAATTCCTTGCCAAATGGCAAGGCCCCTACGAGATAATGGAAAAAGTGAGCGAAGTGAATTACAAGGTCAGACAACCAGGAAGGCGAAAGCCCGAACAGATCTATCACGTTAATCTGTTGAAAGCCTGGAGGGATAGAGAGTCCCTAGTCGCAGACACTTGGTCACCAGCTCAAACTGGTTGCGTGATTCCTGAGGTTGGAATAGCAGCCACCTTGTCACAACCCCAACAACAGGAGGTTAAGGAGTTTGTGCTTCGCAACAAGGAGGTATTCTCTGAGCTGCCGGGACAAACATTTGGGGTAGAGCATGACATCATTACCCCGCCCGGTGAAAGGGTGAAGTTAAAACCCTATCGGATCCCAGAGGCCCGACGGGAGGCAATACGGGAGGAAGTACAGAAAATGCTGAACTTAGGGGTGATAGAGGAGTCCCAAAGTGATTGGTCTAGTCCCATTGTGTTGGTGCCTAAACCGGATGGGAGCTGGCGATTTTGTAACGATTTTCGTCAGTTGAACAAAGTTACAAAATTTGACACCTACCCCATGCCACGTATAGATGAGTTGATCGACCGGCTGGGAACAGCCCGATACATGACGACTCTTGACCTCACAAAAGGGTATTGGCAAATCCCCCTGGCCAAATTGGCCAAAGAGAAAACCGCATTTGTAACCCCAGACGGGGCGTTCCAATATAAAAGAATGCCGTTCGGGTTACAGAATGCGCCGGCCACATTCCAGCGGAAAATGGACCAGATGCTGAGGCCCCATCGGAAGTATGCTGCGGCTTACCTGGATGACGTAATTGTCCATAGCACAGATTGGGCCTCACATCTGCCAAAAGTGCAAGCAGTCCTGGACTCTGTTCGGGAAGCGGGGTTTACGGCTAACCCCAAGAAGTGTACCATTGGGCAGGAGGAGGCCAAATATCTTGGGTACACCATTGGGAGGGGAGTAATAAAACCCCAACTCAACAAAGTCGAGGCCATCCAGAGTTGGCCACGTCCCAACAGCAAGAAGCAGGTACGAGCCTTTCTGGGAATCGCTGGGTATTATCGGCGATTCATTCCCCACTTTGCTTCTAAGGCTGTGCCCCTAACCAACCTAACGAAGGGGAAAGGGTCGGTCATGATTAAATGGACCCCCGAGGCTGAGGCAGCATTCCAATTCTTGAAACAAGCCTTATGTAGCCAGCCAGTGTTGTACTCACCCGACTTCTCTAAAGACTTTGTCGTACAAAGTGATGCGTCAGATGTGGGGTTAGGAGCAGTATTGTCCCAGGTCTGGAACGGGGAAGAGCACCCAGTCATTTACCTCAGCAGGAAGTTGAAGTCCCATGAGGTAAATTACGCCACCGTTGAAAAGGAGTGTTTAGCGGTGAAGTGGGCTCTAGATTCCCTTCGGTACTACCTGCTAGGTAGGCACTTTGACATGGTTACGGATCACGCTCCGTTAAAGTGGATGGCTCAAAACAAGGAAACAAATAGAAGAGTGAATAGGTGGTTCCTGGCCCTCCAGGAATTCAACTTCACAGTAAAGCATCGCCCTGGCGTTCAAATGGGGAATGTGGATGCTTTGTCTCGAGTACATGAATGCCTGATTGCTGGTGTTCCAACCCCGAGGTTAAAACAAGAGGGGGGGGGTATGTGACAGCAGGAAGGTAAAGTCACCTGGTTGCATCCAGGGGGGTAGATATATTTCGCCCAGATTCAGGCTTTACGCTGACTTATACAACTAGGTGGAGAGTTGTATAAGCCCAGCTAAGGCTAGTGGGCTCATGGATGACTCATACCTCTAGGGAGAGGGCTGGGCATCGTGCAGACAGGGAGTTGATGAGGCCAGCTGAAGCCTGTCAGCTCATTTAGGCCTCTATAAGAACTCCCAGATTCATTAGGTGTTAGCTCATGCCTGGAACCAGACCTGTGTGGACTGTCTAGGGAGAGTGAACCCCTGTGCGGTGAGGCAAAGCCTGTGTGGCTATTTGTTTGGACTTTTACTAAACCAGGGACTTAGGGACTAGGACAGCACTAGGCTGATCCCAGTTGTTAGTTAGGAAACCTGTATGTTTAGTCAGAGGTCAAGTTGACCAGGATTTATTTTGTTTATATGTTTCTTTTTGGCTTTGCTGTGTTTTTGTCACTGTACATAGAGAAATAAACCGCACCTTTTGATTTTGAAAACCACAACCTCCGTCTGCTGGCCCTGTTTTTGTGTGGGGAGCCCAACCAGGGGGTCACACACACCCGCTACCGAGTTAACCCCCTCACACCTGGTATTGAACGTAATGATGCTGAGGCTCCGCCCACAGACTGGGGCTTGGGGCAAAAGAGGAGAACGCTGGAGCCGTCGTTAGAGGTAAGTGATAAAACCTCTTTAACTCACCTCTAGACATAAAAGAGCATCACCAGATAGGAAGAAAGACCCATGACATCACTGGAGAAGCCTAAAAACTGCAGAAAAAAAAAAAACGTATAGGCGGTTAAAAAAAAAATCCAATGGGGGCGGAAGAGGTGCAGGTGGGGTTCTGCTGTAATAATCATCAATTCTGAGTGGTGTGTACCTGCAATGGTCAATTGTAACAATCCATCTCTGTAATATTAAAGAATTAAAGTGGTTGTATACCCTTACAGACCACTTTAACCTACAGGTAAGCCTAGATTAAAGCCCTGTACACACGACCGAGAATCCCGCCGTAAAAAAAAAAAACGTTGGTTTTCTCGACGAGATTCTTGTCAAGCTTGACGGGATTCTTGCCTTGCATACACGCTGTCAATCCAAAATCTCGTCGGTCTAAAGCGCTGTGACGTACAACACGTACGACGGCAGTATAAAAGGGGAAGTTCGATTCCAATAACGCCACCCCTTGGGATGCCTTTGCTGATCTCGTGTTACCGCGTGTTAGTAAAAGTTTGGGGAAAGACGATTCGCACTTTTCAGTCTTCGTGCTTTCAGTTCGTTATAGCGTGACGAATGTGCTATCTCCAATATGAATGCTAGTTTTACCAGAAGGAGCGCTCCCGTCTCATACTTGATTCTGGAGCATGCGTGGTTTTTTTAAGACTCGGAAAAGCCTACACACGACCGGTTTTCTCATCGGGAAACAGGCCGACGAGAATCCCGACGAGAAAAATAAGAATCCCGACGAGAAAATAGAGAGCAGGTTCTCTATTTTTCTCGTCTAGATTCCCGGCAGTTTTCTCGACGAGAAACCATACACACCAACGGTTTTCTCGGCCAAAAAATCTGCCAGCAGTTTTCTTGTAGTTTCTTGCCGAGAAAACCGGTCGTGTGTACGAAGCTTAAGGCTTACCTGTAGGTGCAAGAAATATCTCCTTAACCTACACGGTTAAAATGGTTGTAAACGCTCTCTGACAAGTTTTACCTACAGGTAAGCCTAGATTAAGGCTCACCTGTAGGTGTTTGCAATATCTCCTAAACCTACACGGTTGAGGAGATATTTGCCAAAAAGAATGCACCGATGTCTACGGCGCATGCGCGCCGTAGACAACAGCACAGGCGCACTGAGAATGCCGGTTTTGTGAATGGGTAATGCCGGCTTTGACGGCTCCCGCGCGCATGCGCGGAGTGACGTCTTCGCCGCTCCGGCCAATCACAGCGCTGGAGCGCCGATACCCGGAAGTAACCTCCGGGAGAGATGTCTGCGGCCGGAGGGGAAGGCGGCTTCGAGGGCTTTGATCTAAGGTAAGTAATTCCTAATGAGCTAGTATGCTAGTCATACTAGCTTATTATGCCTTTGTCTTGCAGGTTTTTTTGGGGAGTTTACAACCACTTTAAGGAGACATTTTCCAAAAAACAGGCACCAATGTCAACGGCGCATGCGCGCCGTAGACAATGGCGCAGGCGCACTGAGGCGCACTGAGCATGCCGTTAGTGAAGGCGATTAGTGACGTCATCGCTGCTCCGGCCAGTCACAGCACCGGAGCAGTGATATCCGGAAGTCACTCCGGGAGATATGGCGGCGACGGAGGAGGTCAACGAGGGTCGCTGCGGGGGCTTCGTGTTTTTTTTTTATTTTTTTTAGAGAGGGTTTACTTCCTCTTTAAGTGACTAAGGAAAGTCCGAGGGATTTAAAGCAAACTAAACAGCCGACATCGTCTTGGATGTTAAACAGAAATCCGCTTTCCATACGATAACCAGGCAGGACTAAAAATGGTTATTCATCGCAGGCGGCGATTGTTTTCTCATTTTTTATAGTCATCACAATGAATGACCGGATGCAAAAGATTCCTTTTCTCCTGCACTGTATGTGGAAATATATTAGAAGTCGGGCCCACGACCTCCCTCACTTCTCAGCGGGGAGCTGAATCCTCTCTGACAGCGCCTCTTGTATGTGCGTGTGCCATCCCCCAAAAATCCCCCCTCCCTCCTCCAAAACATAAGGAGCCGCATCAATAGTCCTCCATCTGCTCACATACATCACGCTCTTCATTTCAGTTTATTAGCCGGAATAAATCATAAATATTTCATTGTACATCAGCACGGCCAGCGGGGGGAGCCGAGTCATCCATCTCACGCCTGCTCCCGTCCTGCCACCCGCCAATAACCCTTCCACTCTATTAAACAAGATTGATACAGTAGTGGAATCTGTTCGCATGGGGACTCGGGGGGGGGGGGGGGGTGGGCTGAAGAGGCTCAGGGGACCCCGGGCAGGCCGAAGCTGCACAGGAATCTACCCGGCACAATGCAGAATTACAGACGCACACAGCAAGCTTTTCCTGTTGGTTAGTTAAAGTAAGTGAACGCGGCGGAGCGCAGGTGGAGGCAAATACAATAATGCCGCACACAGGAAAAAATAAAAAATAAAGCTTTGTAAAAAAAATACTGTCTGATCAATAAGTTTTCTCTGGATATCACTGGGGCTTGTTAATGAAAAAGACAAAAAAAAAACAAAAAAAAAAAACACGCACACACCACATCTAAATCTATCAATCTTTAACCACTTGCTTACCGGGCACTTTCATCCCCTTCCTGCCCAGGCCAATTTTCAGCTCTCACACTTTGAATGACAATTGTGCGGTCATGTAACACTGTACATATATGATATTTTTATACATTTTTTCACACAAATAGAGCTTTCTTTTGGTGGTATTTAATCACCACTGGGGGTTATTTTTTGCTAAACAAACAAGAAAAGACCGAAAATGTAGAAAAAACAAAAACAAAACGGTTTTCAGATTTTGTTATAAAATTTTGCAAACAGGTAATTACAGGGCCGTCTTTAATGTTGATTGGACCCTGGGCAAAAATTTTCTTGAGGGGCCCCCCCCCCCCAGGCAATTTTGCTCTCTACCTGCTCTGAGACATACAATAAATATCAGCCAGACTTAAAATCAGTTTACTGTATCAGATCAGGCAGTGATTGCGATTGGTTGCCAGAGGTTACAGCATATCATTACCACTTACTGACTGGTTGCTAGAGGTTACAACACACATTACAGCTCACTGATTAGTTGCTAGAGGTTACAGCACATGATTTCTTCTTGTTGATTGGTTGCTAGAGATTGCTGTACAGTAATACTGCTCACTGATTGGTTGCTAAAGGTTATAGCACATCATCTATTCACTGCAGAGGGGCATGATATACATATGAATGCCACTTTTCCTTACATATGAATGCCGCCGGCCTCAGCTATTTACATATGAATCCCAATGCTATTTACATATGAATGGCGGTTATTTACATGTAAACACAGGGTCTGCAGGTGAATCATCTGTACACAACAATAGGGCAGAGCTGGGCAGTTTAGTAGCAGCACTTCACACTGAGATATCAGGACACAGGACTAAAACTTCAAGGGACAAGGGAATTCAAACTGGGATAGTTGGCAAGTATGAGGCAGCTGCTTTGGGCCCCACAACAATGATAGGGCCCAGGGCAGCTGCCCCTTTTGCCCTGCCTTAAAGATGGCCCTGGGTAATTATTCTTCTTCACTGATGGGTACTGATGAGGCAGCACTGATGAGACACTGATAAGCAGTACTGATGGGCACTGGTGGGCATGGATTTGCAGCACTGGTTGGCACTGTGTGGGATGGATCTCTCTCTCTAAGGCCCCTTTCACACTTGTGCGACATCAAAGTTGCGCGATCTTACCACAATTTTGCCGCGATTTCAAGGAATGCCTGTGTAAGTGGCATCAAAATCGGACCAAAGTAGTGCAGGGACTACTTTGAAGTTGGAACGACTTGAAGTCGTACTAACATGAATGGTGGTCATTGGAAATCATGGGGAACGACTTGTCATGCTACTTTGCAGTCCCAAATCGTGGGACAAGTCGTATAAGTGTGAAAGGGGCCTAACAGAAGCTGGTTACCAGATTTATTCTTTTCTTCAGGCTGAAAACGTGAAAAAAAAAAGAAGCCAATAACAGGCTTCTGTTTACTTCCCTGATCAACTGTCATTGGCCGACAGCTGATCACGTGGTATAGGGCCTCTTGTGATTGGCTCTTTACCTTGCTCTGTGATCAGCCGAGTCCAAAGGAGAAGGCGCTCACAGAGCGCGGGTGGCGTGAGAATGGGAGGGCGTACATGGACGCCCTCCCAGCATTTGAGGTCGGCTCTGTAGTCGTCTTTCGCCTATAACATGGACTTCAAGTGGTTAAAAACATTTCTATATCCTATCCGTATCTCTGTCTTCCCAACACCAGCGTGTCTAAGTAATCCACCCATCAATCAAATCGATCTATTGTTTTCCATCCCTCTATCTCTTCCATACTGTAAATCAATCACTCTCTCTTCCATCTATTTATTCTATTTTATCTATCATATTTCTCATGTATCCTATCCATTCATTATCTATTCATCTATTAAATATCATTCATCTACCTTCTATACCACTTACATATCACTCTCTCTCTATATCTTATATTCATCTATCTATCCAGACCCTTCCGGGTCTGGGGCGGACACACGCGTGCTGCCAGTAACCCGCTCCAGCTGTGATTAGACACAGCGGTAGCCAATCAGCGTGTCTGGTGAACGTGATGTCCGCAGGGACCCGCCGATCGTTCGGGAGACAGGCAAAGCGGTGATCTGCCTATATAAACAAGGCAGATAGTCGTTTTATGAGAGGAGAATGTACTGATCCTGTGTTTCTGCAAACCTCTCCCTAGGGAGTGCTTACTAAAGCCCCGTACACACGATCGGATAACCTATGGATTTTCGTCCGATGGATTTGTCCATCGGAAATCCGATGAAACTGTTTTTCATCAGTCTTGGCCACACACCATCAGTCAAAAAACCGACCGTTCCAAACGCGGTGACGTAAAACACTCCGATGAGCCGAGAAAAATGAAGTTTAATGCTTCTGTGCATGCGTCGACTTGATTCTGAGCATGCGTGGGTTTTTTAACCGATGGAATTGCTCATTGACGATCGGAAATTCCCATCGGTTTTTTATCCATCGGAAAATTTTAAAACAAGTTCTATTTTTTACAACCGATGGAAAAAAGACCGATGGGTACCATACACGATCGGTTGGTCTGATGAAAACCATCCATCGGACGGTTTTCATCAGTCAAACCGATCGTGTGTACGGGGCTTTTCTGTGGGGCACATTTAACCCTTTGATAGCCCCTGATGTTAACCCCTTCCCTGCCAGTGTCACATGTACAGTAACAGTGCATATTTTTAGCACTGGTCACTGTATTAGTGTCACTGGTCCCCAAAAAATGTGTCAAAAGTGTCAGGTGTCTGATATGTCCGCCGCAATGTCGAAGTCCAGAAGAAAGAAAGAAAAAGAAAGAAGGAAAAAGAAAGAAAGAAAGAAAGAAAGAAAGAAAGAAAGAAAGAAAGAAAGAAAGAAAGAAAAAGAAAAGGAGGAAAAAGAAAGAAAGAAAGAGAAAAGGAGGAAAAAGAAAGAAAGAAAAAGAAAAGGAGGAAAAAGAAAGAAAGAAAGAAAAAAAAGAAAAGGAGGAAAAAGAAAGAAAGAAAAAAAGAAAAAGAAAAGGAGGAAAAAAAAACAAAGAAAGAAAGAAAAAGAAAAGGAGGAAAAAGAAAGAAAGAAAGAAAAGGAGGAAAAAAGAAAGAAAGTAAGAAAGAAAAGGAGGAAAAAGAAAGAAAGAAAGAAAGAAAAAGAAAAGGAGGTAAAAGAAAGAAAGAAAGAAAGAAAGAAAGAAAAAGAAAAGGAGGAAAAAGAAAGAAAGAAAGAAAGAAAGAAAAAGAAAAGGAGGAGAAAGAAAGAAAGAAAGAAAGAAAAAGAAAAGAAAGAAAGCCCATAGTTTGTAGACGCGATAACTTTTGCGCAAACCAGTCAATATACACTGTGATATTGGGGTGTTTTAGCTCAAGTGGATAGATGCATTTTTATGCCGGGAGTCCATATCAGACGGGCATTCTAGTTAAGGGCCGGGTAGCCCACGTTTATTTAAACAGAAAAACAAAAGCAAAATGTCCCTTCAGGATTCCCACGCAGGAGTTTAACTTTATTTAGCAGTCCAAAAATAAGGAAAACATACCAAGCCACCTGGCTCTCTTGTCAACAGTTCCTCTGCTTGCTTTAGGCACTGGTACCTTAAACCACCAGATCTTCCAGTCTCACAGTCTTGGATGGACACAGCTTTGGGCTTCTTAAACGCACACAGCTTGAAGTCCCTTAATACACACAGCTTCTGGCTCCTTGGACGCACACAGCTTTAACGCCCTTCAACGCACACAGCGTTTATCCTCACACAGAGCCACTGCTCCAAACATAGGTCTGTCTTCACACAGCAGTTATGCCCCGTACACACAATGCGAATATCGTACGACAGATCGTACGTCTTTTTTCGCTTAATAGTCGCAAGTAAAATTAAATAGGTTATTAAAGTCACGAAAATTCTACGACAGAAAAAAAAATCGGAAGTGATGTCATGTGTTGTAATGTATTTGTATTGTATTTTCGGATGACAACTGTACTGACTAAACTAAAATCTTACGATTTGTTATCGTGCGAGGAAAATTTCCGTGCATGTCCGATAAAATAATATCGGATGAACTGTCATAATCGGCTCTCGAAGCTCTGTACTAACGATCTGATTATCGTACGATTCTTCCTCGGACAACATTTTTCGTACGATATTCAGATCGTGTGTACGGGGCTTTAGCAAGCTGCTCACTCTCCACCATCCTCCACTCTCTTCTCTCACCAGCCCCTCATTATATTGGTTGTGTGCACCTGAGAACACACCATGCTGGCTGTCCACAAGACCCAGACACAGGGTTGGAGATCCCGTCCCACCCAAGTCTCTTAGGCCCCTTTCACACTGGCACGTTTTTCAGGCGGTTTAGCGCTAATATTAGCGCTGTTATACCGCCTGAAAAATCGTGCCCTGTATTCTTCAATGTGAAAGCCCGAAGGCTTTCACACTGAAGCGGTGCGCTAGCAGGACTGCTCCAAAAGTTCTGCTAGCCGCATCTTTACAGCGGTGAAGGAGCGGTGTGTTCACCGCTCCTTTACCGCGGCTGCCCATTGAAATCAATGGGACACCGCGGTAATACCGCCCGCAAACCGCGGCAATAGCCGCGGTTTGCGGGCGGTATTAACCCTTTTTCGGCCGCTAGCGGGGGTTAAATTCACCCCGCTAGCGGCCGCAAACCGCAGTAATAACGACGGTATAGCGGCGCTGAAAATCGCTATACCGCCACCGCACCTGCCCGCCCCAGTGTGAAAGGGGCCTTAGGGATCTCCAAACTACCGAGTCCCATACTAAAGTAGGAAAACCTGGAGAAAACTGGCAGAGCATTTTCCTCCATTTAAATTCTACACTCTGTAGTCCTGCAGTCTGCAGATATGCAAACCCTGTGCCCCTTTTATCTTCACTTTCATTGGGACAGAGCCTCGCTCTGCCACAACACTTATTGGGATTTTTTTACCCAAAACATGTAGCAGTTTACATATTGGCCTAAAATGATGAAGAAATTTGATTTTTTTTTATTGCATGTTTTATAGCAGAAAGTAAAAAATCGTTTTTTTTTCAAAACTGTCGCTCTTTTTTTGTTTATAGCGCAAAAAAAAATAAAAAATGCAGAGGTGAGCTCACATTGTGGGGAAAAAAATACATCAATTTTATTTGGGTACAACGTCGCACGACCCCGCAATTGTCATTTAAAGGAGAAGTCCAGCCTGAGCTTTTTAGGCTGGGCTTCTCCTAAGAGTCACAGGAGTGGAATTTGTTTTGCACTCCTGTGACCCGTTTTCAGCGGAGAGCGGTCCGCTGACATCACTGCCTTTAGTCGGGGCAACGCATCATCACCACTTCCGAAAGTCGGGATCCGCCAGCTGCCTTGATTGATGGCAGTCTCAGCGCCTCAGCGAGCCGCTGAGACGGCCGCTCCCTGCCCCTCCACGGCTCAGCGCTCCAATGAGCGCTGAGAAGTAGAGCAGAAGCGATGCTGACTGACAGTCGGCATCCCTCTCCTCAGGGAGGAGTGAGAACCGAGCCATCGGCAGTGTCTCGTGGCTCAGTTTTCAGTGCAGAGACGCCGGGGGACAGACGGAGCACCGGTCTGATGCTGCATCCACCAAGGTAAGTATGATTAGAGAAAAATAAAATAAAAAATAACATACTTCTCTTTTAAAGTAACGCAGTGTCGTGTCGCAAAAAATGGCCTGGTCATGAAGGGGGGTAAATCTTCTAGGGCTGAAGTGGTTAAGGAGCACTTAATCATAACGGGAAGAACTTTAAAGAGGACTATAAAGAGTGGGAGATATTATATGGACATATGCATGTGGAAAAATCACATATGTGGAGTGAGATTGATGGACACTCTATTGTTGCACTTTGTAGCCAATGTGTGGCATATTAGAATCTATTTGAAGGTGAGTGGAATGGTTACTACACATTTGCTTAGATATTTATAGCGCAAGCACAGATTTATTTGTTATACTTTTAAAGCATCGCTTGCGGAAAAACCAGTGTACCGAATTTAGCCATCATTTAGTGGGCATGCATAAATTTAAAGCATAACAACATGTTGGGTATTTACTCAGCAAAACATTATCTATTCTATTTTGCTTAAAAACTGGGGAAGTATCTGCTTGACAAAAAAAAATAAAAATGCTCCCAAGGGCCTACAAGCAGCTGAAAAAAAAAATTAAACTAGATCAAATATATCTCTAAAAAAAAAATATATATATTTTTTGCGTACAAATATATATGGAACATGAATTAAAGCGGAGTTCCACCCCAAAAAAATGGAACTTCCGCTTTTCGGAAATCCCCCCCCCCCCCCTCCGGTGACACATTTGGCACTTTTCGGGGGGGGGGGGGGGAGCAGATACCTGTCTAATACAGGTATTTGCTCCCACTTCCGGGCATAGATACCCGAGCCACCCACGAGTACCTATGCCACTTCTGGCGCCTCCTCCCCCCCCGCCCCCCACTGTCTTCTGGGGGACACACAAGTCCCAGAAGACAGCAAGAACCGGTGAGATCGCACAGCGCGAGTCGCGCATGCGCAGTAGGGAACCAGGCTGTGAAGCCGCAAGGCTTCACTTCCTGATTCCCTTACCAGAGATAGCGACGCCTCCAACCGAGGGACAGATCGGCTTCGGGTGCCGACATCGCGGGTGCCCTGGACAGGTAAGTGTCCTTTATTTTAAAAGTCAGCAGCTGCAGTATTTTGTAGCTGCTGACTTAAAAAAAAAATTTTGGGCGGAACTCCACTTTGCGAACGATATGAGCTCTGGTATGTGTAAAATAAAATAAAAAATGAGATGTCAAGGTTACATATGCAGATAGCAAAAAATGCAAAGTGTATTTCTCAACACTGGATGCTACTGCTCAGAAAACTCCAACGCGTTTTGATCGTATGCTGTCCTGATCTTCCTCAGGGGGATGAAGACATCTTCAAATTGGAATATCGTGTGTAACCACAGCCAACTAAAAACATAGGGACAGGGTGGTTTCCAGGTGGTGGTCAAGGTCACATATGCAGATAGCAAAAAATGCAAAGTGTATTTCTCAACACTGGATGCTACCGCTCAGAAAATCCCAACGCGTTTCGATCGTATGCTGTCCTGATCTTCTTCAGGGGGATGAAGACATCTTCAAATTGGAATATCGTGTGTAACCAGAGCCAACTAAAAACATAGGGACAGGGTGGTTTCCAGGTGGTGATCTATCTGGAAAGTGTGCAGAAGGTCCAAAGGGACCCACTGAAAAATTACACCTGCTGGATGTATGGAAATGAAGAGGAGCACACACACAAGCCCACAAAAAAGCCCTTGATGGTAAAAGGCACTCAATATACAGCTGACACCTTGATGGGAATTTCTTTTAAAAAATATATACCCCGCATATACTCGAGTATAAGCCGACCCAAATATAAGCCGAGGCACCTAATTTTACCACAAAAAAATGGGAAAACGTATTGACTCGAGTATAAGCCTAGGGTGTCCATCTGCATGCCTCACTGTGCCTCACTTTTTCTCACTGTGTCTAAGTGCATGCCTCACTGTGCCCATGCCTCACTGTGCCCATGCCTCACTGTGCCCATGACTAGACTGACGTTTAACATGGGAGTCTATGGAAGGGGTTCCCAGGTTTAAAAAATCGCTGCTCCCCGGCCGTAGGTCCCCCAGACAACAAACTTTGCACACTTGTAGAAAAGAAATGGGACTACATGAGTGCCAAGTTTCGGGTCCAGCGAACCCGAACCTACGACCAGCCGGTATCGAGTCCCCAAAATCGCTGGAGAAATGACCTATTAACATGGGAGTCTATGGAAGGGGTGCCCGGCTTCGAAAAATCGGTGCACCCCGGCTGTACGTCCCCCGGACAACAAACTTTGCACACTTGTAGAGGAAGAGTGGGGCTACATGTGTGCCAAGTACTGCGTCCCCAGATTCCGGGAGATCAGGCGCAAAAAGGTGACTCAAGTATAAGCCGAGGGGGGCATTTTCAGCACAAAAAAATGTGCTAAAAAACTCGGCTTATACTCGAGTATATACGGTATATACATACATAGGTGTGTGTCCCACTTAATTCTGTAGTCAATTAAAATCCAATGTGGGTTATCCCTACAGATCCATTGTTCACAGGGACACATGTGTAGTTTCCAAGTTTAAAGGATCAAGGATTCATGTAAGGAGATCATTTTGATCCCTCACATTGCCGGGTAGGTAAGTGCATCAATGTCTAGCAGCCATTCCCATCCTGCAACTGATCACTCACTGCAGAGGATAAGGTGTGTCAGCGTAGAGATTTCTGCTTGACAAACCCTTGCACAAATATTGTGTCTATTCGAAAATTGGAATTACCACCATTTTATTCTACAGGGTGTCTGCTTTTAGAAAAAGATAAAATGCTTGGGGGTTTTAATTAATCTTCAGGCCTAAAATTATTTTTTTTAAACACGTGTGAAAATTACTCAAAAACAGCTCTTGCAGTGAAAGGATTAAAGAAGAACTCCACAATGCTGTTCCCTCCTGGGGAGGTGTAATCAGTGAACATCGGGGACCTTCTTTGCGTCCTTCACTCAAAAATGCTACGGCTCTCCCCAAACCTTCCAGCACTGGGGGGGGGGGGGGGGGTCGTCCTCTTGTGGTCTTTGGGCTACTGCAGTTTAAAAGCTGCGCAACAGAACGCCGCTACTAAAGAGACATCGACAGCAGTTACAGTGTACAGCATACATTCTCCGCAGTGTTCCCCAGTGAAGAGCACAATGGGAGGTCAATGTAACTTACAGTTTAAGCTTTCGATATATGAGGGAACTTGACTGTCTGTTCCTATATAACCAGACCCCAGGGGGGGGGGGGGGTCCCTGTCCACCACGCATGCGCATTCAGCGTTCAGTGCACGCCGGGCAAGCGACTTCTGGAAAATGATCTCGTACGGATGTCTCTGTAGTGCGATTGTCTGTTGGTGCTAAAACAACAAAGAGAATTGGAAATCAGTGAATGTTCCAACAGGACGCATCTGATGGAAGCTCAATGGCGGTCTGGTTGTCTGTTGCAATTCTCTGTACCCCGTGCCGGGGAGGGGGGCCCCGGAGGCCCGGTGATCAATGAACCTGACAAACTGCAGCTGTCAGTTAGTTCTTTTATTATTATAAATGGAAGACGGCGCTCACCGTCTCCAAGACTTGACCGAATGAGCTCCAGAATTCACCCTCTCCGATCCTGTGAGAGCGGGAAGGCTAAATTATTTCTCCGCACAACTATAACGAGCGCACGTTCAAGAACAAATCGATAGACGATAACGAGCGCACGTTCATGAACAATCGATAGACGTCTACACCGAGAAAGTTTGTTACCCCCCTACCTGCCACTGCACTGTCCTGCTGAGAATTGTCCCCCGGCGGATAATGCCCGCTCTGTACTGCGCAGGCACAGTACAGAGCACAACGGACCTCCGAAAATCACCGAAGAGGAACACAGCTGTGACGAAACGGTCGTAGGGTCGTCACGCACACACGCATTGCGCATGTGCGAACCTTCTCTGTTGATGTAGACAGAGCTTTTTAGATCCTTGCAAGAAAAAACGCTTTCTAAACTTTGGGACGTTGGTCCTATTAATCTGTACTTTTTAAATAAAAGACATCAAAAGGAAGCTCTGCACTTCTGGAGTCTTTTTCTTCCCGCCTTTTCCTTCTCCTGGGAATGCTGAGTTTTTACCGGATGCCTGCACCCCATTTGTGAAAGGGAGCGTTTACAGCTTTACTTTGACCGCGTCTGGAGAGTGCAACCTGGAGGGGACACTTCTAAATGCCAGTCGGTAACCTGAGAAGGGAATCTCCACTATCCTGATGGCGTTCCTGTTACCTGTTTTGACCCCCCTGAGTAAGGGCGGTCGCTGGCTTTCTGGTAAGCCTTCATTTTTATCATAAGGTGAGGGGCAGCACTGGTGGTGAATGTTACCTCTATGGTTCCAAATTGGATATCACCCACTGAACACTCATTGGATGACTACATTTATGAACATTTAAGTTTGTTTTTTGTGTGTTCACACACGTATTCACTGCATATGCAGTTGGTCTCTATGGACTCCTAATACATATGGTTTGCACCCTTTTGAGTTTATGTACATATGTTGTGCACTTATTACTATATTTTATATGTTTTTAAACACTACATAGTCCAATATCCAACGCAGCACTCTTTTTCCATTACAATCGCCTGTACACGGCGCATGCGCAATGATCACGATATTGTGCCACACGCTGACGCACGCTCCCGATGCTCGCTCCACTCTGCAAGGGGCGGGTGTATTACTATTACCGTATATACTCGAGTATAAGCCGACCCGAATATAAGCCGAGGCACCTAATTTTACCACAAAAAAATGGGAAAACTTATTGACTCGAGTATAAGCCTAGGGTGTCTATCTGCATGGCTCACTGTGCCTCACTGTGTCCATGTACATACCTCACTGTGCCCATGCCTCACTGTGTCCATACCTCACTGTGTCCATGCCTCACTGTGTCCATGCCTCACTGTGCCCATGCCTCACTGTGTCCATGCCTCACTGTGTCCATGCCTCACCGTGCCCATGCCTCACCGTGCCCATGCCTCACTGTGTCCTACTGTGCCCATGCCTCACTGTGTTCATGCCTCACTGTGTCCATGCCTCACTGTGTCCATGCCTCACTGTGTCCATGCCTCACTGTGTCCATGCCTCACTGTGTTCATGCCTCACTGTGTCCATGCCTCACTGTGTCCATGCCTCACTGTGTCCATGCCTCACTGTGTTCATGCCTCACTGTGTCCATGCCTCACTGTGTCCATGCCTCACTGTGTCCATGCCTCACTGTGTCCATGCCTCACTGTGTCCATGCCTCACTGTGTCCATGCCTCACTGTGCCTAATCTCCCTACCTGATCTCCGGCGCTGTGTGACTAGACTGACGTTTAACATGGGAGTCTATGGAAGGGGTGCCCGAATTTGAAAAAATCGGTGCTCCCCGGCCGTAGGTCCCCCAGACAACAAACTTTGCACACTTGTAGAGGACGAGTGGGGCTACATGTGTGCCAAGGTTGGGGGTCTACAGGACCTAGGGCCGGCCAGTACCGGGTCCCCCAAATCACCAGAGAAATGACCGTTTAACGTAGGAGTCTATGGAAGGGGTGCCCGGCTTTGAAAAAAATCGCCCCTCCACATAGAACTACCCGCCCTTATCATCTCTGTCCATCAATTCAAAATACGGCCTCTTCGCCCTTCATTTGTTTCAAAATGCCCCGCAAAAGACATGTACTTAATTGATAAAACCACCCTAATAATACACCCGCCCCCTTGCTGTAGCCAGCCTGCGCAGTCCAGGGAGGGCATTATCCGCCAGGGGGACACATCTTGGCAGAACACCGGCCCTTTAGAAGCCTTTATATGCCGGGAGGCGGGCATTCGGGTCATGTAACTGCTGCGATTGGCTGTCACAGTGGTCACATGATCGGAAAGCTCCCAATCGTGCAAAAAGGAAATATCTGATTGGACAGTGATCTCTCTGCTCTCTCCGTCCATCAGCATGTTCCAAAGCAATACAGCTGGTCACCCATCCCCCAACATCTGATTGGACAGTGGTCTCTCACTTCTTTTCCTCCTTCAGCATGATTATCAACACATGTGCACTGCAGCACTCGTGATTGGCTCCTAGTGTTACCTCTTTCTCCCCCCCCCCCCCCATGTGCCAGGAATGTGAGGAAGCTGATATAAAAGTCAAACTCAGGTACTTACACTAGTAAGTTAGTACCCTCGTTCAGCAGATCCCCTGCTCAATATTACCCCCAGCTCTGCTGATCACCCGCGTAGTAGTGACTCCCAGCTGTGCTGATCCACTGCTCAGTAGTGACCATACCTCCCAACTTGGTGAAGTCCCACTGCAGGACATTGTTGATCTCCCCTCTCCCCTGCAATCGAAAGTTGTTGAGCGGGGGGGGGGGGGGTGGCGCGGGACATTGAAATATTTTTTCTTCTTCAGAACGAAAGTTGTTGACCGGGGGGGGGGGGGGGGTAGGCATCGAATTTTTTGACCATAAAACGAAAGTAGCTGAGGGGGGGGGCGGGGGGGAAGGACATTTTACTGCTGTGATGGATGTGCGGGAACAACACAGCTCTCGCGGGTATGCGGGAAGAAGGGCCCTGTGCGGGAGAAACCCGCGGAATCCGTGCCTGTTGAGAGGTATGGTAGTGACCCCCAGCTCTGCTGATCCACTGCTCAGTAGTGACCCCCCAGCTCTGCCGATCCACTGCTCAGTAGTGACCCCCAGCTCTGCCGATCCACTGCTCAGTAGTGACCCCCAGCTCTGCCGATCCACTGCTCAGTAGTGACCCCCAGCTCTGCCAATCCACTGCTCAGTAGTGACCCCCAGCTCTGCCGATCCACTGCTCAGTAGTGACCCCCAGCTCTGCCGATCCACTGCTCAGTAGTGACCCCCAGCTCTGCCGATCCACTGCTCAGTAGTGACCCCCAGCTCTGCCGATCCACTGCTCAGTAGTGACCCCCAGCTCTGCCGATCCACTGCTCAGTAGTGACCCCCAGCTCTGCCGATCCACTGCTCAGTAGTGACCCCCAGCTCTGCCGGTCCACTGCTCAGTAGTGACCCCCAGCTCTGCTGGTCCACTGCTCAGTAGTGACCTGCAGCTCTGCTGATCCTCCTCTCTCTGGTCCCCGCTCACCTCCCGCTATATTGCTCCCATGCTGCACACCATGTGTGACATTGCTAGTTTCTCCTGCTTCGGTTCCCCAGCTCTGCTGATCCTCTGCCGCTTTAGTCCTCTCTCTCTGGTCCTGTTCACCTTCCACTATAGCATTTCCATGTTGCACACAACGTGTGCCGTCTGCTAGTTGCTCTGCTACAGTCAGGTCACATACCTGCTGCTCCACGCTTCACACCAGATGTGATGTCTGTATCAGACACTCCCAGAGTATATACACATGAACCGGAAGTGACAGCTGATGACGTCTTTCAGGTTTGCTTGTTGGTTTCCCAGTGCATCCTGGGATATCTCATACCTGCAATACTTCAAAGACCAAGCAAATCTAAAACTGAATAAAAGTCCCTGAAAAGCTTCAGGTGCTGTTAGCGAGCGTGGTCATAGACTTCTATGGAGGCGCTTTGAAGCACCAAGAAGCGAACCATTTTATTTAGTAATCAAACATATTCGCCAGCACACCAGATGTCAGCACCCACCATTTTTTATGAGCCATTTTACCAAGGAACGTGTGCCATTGGAATATTGATCAGACCATTTTATTTAGTGACAGGAGCTTTGATTGGCATTCAGAGTGCTTTAAACAAGCGTCTTTAATGTCAAGTTTGAAGCAAGTGTGAACCAGCCCTAATAAATACGTAGCTCTGTTACCTGTTTTGAACCAGCCGTCAGGAGTAAATGCCTCCCTCGTCTCCTGTACCTTATTCCAGTATTCTTTGAACACAGCTGGCCCGCGGACCTGCAGTTCCCCTTCTCTGTCCTGAAATCCCGGAGAGACCTAAAAAAAGAAAAAAAAAGAAACGAGCCTCAGATGAGCTTACATAAGAACGCCCCCCACACCTGGGCGCCCTCCCAATGCAAACAGACACACACTCTCCCTGGGTACAGCTGGTGGTGACTTTGTGTGCTTTCTAAAGTTTTGGTAACGCTCCCACATCTTTAGGAAAACATCTGCTGCATGCAGCATCTGCCAGTTGGGAGTCTTGGCACAGGCTGGCGCCAGTTGGCAGAAATAGAAGGGAGAGGGCTGCGGTGGGGGGGGGGGATGGGGGGTGGTATTTCGGGGGAAAAAAAAGGCGTGAAACAATAACTCAAAACTTACATCCTGTATCTCTGTGCAGAATGACGCTCCCCCCGCCCCCCTCACCTCCCCTACTGGTGTGTTTAACCCCTTCTGCGGCGGGCCGATTGGAAGAGGGGAGGGTTACTTTTTTTTTACTTTAAGGGTGAACCCAATCTTACAGCAGAACTCGTCTTTTAGAAAAGTGGGCTATTCGTGAGCTTTACATCTTACAATGGGGTGCTGCTAGAACCTTTATTTCCAATTAAAATTGCTACAAATAAAAACACTTAAAAAACACCGTTTCCCCACCACCCCCCCCCCCCTCCCCCTTACTTCTGCTGTATAGTGCTACTAAAAAAGAAGAACGGTGTAAATACTAGACATGTGCACACTGAAATATTTTGTTTCGGAATTTCGTTTTCGTCCGAAAAATACATTTATTTAGTTACTCCCAGAATTCGTTTTTATTTATTTTGTTTTTCGTTAGAAATTGCATTCGTCCGAAAATCCAAATTAATTCAGGTCGAATCTGTCATTGAGGGTTTATGGTGTCTGTTGAAAGTTCTATGAAGATTCGACGGAGCAGCTAAACTGTACGACGCCGCAATCGTACATTTCCGGTCGAATGTTCCGCCTACAAGCTATAGAAGAATTCTAATGTTGTATGACACTAGTAATACCGTATATACTCGAGTATAAGCCGGCCCGAATATAAGCCGAGGCACCTAATTTTACCACAAAAAATGGGAAAACCTATTGACTCGAGTATAAGCCTAGGGTGTCCATCTGCATGCCTCACTGTGCCTCACTTTCCCTCCCTGTGTCCATGTGCATGCCTCACTGTGTCCATGCCTCACTGTGCCCATGCCTCACTGTGCCCATGACTAGACTGACGTTTAACATGGGAGTCTATGGATGGGGTGCCCGCTTTGAAAAATCGGTGCTCCCCGGCCGTAGGTCCCTTAGACAAAAAACTTTGCACACTTATAGAGGAGAAATGGGGCTACATGTGTGCCAAGTTTCGGGTCCAGGAGACCTACGAACGGCCGGTACCGTGTCCCCAAAGTCACCAGAGAAATTACAGTTTAACATGGGAGTCTATGGAAGGGGTTCCCGGCTTTGAAAAATCGGTGCTCCCCGGCCGTAAGTCCCCCGGACAACAAACTTTGCACACCTGCAGAGGAAGAGTGAGGCTATATGTGTGCAAAGTTTGGGGTCCAGGGGACCTTTGGCCGGCCGGTACTGGGTCCCCAAGTTCCGGGAGATCAGGCGCAAAAAGGTGACTCGAGTATAAGCCGAGGGGGGCATTTTCAGCACAAAAAATGTGCTGAAAAACTCGGCTTATACTCGAGTATCTACGATATATATATTTATTAATTTTTATTACTAGTCAACCAACATTAGAATTCTTCTATAGCCTATGAGCGGATGCATTTGACCGGAAATGTACGATTGCGGCATCGTACAGTTTAGCTGCTTGTCGAATCTTCTTAGAACTTTCGACAGACACCATAAGCCTTCAATGACAGATTTGACGTTTGTATGTTTTTCGATGCTTTGTCGAATCTTCGTTGTTTATGTTGAACTGTCAAGTTAGTTCTAGCTATTTTACTGCTCCTCCTCTTTGGTTACAATCAGCCAATAACATTCATCATCATCATCATTTTTATTTTACTTCCCCCACCCAATTCCAGCAGCGATCTTTTCTCTCTATGTCGAATAATCTTGGACTAATAGAGTAATCCGACATTTCGCAATAACACGTTATTTGGTGAGAGTCATTGGGTACAGTCATTGACATTCATGTGTACTGTATAAATCTGTACTGTATTATTACTTTTCTATGTATTAAAATCATGTTTTCTATTGGAATTTAGAAGCTCCTGAAGAAGTGATTCCATCAAAATCGCGAAATATGTTGAGCATCTTTTAAATTCTCCAGGAACCCGGTGGATACCTACCTGGGAAACACCCCTCTTTCAGTCCAGCGTGGGCATTTCAGCATGTATATCCCCGCATCAAGTGACATTTACCCTTGAGTGTTCCCCTGTGGTTATGACCCACGGGTCTCCTTTTCTTTTTTCCCTTTGTTTTTTATAATCAATGTATTTTATATGCAATATTAAAAATCAATATATTTTTCTATAGCAGTGCCTACAAAGTCCATTCTTTCTATATACCGTATTTAATCGGCGTATAACACGCACCGGCGTATAACACGCACCCCAAGTTTAGGAGGGAATTTTAAGGAAAAAAACTTTTAGGAGGGAAATTCAAGGAAAAAAAACTTACATTTAAATGCAGCATGCAGCCTTGCCCAGTGTCCATCTGCAGCCTTGCCCAGTGTCCATCTGTCCATCTGCAGCCGTGCCCAGTGTCCATCTGTCCATCTGCAGCCTTGCCCAGTGTCCATCTGTCCATCTGTCCATCTGCAGCCGTGCCCAGTGTCCATCTGTAGCCTTGCCCAGTGTCCATCTGTCCATCTGCAGCCGTGCCCAGTGTCCATCTGTCCATCTGCAGCCTTGCCCAGTGCCTTTGCGATCGTGTCAGTCCCGGCGGTTTTTAAAATTTGGCGCCGATTTCTGTGGAGAGGAGCGAGCGGGGCCGAGTGTACTTCGGCTAGACTCGGCTCCTCTCGCAGTTCCGCCCATCTCCACTGACTGCGCCGCTGACGGAGAAAGCCGAGTGTACTTCGGCTAGACTCGGCTCTGCTCACAGTCACAGGCAGGACTGCGAGAGGAGCCGAGACTAGCCGAAGTACACTCGGCTTTCTCTATGTCAGCGGCGCAGTCAGTGGAGATGGGCGGAACTGCGAGAGGAGCCGAGTAAAGCCGATTGTACTTCGGCTTCGGCTCCGCTCGCTCCTCTCGCTCCTCTCGCTCGTTTTCAGCAGGGGAATTCGACGGAGTATCGGCGTATAACACGCACCCACGATTTTCCCCTGATTTTAAGGGGAAAAAAGTGCGTGTTATACGCCGATAAATACGGTACTTCTTTACTAATAGAGTAATGCCGCGTACACACGACCGTTATTCATGTCATGGAAAAAAACGACGTTTTTCTCGACGTGATTTTTCGTGTTTCCTCTTAAGCCTGCCTTGCATACACACGTTCGTGAAAAAAAAAACGCTCGAGCAAAGCGCGGTGACGTACAACGGCACTATGAAGGGGAAGTTCCATTCGAATTTGCGCCACCCTTTGGGACGCTTTTGCTGATCCACGTGTTATTAATGTTTGGTGAGAGACGATTCGCGCTTTTCAGTCTTCGTGCTTTTCAGTCCGTTACAGCGTGACGAATGTCATTACAAACGCTAGTTTTACCAGAACGAGCGCTCCTGTCTCATACTTGATTCTGAGCATGGGCGTTTTTTTTCCCCCCCGTAAAAGCATACACACGACCGTTTTTCACGACGTTAAAAAGAATGACGTGAAAAATGACAAGAAAAAATAGAGCAGGTTCTAATTTTTTTTCAGGCATTTTTCTCGTCATGAAAAACGGTCGTGTGTATGCGGCATTAAGGTTAGGCACATTCAACCAAAGTTTCTATAGACACAGATTGTTATTGTCAGCGTCATGTCGAATCACCTATCTATATCGAACTGTTGTCGCACTGAAAATGAAAATAAAGCATTTGTTTATGTCTAATCTTTCGGTTTTTGGATTCTGCGCTTTCGTTTTCGTTTGTTAAAACGATAACGAAAATACCCGCAATTCGGACGAAAATGCATTCGGACGAAAACGAATGCACATGTCTAGTAAATACTGGTCATGTGATGCAGAAGCTCCAGCTCCCATGTCATGGAGCACTCGACAACAGGGCTGAATTTTGGGAGCTGCGACGTCACCCTCCGACTTCCATTGTCCATCTATTGTCGCCACTCTCTGCTGTCCCCCTGCAGAAGCTACTCCAGGACAAATAGGGGAGCCACAGCTTCGGCATCACATGACCAGACTAGAGGGGATTGAAAATAAGGTATTTACACAGATCTGTAGTTGCCGACTTAAAAAGAAAAAAAAAGTCAGGTACCCACCAGTGCCTGGGGTCCAACACTGTCTTCCCGCAGTAGGTTCTTCTTATCGCTGTGGGTCCTCAGTGCCACCATCTTGGATCCAGGAGCTGGCTATGGTTTCCTGAGGAACCACAGCCGGCTTCCCACCACGCATGTGTATGCTCATGTGGCGCTTTGTAAATGGTCATGCAGCCTCCAAGTCACATGTCCCAGGAGGCTGTGGGAGGAGACGGCAGGGCAAGGGTGTCATCCTCACCTAGGCAAGGATTGCGGAAGCGGGTGCGGGTATTAAAAATCGGTACTCGCCCCCCCCCACGTCCCCCAAAAAACCTGTAACTCAGTTACAGGCTGGGGGACTTTTCACATTTCTGCACTTTTTAAAAAAGGCACCAAAATGCACCTTCCGTTTTAAAGTGGTAGTTAACTCTGTTACACCACTTGTACCTACAAGTAAGCCTATTCACAGCACCTACAGGTAAGCCTTATTATAGGCCTTACTATAAGAAGGCTTACCTGTAGGTGCTGTGAATATCCCCTAAACTTGCAGTTTAGGAGATATTCAGAGTGCATACAGCCAATGACATCACCAGCGCATGCGCATGCGCTCTAATGGTCCGGCTTACAGTGCCAAACCTTCAGATCCTGTGACGAAAACGGCGGCCCCAGCATGCATGTGCGGGAGTTACATCTTCGCGCCCCCAGCCACTCATGTAGCCACTCATGTAGCCGGAGGCTGCAAACCCGGAAGGAAGACAGGGGGACAATGTCAGTCCTCTTAGTGGTGACATCGCAGCACTGGAGGGTTTCGATCTAAGGTAAGTCTCTCATATTGTGCTAGTATGCGATGCACCCTGCACATTATGACATTGCCTTGCATGGAAAAAAATTTTTTATGGTAAACCACCTGCGGTTTACTACAGCTTTAAAGGTGTTGTAACCCCTCAAACCCTCATGGTTTGCATTCTATGCATGAAGGTGAAAAACCTTTCATGATGCAGCAGCCCCCCCCAGAGCCCCCCCTTTTACTTACCTGAACTCGGTCTTTCCAGAGATGGGGACGAGCACACCAACTTCCTGCTGGTGTCTAGGGTCCTGATTGGATAGATAGCAGCGCAGCCATTGGCTCCCGCTGCTGTCAATCAAATCCAATGACGTGGGTGCTGGGGGGGGTATGACATGTTTGTTATTAAAAAAACAAAAACAAACCTTTAGTGTCACTTTAAGTGCAGCAATCCTCTGGACTTTTTCGTGTGTGTATGTATATATATAGATATATCCTTTAAGTGATGGGTGCCCAACCTGTGGCCTCCAGCAGTTGCGGAACTACAAGTCCCATGACGCACTGCAAGGCTGACAGTTAAAAGAATGACTCCCAAAGGCAAAGGCATTCAGTCAATAGAGACGCGCCAAAAACACACCTAGAGTGCGTCCTTAGCAACGGCTGAAAAATGGAACTAGCCCCCGCTGGTGTCCTTAACGACCAGTGAATAGTTATTTTTTAAGCTAATCACTGGTTGTTAAAGGACCCTGGCGGGTGCCGTTTCCGCTATACACTGGTTGTTAAGGCACCAGCTCCTTAACAACCAGGCATTCACTGGTTGTTTAGGACGTTGGTGGATGCCAGCTACTTATCAACCAGTGAATAGCAGAGCCAGCACCCACCAGCGTCCTTAACAACCAGCTTTTCAGTGCATATGCGTTACGTTAAATTTTAACACAACGCATTTAAAAAGTGCCATGCGTGTTTTTTAAAGCGCATAGCATGTTTTAAAGCACAGCAGTGTGAAACGGGACTTAAGGCAATGGGAAGAATGCAACAACAAACTGCAACCACCCCGAACCAATCAGAAATCATTTTATATAAATGATCTGTCTTCAGTAAACTGCATACTGTTTTCTCTGGGTTTCTGCACTTTCCACATAATCTTAGCTGCTTGTTTTATAGCCAAAATGAGATATCTGGATTAGTTGCTTTTTCTTTACACCCATGAATATTAATTCTCAGTGAAATTTTATTTCCAAATTAATATTGATGTTGCGATATTTCTGTCGGAAGAGAAAAAAAAAAAAAAAACTCAACAAGTTGTGATGGTGTCATTTCACTTACAGCCATCTGTTGAAAGAATAAATAAAATCAGAAGCCAATCTTGTTCCCTGCTGAGCCTAATATGCCTTTCAGAAGTATGGGAAACGTCTATGGTAAAAAAAAAAAAAACAGATTGCCAAAGACTCATCTTGCCAAGGAAACTTTGATGATAACCTCAGCTGAACCCTCGCGGTTTGCATATCGGGGTGCGCAGTTTCTGAAGTTCCATTCCCTATCACATAAAAATTCATTCTGCTCATATTCACAAGATCATTTGTTGATTAGCTATGTAAAAGGTCGGGGGGGGGGGGGGGGATTTTCAATGACCTTGCTAGAAGATGCAGTCACGAGTCAGGCAGAGGGTCTCTCACATACCTTCGTTCCACCGACGTTTCCTTCAGCAAGGACGGTGTAGGACATGCCATGGTTTTGAGGCACCTCAGTAGTGACGCGGACTGTTACGCCAGGTAAGGGGTTGCCCACTGATCCTGAAAGGCAGATGAGAACATACCTGTGTCATTTATCCTGGTATGCATGGCTGCTACATACAAAAAAAATAAAAATAAAAAAGGGATGTACCTTTTCCTCTTTTACTATACTCTATGCCCAGGGATAGGCAATTAGCGGACCTCCATCTGTTGCAGAACTACAAGTCCCACGAGGCATAGCAAGACTCTGACAGCCACAAGCATGACACCCAGAGGCAGAGGCATGATGGGACTTGTAGTATTGCAACAGCTGGAGGTCCGCTAATTGCATATCCCTGCTCTATGTGGTAAATTCATAAAAGGATATGCATGAAATATTTGGGTCATGTGACACATTTTACCCAAATATGTGATATGAAAAATTCACTACAGGTTTATGCAATATTTACTGCAAAAACTAAGAAATGCTTGGTATATATATATATTGCATGAACCTCTCTAGAAGTCAATTCACCGTTTTTTTTTTTTTTTCTAAATAAATAAATCAAAAAAGGTAAAAAAAAACATTAATTTATAATGGTGGTATTTAACGAAAACTAAGCTGGTTGTTAAAGAGGAACTGCAGTCTGCTCACATAATTTGTAATAAAAACATATTTGCCATTCTGAAGCTTCCCTCCAACCACTTTGCATATTATTTTATATATATATACTGTGATTCTGCACCTGCCAAATATGCTGCAGAAATCTCCCTCCACTGAGTCTGGCTGCAGCCATTTTAACTGAGGGCAGCTGAAGCTGCTGCCTGTTCACTTCCTGGATTTACACAGAGGCACACCTCCAGCTCTGCAGCTCTCATTGGCCCTCTTATGACTCATCCCCCTCCCTTCCTGGCAAACTCTCACAAGAGTGAGAGAGAGAGAGAGAGAGAGAGTGAGAGAGCTGTGCATGATGTCATAAGCCTAGGCTAATGACCAGACAAGAAACAGGAAGTGGGCTGTATAAGGTAAGGTAATACATCTGTATGTGGTGGCGGTGAACTCACAAAGGTGGTCTTTGGAACTCAAAACTCATCTCATCCGTTTCACTGTTTTTGGGACTTTTGTTAGTGCCAAGCAACTGACATTTGGACTCAATAACAAAATACACACTCTTGTGTTTTATTCATTTCAATATTTTTTCATTGCTTGCTGTGGGGGGACTCGGCAAGGGGGAGGAGCCAGGAGCACTGGTGGGGGGACCAGAGAAGAGGAGGATCGGGGCTGCTCTGTGCAAAATTTTTACACAGAGCAGGTAAGTATGACATGTTATTTAAAAATATATATCAATCACTTTAAGGAAGGTTTTGACATAAGATAAGAATACATGAGAATAAAATATACAAAGCATGACTTTTCGTAGCTTCTGAAGTTCAGGCGGGGGCAGGAAAGTTACCCTTTCATAGGGGCATTTATACTGACAGATGTGAATAAAGAAATGGATGTTTGTCTGAACTTACAGTTGATAATTCTTTTTATGGAAGGACACCATGGATTTGTTTTTTTTCTCTGCATTTTGCACATAAAAAATTCTGCGCCTAAAACTATGAGCTAAAACCCCAACACCTATCACCTTGGTATACAGAACAGGCGGACGCCCTTGCTAAACACCACCCCCCCCCCTTCCTCGCTGAGGCTGGCAGTGAGAGCAGAGCTGTGTAATTGAGGATGCTGCATGTGCTGGGCTCAGGGGGGTCCACATGCTGCTGTGTGTGGAGGGGCCCTAGGAGAATTGAGACAGGCCGGTGATAAGACACACTGTGATCCGCCTGTCACAATGCACCAGGTCCCTGCTGGAGCAGCCATTAGCCAACTGTGATCTAAACCTCCAATTAAAGCCCTGATTAGACCCGGAGAGGCGTGAGCTGTCCATGAATAATTCATAATTCTGTGCGTGAACAGAGAGAAACTCAGGCGAAGGCAGCAGAGTTAACTCCTTACACTCTCTGATGCTCGGCTATAAACAGCCGGAGATGTTATTTCAAACTCCGCCTTCCAAAGAGCTTGCAAACCCCCGCCATCCCCCTATCAATCCCAGCAAACCCCGACCATCCACCTATCAATCCCAGCAAACCCCAACCATCCACCTATCAATCCCAGCAAACCCCGGCCATCCACCTATCAATCCCAGCAAACCCCGGCCATCCACCTATCAATCCCAGCAAACCCCGACCATCCACCAATCAATCCCAGCAAACCCCGACCATCCACCTATCAATCCCAGCAAACCCCGGCCATCCCCCTATCAATCACAGCAAACCCCGACCATCCCCCTATCTATCCCAGCAAACCCTGGCCATCCACCTATCAATCCCAGCACATCCCGACCAACCACCTATTAATCCCAGCACACCCCGACCATCCACCTATCAATCCCAGCAAACCCCGACCATCCACCTATCAATCCCAGCAAACCCCGACCATCCACCTATCAATCCCAGCAAACCCCGACCATCCACCTATCAATCCCAGCAAACCCCGACCATCCACCTATCAATCCCAGCAAACCCTGACCATCCACCTATCAATCCCAGCACACCCCGGCCATCCACCTATCAATCCCAGCAAACCCAGACCATCCACCTATCAATCCCAGCAAACCCCGACCATCCACCTATCAATCCCAGCAAACCCCGACCATCCACCTATCAATCCCAGCAAACCCCGACCATCCACCTATCAATCCCAGCAAACCCCGACCATCCACCTATCAATCCCAGCAAACCCTGACCATCCACCTATCAATCCCAGCACATCCCGACCAACCACCTATTAATCCCAGCACACCCCGACCATCCACCTATCAATCCCAGCAAACCCCGACCATCCACCTATCAATCCCAGCAAACCCCGACCATCCACCTATCAATCCCAGCAAACCCCGACCATCCACCTATCAATCCCAGCAAACCCCGACCATCCACCTATCAATCCCAGCAAACCCTGACCATCCACCTATCAATCCCAGCACACCCCGACCATCCACCTATCAATCCCAGCAAACCCTGACCATCCACCTATCAATCCCAGCAAACCCCGACCATCCACCTAACAATCCCAGAAAACCCAGACCATCCACCTATCAATCCCAGCAAACCCCGGCCATCCCCCTATCAATCCCAGCACACCCCGGCCATCCACCTATCAATCCCAGCAAACCCAGACCATCCACCTATCAATCCCAGCAAACCCCGACCATCCACCTATCAATCCCAGCAAACCCCGGCCATCCACCTATCATTCCCAGCACACCCCGGCCATCCACCTATCAATCCCAGCAAACCCCGACCATCCACCTATCAATCCCAGCAAACCCCGACCATCCACCTATCAATCCCAGCAAACCCCGACCATCCACCTATCAATCCCAGCAAACCCCGACCATTCACCTATCAATCCCAGCAAACCCCGACCATTCACCTATCAATCCCAGCAAACCCCGACCATCTACCTATCAATCCCAGCAAACCCTGACCATCCACCTATCAATCCCAGCAAACCCCGGCCATCCCCCTATCAATCCCAGCAAACCCCGACCATCTACCTATCAATCCCAGTAAACCCAGACCATCCACCTATCAATCCCAGCAAACCCCGGCCATCCCCCTATCAATCCCAGCAAACCCCAACCATCCACCTATCAATCCCAGCACACCCCGGCCATCCACCTATCAATCCCAGCAAACCCCGACCATCCACCTATCAATCCCAGCAAACCCCGACCATCCACCTATAAATCCCAGCAAACCCCGACCATCCACCTATCAATCCCAGCACACCCCGGCCATCCACCTATCAATCCCAGCAAACCCCGGCCATCCACCTATCAATCCCAGCAAACCCCGGCCATACACCTATCAATCCCAGCAAACCCCGGCCATCCACCTAACAATCCCAGAAAACCCAGACCATCCACCTATCAATCCCAGCAAACCCCGGCCATCCCCCTATCAATCCCAGCACACCCCGGCCATCCACCTATCAATCCCAGCAAACCCAGACCATCCACCTATCAATCCCAGCAAACCCCGACCATCCACCTATCAATCCCAGCAAACCCCGGCCATCCACCTATCATTCCCAGCAAACCCCGACCATACACCTATCAATCCCAGCAAACCCCGACCATCTACCTATCAATCCCAGCAAACCCCGGCCATACACCTATCAATCCCAGCATACCCCGACCATCCACCTATCAATCCCACCAAACCCCGACCATACACCTAAAAATCCCAGCAAACCCCGGCCATCCACCTAACAATCCCAGAAAACCCCGGCCAGCCCCCTATCAATCCCAGCAAACCCCGACCATCCACCTATCATTCCCAGCAAACCCCGACCATCCACCTATCAATCCCAGCAAACCCCGACCATCCACCTATCATTCCCAGCAAACCCCGACCATCCACCTATCAATCCCAGCAAACCCCGGCCATCCACCTATCAATCCCAGCAAACCCTGACCATCCACCTATCAATCCCAGCAAACCCCGGCCATCCACCTATCAATCCCAACAAATTGTGCAAACCAAATTCTATTCATCATAAAATGCTCTACAAAAAGTGCTCTCACATTCAGCAATAAGCCACGACCACATATGAGAATTTACCACAGGTTTGACCCCCTGATTGCGTAGGTCAGTCAGCAGGGGATCAATTCTGTGTGGTGAGTTCTCACTGACACCAACAATGGGGCACTAATCTCACCCACTGACACCAACGATAAGGTACTAGTCCAACCCACGACACCAACGATGGAGCACCGATCCTTCCACTGACACCAACAATGGGGCACTAGTCGCCCCCCACTGACACCAATGATGGGGCACTGCACCTCCCACTGACCACCAAGCCTGAGTCATTATCTACACCCAATGACACTGGCATGGCATTTTCTACTCCCACTGGCCACAGTTCGGCCCTCCTAAAGTCTGACGGACAGTAAATCGGCCCTTTGTTTAGAAAGTTTGTAGACCCCCGGGCCTAAACCCAGGAGTCTTCTGGCTAGTCATGTGACAACTTTGGTTCAAGTCCTCTCACCCCTTGGATGCACCCTCCTCTCCAGCATATATTTTTGATCTTTATTTTACTTTTCTTCTTCAGAGGTCTTCAGATCAGTGATGTAATATGCAGGATCCTGGTCCTCTACACCTCTTTTCCAGCGCCGGGTGACCTTTAACGGTGCAAAGTGCTTCCCATGGTGATGTCCCCCAAGCAGCGGGTCCACGTCACCCTGCACTCAGACGAAGTGGATTTAAAGACACTGGGGGGAGTTTACTAAAACTGGAGAGTGCAAAATGTGGTGTAGCTCTGCATAGAAACCAATCAGCTTCCAGGTATTCTTTTCAAAGCTTAACTAAACACGTTGGAGTTAGAAGCTGATTGGCTACCATACTTAGCTGCAGCAGATTCTGAGTGCTCCAGTTTTAGTAAACCTCCTCCTAGAAGTCATTCAACCTAGGAGAGGAACGGTGCTGGACCTCACAGAGGGCTAAGTCTACAGGGGACAGAACCGGAGAGGAGGAGAAGATTGCAGCCTGAACTGCATTTTATGTCACAAAACACCTAGGCAGCTACCAGGTAGGCAACTTACAGTACCTGGCACTCTCGGGCCATTTAGTGGGTTGGTTAAAGCCATGCCAATTTCCGTCATGCCGTATCTCTCCAGAAGTGTGTGACCGGTGATCTCCCGCCATCGTTCCAGAACAGGCACAGGCAGAGCCGAGGAACCAGACACCATTAACCTGATGGGGAGGAAATCGGCAGTTTTCACAAAGTTTTATTTAAAGTTACCACAAAGCATGCAGCCAATCTGTAAGCTGGCAGCCAGTTCATTTTGAATAAAATCTATTGCTTCTTCAAAAAAAAAAAAAAAAACAATTCTAGGCAAGGCTTTTGTGTATGCAAGGACAATTATTAGCTAGGTTTATGTTGGTAGGCATGGGATGGTGACAGGGTCTCTTTAAAGCTTAAATTTATAATGTTTTTTTGATATGCAGGCCTAATCTGATCAAAGGACAACGGCATGGACACTTGCTCCCCAGACAATCCATGAATATTGGATAGTATGTTATTGGCTTTGGGCTGCAGACATGAAGCTGAATTTCATAAATTCAGCAATTTTGCAAAACGTGCAAGCACACTATGATTCAAGTCTAAAGAGGTGCATGTCACCTATTACTTATACGTGACAGGTTTATTTCACTCTTGGCCAGCTGTGAGAGGAGAGAAGCACACGCAGCAGCTATGCCTCACCTCCTATGCCCATTCACAGAAGCCTTTGCATTCACATAATACAAAGGCTTCTGTGAATAGGCAGATGGAGGAGAGGGGTGGGCACAGCAGTTCCAGTGACTCTGCTCTTGAAGGAACTGAGACCACAGTGAGCAGCATCAGAGCTCCAGAAGTTATTGTCCTGGAGAACAATAAACCTGTCAGATGTGAATAATAGAGATACCGTATATACTCGAGTATAAGCCGACCCGAATATAATCCGAGGCACCTAATTTTACCACAAAAAACTGGGAGAACTTATTGACTCGAGTATAAGCCTCGGGTGTCCATCTGCATGCCTCACTTTGCCTCACTGAGTCCATGTGCATGCCTCACTGTGTCCATGCCTCACTGTCCCTTACTGTCTCCATGCCTCACTGTGACCATGCCTCACCGTCACTGTGCCCATGCCTCACTGTGCCCAATCTCCCTACCTGATCTCCGGCGCTGTGTGACTAGACTGACGTTTAACATGGGAGTCTATGGAAGGGGTGCACGGCTTTGAAAAATCGGTGCTCCCCGGCCGTAGGTCCCCCGGACAACAAACTTTGCACACTTGTAGAGGGAGGAAGAGTGGGGCTACATGTGTGCCAAGTTTGGGGTCCAGGGGACCTAGGGCCGGCCGGTACACAGTCCCCAAATTCACCAGAGAAATGACCGTTTAACATGGGAGTCTATGGAAGGGGTGCCCGGCTTTGAAATATCGGTGCTCTCCGGCCGTAGGTCCCCCGGACAACAAACTTTGCACACTTGTAGAGGAAGAGTGAGGCTACATGTGTGCCAGGTTTGGGGTCCAGGAAACCTACGGCTGGCCAGGATCAGGTGCACAAATTTGAAGATGGACACAGACTCGAGTATAAGCCGATGGGGGCATTTTCAGCACACAAAAAATTGCTGAAAAACTCGGCTTATACTCGAGTATATACGGTCAGTCTATGAGGTGGCAGGCACCTCGTAAGATTTAACTCATGGTATGACTACAGTTTTTACAAAGTAGCTGAATTCCTGGAATTTAGCTATACAGTAACTACAGCCCTACACAGGCAACAATCCTATCCTTACTTCAACCGAACCTTCAGTAGTATACTTGGGGAATATTACATCTTGCTATATGTAATGGGAGCAGCTCCTCCTTCATACATCAGGTCCAGAGATGCTCAGGTCACTCTGGGTTGAAGCAGAGTCATCATACCTGATCTTCTCCCGGCAGACGGCTCGTATAAAGTCTTTCACGTGTGGCTGAGTGAAATGGCAATCGTAGTATTCAATCAGTTTACTGTAGATGGTGGGAACAGCCATGAAGACGTTGATGGAAGGAACACCTCTGCTAAGTAAGTGTTCCCATACCTAGATGGAAGACAAGAAGGGTCCGTCATTCCAGGATACTGAACATGCGGATATTATTAAAACACAACATACATCTCGCTGAAACGTTTATTAACCACTTCAGCTCCAGAAGGTTTACCCCCCCCCCCCCTTCGTGACCAGGCCATTTTTTTTGTGATACGGCACTGCGTTACTTTAACTGACAATTGCGCAGTCGTGCGACGCTGTACCCAAATCAAATTGATGTCCTTTTTTTCCCCACAAATAGAGCTTTCTTTTGGTGGTATTTGATCGCCTCTGCGGTTTTTATTTTTTGTGCTATAAACAAAAAATAAAGAGAATTTCGAAAAAAAAAAAAAAAAAACAACAATATTTTTTACTTTCTGCTATCAAACATCCAATAATTAAAAAAAACATTTTTTAAAATTTCTTCATCAATTTAGGCCAATATGTATTCCGCTACATATTTTTGGTAAAAAAAAAAAAAAAAAAGTCTACAAACTACGGGATATTTTTATGGCATTTTTATTTATTTATGTTTACTAGTAATGGCGGCGATCAGCGGTTTTTAGCGGGACTGCGACAGAGAAATCGGACAACTAACTGACACTTTTTTGACGACCAGTGACATTATTACAGTGATCAGTGCTAAAAATATACACTGTCACTGTACTAATGACACTGGCAGGGAAGGGGTTAAAGTGCTTGTAAACCCACTTATGCAACTTGCACCTACAGGTAAGCCTAGAGTAAGTCTTACCTGTAGATGTTTGCAATATCTCCTAAACCTACACGGTTTAGGAGATATTTTCCAAAAAAGAATGCACCGTTGTCTACGGCGCATGCGCACCATAGACAACGGCGCTGCCGCACTGTCAGTGCCTGTTTTATCAATGGATAATCCCTGCTCCGGCCAATCAGAGTGCCGATACCCGGAAGTAACCTTTCCGGAGCGATGTCTGCGGCCGGAGGGGGAGACGAGGGCGGCTTCGATCTAAGGTAAGTAATGCATAATGAGCTAGTATGCTAGTCATACTAGCTCATTATGCCTTTCTCTTGCAGGTTATTCTTTTAAAAAATAATATATATATATTTGGGTTTACAACCACTTTAACATCAGGGACAATCAAAGGATTAAGCGTGTCCCTAGGGGGTGCTTGCTAACTGTGTGGGGGATGGTCTGACTGGATGAAGACAGAGATCCGTGTTCCTTAGCAGGAACACAAGATCTCTATCTTCTTCCCTGTCAGAACAGCGATCTGCCTTGTATACACAGGCAGATCGCCATTCTGCCTCTCTGGGGAACGATCATGAGTGGCCGGTGGACATCGGGCCTGCCGAAACCGCTGATTGGCTCCCCCGCTGTTCGATCAGTGTGTGCGTGCGCGCCCCCCCCAAGTGTCTATTGCACGAAATGACGTTGTTTCACACAATAGAGCCGACCTGCCGCAGTACATTTGCGGTAGGCGGTCGGTAACTGGTTAAAAGAGTTTATTGATATTATTTATTTATTTTTATTCTGTATTCCAAAAGCTGTTTTTTTTTTTTTCCAGCAGCAGAGGATTAGAAGCTCCTCCTGCTTATGTTTCCCTGCAGACAGGCTGGGAGAGAGCCGGGTCACGTGACAGCTGGATATCCATTAGGAAAAAGAGACTTATGCTGGCCATACACGGGTCGAATTTCGAAAGAATTTTCTTCTGAAAATCAGAAAATTTGTGCGTTTTGTGATCCGATGGCGCCACCATTGATTTCGAAATTCGACCGACCAAGCCTTCACTTTTCACCTCATGATGCTACAGAAAAGAATTTTCATGGCTGGGAATCTTCTTTTCTTTCCGGGAATTTTCTTTTCTTGCACATGCGCATTTCTTTTTCGGTTACATTGCTCGCACGATTCTCCCATCATCGATTAGAAAATCGTTCGTATTTCAAAAAAATTCCAACATGTCCGATTACTCTAATTCGATGGGCGAACGAAAATCGGCTGTTGCTGCAGCCCCACTAATGGTGCGAAATACGAACAAAAATTCTTAGATGAGATTTTCGAAAGAAAATTCTTTCAAAATTCGACCCTTATGCCGCGTACACACGACCGTTATTCATGTCATGCAAAAAAAACGATGTTTTTCTCGTCGTGGTTCCTCTCAAGCCTGCCTTTCATACACACGTTCATGGAAAAAAAAAAACGCTTGAGCAAAGCGCGGTGACATACAACACGTAACGCGGCACTATAAAAGGGGAAGTTCCATTCGAATGGCGCCACCCTTTTGGCTGCATTTGCTGATCCTCATGTTAGTAAAAGTTTGGTGAGAGACGATTCGCGCTTTTCAGCCTTCGTGCTTTTCAGTCCGTTACAGCGTGACGAATGTGCGATCTCCATTACGAACGCTAGTTTTACCAGAACGAGCGCTCCCGTCTCATACTTGATTCTGAGCATGTGCTGTTTTTTTTTTCCCCTCTCAAAAGCGTACACGCGACCGGTTTTCACGACGTGAAAAAAGAACGACGTGAAAAATGACGAGAAAAAAATAGAGCAGGTTCTAATTTTTTTTTCGGGCAGTTTTCTCGTCACAAAAAATGCTATGGAGCCTACACACCACCGTTTTTCACGACCAATCTAAAAAAATTGCATTTTTCTCGTCATGGAAAACGGTCGTGTGTATGCGGCATTAGATGTTTTTTTTTTTTTTATTAAAATAATTACAGCGCCGTCATCTCCATACAGAAATAGAAGGAGAATGTAAATTACACAGCGTGTGTTTAGTATCACTTTAATGATGTATCAGAGAATATTGAATTAATCATTTTTTATTTTTTTTTATATATCTGCCTGGGGTTCAGCTAGAATACATTTTAAACAAATATGCATCTACATTCACTGGCGTTTTTTTTTTTTTTATATATAGATCTGCCTGGAGTTCGGCCTGAAGGCATCTCCAGACATCAGAGATATTCTGGGCGGCTGTTTGCCGTTTGGACCGGGGGAATGCTGGCGTGACTGTAGGCTGTGCCCAGCCGCATAAGACATCCCCAGCCTTGGAGAGTCAATCAGCCAAGTGGGTGAACGCAACGGTTATCGCTGGTGGCCATTGCCAGCGATGTCTCCTATATGCTCCCCCTCCCCCCTTTCATTAATGAAGAGCTTTCACATCCCCCACTGCAAACATGTATTGGCATCTTTCATTAAAAAGAAGGCTTTGGGTGGAATTGCCGTCTGTAGGTGACCATACAGCCACTAAAATAACTTTTCACACACTTTGCAGTCATCCCTTTAAAGCGGTTGTATTCCCCTGCAAGGTAAAGTCATAATGTGCTAGTATTAGGGTGACCACATGTCCCGGATTGCCCGGGACAGTCCCGCATTTTGCAGGTCTGTCCCGGGCACATTCATTCCAGGACAATACAGTGTCCCGGAATGAAACTGAGACAGACACCCCCCGGGCCAATCTGATGCCCCCAAAAAAGGCCACCACATCATAGCTTTACTCACTAATAGTACTTCTCCTGGCCGGGAATGCCTGGAGGAGCACAATCCCCGCCCCCTGCTGGTGATTGGAGAAATCATAAATCCTGCCTCTTGTGTCCAATCACTGTGCTGTGATTCATTACAGCACAAGCTGATTTTTGGGAAGGGAGGGTGTCCCTGAATAGTAGTTTGGAAATGTGGTCACCCTAGCTAGTATGCATCGCATACTAGCACATTATGTGAAACTTACCTTAAAACGAAGCTGTTCCATCGCTGTGATGTCAGCGCTGCAGCAGCTTCCATCTTCACCCATCTTGCTTCCGGGTTCACGGGCTCTGGCTCTGTGACTGGCCAGAGCCGCAATGATGTCACTCCCACGTATGCGAGCAGGAGCCGCCGGTAACGGCACAGGGCTCTAAAGGAACGACACCCGTGAGCAGTTCCTTCAGAGGGCATGCGCCAATGATGTCACTGGCTGCATGTAATGTAAATATTTACACTGCCTATAGGTAAGTCTTATTATAGGCCTATCTATAGGTAAATGTCAGTAAAGGAAGTTTACTTCCTCTTTAAAATGTTTACTAGATGAAGATGCACCTTGAATACATCAGACTGGCTATTAAAGCGGTATTAGGGGCGGTTCACACTGAGGTGTTTTGCAGGCGTATTGCACTAAAAATAGCACCTGCAATGCGCCCTGAAAGAGCCGCTCCATTGTATCCAGTGGGAAAGCTTGAGGGCTTTCACACGGGAGTGGTGTGTTGGCAGGAGGGTAAAAAAACTCCTGCCAGCCGCATCTTTGAGGCGCGGTAGGAGCAGTAAAAATACCGCTCCTATAGCGCCCCTGCCTATTGAAATCAAAGCAGCGTTTTTGCGGGCGGGTTTAACCCTGCCTATAGCAAAATGGCGGCCGGGTGATGGTTCAGTTGACTGGGCGTCATATGACATCCAGCAGGATAACACGCCAGCACGCGCCCTGGGGGGGGCCACACAGTGCGGCGATCGGTGGTGTGGTGTGTCACTCTGACACGGAGGCTCTTTACCAATCACAGCGTGAACCAGAAAGCGCCGGTAATTGGTTTTCCTCGGTTTGCGCTGACAGGGAAAACCGATCGGCGGTTCTCCTGTCGGGGGGGCAGTGCACTGATAATCATCACATTGATTATCAGCGCAGCCCCCATCAGAGGTGCCCACCACAATGCCAATCAGTGCCCATCAGCTGCCAGTCAGTGCCTATCAGTAATGCCTGTCAGCACCTCCTCAACAGTGCTACCTATCAGTGCCATCTATTAGTGCCCATCAGTGCTACCTATCAGTGCCATCTATTAGTTCCTATCAGTGCTACCTATCAGTGCTATCTATTAGTGCCCATCAGTGCTACCTATCAGTGCCATCTATTAGTTCCCATCAGTGCTACCTATCAGTGCCATCTATTAGTTCCCATCAGTGCTACCTATCAGTGCCATCTATTAGTTCCCATCAGTACTACCTATCAGTGCCATCTATTAGTTCCCATCAGTGCTACCTATCAGTGCCATCTATTAGTTCCCATCAGTGCTACCTATCAGTGCCATCTATTAGTTCCCATCAGTGCTACCTATCAGTGCCATCTATTAGTTCCCATCAGTGCTACCTATCAGTGCCATCTATTAGTTCCCATCAGTGCTACCTATCAGTGCCATCTATTAGTTCCCATCAGTGCTGCATATCAGTGCCCACTCATCAGTGCACATCAGTGCCACCTCATCAGTGCCCATTAGTGAAGGAGAAAACTAATTTTTATAAACAGAAACAAAGAAAAAAAAATGTTTTTTTTCAAAAATGTCAGTCTTTTTTCGTTTGTTTAGAAAAAAAATTAAAAAGTGGAGATTAAATACCACCAAAAGAAATGTCTATTTGTGTGAAGATAATGATAAAAAAGTCATATGTGTACAGTGTCACATGACCGCGCACTCAAAGTGTGACCGCGCTGAAAGCTGAAAATTGTCCTGGGCAGGAAGGGGGGAAAGTGCCCCCCGGAATTGAAGGGGTTAAGGAGCAAAGGCTGGAAAAAGACACCGATCAGCGGCTCTGGTGGTGTCACCTGTACGGGAAGTGGACAAATGTGAACACTTACCGAGTCCGCTTTCTGCATTCAGAGGACTTTCTACTGCCCCCCCCCCCTTTCCCCACTCAGCTGATGTATGCGATTCCTAACAGGGCCTGACAGGCCCCCCCATTCCAGCACTGCGCCATGAGCAGAAGCCTTCACAGGGAAAAGGAGAGCGGACTGATTAAAGGTGAATCTCTCTCAGCCTCCGTACACAGAACCCCCCCTCGACCTCCACCTCACACCGCCGCTCCAGAACAATTCTCCCCAAATCATTACAGATAGAACCGCGCTTTACTGCAGCTGAGTGAGACACCAAAACCACCCGACAACCTCTTCATTCAAAGCAAAATTGTAAAAAAATAAATAAAATAATAATACTGACACCGTCCACTGCTCAGCTGATATACACACACGTGTGCGCTTGTGCTGTGGGGTGCACACCCTAAGGCCCCTTTCACACTGGGGCGGGAGGTGCGGTGGCGGTAAAGTGCCGCTATTTTTAGCGGCGCTTTACCGTCAGAATTGCGGCGGTATTCGGCCGCTAGCGGTGCGGTTTTTAACCCCCGCTAGCGGCCGAAAAAGGGTTAATACCGCCGGCAATGCGCCTCTGCAGAGGCACACTGTTGGCGGTATAGCCGCGGTGTCCCATTGATTTCAATGGGCAGGAGCGGTAAACACGCCGCTCCAAAGATGCGGCTAGCAGCACTTTTGGAGCGGTCCTGCTAGCGCACCGCCTCAGTGTGAAAGCCCTCGGGGGCTACCACACTGGAGACACAGCAGCCGCTGTTTAGAGTCGGTTTGTAGGCGCTATTTTTAGCGCAATAGCGCCTGCAAACCGCCTTGGTGTGAAAGGGGTCTAATGCAATAGGCTGCGCACACCAATGATCCTGCTGCTGACCGCTTATGCCTAGTACACACGGACGGTTTGTAAAAAAAACGACGGTTTTCCGGACAGAATTCTTCTGAAGCCTGCCTTGCATACACACGCTCAGACAAAAGTCCGGTGAACTTTTGCCTGCCAAGAACGCAGTGACGTAAAAGACTACAACGAGCCGACAAAATGAAGTTCTATGCTTCCGAGCATGCGTCAAATTGTTTCCGAGCTTGCGCGGTTTTCTTCCCCTCGGAAAAGCATACAGACAAACGCGTTTTTCCTGCCAGGATTTTTTCCTGACGGGAAAAAAAAAAGATCCTGTTCTCTTTTTTTTTTCCGGCAGTTTTCCCGTCTGAAAAACTGCGATGGAGCATACACACGGCCGGGATTCCCAGGCCAAAAGCTCTCATCGCAGTTTTCCCGTCTGAAAAATCGGTCGTGTGCACGAGGCATAATTCTTACAGACTTTAATAGGAAAAGTTGAAAAACTCAATTTTTTTTTTGTAAACAGACAAAATCAGACTCTTATGCTGCGTACACACGATCGGAAATTCCAACAAGAAAAGTCGGATGTGAGCTTTTTGTCGGAAATTCCGACCGTGTGTAGGCTCCATCGGACTTTTGCTGTCGGAATTTCCGCCAAGAAAAGATTGAGAGCAGGTTCTCTATTTTTCCGATCGTCTGTAGCAATTCCGACGCCCAAAATTCCTACGCATGCTCGGAAAAAATTCCTACGCATGCTCGGAAAAAATTTGACGCATACTCGGAAGCATTGAACTTCATTTTCTCGGCTCGTCGTAGTGTTGTACGTTACCGCGTTCTTGACGAAATTTCAGAGAACTTTTGTGTAACCGTGTGTATGCTTGCCAAGCTTGAGCAGAATTCCGTCGGAAAAACCACCCACCCAAGGTTTTTCCGACAGAAATTCCGATCGTGTGTACGCAGCATTAGTGACACTTTTTAACCACTTCCCGCCCCGTCAATAGCAGATTGACGTCCGGGAAGTGGTTGTGTTATCCACACTGGACGTCATAAGACGTCCTGCGGGATAACAGCCGCCGCGCGCTCAGGGGGGTCGCGCATCGCGGCGATCGGTGGAGCGGTGGGACAGTCTGACACACCGCTACACTGATCTCGGTAAAAAGCCTCCGGCGGAGGCTTTTTACCACGTGATCAGCCGTGTCCAATCACGGCGGATCATGATGTAAACAGGAAGAGCCGTTGATCGGCTCTTCCTCACTCGCGTCTGACAGACGCGAGTAGAGGAGAGCCGATCGGCGGCTCTCCTGACAGGGGGGGTTCGCGCTGATCGTTTATCAGCGCAGCCCCCCCTCGGATACCCACACTAGACCACCAGGGAAGCCCCCCAGGACCACAGGGAAGCCCCAAGCATGTGGATGGCCCCCATGGCCATCCACATGTAATAAAAAAAAAATATATATATATGCCAATCAGTGCCCACAAATGGGCACTGACTGGCACTATGATGGCACCATCACAATGTGTGGTGGCTGGCATTGCTGGGCATCAGTGTCCATCAGTGCCACCTACTAGTGTCCATCAGCGCCACCTATCAGTGCCCATCCGTGCCCATAAGTGCCCACCTATCAGTGCCCGTCCGTGCCACCTATCAGTGCCGCCTATAAGTGCCCATCAGTGCCGCCTATAAGTGCCAATCAGTGCCGCCTATGAGTGCCAATCAGTGCCGCCTATGAGTGCCAATCAGTGCCGCATACCAGTGCCACATATCAGTGCCCATCAGTGCCGCCTATCAGTGCCCATCATCAGTGCCCATCAGTGCCACCTCATCAGTGCCACCTCATCGGTGCCCATCAGTGTCGCCTTATCAGTGCCCGTCATTGAAGTAGAAAAGGTACTTATTTACAAAAAAAATTAACAGAAACAAAGAAAAACGTTGTTTTTTTCAAAATTTTCGCTCTTTTTTTATTTGTTGTGCAAAAAATAAAAATCGCAGAGGCGATCAAATACCACCGAAAGAAAGCTCTATTTGTGGGAACAAAATGATAAAAAATGTATTTGGGTACAGTGTAGCATGACCGCGCAATTGTCATTCAATTTGCGACAGCGCTGAAAGCTCAAAATTGGCTTGGGCAGGAAGCTGTATAAGTGCCTGGTATTGAAGTGGTTAAGGACCAGTGACACCAATACAATTATCAGTGCTAAATAATATGCACTGTCACTGTACTAAGGACACTGGCAGGGAAGGGGTTAACATCAGGGGCGATCAAAGGGTTAAATGTGTCCCTAGGGGGTGCTTTCTAACTGTGTGGGGGATGGTTGTACTATGGGAAGGCAGAGATCCGTGTACCTGCTTTCTCAAGATCACAGCCTTCCCTTGTCACAGAACGGCGGTCTGCCTTGTTTACATAGACAGACCGCCGTTCTGCCTGTTGACCTACCGACCTGACTGCCTGTTGACCTTCTGCGGTTCGCCGATCGGCTCCTGCTGTGTCAATTCACAGCAGCAGCGGGTTGCTGGCGGGAACGCGTGTGCCCCCCAGACTTGAAAGTGCCAGATCACGTACCTAAACAACCCCCCCCCCTCACTGTCTGCCAGTCCACCGGCAATTACCCCATCTAGGTGGTGGGCACATCGAGCATCAGGCTGCTGCGGGCATCGGCTCCTGACTTCTCCTCCTCTCTTCGGCCATGCCCCTCCTCCTAGGCGTCCAATAGGATCGCCTGTCCTTTCAGCCAAATGGGTGACGGGTACCAGACACTCTTCCTGGTCGGCCGGGAGGAGGACCAGTGTTATTCATTCGCTGTTGTAACATCTTGGTGGGCTCATGGCGCAATGCTCTGTGCCCCGAGCCCACCCTATTTTGAAGCCTCTGGCTCTAATCAGGTGCTTTAAAAAAACACCCCCGCCGCTGTGCGCCCGGTGTGTCCTGAAAGGGGCCGGACACATGAATAGGGGGTAGCGGCCGTGGATCGTAGAGCATTAATTAGGATGTGGAGGCCGTGGATAAAGGGGGCAGCGCCCGGTCGCTCCTAATAGATGGCCCACCACTTAACTGGACCCCCCCAAAGTGACATTTGGACAATCGATGTTTGCCAAGATGAAGAACAAGGTGGAGCAGTGAAGTCAATCAATACAAGACGATTGTCAAATTTCTTTCAATTTTTGCGAAACATAAAAGTCAGAAGATTTTCTACCTTTTGCGGGCAGAACACGGGGAGCATGACACAAGCGGCGCCGACCCACAGAGGACAAAGAAGCTTGTTGACCACGCCGTGAACATGGTGAAGGGGCAGCACATGCAGGATGCGATCGGTTCTATTCCATGCCCACTCCTTTATCAGAGCCGTTACCTGTATGGAGGGTGTAAAGGAAATGTTAGTGGTCTGACCCTTCCACCCGGCCTTTGTTATTTCACCGATACATCCAATATTACTGGAAAACGCACAGAGTTCTCCCGGATATCAGAGGCTTGATTCAGCCTCACAGATAATATAGAAGGACCTTCAAATTTACAGTGTAAGTTCACGCTTCAGAAAAAAAAAAGGTGAACACCGTACACCTACCTCACCCCCTGGTCCCCGCTGTACTTACCTCCACGGGTGATGAGCTGTCAGTGCCTTCGTAGCCGATGCAGCCGTCCAGAGATCTGAAATTCTCTCTCTTCCCCCTCTTCTCTTTGCAGCGCTTTCAGGACAGATTAGAGCAATTCTGATTGGTCCGAACAGGCACAGGAGCATCGCTATGATCCATCCCAGAAGCAATGCACAGAGAAGAGGGAAAAGATCAGGAATGTCAAGTCCAGGGAGCACTGCACTGGCTGCATGGGCACTGACAGCTCATCGCCTAAGGAGGTAAGTACAGTGGGGACCAGGAGGGTGTACGGTGTTACTTCACCTATTCATTTTTTCTAAAAGTAGATATTAGTAAAGGATAAGTCCACCCTAACACTATAATCCCCACATCTACAGACATCCACCATCTAAGACTCCTTTCACACTGGGGGCGGTTTGCAGGTGATATTGCGCTAAAAATAGCACCTGCAAACCGTCCCTAAACAGCGGCTGCTGTTTCTCCAGTGTGAAAGCCCCCGAGGGCTTTCACACTGGAGCTGTGCGCTAGCAGGACCGCTCCAAAAGTCCTGCTAGAAGCATCTTTGGAGCGGTGAGAGGAGCGGTGTGTTTACCGCTCCTCCACCGCTCCTTCCCATTGAAAGCAATGGGAAACCGCGGCTATACTGCCGGCAATGCGCCTCTGCAGAGGCACATTGCCGGCGGTATTAACCCTTTTTCGGCCGCTAGCGGGGGTTAAAACCGCACCGTTAGCGGCCGAATACCGCCGCAATTCCGACGGTATAGTGCCGCTAAAAATACCGGCGCTATACCGCCAGCGCATCTCCAGCCCCAGTGTGAAAGGGGCCTAACGCTAACCTATCTAACCCTGTAAAGAAGAAATCAGTATACATACCTTTTCTGAAGCCGATCCAATCCCACGCTGAGCTGTCGGCAGCGGTTTCGCTGTGTGGGCGGGTGCAGAGGACACAGCCGACAACGGAAGCCCCATAGTAGGTCTAGCGATGTCACAGTCGGCTGTGTCCTCTGCAGAGTTTCCGCCGCTGGAGGAGCGACGTCACATTCGGCTGTGTCCTCTGCAGAGCTTCTGCCGCTGGAGGAGCGACGTCACAGTCGGCTGTGTCCTCTGTAGAGCTTCCGCCGCTGGAGGAGCGACGTCACAGTCGGCTGTGTCCTCTGCAGGGCTTCCGCCGCTGGAGGAGCGACGTCACAATCGGCTGTGTCCTCTGCAGAGCTTCCGCCACTGGAGGAGCGATTTCACAGTCGGCTGTGTCCTCTGCAGAGCTTCCGCCGCTGGAGGAGCGACGTCACATTCGGCTGTGTCCTCTGCAGAGCTTCTGCCGCTGGAGGAGCGACGTCACAGTCGGCTGTGTCCTCTGTAGAGCTTCCGCCGCTGGAGGAGCGACGTCACAGTCGGCTGTGTCCTCTGCAGGGCTTCCGCCGCTGGAGGAGCGACGTCACAATCGGCTGTGTCCTCTGCAGAGCTTCCGCCACTGGAGGAGCGATTTCACAGTCGGCTGTGTCCTCTGCAGAGCTTCCGCCGCTGGAGGAGCGACGTCACATTCGGCTGTGTCCTCTGCAGAGCTTCTGCCGCTGGAGGAGCGACGTCACAGTCGGCTGTGTCCTCTGTAGAGCTTCCGCCACTGGAGGAGCGACGTCACAATCGGCTGTGTCCTCTGCAGAGCTTCCGCCGCTGGAGGAGCGACGTCACAGTCGGCTGTGTCCTCTGCAGAGCTTCCGCCGCTGGAGGAGCGACGTCACAGTCGGCTGTGTCCTCTGCAGAGCTTCCGCCGCTGGAGGAGCGACGTCACAGTCGGCTGTGTCCTCTGCAGAGCTTCCGCCGCTGGAGAAGCGACGTCACATTCGGCTTTGTCCTCTGCAGAGCTTCTGCCGCTGGAGGAGCGACATCACAGTCGGCTGTGTCCTCTGCAGAGTTTCCGCTGCTGGAGGAGCGACGTCACAGTCGGCTGTGTCCTCTGCAGGGCTTCCGCTGCTGGAGGAGCGACATCACAGTCGGCTGTGTCCTCTGCAGAGCTTCCGCCGCTGGAGATCGGATCAAAAAAAAAAAGTATGTTTACCGATTTCTTCTTTACACAGCTAGATAGGTTAGTGTTAGATCGTGGATGTCTGTAGATGCGGGGATTTTAGTGTTAGGATGGACTTATAATTTAAAGAGGAACTGCAGTCTGCTCACATAATTCCTAATAAAAAACATCTTTGCCATTCTGAAGCTTCTCTCCAACCACTTTGCATATTATTTTATATATACCATGACACTACCTGCCTGGAGTTTGCATGTTCTCCTTGTGCCTGCGTGGGTTTCCTCCCACACTACAAAGACATGCTGGTAGGTTAATTGGATCCTGTCTAAAATTGTCCCTAGTATGTGTGTGCGTGTATTAGGGGCCATAGAGTGTGAGCTCCTTGAGGGCAGGGACTGATGTGAATGTACAACGTATATGTAAAGCGCTGCGTAAATTGACGGCGCTATACAAGTACCTGAAATAAATAAATAATTCTGTACTTTCCTGTACTTTCCTGTACTTTCCAAATATGCTGCAGAAATCTCCCTCCACTAAGTCTGGCTGCAGCCATTTTAACTGAGGGTAGCTGAAGCTGCTGCCCGTTCACTTCCTGGATTTACACAGACACACACCAACAGCTCTGCTGCTCTCATTGGCCCTCTTATAACTCATCCCCCCTCCCTGGCAATATTTCTTTCTCTCTCTCTCTCTCTTTTTCTTTCTCTCTCTCTTAATAGATTTAATTAACCACTTCAGCCCCGGACCATTTTGCAGCTAAAGGACCAGGCACCTTTTTGCGATACGGCACTGTGTCGCTTTAACTAAAAATTGCGCGGTCGTGCAACGTGGCGCCCAAACAAAATTGACGTCCTTTTTTTCCCACAAATAGAGCTTTCTTTTGGTGTTATTTGATCACCTCTGCGTTTTTTTTTTTTTGCGCTATAAACAAAAATAGAGCGACAATTTTGAAAAAAAAAGCAATATTTTTTACTTTTTGCTGTAATAAATATCCCCCCAAAAGTATATAAAAAACCATATAGTCCGATACGTATTCTTCTACATATTTTTGGTAAAAAAAAAAAAAAATTGCAATAAGCATTTATTGATTGGTTTGCGCAAAAGTTATAGCGTCTACAAAATAGGGGATAGTTTAATGGCATTTTTATTAATAATTTTATTTTTTACTAGTAATGGTGGCGATCTGCCGTTTTTATCGTGACTGCGACATTATGGCGGACACATCGGACACTATTTTGAGACCATTGTAATTTTTACAGCGATCAGTGCTATAAAAATGCACTGATTACTGTGAAAATGACACTGGCAGTGAAGGGGTTAACCTGTAAGGGGCGCTGAAGGGGTTAATTGTGACCTAATGTGTGTTTCTTACTGTAGGGGGGCGTGGCTTGGCGTGTGACATCACTGATCGTCGTTCCCTATGACAGGGAACAGATGATCAGTGACAATGCCTCTAGGAAGAACAGGGAAAGGTTTGTTTACACTTACCTCTCCCCGTTCTTCAGCTCTGTGACCCGATCGCGGGAAACCGGCGGCGATCGGGTCCGCAGGTCCCGCGGGCGCGGTCACGGAGCTCAGGACCGGCTCGTGAGGCGGTCCTTAAGTGGTTAATAGATGGAAAGGTGAAAAAAATTAAAATGACTGAAGTTCCACTTTAAGGTGATTTTAAAAAGTAACATTTTCTTAACCCCATCAATACCGGGCACTTTCACCCCCTTCCTGCCCAGGCCAATTTTCAGCTTTGTCACACTGTGAATGACAAATGCGCGGTCATGCAACACTGTACACATATGATATTTTATCATTCTTTTTCACACAAATAGAGCTTTCCTTTGGTGGTATTTGATCACCTCAGGAGGTTTTTATATTTTGCTAAACGGCTGAAACAAAAAAAAAAAAAAAGATTTTCTTTGTCTCAGTTATAAAATTTCACAAATAAATAATCTTTCTTCATAAATTGCGGCCAAAATTTATTCTGCTCCATTTCTTTGGTGCAAATAACCCAAATCATTGTAGATTATTTAGTCTGTAGGAAAGTTATAGTGTCCACAAACTATGGGATATAAATCTGACAATCCATCAATCCTGATGAACCGACGGCCGATCTCATTTCTTAAGGCCTGAAAATGCCAGAAAAGTACAAATACCCCCCAAATCACCCTGTTTGGAAAGTAGACAGTCCAAGGTATTTAGTAAGAGTTTTTTGAAGTTGTAATTTATTTTATATTTTTATTTTAAATGTACAGGGAGTCCCCGAGTTACGAACATTCGACTTGCGAACGACTCCTACTTACGAGCGGGAGGCTGCGTGGCCACTTTTTGACGGCGGGCACATTAGACGGAACCTTTTCGACGGTGGGCACATTAGACAGAACCTTTTCGACGGCGGGCACATTAGACAGAACCTTTTCGACGGCGGGCACATTCGACTGAACCTTTTCGACGGCGGGCACATTCGACGGCACCTTTTCGACGGCGGGCACATTCGACGGCACCTTTTCGACGGCGGGCACATTCGACGGAACCTTTTCGACAGAACCTTTTCGACGGCGGGCACATTAGACAGAACCTTTTAGACGGCAGGTGATCTGCCAAGCTGGTTCCACCTATCGGTATGGTTCCGAGCTCGACTGCGCAGGCGCAATCCGAGGCAACGGAAATCTCCGAGCTTTAACAGCTGTTCGGCAGCGCCTGCGCAGTCAGGGGGGGAAGCATATCGATAGGACACGCTCGTTCACGTTGCTTAGATACACACGCCGCTTTCCTCTTCATACAGCAAGGGGCGGCTCAGATGTGATATTGAGCAGTGCGATTTGTTTGTTTACACACACCGCTCTATCCAGCAAGGGGCTGGATAGAGCGTCGTAGGCGCAAGCCAAGCCGACGGAAATCTCAGAGCTTTAACAGCTGTTTGGCAGCGCATGCGCAGTTGAGCTCTGAACCATATCGATAGGAGAACTAGGTCGATAAGACACAGGCACATTCGACTGCACCTTTTCGACGGCGGGCACATTCGACAGAACCTTTTTGACGGCGGGCACATTAGACAGAACCTTTTCGACGGCGGGCACATTAGACAGAACCTTTTCGACGGCGGGCACATTAGACAGAACCTTTTTGAAGGCGGGCACATTAGACAGAACCTTTTCGACGGCAGGCACATTCGAGGGAACCTTTTCAGCGGCGGGCTCATTCGACGGAACATCGGAAAACAACGTCTCTGCCGTTCTGTTCCGACGTACAAACATATTCGACTTAAGAACAAACCTACAGTCCCTAACCCATTTGTAAATCAGGCACTCCCTATATTTACCTTCACCAGTGCAGTACAGCATCATATAACTGGTGTGGCAGCAAGCAGGGACCGTATGTACAAAAAAAATTTAATAAAAATTAATTATATATATTTTTTATTTTTTTCCCCCCTATATCAGAACAGTGTTTTTTTGTTTTTTTTTCCACTTTTCTTCAATTTATTTTAATTTTTTCCATACTGTGACACCAGAGCAATACAGTGTTACCATAGTAACACTGTACTACTCTGGGGAGGTGATCACCGCTAATCACATGGTATAGATGGGCTGTAATTGGCTGTATGTACCAATTGCAGCAAGCAACAAAAAGAATCAAAGCCATTCATTGTTTACAATTGTCATGTGATCTGCTGTGATTGGTCACAGCGATCACATGGTACCAGCACCAGGTCGGTACATTGATGTCATCAGCTGACGTCTACTCAGAACAATAGGGCTCCCACTCCAGCGCCATTTTACAATAGCCCAGGCAGGAAACAGTTTAAATAATAAACATGTTATCTGCTCTGTAATGGTTTTGCACAGGGCAGCCCCGATCCTCCTCTTCTGGGGTCCCCCCCCACCAGAGCTCCTGGCTCCCCACCCTGCCAAATGCCCCCATAGCAAACCGCTTGCTCTGGGGGGAACGTGTGCATGCTCGCCCTGGAGCTGGCTCTGGGTCTTTGGCACATACAGTGCGACTCAGCCCCGCCTTGCTCTCTGCTCACTGGCTGTGATTGACAGCAGCAGAAGCCAATGGCCTTGCTGCTGCCTCTCTGTCCAATGAGGAGGGAGAGAGAGACGCTGCTCTCATGCACATCGCTGGATCGAGATTTATTTATTTATTGAGATGGGGCGCAGGTAAGTTTTTAGGGTGGCTGCATGGTGTTTCTTGGAGCGGGTTTTTCCAATAGTGACAACAGTACAATATGTCTACGCAAATGTACCCCAAGACAGCAGCTTGCAGTCTCAACTGCGAGATCGTGTGATAGGATGACAACGCAGGGGCACAACTGAGAGACAGGGACAGAATGTTGTCACCGTATAACAAGAAGTGCACAAGAACCTTCATTGCAGAATCACCAGGTCTTACTTTAACTACTTGGAGCCTGGGCCATTGACTAATGACGGCCACAAGGTGGCTCTTCAGGTCCGGGAGGCCATCTATTGACGGCCTCGGCTCCTCCGGCCACTGAGGTGCCTGGCGGCCGCGATGTCCGTCAGGTATCCGCGATCGGCCGTTACACAGCCAAGGACGTGGATCTGTGTGTGTACACACACAGATCCACGTCCTGTCAGGGAGAGAAGACCGATGGTGTGTCCCTTGTACATAGGGACACAGATCGGTCACCTCCCCCAGTCAGTCCCCTCCCCCCCACAGTAAGAATCACTTTCAGGGAACAAATTTAACCCCTTCCTCGCCCCCTAGTGTTAACCCCTTCCCTGCCAGTCACATTTATACAGTAATCAGTGTATATTTAGTGCACTGTTCGCTGTATAAATGTGAATGGTCCCAAAAATGTGTCAAAAGTGTCCGATGTGTCCGCCGTAATATCGCAGTCCTGACAAAAATCGCAGATCGCCGCCATTACTAGTAAAAAAAATAAAAATAAAAAAAAGTCATAATTCTATCCCCTATTTTGTAGGCGCTATAACTTTTGCGCAAAGCAATCACTATACGCTCATTGCGATAGCAAAAAGTAAAAAATATTGTGTTTTTTTCAAAATTGACGCCTCTTTTTTGTTTATAGCGCAAAAAATAAAAACCGCAGAGGTGATCAAATACCACCAAAAGAAATCTCTATTTGTGGGGAAAAAAGGACCTCAATTTTGTTTGGGAGCCACGTCACTCGACCGCGCAATTTTTATTCAAAATGTGACAGCGCTGAAAGCTGAAATTTCACCTGGGCAGGAAGAGGGTGTATGTGCCCAGTAAGCAAGGGGTTAATGAAAGCTGCAGGTCTAATAGTCTTGAAAATGACTTTTACTAAATACATTGGCATGTTAAAGTTTGTACAGGACTCAGTGCTTGGGCCTACATTATGCTTTAACCACCTGCCGCCCACTAACAGTACAGTTACTGAGGGGCGGCACAGCCAGGCACCCGTATGGCGCGGTGCACTACCTGGTTTAGAGGCACGCCCCCCCCTGCTGACCCGCGTTGTGATTGGACACAGCAAGAGTTTGTCAACAGGTTACAGCCCAATCATTTTGGCTTTATACCTGCTGATCAGCTGTGGCCAAACAAAGCACAGATTTGTGCGTTTGTAAACACAGGCTCTGACTGAATTTCTTCCCTGCCGTTCAGAACTGAAGGCAAGAAGAGAAACCCAGACAGATCGGGGAGTAAAAGCAGCACCCATACACTTGTTAGATGCACAGTTAATGCGATATTAAAAGATACGCAAAGGTTTTTTTTTTGTTTTTTTTTAATAAACAAACATGTCATACCTCCTCTGTGCAGTTGGTTTTGCACAGAGTGGCCCCGATCCTCCTCTTCTGGGGTCCCTCAGCAGCGCTCCTGGCTCCTCCTCTTTTTGAGTGCCCTGTTGGGGAGCCGGTTTGCCTCGGGGGACTAGTGTGGGCGCGCTCCTGTGTCCTGCTGCAGCGTCTATTGACACAGACAGCAGACCCCGCCCCCGCATCATTGGATTTGATTGACAGCAGTGGGAGCAAATGGCTGATCTGCTATCGATCTATCCAATCGGGACCTGAGACACCGGCTGGAGCTGCTGTGCTCGTCCCCGCCGCTGGAAAGATCGGGTTCAGGTAAGTAAAAGAGGGGCTCTGCTGCATCACAGGAGGTTTTTTTTTTCACCTTAATACATAGAATTCAAACATCAAGGGTTTACAACCCCTTTAAAGCTTTGTTTTTGTTTAACCCTTTCCATACCGGACTTTTTATACCACTTCAATACCGGGCCTATTCTGGCACTTCTCTCCTACATGTACAAATCATCATTCTTTTGCTAGAAAATTACTCAGAACCCCCAAACATTATATATGTTTTTTTTAGCAGACACCCTAGGGAATAAAATGACGGTCGTTGCAACTTTTTATCTTGCACGGTATTTGCGCAATAATTTTTCAAACGCCTTTTTTTGGGGAAAAAAAATGGTTTCATGAATTAAAAAATAACAAAACAGTAAAGTTAGCCCAATTTTTTTGTAAAATATGAAAGCTTATGTTACGCCGAGTAAAAAGATACCTAACATGTCACGCTTTAAAATTGCGCACACTCATGGAATGGCGCCAAACTTCGGTACTTAAAAATCTCCATAGGCGACGCTTTGAAAATTTTTATAGGTTACCAGGTTAGAGTTACAGAGGAGGTCTAGTGCTAGAATTGTTACACGCGCTCTAACGCACGCGGCGATACCTCACATGTGTGGTTTGAACGGCGTTTACATATGTGGGCGACTTACGTGTGCATTCGCTTCTGATCGCGAGCTACCGGGGACAGGGGCGTTTTAATTTTTTTTTTATTATTATTTATTTATTTATTTTACTTATTTATTTATTTTTTTACAATTATTTAACTTTTTTTTTTTGATCACTTTTATGTGGTTTGAACGGCGTTTACATATGCGGGCGGGACCTACGTGTGTGTTCGCTTCTAAGCGCGAGCTATTGGGGACGGGCGTTTAAAAAAAAAAAAAAAAAAAAAAAAAAAATATTTTACTTACTTACCGTACTTTTTTTTTGACACTTTTTTTTTTGTGATCACTTTTATTCCCATTACAAGGAATGTAAACATCCCTGGTAATAGGAATGTGTGTGACAGGTCCTCTTTATGGAAAGATGTGGGGTCAATAAGACCTCCCCCTCCCCCCACATCTCTCCCCCAGGCTGGAAAGCATGAGATCAGTGAATTTTTTTTCACGATCTCATACTCACAGCCGCAATGGCGGCTTTGTTTACATTTGAGGATCCGGGCGTGGCGTCATCACATCGCGCCCGGGCCTCCGACGATCATAGAGATGACTGGTGACCATCTGGTCACCAGTCATCTCTATGCTCATCACGTGACCCACCACCGGCGCCGACGATTCTCTCCGGGTCCCCGATCGCACGGGAGAAGCACCGGATGGCGGCGGGAGGGGCGGGGGTGTCCCCTCCGGCCGCCTATAAGAACGATCAAGCGGCGGAACCGCCGCTATGATCGTTCTTATGGTGCGCAGGATCGCCGGCTGCAAAAAAGGATATCTGAATGATGCCTCAAGCTGCACCCATCATTCAGATACCCCCCTCAAACCCAGGACCTCATATGACGTCCACCCGGAGGGAGAGAGGGTTCCTGGCGGCGTCATTTTGCTATGGCCTGGTATGGAAGGGGTTAATAACAAACATGTTATACTTACTTGTTCTGTGTAATGGTTTTGCACAGAACAGCTCCAATCCTCTTCTTTTCGAGTGCCCCCGCCAGCGCTCTTGACTCCCCTCTCCTCCTCTTTGAGCTGTGCCCCCAGAGAAGGCGACTTGCCCTGGGGGCACCGCTGCATGCTTGCTACTGAGCCGCTGCTCTATGCGTCCATAAGACATAGAGGCGCGGCTCAGCCCCGCTCTCCCTTCATTGGTCCACTGGCTGTCTCAGCTAATGAGGCGGGAGAGTCCCGGGGCAGCTGAGGTCGTCGTGAACATCGCTGGATCTGAGGAAGCTCAGGTAAGGATTGGGTGGGGCCGCTGCACACAGAAAAAGTTTGTAACCCTCATGCATAGAATTCACAAAGGCTAAAAACCTTCAGCCTTTAGAACCACGCGAGGACATTAGTTATGAGGAAAGGTTGCGAGCACTGAACTTATTCTCTCTGGAGAAGAGACGCTTGAGAGGGGAGATGATTTTAAATGTACAAATACCGTACTGGTGACCCCACAATAGGGAGAAAACTTTTCAGCGGAAGGGAGTTTAATAAAACACGTGGCCACTCATTAAGATTAGAAAAAAAGAGGTTTAACCTTAAACTGTGTAGAGGGTTCTTTACTGTAAGAGCGGCAAGGATGTGGAATTCCCTTCCACAGGCGGTGGTCTCAGCGGGAGGCATCGATAGTTTCAAAAAAAACTATTAGATAAGCACCTGATCACCCATCAAACGGATTACCTAAAAAATTGGGATTTTGCGGGCAGTAGAATAATTCCAAAAAAGATATATAAAAATATAAGTTTATTACAAAAAAGAGTTTACATAGAGATAGACAAGCTACCACCGAGGTGGTGCTAAATGGTTAAAAAGGGTATACATAGAAATACATGAACATGTTGACACGGATGAGAATAACTGCATCAGACCCCAGGAACATATTGGAGAAGGTCCCTGGAGAGGACAAGCTGCAAGGGGCCAACGCGTTTCGAAAGTATAAAATATAAGACAATCTTCATCAGGGACGAATCCAGCTCCTCCACTTGAGACATTCCACCGGGGTTCACATGTATCTTTTCACAGCACAGAGGAGTCCCAGAGTGTAGTACTCAATTTTAATGCCAAAACAAAAACAATATTTGCGCCCCAAGTGATCTCCTCAGACAAAACAGGAAAGGGAGAAAAAAGGACCAAATACTGTTGGAAAAAAAACCTTCTGATGGAATATCCACCAAGTAAACCAGCCAGTTCCCTCTGGACATACCCATGGAGGTCATTGCATATGCACCTTCCCTATGCCGCCGAAGGACTCGTTTTTGACAGCTGGGTCCTTCTTTCTGGCTGGTTTACTTGGTGGATATTCCATCAAAGGTTTTTTTTCCCCAACAGTATTTGGTCCTTTTTCTCCCTTTCCTGTTTTGTCTGAGGAGATCACTTGTGGCGCAAATATTGTTTTGGCATTAAAATTGAGTACTACACTCTGGGACTCCTCTATGCTGTGAAAAGATACATGTGACCCCCGGTGGAATGTCTCAAGTGGAGGAGTTGGATTCTTCTTGAACAGATATATGGATATAGATGCTGCTGTCCCTGACGAAGATTGTCTTATATTTTATACTTTCGAAACGCGTTGGCCCCTTGCAGCTTGTCATCTCCAGGGACCTTCTCCAATATGTTCCTGGGGTCTGATGCAGTTATTCTCATCCGTGTCAACATGTTCATGTATTTCTATGTATACCCTTTTTAACCATTTAGCACCACCTCGGTGGTAGCTTGTCTATCTCTATGTAAATTATTTTTGTAATAAACATATATATTTTTTTTATTATTCTATTGCCCGCAAAATCCCAATTTTTGAGGTAATCCTTTTGATGGTTCACAAGGGATGGTGGCAATTTACATGCCAGTCCATGGGAGTCTATCTATTTTCTAGCACCTGATCACCCCGTCACCCAGCCAATGCCACTAGTACAGGTTCAGTGTACAATATTATTACTGACACTAGCGACATCAGTGTCAATGAGTGTCCCTCCCAACCAGGGTCAGTTAGCGCCATATTGTCCGCCACACTATTACAGTCCCACTATAAGTCGCTAACCACCGCCGCTAGTATAGTGTCTGCACGGATCAGCATCTTGATCATGATCAGAACAACCGTATATACTCGAGTATAAGCCAAGTTTTTCAGCACATTTTTTTGTATTGAAAATGCCCCCCTCGGCTTATACTCGAGTCACCTTTTTGCACCTGATCTCACGGACTTTGGGGACCCGGTAACGGCCGGTAGGGCTGGGCGATTTTCCCCCCCAAAAAAAATCTGCGATTTTTTTATAAAAAACTCGATTTACGATTCGATTTTTTTTTTTATTATATTAATTAAAGTGCATCAACAAAGAAAATTGCAAAGGCAAACCCCTTTCTCTAACTGCAAAGTCCGTGTGCAACAAAGATTGTTAAACATCCAAATTATTAATACTGTATTTGGATTTAGCTAATAAAACAACAAAAAATCTTGAGGTTACTCTTAGTTGAAGTGAACTGTGCCCGTGTCTCACTGTGCCCGTGCCTCACTGTGCCCATTCTTCACTGTGCCCCTGTCTCACTGTGCCCAATGCTTCACTGTGCCCAATGTCTCACTGTGCCCATGCTTCAATCACTGTGCCCGTACCTGATGCAGATTTTCATGGGATACGGATTTTACTGCTACACCAGCGGCCATTCCAGTATTCAAAAGCCACGCCTCCTCCTCGTCTGTGATAGGCAGAACACTCAATTTCCCAGCATTCAGTGTTCCGCCTATCATGGACATCCTCTCATTCTCATAACACAGACGAGGATGAGAGGATGTCCGTGATAGGCTGAACACTGCCTGCTGTGAAATTGAGTGTTCCGCCTATCACAGACGACGAGGACTCGGGAGGCGCAGCTTTTGAACACTGCAATGGCCGCCGTCTGTCTGCATGACACGCTGATCAGGTAGGCGAGTAGATGTAATTGGGGTAACGCCACCCAGTGCCATTCCGGATACGCCCCCTGCAACCCTGCTACTGAAACTTTGAAGGAAAAAAATATATATATATATTTTTTTTTTTTTTTTAAATCTAAAAAAAACGATTTTCTTCAAATCTGAATCGATTTGAACTCAAAACTCGATTCAAGATTAAAATTGATTTTTTTCCCAGCCCTAACGGCCGGCCGTATGTCCCCTGTACCTCAAACTTGGCACACATGTAGCCCGACTCTTCCTCTACAAGTGTACAAAGTTTGTTGTCCGGGGGACCTACAGCCGGGGAGCACCAATTTTTCAAACCCGGGCACCCCTTCTATTGACTCCCATGTTAAACGGTAATTTCTCTGGTGATTTTGCGTACCCGGTACCGGCCGGTCGTAGGTCCCCTGGACCTGAAACTTGGCACACAGGTAGCTCCATTTCTTCTCTATAAGTGTGCAAAGTTTGTTGTCTGGGGGACCTACGGCCGGGGAGCACCGATTTTTTAAAGCCGGGCACCCCTTCCATAGACTCCCATGTTAAACGTCAGTCTAGTCATGGACACAGTGAGGCAAAGTGAGGCATGCAGATGGACACCCTAGGCTTATACTCGAGTCAATACGTTTTCCTAGTTTTTTGTTGTAAAATTAGGTGCCTCGGCTTATATTCGGGTTGGCTTATACTCAAGTATATACGGTATATCTACTGCCAGCACTTGCGACATGTAGCAGAATACATTGTGGCCTAAATTTATGAAGACATTTGATTTTATTGGATATGTTTTATAACAGATGGTTAGTAGAAAATATATATTTTTTTTAATCAAAATTTTCGGTCTTTTTTTGTTTATATATAAAAAAATAAAAGTGGTGATCAAATACCATCAAAAGAAAACTATTGGTGTGAAAAAAAATGATATAAATGCAATTTGTGTACAGCGTTAAATTAAAGTAGCGCAGTGTCGAATAGTAAAAAATGGTCTGGTCATGAAGGGGGGGGGGGGGGGACCTGCCGGAGCTCAGGTGTTTAATGATGGTCTACTAAAAAGCAATTTAAGTGCATGTCCATATCAGAGTAAGCAGCAAGTTGGAGCAGCAAGTCCTTTCCTGTACCCCCAATGTATCATCATCTTCTTGTGTTTTGATTTTCTTACCATAGCGCTTAGATTGTGGTGAGTGCTAAGTACCCCCTTCGGTCTTCCTGTGGTCCCGCTGGTGTATAAAATCATGGCTCCCCTCTCTTTCCAGTCTAGGCCAAATTCAGGTGCGTTCTCCTCCATGACCTCACCTAACTGTCTATCCGGCACGGTAAGTTTTGCGATGCCCAGCTTCTCAGCCAGAGGTGCCATAACATCCGTATATGTGGTCTCTGCCAGCACCAGAGCACTCTGGGAATCCTGCAAGATGTACTCTAGCTCAGAGGGCGGGTGATTCTTATACAGAGGGACAGCAATGGCGCCACTCATCCAAGCTGCCCACTGGCTCACCACATAGGAGGAGTCATTGGGGCAAAGGAAAGAGACTCGTTCGGGGCGGGCGTCATTGCGTGGATCGCCCAACAAAGAAGTTATCTGTCTGGACAGGGCACAGCTCCTGCGGTATAGATCCTGGTAACTGTGCTGCCCATGTTGGTCAACCAAAGCAGTTCTATTACCGTATTTTGGTGCCTTATAAAAGACCGGTGCCCAGGACTGGGGATGGCTTGAAACGTGAGTGTAAAGAGAGCAGAAAAGCGTGCGGTGGTAGCAGAGCCTGAGCTGGCGTAATAAGAGGCGACACCCAGCAGCCATCGCCCCACTTATCAACGGAACGCACAGCAGATCCGAAGGCTTGTAGTGCCAGTTCTTAAAAGCAGGATCATTTCCTCTATTAGCAAAGACGCTGTGCAATTCCAGCTGGAGGATCCATCCAAACTGCAAATAACAAAGCCAAGAGTTACTTTATATTAGAACTGGTCAAAGCCAAGAGTTCCTTTATATTAGAACTGGTCAAAGCCAAGAGTTCCTTTATATTATAACTGGTCACAGCCAAGAGTTACTTTATATTATAACTGGTCAAAGCCAAGAGTTACTTTATATTATAACTGGTCACAGCCAAGAGTTACTTTATATTATAACTGGTCAAAGCCAAGAGTTCCTTTATATTAGAACTGGTCAAAGCCAAGAGTTCCTTTATATTAGAACTGGTCAAAGCCAAGAGTTCCTTTATATTATAACTGGTCACAGCCAAGAGTTACTTTATATTATAACTGGTCAAAGCTAGGGGTGCAACGGATCAAAAAACTCACGGATCGGATCGATCCTCGGATCAGGGGTCACGGATTGGATCATTTTCGGATTGGCAAAAAAAAAAAAAATTACTAATATCCACGTAATTTCCCCCTCACTGTAATATCCATAATCTTCCCCCCCCCCCCTGTAATATCCACAATCTTCTCCCCCTGCAATATCCACAATCTTCTCCCCCCTGTAATATCCACAATCTTCTCCCCCCTGTAATATCCACAATCTTCTCCCCCTGCAATATCCACAATCTTCTCCCCCTGCAATATCCACAATCTTCTCCCCCTGTAATATCCACAATCATCTCCCCCACTTACCTTACTCTCCCGCCGGCCAGTTCAGATCCACGAGCAGCGAGGGTGAGGGGTGATGACGTCAGCACGCACAAGGCGGCCGCCGCCGGGTGTACCAAGATGGCCACGGCTCCGGAGCTAGGCCGAAGCCGCGGCCTTTCCTAAGGCCGAAGCCGCGGCCTTTCCTAAGGCCGAGGCCGCGGATCGCAGTGTGTGCTGATCCGAACGGGGTGACCCGTTCGGATCACGGATCGTCACCGATCCGTTGCACCACTAGTCAAAGCCAAGAGTTCCTTTATATTATAACTGGTCAAAGCCAAGAGTTCCTTTATATTATAACTGGTCAAAGCCAAGAGTTCCTTTATATTAGAACTGGTCAAAGCCAAGAGTTCCTTTATATTACAGTTCACCCAAGCCAAGAAGTACTTTATGTCTTTGTTGTTCCATTTCTACTGTTAGTAACATTATCACCTTCGCCAATTTTGACATTTCTCTCCTACATGTAAAAATCTGTATTATTTTGCTAGAAAATTACTCAGAACCCCAAACCTTATATAAGTTTTTCTTTTAGCAGAGGCCCTAGAGAATAAAATGGTGGTCATTGCAATTTGCTATGTCACACAGTATTTGCGCAGCGGTTTTTCAAACAGTTTTTTTTCTTTGTGAGAAAATTACACTTTAAAAGTGATTGTAAAAGGCAGAAGGTGCATTCTATGCATAAAGATAAAAAAAACCTTCAGTGTGTAGAAGCCTCCCCAGCACCCCATCTCTCTCCGGCGATGTCCCACGAATGTCTAAGCCGTCCTGGACACTCCTCCTGATTGGCTGAGACACAGCAGGGTGCCTTTGGCTCCCACGGCTGTCAAAGTCAGTCAGCCAGCCAATCAGGGGAGAAAGGGGGCAGGGCCAGGTCGAGGCTCCGTGTCTGAATGGATACACAGAGCTCTGACTCGGCTGAGGTGCCCCCATAGAAAGCTGCTGGCTGAGGGGGCACTCGATAGGAGGGAGGGGCCAGGAGCAGCAAAGAGAGACCCAAGAAGAGGAGGATCTGGGCTGCTCTGTGCAAAACCAACTGCACAGAGGAGGCAAGTATAATATGTTTGTTATTTAAAGAAAAAAAAAAAATAGGACTTTACAATCACTTTGGGATAAAAAGCCTTCTGTGTGCAGCCGCCCCCCTTATACTTACCTGAGCCCCCTCTCTACCCAGCGTTGTCCACAAATGCATTGACCATCCGTGACTCTCGCTTGATTGGCTGAGAAATTTAAACTCAGTTAGCCAATTAGGAGAAGGGATGGCCGGGGCCAAACGGCTCAGGTGCCCCCATAGCAAGCTGTTTGCTGTGGGGGCACTTAACAGGAGGGAGGGGCCAGGAGCTCCAGTCAGGGACCCAAGAAGAGGAGGTTTGGGGGTCGATCTGAGCAAATCCACTGCACAGAGCAGGTAAGCATAACATGTATGTTATTTTAATAAAAAATAAATGAAAAAACAATAAACGAGACAATCATTTTTAATAAATTTTAATGCAAAAAAAAAAAAAACACAACACACACTATATAACCCAATTTTATTGTAAAATATGAAAGATGACGTTACGCCAAGTAAATGGATAGCCAACACGTCACGCTCATGCAATGGTGACAAACTATAGTACTTAACCACTTCGCATCCGGGCCAATTCTGACACTCACGTGTGTTCTGAACACCGTTTTCATATGTGGGCGGGACTTACATATGCGTTCGCTTCTGCGTACGAGCTACCGGGGACAGGGGCACTTTCCATTTTTTTTTTTTTGTTAATTTTACTTTAAACTTTTTACTTTGACACTTTAAACAAAAAAAAAAAAAAAAAAATGATCACTTTAATTCCTATTACAAGGAATGTAAACATCCCTTGTAATAGGAATAAGCATGACAGGTCGTCTTTACAGTGAGATATGGGGGGTCAATAAGACCCCACATCTCACCTCTAGGCTGGGAAGCCTGAAATAAAAAAAAATAAAAACGATCACCGCTTCCTAGCCGAAGCAGCGCCGTTTTTTTTTTAATGCAGAGGCCGGGCGTGACGTCATAACATCGCACCCGGCCTCCGAACGATCATAGAGACTCCGGCGACCATCTGGTCCGCCGGAAATCTCTATGGTAAGAAGCCGGGGCCAGCGGATCCTGTCACCGACTCACCGATTGCACAGGTGAGTCGGTAGAAGCGCCGGGAGGTGTCGCCTCTCGCCGCCTGTAAGAACGATCAAGCGGCGGAACAGCCGCTATGATCATGCTTACGGTACACAGAATCGCCGGCTCTAAAAAACGATATCTGAATGATGCCTGTAGCTGCACCCGTCATTCAGATATCCCGGCTCAAAGTCCAGGACGTCCATGGACATCCTTGGATGCGAAGTGGTTAAAAATCTCCATAAGCGAAGCTTTAGAAATGTACACGTCCCCTCCCACTTTCTGTAAAAGCAATCCAGCAGCTAATCAGCCACTAGGATGGCCTTTAAAATTACAGGGAAAATAAAAATAAAGAAATCTGGATGATCCTACGAGACCCAGGGCTCTCCATACCCGACTCACATCAATGAGGATCGAGACAAAGGGCTCTCCATACCCGACTCACAACAATGAGGAACGAGACCCAGGGCTCTCCATACCCGACTCACATCAATGAGGATCAAGACAAAGGGCTCTCCATACCCGACTCACATCAATGAGGAACGAGACAAAGGGCTCTCCATACCCGACTCACATCAATGAGGATCGAGACAAAGGCCTCTCCATACCCGACTCACATCAATGAGGAACGAGACAAAGGGCTCTCCATACCCGACTCACATCAATGAGGATCGAGACAAAGGCCTCTCCATACCCGACTCACATCAATGAGGAACGAGACAAAGGGCTCTCCATACCCGACTCACATCAATGAGGATCGAGACAAAGGGCTCTCCATACCCGACTCACAACAATGAGGAACGAGACCCAGGGCTCTCCATACCCGACTCACATCAATGAGGATCGAGACAAAGGGCTCTCCATACCCGACTCACATCAATGAGGAACGAGACAAAGGGCTCTCCATACCCGACTCACATCAATGAGGATCGAGACAAAGGCCTCTCCATACCCGACTCACATCAATGAGGAACGAGACAAAGGGCTCTCCATACCCGACTCACATCAATGAGGAACGAGACAAAGGGCTCTCCATACCCGACTCACATCAATGAGGAACGAGACAAAGGGCTCTCCATACCCGACTCACATCAATGAGGATCGAGACAAAGGGCTCCCCATACCCGACTCACATCAATGAGGATCGAGACAAAGGGCTCTCCATACCCGACTCACATCAATGAGGAACGAGACCCAGGGCTCTCCATACCCGACTCACATCAATGAGGAACGAGACAAAGGCCTCTCCATACCCGACTCACATCAATGAGGAACGAGACAAAGGGCTCTCCATACCCGACTCACATCAATGAGGAACGAGACAAAGGCCTCTCCATACCCGACTCACATCAATGAGGAACGAGACAAAGGCCTCTCCATACCCGACTCACATCAATGAAGAACGAGACACAGGGCTCTCCATACCCGACTCACATCAATGAGGAACGAGACACAGGGCTCTCCATACCCGACTCACATCAATGAGGAACGAGACACAGGGCTCTCCATACCTCACATCAATGAGGAACGAGACACAGAGCTCCCCATACCCGACTCACATGAATGAGGAACGAGACAAAGGGCTCTCCATACCCGACTCACATCAATGAGGATCGAGACAAAGGGCTCTCCATACCCGACTCACATCAATGAGGATCGAGACAAAGGGCTCTCCATACCCGACTCACATCAATGAGGAACGAGACAAAGGGCTCTCCATACCTCACATCAATGAGGAACGAGACACAGAGCTCCCCATACCCGACTCACATCAATGAGGAACGAGACACAGGGCTCTCCATACCCGACTCACATCAATCAGGAATGAGACACAGAGCTCCCCATACCCGACTCACATCAATGAGGAACGAGACACAGGGCTCTCCATACCCGACTCACATCAATCAGGAATGAGACACAGAGCTCCCCATACCCGACTCACATCAATGAGGATCGAGACAAAGGGCTCTCCATACCCGACTCACATCAATGAGGAACGAGACAAAGGGCTCTCCATACCCGACTCACATCAATGAGGATCGAGACAAAGGCCTCTCCATACCCGACTCACATCAATGAGGAACGAGACAAAGGGCTCTCCATACCCGACTCACATCAATGAGGAACGAGACAAAGGGCTCTCCATACCCGACTCACATCAATGAGGAACGAGACAAAGGGCTCTCCATACCCGACTCACATCAATGAGGATCGAGACAAAGGGCTCCCCATACCCGACTCACATCAATGAGGATCGAGACAAAGGGCTCTCCATACCCGACTCACATCAATGAGGAACGAGACCCAGGGCTCTCCATACCCGACTCACATCAATGAGGAACGAGACAAAGGCCTCTCCATACCCGACTCACATCAATGAGGAACGAGACAAAGGGCTCTCCATACCCGACTCACATCAATGAGGAACGAGACAAAGGCCTCTCCATACCCGACTCACATCAATGAGGAACGAGACAAAGGCCTCTCCATACCCGACTCACATCAATGAAGAACGAGACACAGGGCTCTCCATACCCGACTCACATCAATGAGGAACGAGACAAAGGCCTCTCCATACCCGACTCACATCAATGAAGAACGAGACACAGGGCTCTCCATACCCGACTCACATCAATGAGGAACGAGACACAGGGCTCTCCATACCCGACTCACATCAATGAGGAACGAGACACAGGGCTCTCCATACCTCACATCAATGAGGAACGAGACACAGAGCTCCCCATACCCGACTCACATGAATGAGGAACGAGACAAAGGGCTCTCCATACCCGACTCACATCAATGAGGATCGAGACAAAGGGCTCTCCATACCCGACTCACATCAATGAGGATCGAGACAAAGGGCTCTCCATACCCGACTCACATCAATGAGGAACGAGACAAAGGGCTCTCCATACCTCACATCAATGAGGAACGAGACACAGAGCTCCCCATACCCGACTCACATCAATCAGGAATGAGACACAGAGCTCCCCATACCCGACTCACATCAATGAGGAACGAGACACAGGGCTCTCCATACCCGACTCACATCAATCAGGAATGAGACACAGAGCTCCCCATACCCGACTCACATCAATGAGGATCGAGACAAAGGGCTCTCCATACCCGACTCACATCAATGAGGAACGAGACAAAGGGCTCTCCATACCCGACTCACATCAATGAGGATCGAGACAAAGGCCTCTCCATACCCGACTCACATCAATGAGGAACGAGACAAAGGGCTCTCCATACCCGACTCACATCAATGAGGAACGAGACAAAGGGCTCTCCATACCCGACTCACATCAATGAGGAACGAGACAAAGGGCTCTCCATACCCGACTCACATCAATGAGGATCAAGACAAAGGGCTCCCCATACCCGACTCACATCAATGAGGATCGAGACAAAGGGCTCTCCATACCCGACTCACATCAATGAGGAACGAGACCCAGGGCTCTCCATACCCGACTCACATCAATGAGGAACGAGACAAAGGCCTCTCCATACCCGACTCACATCAATGAGGAACGAGACAAAGGGCTCTCCATACCCGACTCACATCAATGAGGAACGAGACAAAGGCCTCTCCATACCCGACTCACATCAATGAGGAACGAGACAAAGGCCTCTCCATACCCGACTCACATCAATGAAGAACGAGACACAGGGCTCTCCATACCCGACTCACATCAATGAGGAACGAGACACAGGGCTCTCCATACCCGACTCACAACAATGAGGAACGAGACACAGAGCTCTCCATACCCGACTCACATCAATGAGGAACGAGACACAGGGCTCTCCATACCTCACATCAATGAGGAACGAGACACAGAGCTCCCCATACCCGACTCACATCAATGAGGAACGAGACAAAGGGCTCTCCATACCCGACTCACATCAATGAGGATCGAGACAAAGGGCTCTCCATACCCGACTCACATCAATGAGGATCGAGACAAAGGGCTCTCCATACCCGACTCACATCAATGAGGAACGAGACACAGGGCTCTCCATACCTCACATCAATGAGGAACGAGACACAGAGCTCCCCATACCCGACTCACATCAATGAGGATCGAGACAAAGGGCTCTCCATACCCGACTCACATCAATGAGGATCGAGACAAAGGGCTCTCCATACCCGACTCACATCAATGAGGAACGAGACAAAGGGCTCTCCATACCAGACTCACATCAATGAGGAACGAGACACAGAGCTCCCCATACCCGACTCACATCAATGAGGAACGAGACAAAGGGCTCTCCATACCCGACTCACATCAATGAGGAACGAGACACAGGGCTCCCCATACCCGACTCACATCAATCAGGAATGAGACACAGAGCTCCCCATACCCGACTCACATCAATGAGGAACGAGACAAAGGGCTCTCCATACCCGACTCACATCAATGAGGAACGAGACACAGGGCTCTCCATACCCGACTCACATCAATCAGGAATGAGACACAGAGCTCCCCATACCCGACTCACATCAATGAGGAACGAGACAAAGGGCTCTCCATACCCGACTCACATCAATGAGGATCGAGACACAGGGCTCTCCATACCCGACTCACATCAATGAGGAACGAGACAAAGGCCTCTCCATACCCGACTCACATCAATGAGGAACGAGACACAGAGCTCCCCATACCCGACTCACATCAATGAGGAACGAGACACAGGGCTCTCCATACCCGACTCACATCAATCAGGAATGAGACACAGAGCTCCCCATACCCGACTCACATCAATGAGGAACGAGACAAAGGGCTCTCCATACCCGACTCACATCAATGAGGATCGAGACAAAGGGCTCTCCATACCCGACTCACATCAATGAGGAACGAGACAAAGGCCTCTCCATACCCGACTCACATCAATGAGGAACGAGACACAGAGCTCCCCATACCCGACTCACATCAATGAGGAACGAGACAAAGGGCTCTCCATACCCGACTCACATCAATGAGGAACGAGACACAGAGCTCTCCATACCCGACTCACATCAATGAGGAACGAGACACAGGGCTCTCCATACCCGACTCACATCAATGAGGAACGAGACAAAGGGCTCTCTATACCCGACTCACATCAATGAGGAACGAGACACAGAGCTCCCCATACCCGACTCACATCAATGAGGAACGAGACACAGGGCTCTCTATACCCGACTCACATCAATGAGGAACGAGACACAGAGCTCCCCATACCCGACTCACATCAATGAGGAACGAGACAAAGGGCTCTCCATACCCGACTCACATCAATGAGGAACGAGACACAGAGCTCCCCATACCCGACTCACATCAATCAGGAATGAGACACAGAGCTCCCCATACCCGACTCACATCAATGAGGAACGAGACAAAGGGCTCTCCATACCCGACTCACATCAATGAGGAACGAGACACAGAGCTCCCCATACCCGACTCACATCAATGAGGAACGAGACACAGGCCTCTCCATACCCGACTCACATCAATGAGGAACGAGACACAGGGCTCTCTATACCCGACTCACATCAATGAGGAACGAGACACAGGGCTCTCTATACCCGACTCACATCAATGAGGAACGAGACACAGAGCTCCCCATACCCGACTCACATCAATGAGGAACGAGACACAGGGCTCTCTATACCCGACTCACATCAATGAGGAACGAGACACAGGGTCAAGTTCCTCCACCCCAAACTCCCTCATCCATGTCTTTATGGACCTTGCTTTGTGCTCTGGTGGGCAGTCATGTTGGAACAGGAAGGGGCCGTCCCCCAAACTTCTCCCACAAAGTTGGGAGCATGAAATTGTCCAAAATGTCTTGGTATGCCGACGCCTTAAGAGTTCCCATCACTGGAACTGAGGGGCCAATCCCAACCCCTGAAAAACAACCCCCACACCATTATCCCCCCTCCACCAAATGATTTGGACCAGTGCACAAAGTAAGGTCCATAAAGACATGGATGAGCGAGTTTGGGGTGGAGGAACTTGACTGGCCTGCACAGAGTTCTGACCTCAACATCATAGAACACCTTTGAGATGAATTAGAGCGGAGACTGTGAGCCAGGCCTTCTCATCCAACATCAGCACCTGACCTCACAAATGCTCTTCTGGAAGAATGGCCAAACATTCCTATAGACACCCTCCTAAACCTTGTGGACAGCCTTCCCAGAAGAGTTGAAGCTGTTATATAAAGGGCGGGGCCAACTCAATATTGAACCCTTCGGACTAAGACTGGGATGCCATTAAAGTTCATGTGCGTGTAAAGGCAGGCGTCCCAATACTTTTGGTAATATAGTGTGTGAGAGACGGAGATTACAATTACACTTTGGGAAGGAGGAGGAGGCCCTCTGACCCCTGGTATGACCTTTTCACCTTGTAGAAGAAGTGTATTCCCATCCTATGGAAGGTCAGTCTGGAAGACAACATGGAAGATCTATTCCTCCTCAGCCTGTCAGACTTCCAGCCCTATCTATACCCCCCTCCCCCACTGACCAGCCTGGTCCCCCGAACTGAACACCCCCCCCCCCCAGCTCTGTGCTGACATTGCAAGATATCCTCCAGCCCCTCACACAGCGATCCTCCATTCGTGCTCTGAGCACAGCTTCTCCAGCCGTACTGTCTGTGTATTATCCCACCAGCTCTCACCTTCTGCCTGTGACTGGGGGACGGTCCGTCGCTGCACCCTTCCCCCGGAAACAAGAGAGGAGGCTCATCGTTCCGCCCGGACAGCGCTAGCCAATCAGTGGACAGCACACCAAGAAATCAATATTCCTTATAAAGAGCCTCATATGTCAGTCAGCTGTCCCAGAATTCCACATGTGAGTCTCCTTCCTGTACTACAGACTCACCTCAGAGCCATCCCTCATTCCTGGAAAATCTCCTTCTTTTTGTAATTAAGGTGTTCACTTCAATCCTCTCATTCACTTCATTCCCCTCATTCACTTCAATCCCCTCATTCACTTCAATCACCTCATTCACTTCAATCCTCTCATTCACTTCATTCCCCTCATTCACTTCAATCCCCTCATTCGCTTCAATCCCCTCATTCACTTCAATCACCTCATTCACTTCAATCCCCTCATTCACTTCAATCCCCTCATTCACTTCAATCACCTCATGCACTTTATTCACTTCAATCACCTCATGTACTTTATTCCCTCTAATCGCCTCATTCACTTCAATCACCTCATTCACTTCAATCCCCTCATTCACTTCAATCACCTCATGCACTTTATTCACTTCAATCACCTCATGTACTTTATTCCCTCTAATCGCCTCATTCACTTCAATCACCTCATGCACTTTATTCCCTTCAATCCCCTCATTCACTTCAATCCCCTCATTCACTTCAATCCCCTCATGCACTTTATTCCCTTCAATCACCTCATTCACTTCAATCACCTCATGTACTTTATTCCCTTCAATCACCTCATGAGCTTTATTCCCTCATTCACTTCAATCACCTCATGCACTTTATTCCCTCATTCACTTCAATCACTTCATGCACTTTATTCACTTCAATCACCTCATGTACTTTATTCCCTCCAATCACCTCATTCACTTCAATCACCTCATGTACTTTATTCCCTCCAATCACCTCATTCACTTCAATCACCTCATGTACTTTATTCCCTCCAATCACCTCATTCACTTCAATCACCTCATGCACTTTATTCACTTCAATCACCTCATTCACTTCAATCACCTCATGTACTTTATTCCCTCCAATCACCTCATTCACTTCAATCACCTCATGTACTTTATTCCCTCCAATCATCTCATTCACTTCAATCACCTCATGTACTTTATTCACTTCAATCACCTCATTCACTTCAATCACCTCATGCACTTTATTCACTTCAATCACCTCATGAGCTTCAATCACCTCATGCACTTCAATCACCTCATTCACTTCATTCACCTCATGCACTTCAGTTGCCCTATTCACTTAAAGCGGAGCTCCGCCGGAAAAAAAAATATTAAAAGCCAGCAGCTACAGCTACAGCAGCTGCTGGCTTTTAATATTTGGACACTTACCTGTCCTGGAGTCCAGCGACGTCCGCAGCAGAGGATGAGCGATCGCTCGTCGCTCTGCTGCTCCCTCCGCCATCCTCGCTGAGGGAACCAGGAAGTGAAGCCTTGCGGCTTCACTGACCGGTTCCCTATGGCGCATGCGCGAGTCGCGCTGCGCCGTTCTGATTCGTCCTCCTGTGTTCTGGGAGCCGAGTGTCTCCCAGAACACTACGGGAAGTCTGGGGGAAATGACGTCACTCCCGCAGATTCCCGGAGAGAGGACTCCCGGATGTGGGTGAAAATACCTGTCTTAGAGGTATCTTTACCCCCCTCCCCCCTGAAAGGTGTCAATTGTGACACCGGAGGGGGGGAGGGTTCCAAATAGCAAAAGTTGCTATTTAGGGTGGAGCTCCACTTTAAATCACCTCATGCACTTAATTCACCTCATTCCCCTCAATCACTTCATTCACCTCACTCACCAATTCACCTAGATGAGGCAGGGCACATTATCCTTCTGAAAGAGGCCGCAGCCCTCAGGGAATACTGTTTATATGAAGTGGTGGACTTGGTCACTTAGGTAGGCGGTTCGTATCAAATAACATCCACATGGCAGGAGCCAAGATTTCCCAGCAGAACATTTCCCAAAACATCCCCCTGCCTCCGCCGGCTTGTCTTCTTCCCATACTGCATCCTGGTGCCACCTCTTCCCCAGGTAAGTGACCCACCCGGCCACCCACATGATGGGAAAGAAAATGTGATTCATCAAACCAGGCCACCTTCCATTGATCCTTCCTCCAGTTCTCCTTCTCACTTTCCCGATGTATAAACTGCATATATATTTATTTGTATTGCATTTCCTTCTCTGGTCGGTGAATTTACATTCCTTTGTGGGTGACTTCGGCCTTATGTTGATGGCGTCAGTCTGAGATGCTTCTGAACTCATTGAGAATTCCTTGACAGGTGCATCTTAGGGATTTGCATTCATATACAATAGATTTGTATGGGAATGCAAAACCTGTCTGAAAGGAACAAAGGTCTATTGACTCAGGCCCTATAAGACGTATGTAGGCCCTGGAGGCCCTATAAAGACGTATGTAGGCCCTGGAGGCCCTATAAAGACGTATGTAGGCCCTGGAGGCCCTATAAAGACGTATGGAGGCCCTATAAGACGTATGTAGGCCCTGGAGGCCATACAAGTCGTCTGGAGGCCCTATAAGTCGTATGTAGGCCCTATAAGACGTATGTAGGCCCTGGAGGCCCTATAAGACGTATGTAGGCCCTGGAGGCCATACAAGTCGTCTGGAGGCCCTATAAGTCGTATGTAGGCCCTATAAGACGTATGTAGGCCCTGGAGGCCCTATAAGACGTATGTAGGCCCTGGAGGCCATACAAGTCGTCTGGAGGCCCTATAAGTCGTATGTAGGCCCTATAAGACGCATGTAGGCCCTGGAGGCCCTATAAGACGTATGTAGGCCCTGGAGGCCCTATAAGACGTATGTAGGCCCTGGAGGCTCTATAAGACATATGTAGGCCCTGGAGGCCCTATAAGACGTATGTAGGCCCTGGAGGCCCTATAAGACGCATGTAGGCCCTGGAGGCCCTATAAGACGCATGTAGGCCCTGGAGGCCCTATAAGAGGTATGGATGCCCTGGAGGCCATACAAGTCGTCTGGAGGCCCTTTAAGTCGTATGTAGGCCCTGGAGGCCCTATAAGACGTATGTAGGCCCTGGAGGCCCTATAAGACATATGGAGGCCCTGTAAGACGTATGGAGGCCCTATAAGGAGGCCCTATAAGACGTATGGAGGCCCTATAAGACGTATGTAGGCCCTGGACTGAACTAGACCTTCAAAAGTTTTTATAGAGGACAGAGCTGGCTGAAATCTTTCTGTTAAACGTGTTTGATAAAACGGACTCTGTCAGTCAGCGTAGGAAGCCTCACCAGCGCCCATTAAATGCAGCCTCATCAGCGCCCATCAAATGCAGCCTACCAGCGCCCATCAAATGCAGCCTACCAGCGCTGGAGCAGGGCGATTTTGGCCCCCAAAAAATCTGTGATTTAAAAAAAAAAACTTGATTCACGATTCGAAACAAATTTTTTTTCTGATGGACACCGCGCCGGTGATAAGGAGCCGCGGGCAGGAGTTTTAAGGCGAGGCCGCGGCTTTGGCCTAGTCCGCTGCAATCCTGGGAAAAGGCGGCGGACTAGGCCGAAGCCACTGCCTTGCCTAAAAAATCCTGCCCGCAGCTCGCTGCGATCTTGAGAAAAGGCCCTGCCCGCAGCTCGCCGCAAGGCCGCGGCTTCGGCCTAGTCCACGGCGTCCAGCCTCTCGGCCTTTTCCCAGGATCGCAGCGAGCTGTGGGCAGGATTTTTTAGGCGAGGCCGCGGCTTCGGCCTAGTCCGCAGTATGGTGTAAGAACAGTTGGCATAACTTAGCAGCAAATAAATATCAATAGTATTAATATTAATATTAAAAGTAGTTAAAGTGGAGCTCCACCCTAAAGTGGAACTTCCGCTCATCGGAACCCCCCCCCCTCCGGTCTCACATTTGGCACCTTTCAGGGGGGAGTCCTCTCTGCGGGTATTCTGCGGGTAGTACGTCACTTCCCGCAGAATACCCGTTGTGTTCTGGGAAACACACGGCTCCCAGAACACAACGGTGACCAGTGAGAACGGCGCTGTGCAACTCGCGCATGCGCCGTAGGGAACCAGCCAGTGAAGCCGGAACGCTTCACTTCCTGGTTCCCTCACCGAGGATGGCGGTGGGGGCAACAGATAGACAAGCGATTGCTCGTCTTCTGCTGCAGACATCGCTGGATTCCAGGACAGGTAAGTGTCCTAATATTAAAAGTCAGCAGCTGCAGTATGTGTAGCTGCTAGCTTTTAATATTTTTTTAACGGCGGAGCTCCGCTTTAAGATCAGGGCTTTTTTTCAGCGGGAACGTGGGGGGGAACGCAGTTCCGGCACCTCCTGGACTGACTGTATGTAATGACAAGGGGTGCTGTGGTGTGCTGCAGGGTATTGATGCTCACTGCTGGGGATCTATTTTTGCAAGGGGGTCTATTTTTGCTGGGGAAGTCTATTGTTGCTGGGGGGGTCTATTGTTGCTGGGGGGTCAGTTGTTGCTGAAAGAGATCCACTGTTGGGGAGGGATCTATTGTTGATGGCAGCCAGAGAGTATATTAATGCTGGCTATGCGGAGATCTGTTGATGCTGCCGGGAGTCTATTGTTGCTGGTGGGGAAATTTTGTTGTGGGTGGTCCATTGTTGTTAGGGGGATCTATTGTTGCTGGCTGCAGGGGATCTATTTTACTGCTTTTCTTGATATCATTACCAAATTCCATACAAATTACTTAGCACCACAAAATGATACTTGGTCCTATATTGTCTAAAAGGGACGGTGCTCGGAGGTGGGTAGGGGGCGGAGAAAACAAGTGACTCGGAACGGGGGAGTTCCTGCACCTATTGTCTGAGAAAAAAAGCCCTGGTTAAGATAATTGATAAAAATGTAAATCATTATGATATGATCATTAAAAACAATAAATGAATATTGGGACGTAAGCCTCGTACACACGAACGAGTTTCTTGGCAAAAACCAGCAAGAAACTTGCTGGCAGAGATTTCTTGCCGAGAAATTAGTTCGTGTGTATGGTTTCTCGTCAAGAAAAGCGACAAGAATCTCAACGAGAAAATAGAGAACCTGCTCTCTATTTTCTCGTCGAGATTCTCGTCAGCCTGTTTCTCGACGAGAAAATTGAGTGTGTGTACACTTACCTGTTCGCCGGGAAGCCCGCGCATGCTCGAAATGACTTTGACGCATGCGCGCTAGCTTCCTAGGCATAGGTAGGGTGAACAAAGATGGCGGCGACGGCATCGAATGTGACGAGCGCATGCTCGTCGTATTCGATGACGTCACCGCGTTCGCTCCATTCAAAGAACCGCGGGTTCTTTGAAAGGAGCATGTGTACACTCGGCCGGGACAAGTTTCTTGTCCAAGAATCTCGTCGAAAAAAAACGACATGTTTTTTTTTCGACGAGAATCTCGGCCGTGTGTACGAGGCATAAGAGTCAGAGCTTAAGCTGGCCATACACTTGTGGAATTTCTTTTGAAAAATGTTCATTTTGGGAACATCTGAATTGATGACCGCAGTGACATGAAAATGAATGCAAAGTGTTCTCTGGTTGGGCAAGGTGGAGAGCCAGGGCGGTGACATCATGATCTCTACCTCGTCCAATCGGAGAACATTTTGGGGTTGATTTACTAAAACTGGAGAGTGCAAAATCTTATGCAGCTCTACATAGAAACCAATCAGCTTCCAGGTTGTTGTTTTTTTTGTCACAGCTTAAAAGCAGAGGTCTCAAACTGGTGGCCCTCCAGCTGTTGCAAAACTACAAGTCCCATCATGCCTCTGCCTCTGGGAGTCATGCTTGTAACTGTCAGCCTTGCAATGCATCATGGGACTTGTAGTTTCGCAACAGCTGGAGGGCCACCAGTTTGAGACCTCTGGCTTAAAGGCTACCACACATAGGGGGTTATTTTAGGGTGACCACATTTCCAAACTACCATTCAGGGACACCCCCCCTTCCCAAAAATCAGCTTGTGCTATAACGAATCACAGCACAGTGATTGGACACAAGAGGCAGGATTTATGATTTCTCCAATCATAAGCAGGGGGTGGGGATTGTGCTCCTCCAGGCATTCCCGGCCAGGACAAGTACTGTCAGTGAGTAAAGCGGTGATGTGGCGGCCTTTTTTTTGGGGGCATTAGATTGGCCCGGGGGGGTGGCTGTGTCAGTTTCATTCCGGGACACTGTATTGTCCTGGAATGAATGTGCCCGGGACAGACCTGCAAAATGCGGGACTGTCCCGGGCAATCCGGGACACGTGGTCACCCTAGGTTATTTACGAAAGGCAAATACACTTTGCACTACAAGTGCAAACTACAAGTGCAAAGTGCACTTGGAAGTGCAGTCGCTGTAAATCCAATGCCGCGTACACACGATCATTATTCACGGCGGTTAAAAAACCGCCGTGAATAATGTAATTTAAAACAGGGGAACAGCTTGTTCCCCACATACGGTCGTTTTTCACGTCATTTTTTTCTCTTGACAAGAAAAACGACCGTCTGTGGGCTCCGCGGCAGTGTTTCCCTATGGGAAACACTGCCGCGGAAAACATGTCGAAAAAAACGACGAGAAAAATTAGAACATGTTCTAATTTTTCTCGTCGTTTTTAATGCCGTTTTTCTCGTCGAAAAAAACGACAGAAAGCCCACAGACTATCGTTTTTCTCGTCAAATGGGAAAAATGTCGTTTTTTTCTACGAGAAAAACGGCCGTGTGCACGCGGCATGAGGGGTAGATCTGAAATGAGGGGAAGCTCTTCTGATTTTATCATCCAATCATGTGCAAGCTAAAATGCTGTTTTTTATTTTCCTTGCAGGTCCCCCTCAGATTTAAAGGTGACTGCACTTCCAAGTGCACTTTCAGTGCAATTTTAAGGGCACTTTGCACTTGTAGTTTGCACTCATACCTCCCAACTGGCACGGATTGTGCGGGTTTTACCCGCAGAGGCTCCTCCTTCCCGCACTCCCGCGAGACTATCATGTTTCCCGCACAGCAGGAAACATGAAGAGAAGAAGAGGAGCAGCAGCAGCAGGTAAGAGCCCCCCCCCCCCCGCGATCGGTGCACTAGTATGCCCCCCCGATCGGCGGCAACCCCCCCCCCCCCAGCTCAACAACTCTGGTTGGCAGGGGAGAGGGGACATCAGAATGTCCCGCGAAGGGACTTTACAAAGTTGGGAGGTATGTGCACTTGTAGTGCAAAGTGGATTTGCCTTTAGTAAATAACCCCCATCGTTACACCAGGTTTTGCACTATCCAGTTTTTACTAATCAACCGCTTTGATTTCATTGGGAAAATGCAAAGTGTTATGTTCCCTGAATGGTGCCCGTGGCAAGCAAATCATCTCCTGTGTTCACAATGCAGCCGGGCAGTCATTTGGCACAGAACCTGGAAGCTGGTGGAGACTGGAGATCAATGGTGCCTGCTGCAGTGATTTCTAGCTTCCATTGGGATCCCACAGGTATGCAACATACATACTGACATTGGTCCTAGCTGGAACTTTAATTGTAGCAATACTCCGATTTACTTACTATGGTGATGATTGTAATTTTATTTACCGATATTTCAGATAATGTGTCGGCAGAGAAAGGAAAACCGTAATTCTGCACGCTACCGGTAGGTGTAATGTGTAAATATTAACTATTTAAATGTGCTATTAATTATTTAATTGTATTTATTATTTATACTAATTACTGCTGTGTTGAAAAATTAAATGCTGGATCTGCTTCCTGAATGATGCCGGGGTATACAAATCTATGCACAATTCAGATGCCAGTCAGTCCGGTTTAGGAAGTGGTATAAAATTCTATGGAGCCAGGGATAGTGAGATTTTGTTGACAAAGCGGTACTGACCACATAAAAGACAAAAATTTTTTTTAGAATACAGTTGTAAGATTTTTAAGGTTTGTCCAGCCCAGTCGCAAGATGTATGTAGCCTAGGGTGACCACATTTCCAAACTGCCATCAGGGACACACCCCCTCTCTCACCTTCCCCCCAAAAAATGAGGGGGGGGGCGGGGGGAAATGTAGTCTCGGGGTTGATAGGGAATTTGGCGGCGGGTTATTTGTCAGGTGAATGTGCCGCTTGCCACCCATAGCCTGCCACCAGATGCAGTGCTGCTGTCACTCCCTACGTGCGTAGAAGGAAAGGAGTGGAGTCACTATCTGGAGAGTGAAGATCACACCAGTCCCTGCTGCTTGCCGCTGGGTGCCGGAGAAGGAGGAGGTGCCGAGGTGGGTGGGGACAGCAGTGCTGCACTAGGCGCAGGCCTTGCTCCCGGCTTCACTGTCTGAGAGTAAATTGTCACTGGTTGCAAGACGCCAGGCAGTGTCGGCCCCAGCAACCAGTTCCGGAAATGTAGTTACTAGTTAGTAGGGGGTGGCTGTGTCCTCTATTTCATTCCGGGACATTGTATTGTCCCGGAATGAAGGTGCCCGGGACCCAGGACAGACATGTCAATTGCGGGACAGTCCCGGGCAATCCGGGACACGTGGGCACTCTAATGTAGCCAGGTGCTGGGCTACAACAATATGAAGAAGGAGACATTGCCTTTTATTCTTTTCTCCCTCTACTTACTGTAGATACTGATGTTATGTTGCACCTTTCTCCTCCGGCCAGCAAGGAGAGAACTAAAGCCAAGCAAGCCCATAGACTTCTATGGAGAGCGCTGAGAATCCTGGGAGTTGTAATATGAGAGGGCAGATATATAATGGGACGAATGGACTTCTTATAATACAGATCCCAACAGGCACTGTGCAGTAGGAGGAGTGGAGAGATGATTTTTATTAAACTGCCAGAGAAAGCTGTTCCTCTTGGGAGTTATGCCTAGTACACAGGGCTGGTTTTTCCGTCGGATAAAAAAAACGATGTTTTTTTCCTCTCAAGCCTGCCTTCCATACACACGGTCACACAAAAGTCCGGTGAACTTTTGAATGCCAAGAACGCGGTGACGTAAAAGACTAAAACGAGCCGAGAAAATGAAGTTTCTATGCTTCCGAGCATGCGTCAAATTGTTTTCGAGCATGCGCGTTTTTTTTCCCGTCGGAAAAGCATACAGATGAACGGTTTTTCCGCTAGGATTTTTTGCTGACGGGAAAAAAAGAGATCCTGCTCTCTTTTTTTTTCACGGCAGTTTTTCCGTTGGAAAAACTCAGATGGAGCACACACACGGCCGGGATTCCCGGCCAAAAGCTCTGATCGCAGTTTTTCCGACGGGAAAACCGGTCGTGTGTACGAGGCATAACAATACAGATCCCAATAGGCACTGTGCAGTAGGAGGAGTGGAGAGATGATTTTTATTAAACTGCCAGAGAAAGCTGTTCCTCTTGGGAGTTAGGCCCCTTTCACACTGAGGCGGGAGGTGCGCTGGCGGTATAGCGGCGCTATTTTTAGCGGCGCTATACCGTCGGAATTGCGGCGGTATTCGGCCGCTAGCGGTGCGATTTTAACCCCCGCTAGCGGCCGAAAAAGGGTTAATACCGCTGAGGCGCATTGCCGGCGGTATAGCCGCGCTGTCCCATTGATTTCAATGGGCAGGAGCGGTAAAGGAGCGGTATGTACACCGCTCCTTCACCGCTCCAAAGATGCGGCTAGCAGGACTTTTGGAGCGGTTTTGCTAGCACACCGCCTCAGTGTGAAAGCGCTCAGGCTTTCACACTGAGACTGCAGGGCAGGAGTTTTTCAGGTGGTATTTAGGCGCTATTTTTAGCGCTAAAACGCCTGAAAAGCTCCTCAGTGTGAAAGGGGCCTTAGAGATAGATAGCCCCTCTGTCTGGATGGTCGTTTGCCATCGGGAGACCATACCAGCGGAGATCCAAGCCTGAGCCTGGGAGTGAGGACACCTGGGGGCAGCGCAGCACCACCCACATCACAGTACCTGCACAGCTGCCGCAGGAAGACTTGAGGGTCCACTCACCCTCTGCTTCCCACCCCTAAACACCAGAGGCTTCTGGGGAGAAACAGAAAAGTCCCCCCTTCTACAACAAGAAGTCACTGCAGCATCCTGGGAACTGGTGAAAGGGCTATTGGCCCCCTCCTGATACTGCTAGCAAGGATTGAGCCACTCAGAGCAGGACACCAAGTGCACCCAATCCATACCACACCCATACTGCACTCTATACCACACTTATTCCAACCCTATACTGCACCTATACCAACCCAATACTGCATTATACCAAACCTTTACCACATCTGAATCACATCTACCCTGCACCTGTGCCAAAACTATATCATACCTACACTGAATGCAGGGTAACTAGGATTGTTGTTAAGTACAAAAACGCTCTCAAAGGGCCCCAATAATAGCCGACATTAGAACAGCTCAAGGGACTTTCCCTCTCATAAAAATTATTCTGCAAGCCCTCTTTGTCCCCCTGCCCCCTCCGCTGCCATCCTGCTTTCCTTTTGGACAGTGCCCACCCAGTCGGTCTAGGACTAGCACCTGGTTTGGTGCCTGTTTTCTTTGATATAGCACTACTACTGGATACTAAGTATTACTTTCAGTGATTTCTTGTGATATTTTATGTTTGTATACTCAACCTGCATAGTTGCCAACATTGCAAAAAAAACATCTGGGACACTTTTTTTGTATTGAGGCGGAGCCTTGCTATAATTAGGGGGTGGGGCATTCGTTTGTAGGCGTGTCATGCTGAAATGAAAAATGCGGCGCGCGAAGCGCGCCGCGCCGAAAAATGGGTGTGGTTTACACACAATAGTGGGTGTGGCTTAAATGGGCGTGGTTCAAAGGGGTGTGGCTACAGTCCGAGGTGAGAGAAAGAGAGAGAAAGAAATAGAAAGAAAGAAGCCAGATCCTACACCACAATAGAAATGTGTAACAAAATTGGCAGATAAGGATACTCCAAAACACCTGTTGGCGCTTCAATCATCCCGACACCATGTTTGTTATGGTGTCAGGGTGATTGAAGCGCATTATTTCTATTATTACATTGTAATATAAAATGAAATCATTCAACTCACCATAATGCCGAATCAGTGGGACCCTTAAGCATGTCACCTGCCACATCGCCTGCCACCAGGTGCCCCCAGCAGAGTCCCTCCTTACATCAGGTGCCCCCAGCGGAGCCTCAGTCCTTACACCAGTGTACCCAGCCTCAGTCCTTGCATCAGTGTCCCAAGCAGAGCCATAGTTACCCCCCCCTGTACATAGTAACACCCCCGTTACCCCCCTGTACATAGATACTACCTGTACATAGTTACTACCGCCCCCTATACATACCCCCACTGTACATAGTTACTACTGCCCCCTGTACATACCCCCACTGTACATAGTTACTACCACCCCCTGTACATACCCCCACTGTACATAGTTACTACCGCCCCCTGTACATACCCCCACTGTACATAGTTAATACCCTCCCTGTACATACCCCCACTGTACATAGTTAATACCCCCCCGTACATAGTTAATACCCCCCCTGTACATAGTTAATACCCCCCCTGTACATACCCCCTGTACATAGTTAATACCCCCCCTGTACATACCCCCCTGTACATAGTTAATACCCCCCCTGTACATACCCCCACTGTACATAGTTAATACACCCCCTGTGCATAGTTGCCCCCCCCCCCTTGTACATACATCGCTGGCCCGGGCTGTAATAACACCGACATCCCTGCATACCTAGGACAGCAGACAGGTCATATGTCACCAGGAGGACACAGCACACTATAACCCACATTACATGGGGATGATGATCATAGAGATCTCTGGATGGGGACATCATCCACCTACCTCCAGGGACAGCACACAGGACTGGACACACTGGGATTGCTGGGATGAGCCCAGAGCTCAGTCCTATAAGAAGACATGACGTACCCTCATTTTGGGCACCATACACACAGGCGCTCCGAATCCTTCTCCACTTCTCAGTATCTGGGCTGTGTACATAATCCCAGAACGAAGGGTCCTCTCCCCGCACACTGGTGTCTGATGCAGAGCTTACAGGGACCGCACTTCAGAGGGAAGAACACCGACACGGCAGCCGCAGAGCAAACTCCACAAGTGGCGCGATGTGTTCAGTGGAGAGTAGGAGGAGCCAATCGGTTTAAGTGTACACTGAACAGGGAAGCCGATTGGTTGCCTCTCCCCTCTCCACTGAACACACGAGGAAAGGCACCTCGCGGCGGTGACGGCGGCCATGTTTCTGTAGCCCGCCGGCTGTTTTTGGCCAAAACATTCCCGATTTTCCCGGGACAAACACAAAATACCGGGAATTCATTCGGGACAAGCTCCTTCCGGGACGAGGGTCTCAAATTCGGGATTGTCCCGGGAAATTCGGGACTGTTGGCAACTATGAACCTGGTGTGTCAGGGGGGGCTGAGGTCCCTAACCACTTCAGTACAGGGCTTTTTGTACCACTTCAATACCGGGCCTATTCTGGCACTTCTCTCCTACATGTACAAATCATCATTCTTTTGCTAGAAAATTACTCAGAACCCCCAAACATTATATATGTTTCTTTAGCAGACACCCTAGGGAATAAAATGACGGTCATTGCAACTTTTTTTCTTGCACGATATTTGCGCAATAATTTTTCAAACGCCTTTTTAAAAAAAAAAAAATGGTTTCATGAATTAAAAAATAACAAAACAGTAAAGTTAGCCAAATTTTTGGGGAAAATATGAAAGATGATGCTACGCCGAGTAAATAGATACCTAACATGTCACGCTTTAAAATTGCGCACACTCATGGAATGGCGCCAAACTTCGGTACTTAAAAATCTCCATAGGCGACGCTTTAATTTTTTTTTACAGGTTACCAGGTTAGAATTACAGAGGAGGTCTAGTGCTAGAATTGTTGCACGTGCTCTAACGCACGCGGCGATACTTCACATGTGTGGTTTGAACGGCGTTTACATATGTGGGCGACTTACGTGTGCATTCGCTTCTGATCGCGAGCTACCGGGGACAGGGGCGTTTTAATTTTTTTTTTATTATTATTATTTTTTTTTTTTTTTACTTATTTATTTTTTTTTTTACAATTATTTAACTTTTTTTTATTTATTTTTTATCACTTTTATTCCTATTACAAGGAATGTAAACATCCCTTGTAATAGGAATGTGTGACAGGTCCTCTTTATTGAGAGATGGGGGGTCAATAAGACCCCCCATCTCTCCTCCAGGCTGGAAAGCATGAGATCAGTGAAATTTTTTTCACTGATCTCATACTTACAGCCGCAATGGCGGCTTTGTTTACATTTGAGGACCCGGGCGTGACGTCATCACATCGCGCCCGGGCCTCCGACGATCATAGAGATGACTGGTGACCATCTGGTCACCAGTCATCTCTATGCTCGTCACGTGACCCACCAACGGCGCCGGAAGATTCGCTCCGGGTCCCCGATCGCACAGGAGAGCCCGGAGAAGCACCGGATGGCGGCGGGAGGGGGGGGATGTCCCCTCCCGCCGCCTATAAGAACGATCAAGCGACGGAACCGCCACTATGATCGTTCTTTTGGTGCACAGAATCGCCGGCACTTTAAAAGGATACCTGAATGATGCCTCTAGCTGCACCCATCATTCAGATATCCCCCTACAAAACCCAGGACGTCATATGACGTCCACCCAGGATGGGAGATCCCATCTGTAAACGTCATTTGACTATGGCTGGGTAGGGAAGTGGTTAAGAAAGTTGAGGCAAAGAACAGGATCCGTCCTATCCAGCAGCTCCTACAGGGGTAGTGCTTAGGGTGACCACATTTCCAAACTGCCATTCAGGGACACACCCCCTCTCTCACCTTCCCCCAAAAAAGATGAGGGGGCGGGGGAAATGAAGTCTCGGGGTTGGTGGGGAATTTGGCGGCGGATTATTTGTCAGGTGAATGTGCCCCTTGCCACCAGATGCAGTGCCGCTTGCCACCCATAGCCTGCCACCAGATGCAGTGCTGCTGTCACTCCCTCTGCATGAGCCACGTGCGTAGAAGGAAAGGAGTGGCGTAACTATCTGGAGAGTGAAGATTACACCAGTCCCTGCTGCTTGCCGCTGGGTGCTGGAGAAGGAGGAGGTGCTGAGGTGGGTGGGGACAGCAGTGCTGCACTAGGCGCAGGCCTCGCTCCCGGCCTCACTATCTGAGAGTAAATTGTCACTGGTTGCAAGATGCCAGGCAGCGCTGGCCATAGCAACCAGTTCCGGAAATGTAGTTATTAGTTAGTAGGGGGTGGCTGTGTCCACTATTTCATTCCGGGACATTGTATTGTCCCGGAATGAAGGTGCCCGGGACCCAGGACAGACCTGTCAATTGCGGGACAGTCCCGGGCAATCCGGGACACGTGGGCACCCTAGTACTGCTGCATGTATAATGATGAAGACTATAAATTGAAGTTGTTATGGACAACACAAGCGCTTTCCTTTCAGACCCTTTTCAGACACTTTGGCCCGCTGGGCAGCACAATGGTTTGAAGGTTGGAGCTTCTGCCTTGCAACACTGGGGTGCTCAGTGTGAAGCCTGGCCAGGACACTGCCTGGATGGAGTTTGCATGTTCTCCCTGTGTTTGCGTGGGTTTCCTATGGGTACTCCGGTTTCCTCCCACACTCCAAAGACATGCTACGTAGGGTAAATGGCTCCAGTTCAAAATTACTATCGTGGGGTATGTGAGCTTTTTGAGGGCAGGAAGTGGTGGGAATGTACAGCATGTAAAGTGCAGTGTATATTGTTGGCACTATATAAATGCCTGTAATAAGTAATAAAATAAATTCACAATCTACAGTAAAGCACAGAATGATATTAAAGGCCCCCCCAGGGCCTCTATGACCTGAGCTTCTTCAGGCTTCGGCCTTGTGCGTTGGCATGCTCCTCTGCGATAGAAATGTTCTTATACATAACTGTAGTAGGCGCATGGTTCCCGTTATCACATTGGCCGCAAAGCTCGATGGAATTCCCCAGCATCAGCTGTTCCCTGTGGGGACGCCGGGGTTTTTCCCAGCCCCTGTTGTGTGTGTGTCAATGTGGAAATCTGATTGTGAGAAGAAAACTGCTTGAGTTACCAAAGCATGTGTCAGCAGCAGATGAGCGAGGACTTGGCACGGCGCACCGTTTTTTCGAGGCGAGGATCTACTTGGCACACAGAACACGTTGGGCACATCTGCCGCTTCCGATAGCAGCTGCAGCATGTGTTGGCACACACAGATATGCGCAGTGTTATTATCCCAGCACGGATGAGCGTGTCACCTACCTGTAGCGTTTCCATTAACGTCTCCCATATGTAAACATTGCATGGGTATTTACGCCCAGCCTTATGCTGATAGGTTGGCGAATGGAGCAGCTGCATGGTACGTCGTATTAGGGGGTTGAACTTGTTATCTCCATTCTATAGGATGCAATTGGACTTATTCAGTAAGACTGACAATGTGCAATGATGATGTCAGGTCACCACAGGGTGTGCAACCATTGGTTGTGTTCTGCCTGTGTGTGTGTATATCAGGTGTCATGGCTTCCAGTCATACGTTGGCAGCAGCAACTTAGATGCCATGAACATGGAGCACCTGTTTGCTATAAGGACTTGCTGTAAAAGGCTATAACGTTGGTTGGATATGTAGCGGCAGGGCTTTTTTTCTCAGACAATAGGTGCAGGAACTCCCCTTTTCTGAGTCACTTGTTTTCCCTGCCCCTACCCACCTCTGAGCAACGCCCCTTGGTTCCATCCCCTACCCACCCCCGAGCACCATCCCTTGGTTCCATCCCCTACCCACCTCCCAGTACCGCCCCTTTTAGACAATACAGAACCAAGTATCATTTTGTTGTGCTAAGTAATTTGTATGGAATTTGGTTTCCCCTTCAGCCAGCAACAATAGATCCCCCTAACAATGTACCACCCACAACAAAATCCCCCCCCCCCACCAGCAACAATAGACTCCCGGCAGCATCAACAGATCTCCGCACAGCCAGCATTAATAGACTCTCTGGCAGCCATCAACAATAGACCCCTCCCCCAACAGTAGATATCCTTCAGCAACAACTGACCCCCCAGCAACAATAGGTCCCCCACCAGCAACACTAGACCTCCTCAGCAACAATAGACCCCCCTGCAAAAATAGATCCCCTCCAGCTATAATAGATCCGCCAGCAGTGAGCATCAATACCCTGCAGCACACCCCAGCACCCTTTGACATTACATACAGTCAGTCCAGGAGGTGCGAGAACTGTGTTCCCCCCGCGTTCCCGCTGAAAAAAAAGTCCTGTACAGTATCGCTACCCCTCGCAGGAGCCGCTAAGTAGATGTCCAAGGTCCCTTTTCCCATTAGTCTCCTCACAGCAAACAGTTTCAATCACACTTCAGGCTCACTATCCAATCTAGGCTTATGCTTTTTATGATGCTTTAATAAGAAATTGGATGGGTGGTGAGTACTGGTAGGATATTCCAGTAACCCTAAAGCCCCATACACACGGTCGGACTTCCATCGGACTTTTCCGTGTTTTTTTGTCCGAACGGAGTTGGTCGGGAACACCCATAGCATACACACCACAGGACTTTTCTGCAAACTTTCCCAAAACTTTTTGCAACATCAAGTGGTTTTTCTGCTCTTTACCGCCACCCTTTGGTCAACTTCTGCTATTGTTGGTTGATTTTAACATTAGTTGTTTTGTCCATCGGACAAAAGTCCGATGGTTTTCTGTACACACGGTCGGACTTTGCTCCATCTGACTTTTGTTGGGCAAAAGTTTGTCCGTTTGCAGACCCAACTTTTGTCCGATGAAAACAAGAAAAAAGCAAAAAAAGTTTGTCCGATGGAGCGTACACAAGGTCGGATTGTTGGTCCAACTTGCTCAAAATGAAGTTTGTTGGCCAAAAGTCCGATCGTGTGTAGGCTTTATGCCGCGTACACACGATCGGAATGTCCGATGTGAGCTTTTCGTCGGAAATTCCGACCGTGTGTAGGCTCCATCGGACTTTTGCTGGCGGAATTTCCGCCAGCAAAAGATTGAGAGCTGGAAATTCCGATCGTCTGTAGCAATGCCTACGCATGCTCGGAAACAATATGACGCATGCTCGGAAGCATTGAACTTCATTTTCTCGGCTCGTCGTAGCGTTGTACGTCACCGCGTTCTTGGCGGTCGAAAGTTCAGAGAACTTTTGTGTGACCGTGTGTATGCAAGCCAAGCTTGAGCGGAATTCCGTCGGAAAAAAACCATCCAAGGTTGTTCCGACGGAAAATCCGATCGTGTGTACGCGGCATTAGTCATGATTTGAGGACACTGAACTTTCTCTTCTAAAATTGTGAACAATGTCCTTGGACAAGTAGAGAATGGACTGAGCTTTGTAGTAGCAACTTGAGGAGATTTGACTTCCTCTCTGGACAACCCGAGCAAAGTCCTTTCATTAAGGAATAAATAGACTGAGCTCTTCAGGACACCAGATACAATGGGGGTTGATTTACTAAAACTGTGGAGTGCAAAATCTGCTGCAGCTGTGCATGGCAGCAAATGAGCTTCAGCTTGTTCAATTAAGCTTTGAGAATAAAACCTGGAAGCTGATTTGTTTTTATGCACAGCTGCACCAGAGTTTGCACTCTCTAGTTTTAGTAAATCTCCCCCAATGCCTCTTTTAACCACTTAAGCCCCGGACCATTTTGCAGCTAAAGGACCAGGCCCCTTTTTTGCGATTCGGCACTGCGTCGCTTTAACTGACAATTGCGCGGTCGTGGCGACGTGGCTCCCAAACAAAATTGACGCCATTTTTTTCCCACAAATAGAGCTTTCTTTTGGTGGTATTTGATCACCTCTGCGGTTTTATTTTTTTGCACTATAAACAAAAATAGAGCGACAATTTTGAAAAAAAAGCAATATTTTTTACTTTTTGCTGTAATAAATATCCCCCAAAAATATAGAAAAAAAACAATTTTTTCCTCAGTTGAGGCCGATACGTATTCTTCTACATATTTTTGGTAAAAGAAAAATTGCAATAAGCGTTTATTGATTGGTTTGTGCAAAAGTTATAGCATCTACAAAATAGGGGATAGTTTTTTATGGGATTTTTATTAATAATTTTTTTTTTTACTAGTAATGGCGGCGATCAGCGATTTTTATCATGACTGCAACATTATGGCGGACACATCGGACACTTTTGACACCATTTTGGGACCATTGTCATTTTTACAGCGATCAGTGCAATAAAAATGCACTGATTACTGTGAAAATGACACTGGCAGTGAAGGGGTTAACCTGTAGGGGGCGCTGAAGGGGTTAAGTGTTTCCTAGGGAGTAATTACTTCTGTGTGGGGGCGTGACTTGGCTTGTGACATCACTGATCATCGTTCCCTATGACAGGGAACAGACGATCAGTGACACTCAGACTAGGAAGCACGGGGAGAGGTTTGTTTACACTTACCTCTGCCCGTTCTTCAGCTCTGTGACCCGATCGCGGGACACCGGCGGCGATCGGGTCCCACGGGTGCGGTCACGGACCTCAGGACCGGGTCACGTGCGCGACCCACGGCTGGGCTTCTTAAAGAGGGACGTACCTGTACGTGCTTGTGCCCAGCCGTGCCATTCTGCCGACGTATATCGGCGTGAGGCGTTCCTTAAGTGGTTAAACACGCTGACTCTAGCATAAGGCCCCTTTCACACTGGGCGCGGGAGGTGCGCTGGCAGTATAGCGGCACTATCTTTAGCGCCGATATACCGTAGTTTTTGCCGCGATATTTGGCCGCTAGCGGTGCGGTTTTAACCGCCGCTAGCGGCCGAAAAAGGGTTAATACTGCAGAGGCGGTATAGCCGCGCTGTCCAAAAACTCCTCAGTGTGAAAGGGGCCTAAGAGGGATGGCACCAACACACAGTCTCTAGGATCTCTCTCACTAGTCTGTACTCACAGAAGTTGGTTACCTTCTTCCAATACCCTCTCAACACCCCTCGGGCACATGGCAGAATGGCCTACAGGGCTAACAGCCCCCCATAGGTTGTGATCTCCGCCTCAGGGAAAAAGACCAGGCTGCTCTCAGTCTCAGAGTATTTATGCAGACTCCCAGCCAGCATCTGGGCACCTTTCTCCAGGGATTGGCCAGGGCTGCATAAATATTCAGCTGATGATTAGACTCTTCCTGCCCACTAACTTCCAGACTTATTGACCAACCAGGGGGGAAGCGGTCAATTCTGCAGGCACTGAAACACAGAACAGACCAGAGTAATCAAACATAATTGCACTGTGTACAGTGAGCCCAAACTAAATGTACCTAATCCTGGAACCTATCTAGGAAGGTGCTACAGATATTTGAAACATTTAACAGAGTTCCAATGAGGACAAAAATAACAGGAGGCCAAGCTGCAACTCCATTGGTCAAAAATGCCCACGAAGGACTAAGGAAAAGAAGCACTTAACTACCCCAATCCCCCAGCAGCATATATTCACCTTTCCTCACTCCCGCTCCACTCCTTTTGACTGCCAAGAGGGAAGTAAAATATATCTCATACTTCCAGGTATGGAGGAACCTGTGACACCCTCTACCATACAGGGGCGGATCCAGAGTCTAGTCTCGGGAGGGGCACTACCAGAAAATATTTTTTTTTGGGGGCAATTTATCAGGGAAATGACTGGTGTTAGCGCTTCAATGATCATGGCACCATGGTTGTTATGGTGTCAGAATGATTGAAGTGCATTATTTATGTTATTACATTGTAATATAAAATGAAATGGTTCAACTCACCATAATGCAGAATCAGTGGGTGCCCCGAGTGTGTCACCTGCCACATCACCTGCCACACGTTGCAGATTGTCACTTGCCACGTCACCTGCCACATGTTGCGGATTGTCACTTGCCACGTCACCTGCCACATGTTGCGGATTGTCACCTGCCACATCACCTGCCACACGTTGCAGATTGTCACTTGCCACATCACCTGCCACACGTTGCAGATTGTTACTTGCCACATCACCTGCCACATGTTGCGGATTGTCACTTGCCTGCCACCAGATGCAGATTGTCACTTGCCACGTCACCTGCCACACGTTGCAGATTGTCACTTGCCACATCACCTGCCACATCACCTGCCACATGTTGGGGAATGTCACTTGCCTGCCACCAGATACAGATTGTCACTTGCCACGTCACCTGCCACATGTTGCGGATTGTCACTTGCCACGTCACCTGCCACATGTTGTGGATTGTCACTTGCCACGTCGCCTGCCACAAGTTGCGGATTGTCACTTATCACATGTTGCGGAATGTCACTTGCCTGCCACCAGATGCAGATTGTCACTTGCCACCTCACCTACCACACCTTGCGGATTGTCACTTGCTAAGGTGGTGTTTTGCCTGTCAGAGTCAGGCAGCAGAGAGATGATGTAATCTCTCTGCTGCCTGCACAGTGAGGGCGGAAGTTACTGCAGGGATGCAGGGCGGGCGTGGGGCGTGAGAGATGATGTAATCTCTCTGCTCCCCCCGGCCGCCGGCTTGTTGATTGGCCAGCCGCCCACTCACCCACATAGCCGACCAGCTGACCGCCCACTCTCTGACTCTCACTTGCCGCCGAGCGGCCCGCCCACACACCGAGGCACCCGGCAGCCCACGCTGTCACCCGCCCATGGAGCCGTCCGCTCAGACTCTCAGGCACCTGCAAGTTCCGCAACTAAAACTAATTTCTTGGGGGTGGCAATTGCCCCGTTGCCCCGCCCCTGCTACCATGTGAGAGCATGGTGCCTGGTTATTGGCCAATCACAACCACATGGGGTCAGGGATGAAGCCCTGCATGGGCAAAGGAAAATTTCACTAAAATCCAACAACCAGACAGTTTGTATTGCCCCCATCCTCGCCTGGAGCTCATTGGAGTAATTTATAACCATCTCTGTGTCTGGTGACTCTACTCCTCAATCAAATTACTTGAGAAGATGCTTCTTTATCAGTCTGTTTTATGAAGTAGTGCTGGCTCTCCCCTAGTTAAAGGAAGGACTACTTGTGGCTGATGACCGTTCTTTCTTAATGTAATCTGTACTGAGTCTATCTTGCGATCGATTTATGGTCTTGAATTTTGTGACATATCTGGAACAAATAAAGAATTTTAAAAAAAGAGGGCAAGTTCAGAGTTCAGCTAGAGATGAGTTCGGAGGATGCCCAAGCTCATCTCTGTTTTTTAGGCAGTAAAGCAAGGATAAGGATCACACCTCGGAGTCAGATCTAATTTTCCTTTCCTGGCACCAATCCATGGCAGCAAACTACCACAGGTGTGCTGCCATGTTGGCACCAGGAAAAGACCTTTCCCATTGTGATTCCCATCTTGGGCAGGACGTCTACCAAAAAAAGCTTTCCTGGTGCCAACATGGCAGCATACAACCACATGTATGCCGCCCTGGATTGGCACCAGGTAAGGAATTTGATTTGCGGAAAGTACTTGATACAATTTTATGTTTTCTGTCCCTGATCCTGATTTTAATTACGTCTCAATTATCTTTTGTTCCACCCATGGGCTGAATGGGAGAAAATCAGCCAATTCCTCCTTTCACTTACAAAGTGAATGGAGGAATCTGTTTTTTTCCCCCTGGTTCAATTATTTTGTGAATCAGTTTTTATTGATTTCGGCCACTTTAGCAAGAATCATCATAAATTCAAGCCATCTATGGCCACCTAAGAATGTCAGTCCTGGCTTGGAATCAAGTTCTACCCGCTCGTCACCACCTTGTCCAGTAACGGCATCCCTACTGGCCGCTGTTCCCATTGGAAAAGGAGGTTTTCTCTGGTGTCTGGCTCTGGTGTCTATTCTCAGGACCTTTCCTTCTCAGGTTCAGATTAAAGTAAAACTATAGGCAAAACTCTTTTTCTTCGGATAGAGTAAAGCCCTGTACACACGGCCGGTTTTCCCTTCGGAAAAGAACCCGTCGGTTTTCCCGCCAAGCTTGTCTTGCGTACAGACTGTCATACAAAATCCCGCCGGTCCAAAGCGCGGTGACGTACAACAAGTACGACGGCACTATAAAGGGGAAGTTCCATTCCAATGGTGCCACCCTTTGGGCTGCTTTTGCTGATCTCGTGTTATTAAAAGTTTGTTGAGAGACGATTCGCGCTTTTCAGCCTTGCACTTTTCAGTCCGTTACTGCGTGACGAATGTGATATCTCCATTACGAACGCTAGTTTTACCAGAACGAACGCTCCCGTCTCATACACCAGTTTCCCCCCAAATACAGCCAGTTTCCCCCCAAATGCAGCCAGTTTCCCCCCAAATGCAGCCAGTTTCCCCCCAAATGCAGCCAGTCTGTCCCCAAATACAGCAAGTTTGTCCCCAAATGCATCCAGTTTGTCCCCAAATGCAGCCAGTTTGTCCCCAAATACAGCCAGTTTGCCCCCTCAAATACAGCCAGTTTGTCCCCAAATACAGCCAGTTTGTCCCCAAATACAGCCAGTTTGCCCCCTCAAATGCAGCCAGTTTGTCCCCAAATGCATCCAGTTTGTCCCCAAATGCATCCAGTTTGTCCCCAAATACAGCCAGTTTGTCCCCAAATGCAGCCAGTTTGCCCCCAAATACAGCCAGTTTCCCCCCAGCCCGGCACTTACCTTCCTCGGGTCAGCGCCGTCCTCCTCCACACTCCCTCATGTCTTCTCCCGCCCTCGATGTCGCTTCAGCCAATCAGGTTACCGGTAACCAAACCCGGTGAACCTGATTGGCTGAGATGCGTGTCAGTGTTAACCAAGGAATGCACAGCCCGTGCGTCCCTTGGTTAACCATTTGGAAGCCGATTACAGCCCACAGGCTGTAATTGGGAAGCCTCTCAGAGCCACTGGTTGTGATAGACACTTCTAAAAAACAACCAGCCGCTGTTATTCAGATGGCCGGCGCTCACCAGGGGCCCCGGCCATCTGAATAGTGGGCGGCAGCAGCGCCGGCGACAATACATACATTCATGCAATGCATGAATGTATGTATTGTTGACTTGAGTGACAGGCGCAGGAGAGAGGGGGTGGCGCTCCTGTGCCCACTATGGACGCACCGCCACTGGAGCAGATCGTTCTCTAATGACGGACAACCACATGAATGCTTAGAGCGAGGCTTGGATTAATTCTCTGGATAAGGACAATAAAGCTTCCCTTCTGGAGTGGATGGAAAGGTGTCATATTCATTTTGTACAGGTTAATGGTCAGAGGAAATATGATGGCCCTCCTGCAGACAGGGTTGGAGATGCTCCTTTACTTGGGACAAAAATATTTATGTCCGCCATAATGTCACAGTCACAATAAAAATCGCTGATCGCCGCCATTACTAGTAAAAAAAAAAATTATTAAAACAAATGCCATAAACTATCCCCTATTTTGTAGACGCTATAACTTTTGCGCAAACCAGTCAATAAACGCTTATTGTGATTTTTTTTTTTACCAAAAAATATGTAGAAGAATACGTATTGGCCTAAACTGAGGAAAAAAAAAGTTTTTTTTAATATATTTTTTGGGGGATATTTATTATAGCAAAAAGTAAAAAAAATTGACGCTCTATTTTTGTTTTTTAGCGCAAAAAATAAAAACCGCAGAGGTGATCAAATACCACCAAAAGAAAGCTCTATTTGTGGGGAAAAAAAGGATGCCAATTTTGTTTGGGAGCCACGTCGCACGACTGCGCAATTGTCAGTTAAAGCGACGCAGTGCCGAATCGCAAAGTGGTCTGGTCTTTGGGCAGCCAAATAGTCCGGGGCTGAAGTGGTTAAGGTGAAAAAACCAACTCCTTTAAGGGAATCTCTTGGGCCCCCTAGTAGGGTGACCACGTGTCCCGGTTCCCGGGACAGTCCCGCATTTTTCAGGTCTGTCCCGGACACCTTCATTCCGGGACAATACAGTGTCCCAGAATGAAACTGACACAGCCACCCCCCTGGGCCAATCTGATGCCCCCAAATAAAGGCCGCCACATCACCGCTTTACTCACTGACAGTACTTGTCCTGGCCGGGAATGCCTGGAGGAGCACAATCCCCATCCCCGCCCCCCAGCGCGCCGCGTCATTGGATGTGATTGACAGCAGCGCCAGCCAATGGCTGCGCTGCTTTCAATCCATCCAGTGTAGCCAATCAATGGCTGGGCTCAGGAACTCGGAGGATGACGGGAGCTTCAGCTCCGTGACACACGATCGCGGGCACCCAGCGGACATCGAGTCCGCGGGTACGGTCGGCGGCGGCGGCGCGCATGCGCCCACATGGCGCGAAATTCAAAGTGACGTAAATATACGTTACTTTGCGCAGCCTTGCCATTCTGCCGACGTAAATGTACAAGAGCCGGTCGGCAAGTGGGTAAAGTTCATGTGTGTGTAAAGGCAGGTGTCCCAATACTTTTGGCAATATAGTGTATTTTTTTTGTTTTGTTTTGGGTTTAATATTGCTTAAAAAGATATTAAAATGATTTTACAGACACTAGCTCTTGAATATTATAGAGACCCTTCAGAGCTTGAGAAATATGACCGGCAGGACACCGGGGCCCCTCGTTGGCTGCATTCAGAATATTCATATGTTTGAATTATGCATGCCGGGATCGCACTGTCACACTTGTGCAGGCGGCAGTCACTCCTGATAATTGCCCGCTCTTTACTAATCATTGACAAGGTGTCCGGGTCTGTGTAGTGGGTGTTAACCTATAATTGGCATCCAGCCCCCTCTAACAGACTGGAGCGTCCCTCAGGACCCTCTGTAGACAATATTCATGGGACTGGGGCCAGTTAACCCCTTCATTGCAGGCGTCCCCCCCCACATCAAAATCTACATCTGTGGCGTCCCCCCCCCCACATCAAACTCTACATCTGTGGCGCCCCCCCCACATCAAACTCTACATCTGTGTCGTCGTCCCCCCACATCAAACTCTACATCTGTGGCGTCCCCCCCCCCCCCACAACAAACTCTACATCTGTGGCGCCCCCCCCCCCCACATCAAACTCTACATCTGTATACATCAATTACAGACTGACTCGGGGCGAAGTTAAATACAGCTTCTATGAGCCAAAGTTATAAGAAAAATCGATTGCTTTTGAGATGATGATGATGATGATGATGATGATGCGGTGTTCATGTGTTCACGCTGCTTTTCCATTGACCTTCTGTGAAGGAATAAAGAGGAACTCCACTTTTGGTGAAAAAAAATCTCCTCCCCCTTCTTCATTAAAGCGGAGGTCCACCCTGAAAAAATCTTTACATTAAAAATCCCCCAAAAAAAATTTATAGAAAAAAAAATAAAAAATTATACTCACCCTTAATGCCTGTTGCTATGCGGAAGTCCCCTAATCTGCCTCTAATGTTCCTCTTCTCCGTCCGCGGTGGATCTCCTTCCGCTTCCTCTTCTTGTGAATGGGGCCGCTCTGCCTTCTGGGAACTGTGTGTATCCCAGGAGGCAAGCCGCCCATTCACAAAGCGCCGTGCGAGTGGCGCATGCGCAGTAGGAAACGGGCAGTGAAGCCGTAAGTCTTCACTGCCTGTTTCCCTTACTCAGGATGGAGGAGCCGGGACCTGACGGCAGCGATCAATCGCCGTGGCGGGATCGACATCGCGGGCGAGTAGGGCAGGTAAGTGTCCTTATTAAAAGTCAGCAGCTACACTGTTAGTAGCTGCTGACTTTTTTTTTTTTTTTTTTGGCTGCACCTCCGCTTTAACCTCCCTGGCGGTATGATGATGTCAGATTTTAGGTGCTGAAAGTGGTACAATTATTTTGCATGGAAATTTGGCGTTTTATATTGTAGGCCTGCAATTCTTAGGCCCCTTTCACACTGAGGCGTTGTGCTGGCTGTGCCTTGGAAAAAATCCTGTAAATAGCTTTTTTGGAGCATCTTTGGGGCGCATAAAATAGCGCTGTAAAAACGCCTCTCCCCATTGAAATGAATGAGTACCGCGGTAAAAACGCGTTAAAAACGCCCAGAAGATGTGGGAATGTCACATGACCGCAGTAGAGTGGAGGATTGTGGGATACCAAATAATTTTTTTTACCGCAAAAACGCGGTAAAAACGCAGTAATAACGCTAATCATTTTTTTGCGTTATTGCAACGCCTCAGTGTGAAAGGGGCCTTAGGAATAACTCACTTAAATCTGTCCAAATCAGAGTCTAGTAGACATCCTGGGGATGATAAAGTTTGAAACACAAAATCATAAATTATAATATAATAAATAACTATAAATAATTAAAACAAATAATAATATAAAAATAATAAAAATTATTCAATAATGTAATCAATTCAAAAACACTGAAATTTGCTGAGTTGCAGAATTAGTGTCTGATGACGAATTTCCCCACAAATCTCTATCGCCCAATTGTGCGAGTGATTCTAATTTATTATCGCTGTTTTCTTGCTGGTCTAAAACCACTTTTGACATAAAGGGACACTTTTTGGTTGCTATGGACAATCTCCAGTTACCAGGCAGAAAGAACAGTATTTATAATATTAAAGTGCCTGCAGGGCACGGGACAAACCACTAGGGACAAAGGGGGTGTGTATTTTTTTTATACAGTACTGTAATCAATAAGATTGCAGTGTACTGTATGTGTATTGTGTTTTTGGCGCCGATCTCCGCCCCCGTGCGCCGCAACGTGGCAGGGAACGGAGCTCAGCGGCATTGTGTGTAAATCGAGCGCAGGAGGAGACACGGCTCGCACACACAGCGGGGAGACATCGCAGGATCCAGGGGGCAAGGTAAGTAACTCTCCCTGTATCCTGCGATGCAGCCCTGAGTCTGGCTCGGGGTTACCGCTAATGGTACTGAAATCTCACCCCGAGCCCGACTCGGGAATACCGCCAGGGAGGTTAAAGTGGTAGTAAACCCTCTGAAGAAAAAAAAATTTAAAATATACCCTGCAAGACAAAAGCCTAATGAGCTAGTATGCATAGCATACTAGCTCATTATGCATTACTTACCTGAGATCGAAGCCCCCGCAGCGGTCCTCGTTCCCCTCCTCCGTCGCCGCCATCTCTCTTCCATGTATCGCGGCTCCGGCGCTGTGACTGGCCGGAGCCGCGATGACGTCACTCCCGCATGCGCGCGGCCGCCGGCGGTGACGGCATGAGTTCATTCATTAACGGCACGCTCAGTGCGCCTGTGCCATTGTCTACGGCGCGCGTTGCGCCATAGACATCGGTGCCGTATTTGTTTGCAAATATCTCCTTAACCGTGTAGGTTTAGGAGATATTTCTTGCACCTACAGGTGAGCCTTAATCTAGGCTTACCTGTAGGTCAAAGTGGTCTGTAAGGGTTTATAACCACTTTAATGAGAAGCTCTCCAGTATCCATTAAGATTCACATGGAAAACTTCTTAAAATATGGACCCCATGGATCCAATACACCCACCCTTCTAAATGAACACCCACTTATTATTTATTATTATAATACAGGAGAAATCAGAGGGCCCGGCTCGTTAGAGCTTACATTCTAGAAGGGAGGGTCAAAAGATACAAAAGGTAATAACTGTGGCGGATGATCTGATGGAGAAAATAAATGTACAGTTAGATTATACTTATTAAATCCGCGCCTAGGAAATATTCATGGGCTGCTGCCTCCCCTAGAGGTCCCTTATAGAAAGGGATCTAAATTGTGTAAAGGGGGTGTGGTGTTGGGGTATATGGCGCTGCCCTCCTGTTAAAGTGGTTGTAAACCCTTACAGACCACTTTAACCTACAGGTAAGCCTAGATTTAGGCCCGGTTCACATAGGGGCGACTCGTCAGGTGACTCGGTCGCCTGACGAGTCGCGTCCCGCTCTGTACTATGGAACCGTTCTAATAGGAGCGACTCGGGTCGCTCCGACTTAGAAAAAGGTTCCTGTACTTCTTTTGGGGGCGACTCGGGGCGACTTGCATTGACTTCTATACAGAAGTCATTATGCAAATCGCCTCAGGCAGGCGTCTCAAGTCGTCTTGAGATCGCGCCGCTGAGTCGCCCCCAAAGTCGTGCCGCCCCTGTGAGAACGGGGCCTAAGGCATACATGTAGGTGCAACAAATATCTCCTAAACCTACACGGTTTAGGAGATATTTGCAGAAAAGACTGCACCGATGTCTATGGCGCATGCGCACTGAGCGTGCCGTTGGTGAAGGCGATCGTGCCGTCAATGACGCGCGCGGGAGTGACGTCATAGCGGCTCCGGCCAATCACAGCGCTGGAGACGCGATACCAGGAAGTCACTCAATCAGGTATCATGGCGGTGGCGGAGTAGAGGAACGAGAGTCGCTTCGGAGGCTTCGATCTCAGGTAAGTAATTCATAATGAGCTAGTATGCTATGCATACTAGCTCATTATGCCTTTCTCTTGCAGGAGTTTTTTTTTTTTTAAAGAAATGTTTTAGAGGGTTTACTTCCTCTTTAACTACTTGCTTACTGGGCATGTATACCCCCTTCCTGCCTGGGCGAAATTTCAGCTTTCAGCACTGTTACGCTTTGAATGACAATTGCGCGGTCGTGTGACGTGGCTCCCAAACAAATTTGACTTCCTTTTTTTCCCCACAAATAGAGCTTTCTTTTGGTGGTATTTGATCACCTCTGCGTTTTTTATTTTTTGCGCTATAAACAAAAGAAGACTGACAATTTTGAAAAAAACACAATATTTTTTAATTTTTGCTTTTTTTTAACTCTTTTTTTTCCTCAGCTTAGGCCGATACGCATTCTTCTACATATTTTTGGTAAAAAAAATCGCAATAAGCGTTTATTGATTGGTTTGTGCAAAAGTTATAGCGTCTACAATATAGGGGATAGAATTATGACATTTTTTTTAATTTTTTTTTTTTTTTACTAGTAATGGCGGCGATCTGCGATTTTTGTCAGGTCTGCGATATTGTGGCAGACACATCGGACACTTTTGACACATTTTTGGGACCATTCACATTTATACAGCGAACAGTGCTATAAATATGCATTGATTACTGTATAAATGTGACTGGTAGTGGAAGGGGTTAACACTAGGGGGCGATCAAGGGGTCCTGTATGCACGATCGCAGCTAGTTGCTGGCGCCCCTGCACTAATCTGTGTCTATATCAGAGTTTTTCTGTTCCCCATGTATCCCCTGTGATCATACAGAGCCACCCCTCAATTTTTTGGATTTACTTGGTGACTTTCTTGATGTCTATTCTGGAGCTTTAAGAGAATTGGTGGTCCTTAGAAATCTCCTGAAAAAGCCAATGTTGGCGAAACCTGTTGGGATACAACATCAAGTACTGATCACCTTCTATATATGGACACCAGTGATTCAATGTGATTTGTATCATACTCTGATTTTTTTTTTTTTTTTATTGAACCCAATATGTGTTGCTATTTTATGAATAAACTTTCTATTTTTATACAAAGTGTATTTTTCTCAATCTTGGGCACCGTTATAATCCCAATCATGTTGTTGCTTTCTATTCAATAGGGAAGAGGTGCCGGATATTATAGTGTCACCTAATCCATCACTTGAGCTATTACATATATTATACCTTCCTATCTATTTAAAAATAATCAATGTTGATTGAGAGAGTGAAATTCCTCTGTGGATGACAGTGTGGAGGGGCGGGCGGCGTTCCTCGGCAGGCTGCATGGTTGAAAGAACTGAAATCCAGCCAGGCTGGAGAGGAAAGGGCTACAACAGTGGTTGTCAACTTGCAAAGGAAAGGGGGATTTAAATGCTGCCCCCTAGTGTCTCCAATGGGCCGCATATAATATTTATTACATGTAATGCTCCAGAAAAAATTGTTCCAGCCTGAAGACTGACTGAAGGAAATGGTCAGAGATTGTTCTGCAGGAGTGGTTGGAGATTGAAGTCATGCTATAGGTGATTGTCAGAGACTAGGGACATGTTGCATGAGACCACTGGAGTTTACTACAATTAAGGGACACTTTAAAAATCAATGCGCCCTCTACTGACTGTTGGGGCCCAAGGGCTGCACTTCAAACACCGAAGGGCCACATGTGATCCTTATAATATGGAGTATGAAAGCGCTAAAATCAACCCACCAATACATATATTGCACAATATAGAGTGAATAAAACAATATATAACTTCAATATAATGTCCAAATCAAGGTGATAGTGATATAAAAATATGCCAATAGTATTATAAATGTGTGCTTCCCAGTACAGCTGATAATAAGCATTAAATACAAAGTGCTGAGTCAATAGCCTTCACAGTGCAGCTATGCCAGCTGATCATTTGGCCGGTTTTTAGCAAAAAACAAACAAAACAAAAGGTCCGGTGCTTTATCTCCACTTCAGAAATACTTCCAGCATTCATGAACATGCAAGAAAAGAAACAACCATAGCGCAATATGCTGAGACCGATAATGGTTTGAATATGTGTAAAGAAAACACTCACATGCTTTCAAAAACAAACAGGCGCTGGATACGATCAGATACAGAGCTTCCTCCTCATTGATCCTTGATGCTCGTCACTAGGCTTGAGAAAGTCACGTGACCAGTGACGTAACGCGTAGGGTAGGAGCCTAGAAGTGGAGATAAAGCACCGGACCTTTTGTTTTGTCTGTTTTTTGCTAAAAACCGGCCAAATGATCAGCTGGCATAGCTGCACTGTGAAGGCTATTGACTCAGCACTTTGTATTTAATTACTGCTTATTATCAGCTGTACTGGGAAGCACACATTTATAATACTATTGGCATATTTTTATATCACTCTCACCTTGATTTGGACATTATATTGAATTTATATATTGTTTTATTCACTCTATATTGTGCAATATATGTATTGGTGGGTTGGTTTTAGCGCTTTCATACTCCATATTATATATCCTATCAGTGTTAGATTCACTTTTATTTGGAAGCAGCTTTATCATTTAGTTTTCCACTTATGTATTTAATATTTTATTTCACTTATTGTACTATCAGCGCTTTAGTCACTTTCTATTTTATCCACATGTGGTCCTACTGCTGCAGTTGAGGCACCGGGGGGCTAGAAGATGCTGGACGTCCTCCAGCCAGGAAATGAGCCTGGGTCTTCCTGGCCTGTTGCAATTTCTAGTTAACACTGTAAAGGGCTCATTTACACTTTGCCCTGACTTCAACACACAATAATGCACCTATCACTTCAACATGCTTGTTTGATGTGTTTATGATGCTTCTGTGATGCTCTTTTGAAGCTTTAATGAAGCTTGGCAGATGCCCCGTGTTTGCATTGATTTTTCTATTTGTTTTAAAGGGGCCCAGTAGAACCCTAGCTCAGTAGTACCCCCCGTCAGTAGATCCCCAACTCATTGGTACCCTTGTTCAGCAGATCCCTAGCTTTTTAGTACCCTCGTTCAGCAGATCCCCAGCTCATTGTTACCCTCATTTAGCAGATCACCTGCTCAGTAGTACTTACAGCTCTGTCGATGCCCCATTCAGTAGTAACCCCCGGCTCTGCTGATCCCCCGCTCAGTAGTAGCCCTCAGCTTTGCTGGTCCCCACTCACCTCCCGCTATATTGCTCCCATGCTGACATCTGCTAGTTTCTCCTGCACCGGTCCCCCAGCTCTGCTGATCCTCTGCCTCTCAGTCCTCTCTCCGCTCCCTGCTCACCTTCCACTATACCATTCCCATGTTGCACACCACGTGTGCTGTCTTCTAGTTTCTCCTGCTCCAGTCCTCCAGCTCTGCTGATCCTGTGCTGCTCAGTCATCTCTCTACAGTGCCCACTCACTTTTTCACTATAGCGTTCCCATGTTGCACACCACGTGTTCCGTCTGCTAGTTGCTCCACTTCAGTCCGGACCCCGCTCACCCTCCTGCTGCTCTACACTGCACACCAGATGTGACGTCTGCACCACACACTCCCAGAATATATACACATGAACCAGAAGTGACAGCTGATGAAATTTTTCCGGTTCGCTTGTTGGTTTCCCAGTGCATCCTGGGATATCTTGTACCTGCAATACCTCCAAAACAAAGTGAAGCTAAAACTAAATAAAAGCTGCCCAAAAGCTGCAGGTGCTGTAAGTGAGCGTTGTCATAGACTTCTGTGGAGGCTTTGGAGAAGCTTTGAAGCACCAAGAAAGTGACCATGGGTATAAAGGTATGGGGGAGGGGGAGGAAGGTGTACACAGTATGGGAAGGTGGAGGGGGGGGGTGGGATAAGCGAGGCGCCGGCTCTCTGTACATCTGCTTCAACCACAGAGCAGCTGACACCGTACAGGGAAGTGAGGTGTGTCTGAACTCTCACTTTCATTTTTGGGATTCCCCGAAATCAGCAGCTTTGTGAACGAAAATATTTGCAAACGCTCCGACCTTCACATTCGTCTGTCTTATTTTTGTTACTTTGTTTGGTTATTGCGGCTATTTTCCATTTGTACCCGACTAATAAAGAGACACGGTAGCCGATTTTTCCATGAGTGCACATTTTCATTTATCGGAGCGTTCACCTGAAAGCAATATTTTTTTTTAAAGGATTTTTTCAGATTTGTATTTGCTTGACGCTCCACTTTCTGCTTTTTTATCCAACAAAAAAAGTAAAAAAAAAATCAAATCTCTTAACCACTTGCTTACTGGGCACTTAAACCCCCTTCCTGTCCAGGCCAATTTTCAGCTTTCTGCACTGTCAATGACAATTGCGCGGTCGTGGCGACGTGGCTCCCAAACAAAATTGACGTCCTTTTTTTCCCACAAATAGAGCTTTCTTTTAGTGGTATTTGATCACCTCTGCGGTTTTTATTTTTTCGCTATAAACAAGAAAAGACTGACAATTACTGAAAAAAAAAACACAATATTTTTTACTTTTTGCTATAATAAATATCCCAATTTTTTTTTTTTTTTTAATTTTTCTCAGTTTAGGCCGATACGTATTCTTCTACATATTTATATGGACTGCGACATTATGGCGGACACATCAGTCACTTTTGGTGCTATTTTGGGATCATTCACATTTATTCATTGACATTTATACAGCGATCGGTGCTATAAAAATGCATTGATTACTGTATAAATGTGACTGGCAGGGAAGGGATTAACACTAGGGGACGAGGAAGGGGTTAAATTTGTTCCCTTATTAGTGATTCTTAACTGTGGGGCTGACTGGGGGAGGTGACCGATGGTTGTCCCTATGTACAAGGGACACATCATTGGTCTCCTCTCCCTAACAGGACGTGGATCTGTGTGTTTACACACACAGATCCACGTCCCTTGCTCTGAAAATGCAGATCGCGCCTACCTGGCGGACATCGCGGCCGGCAGGCACGCGCATCGGCACCCACGTGACACGGTGGGCACGGAAGTTCCCCTGATGCGCGCTCGGGAGCGTGCGCGGGGAACGAGGAAAGGGGAGGACGTCAATTGACGGCCTCCCCGGCATTGTAGGTTCGCACTGTAGCCGTCATTCGGTTATAGCGCGGGCCTCTAGTGGTTAGAGATTTTAGGTGCTGAAAGCGGTACAATTATTTTGCATGGAAATTTGCCGTTTTATATTGTAGGCCTGTAATTCTTAGGAATAACTCACTTAAATCTGTCCAAACCTGAGTCTAGTAGACATCCCGGGTATGATAAAGTTTGAAACACAAAATCATAAATCATAAATTATAATATAATAAATAACTATAAATAATTATAACAAATTATAACAAATAATAATATAATTATAATAAAAATTATTCAATAATGTAATCAAATCAAAAACACTGAAATTTGATGAGTTGCAGAATTGTCGCTGTCATTAGATTTAGTGTCTGATGACGAATTTACCCACAAATCGCTATCGCCCAATTCTGCGAGTGATTCTAATTTATTATCGCTGTTTTCTTGCTGGTCTAAAACCACTTTTGACATGAAGGGACACTTTTTGGTTGCTATGGACAATCTCCAGTTTCCAGGCAGAAAAAACTGTATTTATAATATAAAAGTGCATGCAGGACACAGGACAGACCACTAGGGACAAAGGGGGTGTGTATTTTTTTTATACAGTGTACTGTATGTATTGTGTATTTTAACTTTTTTGAATTTGGCGCCGATCTCCGCCCCCGTGCGCCGCAACGTGGCAGGGAACGGAGCTCGGCGGCACTGTGTGTGAATCGAGCGGAGGAGGAGACGCGGCTCGCACACACAGCGGGGAGACATCGCAGGATCCAGGGGACAAGGTAAGTAACTCTCCCTGTATCCTGCGTTGCAGCCCCGAGTCTGGCTCGGGGGTTACCGCTAATGGTACTGAAATCTCACCCCGAGCCCGACTCGGGAATACCGCCAGGGAGGTTAAAGTGATAGTAAAGTCCGCTTTGTGGTTTTTACCTACAGGTGAGTCTATAATAAGGCCTATAATAAGGCTTACCTGTCGGTAAAATGAATATCTCTTATTCACACTACTGTGATGCGATGTACTGCGAATTTGATTCACCTTGCGTTTTGAGGTGGACAGCCAGTTTGTCCCCAAATACAGCCAGTTTCCCCCCCAAATACAGCCAGTTTGTCCCCAAATGCAACCAGTTTGTCCCCAAATACAGCCAGTTTCCCCCCCAAATACAGCCAGTTTCCCCCCCAAATACAGCCAGTTTGTCCCCAAATACAGCCAGTTCCCCCCCAAATACAGCCAGTTTCCCCCCAAATACAGCCAGTTTCCCCCCAAAATACAGCCAGTTTCCCCCCCAAAATACAGCCAGTTTCCCCCCCAAAATACAGCCAGTTTCCCCCCCAAATACAGCCAGTTTGTCCCCAAATACAGCCAGTTTCCCCCCAAATACAGCCAGTTTCCCCCCCAAAATACAGCCAGTTTCCCCCCCAAAATACAGCCAGTTTGTCCCAAAATACAGCCAGTTTGTCCCCAAATGCAGCCAGTTTCCCCCCAAATACAGCCAGTTTCCCCCCCAAAATACAGCCAGTTTCCCCCCCAAAATACAGCCAGTTTGTCCCCAAATGCAGCCAGTTTGTCCCCAAATACAGCCAGTTTCCCCCAAATACAGCCAGTTTCCCCCCCCCAAATGCAGCCAGTTCCCCCCCAAATGCAGCCGGTTTCCCCCCAAATACAGCCAGTTTCCCCCCATATACAGCAAGTTTGTCCCCAAATACAGCCAGTTTGTCCCCCCAGCCCTGCACTTACCTTCCTCGTGTCAGCGCCGTCCTTCTCCCGCCCTCGATGTCGCTTCAGCCAATCAGGTTACCGGTAACCAGACCCGGTGAACCTGATTGGCTGAAACGCCTGTCAGTGTTAACCAAGGAACGCCCCCCCCCCTGTGCGTCCTCTGGTTAACTATTTGGAAGCCGATTACAGCCCTCAGTGCTGGCTCTGATAGGCACTTCCAAACACCAACCAGCCGTTGTTATTCAGATGGCCGGCGCTCAACAGGGGGCCGGCCATCTGAATAGTGGGCGGCAGCGGCGGCGACATTACATAGGTTCATGCAATGCATGAATGTATGTATTGTTGTGAGTGACGGGCGCAGGAGAGAGAGGGGGCGGCGCTCCTGCGCCCACTATGGACGCACCGCCACTGGTGCCGGTTCATACTGAATTCTGTGTGTGAAATATAAGAAATATGATAGCGCTGATACAAATTAAGTGATGAATGATGATAACACAAAATTGTTACATATAGTTACATAGTAGGGGAGGTTGTCCATCAAGTCCAACCTATGTGTGTGATTATATGTCAGTATTACATTGTATATCCCTGTATGTTGTGGTCATTCAGGTGCTTATCTAATAGTTTTTTGAAACTATCGATGCCCCCCGCTGAGACCACCGCCTGTGGAAGGGAATTCCACATCCTTGCCGCTCTTACAGTAAAGAACCCTCTATGTAGTTTAAGGTTAAACCTCTTTTCTTCTAATTTAATGAGTGGCCACGTGTCTTATTAAACTCCCTTCCGCAGAAAAGTTTTCTCCCTATTGTGGGGTCACCAGTACGGTATTTGTAAAATGAAATCATCTCCCCTCTCAAGCGTCTCTTCTCCAGAGAGAATAAGTTCAGAGCTCACAACCTTTCCTCATAACCAATATCCTCCAGACCCTTTATTAGCTTTGTTGCCCTTCTTTGTACTCTCTCCATTTCCAGTACATCCTTCCTGAGGACTGGAGCCCAGAACTGGACGGCATACTCCAGGTGCGGCCGGACCAGAGTCTTGTAGAGCGGGAGAATTATCCTTTTATCTCTGGAGTTATTCCCCTTTTTAATGCCAATATTCTGTTTGCTTTGTTAGGCTCATCAATGCCAAGCTGCTGCTATCATTTACTAGGACCCCCAGGTCCTTTCCCATCCTAGATGGAAATAAATGGTGATCAACAATATCAAGAAAATCATGAAGTGCTGATTGCAAATATCAAAGTCCAAAATGCAATACAAATGCCATTGTGTGTGTGGTTTCCACACTGCATCAAAACCACACCCCACTGTGGGTGTGTATGTTAACGCCTCCCCCCCCCCTTTAAATCGGTTCTCGTAAAACGCAGTGCGATTTGCAGAATCGGATCGCATTGGGGGGGGGGTGAACCCCCATGTGACCCAATTTTGGAGCAGCAAAAAAAAAAAAAGGCTCCTGCAGGATTTTGATGCGGTTCGATTTGAACCATACAGAATGAATGAGCTCAAATCGCACTGCTGAAGAATCGCATGTGATTTGAACAGGAATGCGGTGCAATTCCTTTTACAAATCGCATGCGGTTCTGCGCACCGCATCAGTGTGAGCGAGCCGCTAAAAGTTGCGTTTTTTAAAGACCACTGTGTATAAGGTCTTATCAATAAAAGCTGTAAAATTCTGCAGAAAGTGAACTTGATCGTCAGCTCTTCCGACCAACAGAGGGCAGACAGGCAGCAGCTGTCACTTTCTGGGTGATATTTGTCCCCGGCTGAGCGTCTATGTGAACTTACACAAGGCCAGGACAGCGAGGTGACGTGTGTCAGCCTAACCCCGGTGACAGCTGTCACTCTCCGCAGCTCCTGTCCTCGCTTTACATGCCATCTGTCCACCAGCCGGGGGGGGGGGGGGGGGGGGGGGGGGTGGGAGGGGGAAGGGGTGCTTGTCACGTTTTTTTTTTTTTTTTTTTCTTTCCTTTGTGGGTGTGGGGCTGTTATTATTCATTGACTGTGAAATGAGACAATAAGATAGACTTGCCTTTAACAAGCGAGTGTGCTCTGGTGCACTATTGTCTTTTCTCCGTAGGGAATCGGAAATGACAGACATACAAGAGCGGCGTCTGATACATGGAGGAGGAAGGGCGCTTCACCGCGGTCTCATGCACACTGGGCTTAGAAGACGCCGTTTTTATGGCGTTTGGCATTTTTTTTATTTTTTAGCTCTATCTTAGCCTATAGGGGTTGATTTACTAAAGGCAACTAGACTGTGCACTTTGCAAAGTGCAGTTGCATCAGAGCTTAGTAAATGTGGGGAAGCTCTGCTGACTTCCATCATCCAATCATGTGCCAAGCAAAAATGCTGTTTTTTTTTAATTTTCCTTGCACCTGATTGGGTACTCTTTGCAAAGTAAAGCCCTACCTCATTTACTAAGCTCTGGGGCAATTGCACTTGCAGAGTGCAACGCCACTTTGCAAAGTGCACAATCTATTTGCCTTTAGTAAATCAACCCCAGAAGTCGCTGTAGATCTGAGGGGAAAATCTGAAACGAGGGGAAGCTCTGCTGATTTCTATCATCTAATCATGTGCAAACAAAAATGTTTTTTTTTTTTTTCCTTGCATGCCCCCCCTCCCCCCTCAGATCTACACTACAAGTGCACTTCCAAGTACACTTGCACGGCACTTGTAGTGCAAAGTGGATTTTCCTTTAGTAAATTAACCCCCATAGGGGAAGTGCAGTCGCAGCAGTCTCAGCAGAGAATAAGTTCTGTGGTCACAACCTTTCCTCATAACTAATGTCCTCCAGTCCCTTTATTAGATTTGTTCATAGGCGTGCACACAGGGTGTGCCAGGTGTGCCCAGGCACACCCTAATCACCCTATACAGCACAGATTCCCTCTACTGCCCCGACTCCCCCTCCCTCCCCTGCATCGCTGCCAGCTTTCCTTCTCTCCCACGGGCTGCAACTGTGGGCACACACAGGGGGATGTTTTAGGATGAGTAGGGGAAGGGGACAGGAAATATGTAATTTACCGGCCCCTTCCCTTTCTGAGTGAACACAGTGAGTGATTGATATCGTGGGTTTGAGCTTTGGGGTGCACACCCTAATGCAATAGGCTGCGTACACCTATGGTTTTGTTGCCCTTCTTTGTACTCTCTCCATTTCTAGTACATTCTTCCTGAGGACTGGTGCCCAGAACTGGACGGCATACTCCAGGTGCGGCCGGACCAGAGTCTTGTAGAGCGAGAGAATTATCGTTTTATCTCTGGAGTTAATCCACTTTTTAATGAATGCCAATATTCTGTTTGCTTTGCTTGCAGCAGCTTGGCATTGCATGCCATTGCTGAGCCTATCATCTACTAGGACCCCCAGGTCCTTTCCCATCCTAGATTCCCCCCAGAGGATCTCTCCCTAGTGAGTAGATTGCATTCATATTTTTGCCACCCAAATGCATTATTTTACCTGTAGCGCCCTGGGGGTTTAGTCAGGGACGCTCCTCACAAATTGACTTGCCAGGGGTAGTTATCCTGGTCGATTGATAGAGATCTACTGATTTCTCCCTAAGTTTGGCCTTGTTGTACTTTTCACTTCTACCACTAGGTGGCCGGGCACTTGGTGGTACTAGATATGAGAAGGACAACTCAAGGCCAGGTTATGGGTATAAGAATATATAGAGACTCAGAATTTTGGACGTGTAATTGCCATCATCCCTCAGAGAATAGAAAAAATATGAAAAAAAACTCTTAGTTTGGGATTTTTAAGGCAATGAAAGTTAGAGGAAAAAAATCTACTTTTATATAAGAAATTTTATTAAAGAATTATAAACATTATAGAAAAAGTTCATATAGAAATTCCATTGTATTTGTGCAAATATAAAAACATTACATACAAGACATTGCATACAAAAAGTGGTAATTCTCGCAACTTGGGATGACCACCAGTAGATGAACCGATGGTTACAAGTGCAGGAATATCAGGTTATGGGTATATGGGTATATGGGGTATCTCAGCCAATGGGCAGGGTTTTTTTTAATCCCTTGGTCTGCTGGGAGAGCCTATATATTCAGGTGGAATCAGGTGATCAGTGTTCTGTACCACCTGGATGGCTGTCTGGGTGGACGTGTGTGGTACGCCCGGGGCTGCTAGGCTAGAGATTGGGCCTATCCAGAAGTAAGAGGGAAGCGCAGGGTTGGGATTGCGGCTTGCAGTCCAACTAGAAAAGACGGTTATGCCGGCCAGAGAACCTGTCGTGGTCAAAGGTAGAAGGGAAGCTGTTGCCACTAAGGGACCAACCACCTTTACCAGGGATCACAGTGAGTAACTGAAGCAAGTACCGGAACAGCATTCTCACCGAACGGGCACGATGGAGAATCGGGAAACTTCAGGAAGGTCAGGGACCCAGCCAAAGGAGGTGACGCTTGCAGAGCAGCCTTGTGTGTCAAGCCAGGGACCAAGCCGGTCAGCAGAGGTGAAGCTTGAGAAGTATCTGGAGTGCCAATTTAGGGACCCAGCAGGGAAGCATGGGTGACGCTTGAGGGAGATACCACCGCAAAGCTTTGAGGAGCTCCAGGGATTCAGAGTCAGTGAATCAGAGGGTCCAGTGAGAGACCAGGAGCTCAAGGGGCTGAAGAACTACAAGTAGAAGTTGTAGTAAAGCTGATAGAACTGTTACGATTGTGTTAGGAACTGGTAAACACTGTTGCAATAGGAGACAGCAATCCTGCACATGCAGATGTGGCGCCTTGCTGGGGCCTTTTACCTGTACGGCTGTCCTCCTATTGAAGTCTCGGAGTCTGCCAATTGAAATTGCAACTGCTTAAGGGTGTCCTGGCCCTACCCCTCTATCCCTCATAAAAAAAAAAAAGACTGTAAAGCCTCATACACACGGTCGGACTTCCATCGGACTTTTCCGTGTTTTTTTGTCCGAACGGAGTTGGTCGGGAACACCCATAGCATACACACCACAGGACTTTTCTGCAAACTTTCCCAAAACTTTTTCCAACATCACATGGTTTTTCTGCTCTTTTCTGCTCTTTACCGCCACCCTTTGGTCAACTTCTGCTATTGTTGGTTGATTTTAACATTATTTGTTTTGTCCATCGGACAAAAGTCCGATGGTTTTCTGTACACACGGTCGGACTTTGCTCCATCGGACTTTTGTTGGGCAAAAGTTTGTCCGTTTTGCAGACCGAACTTTTGTCTGATGAAAACAAGAAAAAGCAAAAAAAGTTTGTCCGATGGAGCGTACACACGGTCAGATTGTTGGTCCATCTTGCTCAAAATGAAGTTTGTTGGCCAAAAGTCAGAGCGTGTGTACGGGGCTTTACACATCCTGCGGAGAAGTTATTGCCCCTGTCTCGTCACATTCGGCTCCCCATCACAGATTGCTCCGGAAGTGACGTTCCGTCGCCGCCATCTTGCTACACCCCACACTCCTGCACAGTAATGATAGAGTGAGAAGGGGGCAAGCGGACATCTTGTTACACCCACCAGAGTTTTAGATTTCAATTATTTTCAGCACAAAACGGAGCTTCTATGCTTAAATACAGGATTTGGAAATCCGACGGACTGTTTACATGTTAAATTTTAAACCTACTGACCTTACATGGTTTCTAATGTGACAGAACACCTCTGATTTTCACATTTAACATGTAAACAGTCCGTCGGATTTCCAAATTCTGTATTTAAGCATATAAGCTCCGTTTTGTGTTGAAAATAACAGTGAAATCTAAAACTCCGGTGGGGGTAACAAGATGTCCGCTTGGCCCCTTCTCACTCTATCATTACTGTGCAGGAGTGTGGGGTGTGTAGCAAGATGGTGGCGACGGAACGTCACTTCCGGAGAAATCTGTGATGGGGAGCCGAATGTGACGAGACACCATGCTTAGCTTAGTATCGTCCGAAAATAGAGATTGAGCTGTTTATCACATCCTCCAGGTCGTTTATGAATAAATTAAATAGGATTGGTCCCTGCACAGAACCCTGGGGGACCCCACTACCGACCCCTGACCATTCCGAGTACTCCCCATTTATCACCACCCTCTGAACTCGCCCCTGTAGCAAGGTTTAAAAACCTCTACAACCTATTAGCAACAGCCCTGAAGGAGGACATTTGAGGCATTCCCCCAAAATGCGTTGAATTGATGTACATGTTTAATAAACGTTTTATGAACCCTACATGAAAAGTGGAATTTTTCTGGACCCCGGGCCTTCCTTCCCACCCAAGTCTTCTTGCTAAAATTACCAAAAGGCCGTACCTGAAAGGTAGCAGCCCAAGCCCCCCCCAAGAGGGTCCACCACCCACTGCCGGGCACAACCTACTGGAAGCAATTCCTTTCTCACCGCCAACACAGCCACCTACCCACCACTAGTGACCGATCCAGGCAGGCCAGCCCAAACCTGAACCAAACGTTTGCGACTTTGGTGGTAAGTCCCTTCATTTGCCGGTGTCTTGTCGAGGTAGTTCCCCTATCGGATAGGGTCCGGCCTCGACTGCGCAGGTGCAGACGAAGCCCACGGAAATCTCTGAACCTGATCAGCTGTTCTTCAGGTGTACACGGCGCACGCGTGGCTAGGGGCGGCATCCAGGCTCATTCCGTACCATCCCTGTGGACATGGAGGATGTTAAAAAAAGAGCCAGGAGGCCGAGCGAGCGAAGCGAGGACGTGAGGCCGACTGGCCACTTACAGCGAGGTCCACGTTGCCCTGGACCTGTTGCAATAACAACTGAGGGGCGGGTACACCTGAAAACAGCTGATCAGGTTCGGTGATTTCCGTCGGCTCGGATTGCGTCTGCTCCGTCAAGGGGGAACCATATCGATAGGAGGAACCATATCGGCAGAACACCGGCTTCTACTCCTTTGGCAAAATATCCTCCAACTCCAAGTCCACAGAATTCTACATTGGAGTCATTTGTAAATATGTATTGTAGACATTTGCTGCGGAGCATGTATCAGAGATATTAAATACGTCAATGGTAAAAAAAAAAAAAACATAACTCTTAAGTGGATGCTCGGCAGCTAAGCTGACTCCCTGAGCAGATGTCCGGCCTGTCCTCCGCACCCCCCCATCCCATGGCTTTATCCCTAGATGCACTTGTAGATTGCAGCCATCTGCAGCGTCCCACACCCCTCCCTCCCCGCTCCATTCACACTAAGACCTGCATCTAACAGACGGACCTCAATTTATATAACTCCGTACACCATATGTATTTAAAGCTCTCGCCCTCTCTGTGACAGATCCGTGATATGAAATGATTGCATAAACCATTTTACTTTTCCTTTAATCAGTTGCGCAGCTTGAAAAAAAATAATTATATAGAGCATGCATATAATATACAAGTTACAGGACTCTAGGGGAGAAAAGGAAAACATGTTTCTAGTAACGTTATGTAATAGCGTATGTATATGTAACATTATGTAAAGAAAAACAAAAAACGACACACACATACATATCAATATTATATATGTGTAGCGCGTTCACCCCCTTCACCTGCCTTTGGCTCCTCGCAGGGAGAGAGGGCACACCACGCCACAAGCCCGTACCCTCCTGTGTGAAGAGGTTGAGCGGTGTTGTTGGTGGGTCTCCACAACCAGAAAGCCAGAATCCTCCAGAGAATGGTTCTCACCTCTGTAGTTAATAGAGATAAGTCCTTGTCCCCCCCCCCCCCCACTGACTTGAATGTCCACACCAGCTGTAACTCCAACGTAGAGTTTATTTCTCTGATAAGTAAAGGTTGGAGCAAGAGGACAGGACAGCATAAGGTGTGGGAGAGGTCAAGGCACAAACGTAATCCCTTCACTTCTCCGATTCTCAAACAGACTCAGCCCAGATGGATAGTCTCCCTGGATAGGGACTAGCAGCCAAATGGTACTCTAACTTAACCACACAGTCTCTGCCACAGACTTGGTGAACTTGGTCTCTGCCACAGACCTGGTGAACTTGGTGTTTCAAAGCTTGACCTCTTTGTAAGGAGAAGACTTCCCTCCAGAGAGTTACCGGGCCCTTTCCTTCTCCGTGACTTCTCACCGGTCCCTCAGAACGGTTCCTCCCCCGGCCTCCTCGTCGAAGATGCGGGTCCACTCGCAAGGCGGCACCCTGGGATTCCTCGATCCTTGATGGGCCCCAGCAGAAGGTGCTGGGCCCAAGGCCTTTGCTGCAGCCCCAGGGCTAAAGGTGCCTGGGACTGATTCACCGACCTCCGCCCCTGGGCCAAAGGTGCCCAGGGCGGACAGGAACACACTCCCTGGGGTAGGACCCCCGACCACGACAGAACGGACTGACCCCGAACAGGCAGCGTCTGCCCCTTTTATATCCTCTCCCAGCATGCACAGCAGGCCTGCCTCACCCACTGTATGGCTGCTGAGAGGGGACACACAAGGCACAGCACTGTATCAGTGGTTCAACCCTGGCCTGCCATGGCAGCGCCACCTGCAGGCCACAGGGAACTATACACCGATACTCTCCCTGCGGACTAAAATGGTTGAAAGAATCCTGACAATTGGGGTGTTTGAGCACAACTACCACTCAAACACTTCCCCTAAATTTAGGACCCCGCTACACACTCCCCCCACTAAATTAGACACTGTCCCCAGTGTCTGGAGCAAACCTATGCTTCTCAAGCCTAAGATCAACATAGACCTATTCCAGAACTATCTACAAAAATAAACAAATTTTAAAAAAAATGTTTGTTTGTGTCGGAACCTGAACATGGGGAAAGGGAGTTAAACGAAGAGATGAAGAAAGTGTAGTAGAAAACAAATGTGTACATCCCATTCTCAAATGTCACATATTTAAAAGCAAACATATTTTTATCATTTACATTTCCCTCCCCTGCTGCAATAGCTAAATCCACCCATACTCTGTGATTTGCTTGATATCCACCTGCAGAGGGAGAAAGAAAACATACACAACTAACAATTTGACATCCTAACTTAAGTACATTAGAAGAGAAAAGATTCCCCCCCGGAGGAAAAATCCTTTCCTTCTAACAAGTGAAACACATTTTAAATATGATGCAAGAGTTACGCAACACCGCCACCTAGTGGTAGTGCCACCGTCAAGACACTTGTCCCAGAACTAAAAACGTTATTTTCTTGAAGACGAATCCTCCTCTTCTTCTTGAACCTGACTGTGGCCCTGAACTATCTCTACCCCAAAGTCACTGTCTTTGTGGCGCTGTGAGAGGAGGAAAAAAAAACAACAGCTCCTTCTCTTCCAGCAAAGTAGAATACCCCATCTGCAAGGGCAAACGTTCTTGGGCTCCAGGAGAGTACACTCCGGAATAAAGCAAAGGACAAAACATAAAGAGTCCAGTCTCTCAAAGATAGTACTGTGGATGAGGCAACACTAGTGGTTTCCAGTCTTCGGTGAAAGTGTCAATAAAGTACTCAACATTGTCTTTCTCCTTCCGGCAAATAACCACTTTATCTGCGAGGATATGCCTGCCAAGCATCCATGACTCCTTACATTCCTTGTAGTACCGCTTGGTGATTGCGGCGGAACAGGCAAAGTACCTACGGGCCTGGGGTACCTTTAAGTAAGTCCATAGAAAGTCCCCGTACCACCGATCCCTATAGGCCTCCACTTCAAAAAACAAGTCTTTAGGCAAGTACGGGTATTCCCACCCATATTCCTTTGCCACTCTCTGGTTGAATAACCGCTGCATCCTGGACAACGGAGGCATGGTTGCACGATCTCCCATACCTGGCAGGATTATGGCATCCAGGTGTCGAGGCACTTTCACTTCCTCCGTACCAGACATAGGGGTCCGCAATGACACTCGTTCCATCACGGCAACAGGTGCAGGTATCTCAAGTGGTGGAAGGGCAGACAACGGGACAGATCCCTCCTCAGGCTCCTGGGCCTCCTCCCGGGGTGTATCATCCCCAGTGACCATGGGTGGGTCCCTTTCCCTACGGGATGAGGACAGGGGTATCTTATCCCAACCCTTCCGCTCGAACAGTTCATCTATGTCCGCATCATCCCCCGGATCGGAGACTGACTCCAGGTCGGAGGTATCACACTCCTCCGCCGGCAGGTAACCTTTTAGTGGACGAGGAATCACCGCCTTTAACAAGTTCAAGTTCTCTGGGGTCCCTTGCCCAAGCATCCCCGACACTTCGGACCTTAGCCAAGATCCCTTTCCCCGGCTTACCTTGGCTTGTAGCTGATGCAGGATGTCCGGGACTCTTTCCTGTGGATACATCCAATCCGGGCAAGCGCTGGGGTGTAACTCCACCACGGCCGTAGGAAGCTTTAACATAGCCGACCTTCCTCTTGGGCAGTGGGAGCGAGGACTCAGTAACAACCGAGGCAGCATCCTCCGGTTTCTTAGTCTCCGGCTCCTCAATCACCGGAACATTCTCAACAGCGACTTCCTCCGAAGATCCCAACAGTGCACGTAGGGGTGACTGTGGAAGCTCTGGTTCCTTCTTCTAAAGTGGTGGCGCCCGTAAGGCAGTTCAAACGGAAGGCCCGAGGTTTTTCAGTCGGCTGCTCCACCTCAAACAGGAATTCTTTGCACTGTTCGCATCTTCCAAAAGGCCTAAGATGCACCACCAGTCCCTGGCATCCGGGACAAACCACTCCAAGGGCCTCCGCCTCTCTGCAGACATAGAGAGCGAAGCGACCCCGAGGCTTCAGTCGGATCCCCGCATCGGTCACAAAAGCAGCAAACGAGGTCACATTCATGGTAGAAGTAGCCGGAATCCATGAGGCATTAGACGCCATGTTACCCGCTTGCCGATCCAAAATCTCCAATATTCTATTGCAGCTGATTTCTGCAGCCATTTCCAAGGCCTATGACACTAGCAACCAAGGATCGCTATAGAAACAAATATATACACTATATACAAAACAAAACGCTCTCGCATGTTTCTACATTGTTGCTTCCTGACAGGTGGAAGAACTGCAGAATCTCCTTCGCCGGGGATGGAGCGACGCCTTGCTAGTCCGGCCAGCATGGAGCTAATCCTGTAGAAAAAGCTGAGTGGCCCCTTTCTGCCCTCTATAGCAGTGGTTCTCAACCCTGTCCTCAAGTACCCCCAACAGGCCATGTTTGCAGGTTTTCCTTTATCCTGCACAGGTGCTTTTAATCAGAGTCAATGGCTTGGTATTTTGGACACCTATTTTATCTAAAGCCTGGTACACACGATCGGATTTTCCGCGGACAAAGCGTAGGTTTTTCAGTTCTTTAGCGCTACCCTTTTGGGCAACTTCTGCTAATGTTGTGTTATGGTGAGCATTGCTTCTGAGAATGCGTGTTTGTACTTTGGAGTTTTGTCCGAAGGACTTCTGTACACACGATCGGATAATCCGACAGCACACATTTGTTGTCGGAAAATTTTAACGCGTGCTATAATTTGTTGGCGGAAAATCTGACAACAATTGTCCGATGGAGCGTACAAACAGTCGGATTTTCCGACAACAGCCCGTCATCACACAATTCCCGTCAGAAAATCCGATCGTGTGTACGGGCCTTAAAGCGGAGTTCCACCCTAAAGTGGAACTTCCGCTCATCGGATTCGTCCCCCCCTCCGATGCCACAATTGGCACCTTTCGGGGGGAGGGGGGGGGGACAGGACAGGTATCCTTTCCCACTTCCTGAAGTTCGGGGCGCGGCTGTGACGTCACCGTGGGGCTCCCTCCTCCTCCTCCTCCCCTGGCCACCAGGCTAATAGGAGAGAGGAGCGGGGCCTTGCACATGCGAAAGGCTTCACTGCCGGGTTCCCTTACCCGCAATGGCGACGGCAGCACCCGACAGCTGATGTGCGGTGCCGACATCGAGGGACACCAGGACAGGTAAGTCTCCATTTATCAAAAGCCAGCAGCTGCAGTATGTGTAGCTGCTGGCTTTTAATTTTTTATTTTTTGCCCGGGGTTGCCTGGAACAACCCCTTTAAGAGAAATTCCCAAAACATGGCCTGTTGGGGGTACTTGAGGACAGGGTTGAGAACCACTGCTCTATAGCAATAATAGGCGTGCGCACAATGTGTGCTGGGAGTGCCTGGGAACACCCTAATCACCCCATGCGGGGCCAATTCCCCCTGCTTCTCCCCCCCTGCAGTGTTGCCAGCTCTCCTCCTCTCCTCTCAGGAGTGGGGACGGCCGGTAAATATTTCATTAATCAGCCTTTCTTTTCTGCATGAACACAGTGAGTGACCTGTACTGATCGCTCCTGTCTTCATTCTTAACTGAAGCATTGTAAACTATGTTAAGGGACTTGGAGAATCTCTGTCCTCAGTTTCTTTCTCGGTTTCAAAAGGGAGACATCGGGGACCTGTTTAGACCCATGATATTTCAACAAAGCCGCATATCGGGGGTCCTAAAAAGATTTGTAAAAAATAAATACACCGTACACTGCCCTACTGACACTAATCTTTGCTCTACTGCTCTACTTGCTCTACTGACACCGTCCACTGCTCTGCTGATATTCACACACGTGTGGCGATCCTGTCACTGGCCTAGTTACCATATATCCTTTTATATGCATTTGATACCTCAAGACCCTGTAACAATATACCGGAACAAATCGGGTCAATACATTTTAGAAGATGTATTATTTACTTGCCTTGCCGTACACTAGTATTGACTATGACAGCAAGCTGTAGTTACACCCGAAGTCTACAATCACTGGTACAACTGAACTCGTTTTCCATATGATATGGGGAGGGGGAGTTGGATACAAAGCGACGCATTGATGATTTTTGATCTGGTAGTTGATAGACTGTAGCAGGCAAGGAGTTAACATATTAACTCCACTTTGGCTGGGCTCCTTCTGTTTTGGCCCTCTGCCATCTGGAGATCCTTCTGTCCCCCCTCCCGACGCTTCTCACACCTAATCCCCAGCCTAATAACACGGTTGCACTTTTAATGATGATAATGAAGCGTCTGGGGTGTGAACACAGGGCTTCTCACTGGGGGGTATCTGAGATTATCCATCCCTGGCCGCCTCTAAACTGGCAAACGACTCCATTGCTTTGCTTCCCTCGGCTGCATTGCTGGTTGGGATAGAGTTCGGTACCTAGATAGCACGACTGGAACTATTGTGTGAACCCGCCATTGCACTTAGTGCTCTTAGAGGCAAAGACCCCCTCATGGTCAGTGATGGGTGGTGAGGTCATCTGTTTGTCTTCTTCTAAGTCCTGCACCTCTAGGACTTGCCGCCATGATGTAGTTGTGAATTGGGTGTTTATCATTTGCAAAAAATGCAAGAAAATAAAACAGACTTTTCCCTTGGAATGACAAAAAAGTATACCAAAAAACTTGTAGGAGGAGCTTCGTGGTTGGCTAGAATTGGCACCAAGAGCACACTTCCCTACCCCCGCTCCTGTCCTGCTAGAACATTGCCCCTCCTGCTGGGGCCGAACCCTCCGCCATATTGTGGCCCATTCCATGCCAGAGGCCTCCACACAACGGGAAGGAATGTCCACCCATAAGAGTAGATTTGCAGTTTACTGAGTTCAGGAAATGGCATAACAGTCACATCACATTTTTTTGGCGTGGGGGTTCCCCTTAAAATCCAGACCATACCAGATACATAATCACACAAGGAGGAGTACTCCAAGAGAGCGGAGAAAAGGAGAAAAAAAAGGGAAGAAAAAGGGAAAAAAACAAGGAACACCACGACACCAAAAAAATAAAAAGGAGGGGGGAAGGAATCAGGGTGGGTCTTTCTGGAGATGCCATCGTTCCCAAATCCGGCTATGGGCCTCCAATCTATCATAAATCTGAGCAGTCATCTTCTCCATCAATTCTACATCCTTAATTCTAGCGTACAGCACAGCTGAAGAGGGAGGAGAGCGCTTTTTCCAGTTGAGAGCTGTAAGACAGCACGTCGCCGTAAGGACGTGGCGTAACAACTTCCCATAGGGCAGTGGGTCTCAACTCCGCCCTCAGGACCCATTAACAGGCCAGATAACTAAAATACATCAGAGGTGATATAATTTGCTGCTCAGTGATTGCAGCATTCTAGTCTGCATCTCCCCAAGGTAATACTTAGAATCTGGCCTGTTAGTGGGTCCTGAGGACAGGAGTTAAGAACCACTGCCATAGGGCTTAACGAGTTTTAGAGAAGATAAAAAAATCTCGGAGTCAAAAAGATGATTAAGAAGACTTTGCACTGAATGCCGAAAAGGAACAATCAGGGCAACTCCAATACACGTGAAGGACAGTAGGCTCGCGTTTTTTTTTATACGTGATCCTGCGCACAGCGACTGCCTTGTAGCAGTAAGAGCCCTTTCACACTGAGCTGCCCCAGGCGTCGGCGCTACAGCGGCGCTTTGCCGGCGGTTCGGCGGCGCTGCCCATTGATTTCAATGGGCAGGGGCACTTTAGGAGCGGTGAGTTCACCGCTCCTAATGCGCTCCAAAGAAGCTGCTGGCAGGACTTTTTCTGACCCCCTGCCAGCGCACCGCTCCAGTGTGAAAGCCCTCGGGGGCTTTCACACTGGAGTGAATGGAGCTGCTGTTTCAGGGGGCATTGCAGGCGCTATTTTAACGCTATAGCGCCTGCAAAGCGCCTCAGTGTGAAAGGGGTCTAAAACTGTTACAGGGCGGTCGGCAACTGGTTAAAGAACACCTGTAGCAAAAAAAGCTCAGGCAGGTGACAGGTCAGCCTCCATGGGGGGCTTACAGCCTGATGCTGGGCTGACATTTCTGCTAAGGCCCCTTTCACACTGAGGAGTTTTTCAGGCGTTTTAGTGCTAAAAATATCGCCTAAATACCGCCTGAAAAACTCCTGCCCTGCAGTCTCAGTGTGAAAGCCCGAGGGAAGGTTTCTTCACAGTAAAGCCTCGTACACACGGTCGGACGTCCATCTGACTTTTCCGTGGTTTTTTTGTCCGAACGGAGTTGGTCGGGAACACCCATAGCATACACACGCTCGGACTTTTATGCAAACTTTCTCAAAACTTTTTGCAACATCACGTGGTTTTTTTGCTCTTTACCGCCACCCTTTGGTCAACTTCTGCTATTGTTGGTTGATTTTAACATTATTTGTTTTGTCCATCGGACGAAAGTCCGATGGTTTTCTGTACACACGGTCAGACTTTGCTCCATCGGACTTTTGTTGGGCAAAAGTTTGTCCGTTTGCAGACCCAACTTTTGTCCGATGAAAACAAAACAAAAACAAAAAAAGTTTGTCCGATGGAGCGTACACACGGTCGGATTGTTGGTCCAACTTGCTCAAAAAATGAAGTTTTTTGGCCAAAAGTCCGACCGTGTGTACGAGGCTTAAGAGCTGTGAAAATGTGGAATAGACTCCCTGCAGAGGTGGATCTGGCCAGATCAGTAGATTGCTATAAGAAAGGTCTGGATACTTTCCTAAATGTACAGAATATAACTGGGTACTGAGTGACGTTTATAGGTAAAGGTGATCCGGGGAATATCCAATTGCCTCTCGGGGGATCAGGAAGGAATTTTTTCCCCTGCTGTAGCAAATTGGATCATGCTCTTCTGTTTTTTTTTGCCTTCCTCTGGATCAACTGTGGGTATAGAATTGGGTATATGGGATTGTACGATATTTTTTTTTATTTTTCTTATGGCTGAACTGGATGGACTTTGTATTTTTTCAACCTGACTAACTATGTAACTATGAGGCGGTGCGCTAGCAGGGCCGCTCCAAAAGTCCTGCTTCCCGCATCTTTGGAGCGGTGTGTATACCGCTCCTTTACCACTCCTGCCCATTGAAATCAATGGGATAGCGCGGCTATACCACCGGCTATGCGCCTCTGCAGAGGCGCATTGCCGGCGGTATTACCCCTTTTTCGGCCGCTAGCGGGGATTAAAACCGCACCGCTACCGCTAGCGGCCGAATACCGCCGCAATTCCGACGGTTAGCGGCGCTATACCGCCAGCGCACCTCCCGCCCCAGTGTGAAAGGGGTCTTAGACAAGGAAAAAATACGACACAATATCAGCACACACAGCTATACCATGGGAAAGTCAGGCTGCACTAAAAAACTTTTAGAATTTTAAAAATGCCCGTTTCCGGCTGGTTTTTTTTCTAATTAGGCATCCCAGTCTTTTATCATACAAAAGCCTGAAGAACAAACACAGGGAACTTTAATTTTCTTGCTCGGAAGGAAGGGTGACAAATGAGAGGGGGGGTTAAACAGACAGACAGGCCCGGGGTCTGCGGATGAAAAACTTTGTAACTTATTACGGTGCTAGACCTGCCTGGCATCCGAGTGTTAATTAACGCTGAATTCCACCAGAAGGGCTCCTGGAAACCCATTAATACTCAATGCATTTATAGTCATTAGTGCTTCTGTATGAATTAATAATGAGGAAGCATCAAAAGCCACTTAAAAGAATACCTGTTAAAGGCAGCAGTCTGTTAACGACTCTGCCACCTCGCACTCACTGAATTACAAGAAAGACAATTTAAGTGAATAATTAATAATGAAATGAAAGGAGCTAACAGTTTGAACAGCCTGAAACTGGAGTTAGGGCATTAACCCTTCCCCTGCCGGGACGACCGCAGGATGGCTCTCGGAAGAGGCTGTGGCTTATCAGGGTAGTCTTGTTTAAAGGGGTAAAAAGGGCAGAAGCTGGTTATACCGGCCCTGCAAATAAATAATGTATAGAATATTAAGTTAAAAAAAAATGGCAAAAGAAAAGCATTTTGTTACTTCTTGATTGAAATGCTTCTTTTTTTTTTCATGTTTCTTGTGGCTTACTGTTTTTAATGGTTGCTGCTGTTGTTATTGATGTTAATTGAAGCATCCATAATGGCAGGAATATGATGGTGATTTTAATAAGTCTTTGGACAATCCATATATGCGCTAGCATTACCGCTGGCTGTATATGCCAATATAAGGGGCGCTTGGCCCACTTCTCGGGTCATCTAAGGCAGCCCGCCAAATTTACTGACACGACACCCAACATTTACAGGCATAGCCAAATTTTTACTGATGTTTCCAAAAGTTACAAAATGATTTTTATTATACAGGATTTACAAGTGCATCTCAAAAAATTAGAATATCATCAAAAAGTTTATTTATTTCAGTTAATTCAATTCAAAAAGTGAAACTCATATATTTTATATACCGTATGTACTCGAGTATAAGCCGACCTGAATATAAGCCGAGGCACCTAATTTTACCACAAAAAACTGGGAAAACTTATTGACTCGAGTAGGGCTGCAACTAACGATTATTTTCATAATCGATTAGTTGGCCAATTATTGTTTTGAATAATCGATTAATCGGTTAAAAAAAAAAAAGGAGGAAGGTAATTAAGCTGCGATTTGCTTTTTACAATTTTTGGGGACAATTTGTTGTTGGGCAGAGTAAAAAACACAAACATGCTTTTCTGCAGCTTCTCTATTGAAGTATATTGAACCAAAAATCAAAGTAGCACCGTTTTACATTAAAAAAAAGTCCTTGCCCTTTCCAAATACGCAGCAGCTGAAAAAATCCTGGATGTGAACGTGTCCCATAGGAAACCATGTAAATGAACTGTAGTGTGTTTCTGCAAAAAGCAACAAAAAACACAGAGGTGTGACCCGGGCAAGAGAGGTTTAGTAACATAATGGGGGTTAAAAAAACTAAAATTAGTACAAAAAGAGCAAATAATCGCTACTGTAAGGGGTTCATTTTTTACTGTGGGGCAGTGAAATTAATATTTACAGTAGCGATTTGCTCTTTTTGTACTGTAAAGGGCTAACTTTATTTTTTTTTAACCCCATTATGTTACTGGCCGATTAATCGATTATGAAAATGGTAATCGATTAATTTCATAATCGATTAGTTGTCGATTAATCGATTAGTTGTTTCGGCCCTAGACTCGAGTATAAGCCTAGGGTGTCCATCTGCATGCCTCACTTTGCCTCACTTTGCCTCACTGTGTCCATGTGCATGCCTCACTGTGTCCATGACTAGACTGACGTTTACCATAGGAGTCAATGGAAGGGGTGCCCGGGTTTGAAAAATCGGTGCTCCCCGGCCATAGGTCCCCCAGACAACAAACTTTGCACACTTGTAGAGGAGAAATGGGGCTACATGTGTGCCAAGATCCGGCTGGATCCGGGGTCCCCAAAGTCACCAGAGAAATTACTGTTTAACATGGGAGTCTATAGAAGGGGTGCCCGGGTTTGAAAAATCGGTGCTCCCCGGCCATAGGTCCCCCAGACAACAAACTTTGCACACTTGTAGAGGAGAAATGGGGCTACATGTGTGCCAAGATCCGGCTGGATTCGGGGTCCCCAAAGTCACCAGAGAAATTACTGTTTAACATGGGAGTCTATAGAAGGGGTGCCTGGCTTTGAAAAATCGGTGCTCCCCGGCCGTAGGTCCCCGGGACAACAAACTTTTCACGATTGTAGAGGAAGAGTGGAGCTACATGTGTGCCTAGTGGGGACCTACGGATGTCCAGTACCGGGTCCCCAAAATCCGGGAGATCAGGCGCAAAAAGGTGACTCGAGTATAAACTGAGGGGGGCATTTTCAGCACAAAAAAAATGTGCTGAAAAACTTGGCTTATACTCGAGTATATACGGTACATGCGTTACACACAGAGTGATGTATTTCAAGCATTTCTTTATTTTCATTTTGATGATTATGGCTTTCAGCGAGTGACACCCCAAAATTCTGTATCTCAGAAAACTAGAATATGACATAAGAATATTCATTCGCTGTTGCAACACACCTGGGTGGGCTCCGGTCGCACTCTCTGCATCCCAAGCCCACCTTATTTTGAAGTCTAATCAGGTTCTTAAAAAAAAAAACTGGCCGCTGTTCATAGGCGTGCGCAAGGGGTGTGCCAGGTGTGCCTGGGCACACGCTAATCCTAGAGTTGGCAGCAGGGGTGGAAATTAGTGGAACCGATCTGTATTTTCTTCTGCAACAGATGAAAGTAGGCTTCTCCTCCTCTCCCTCTAGCCGACATTCAGCTGCTACAGGAGGAAATTACAAGGGATTGGTACAAATATATAGCACCGCTCTTGTCCCTGTTCCTCTTCTTTCTGCTGCCCAGGTCCCCCTGTGTGCTCCCCCTCCCCATGCCCCCCCCCCATTGTTTCAGAATGATAAGCGGGGAAGAGGCCGGTTAATATGTCACAAATGTATATGTGTTGGAGCTTTGAGGTGCACACCCTAATGCAATAGGCTGCGCACACCTATGCCGCTGTTATTTATGCGCCCGGTGCCCTGAAATGGGCCGGACGCATGAATAGGGGGTGGCCGCGGCGGCCATGGATCGACTCATGCTATGCATGAATCTATCCATTACCATACAGGGGGTGGCCTGGAGAGAGGGGGCGGCATCCGGGCGCCCCTAATGGACGGGTCGCCCCTGCTTCAGAGCCTACGATAATATTCCCAACAATGGTGCTGAGCATAAAAGCAGTTTTTTCTAGATCACCTAACACACACATTATTTAGGCAATTCAACACAGCACAGCACCTGCACGGTGATTGATTGTGGCCAGTCTGTGGGTGGAGACCAAACCTGATTTAAAGTGGAGTTCCACCCAAAAATGGAACTTCCACTTTTTGGAATCCTCCCCCCCCCCTCCGGTGTCAGTCACATTTGACACCTTTCAGGGGGGAGGAGGGAGCAGATACCTGTCTAATACAGGTATTTGCTCCCACTTCCTGGCATAGATCACCTCGGTGAGCTACGCCACTTCCGGCGCCTATTCTGTCCTCCCCCGCTTCTTCTGGGAGACACCCAGGTCCCAGGAGACAGCAGGGACCAGTGAGGACGCGCCGCGCGACTCGGGCATGCGCAGTAGGGAACCGGGACGTGAAGCCGCACTGCTTCACTTCCTGATTCCTTTACCTAGAATGGCGGCGGCTGCCCCCGATCCTCGAACGACAGATCGGCTTCGGCTGCCGACATCGCGGGCGACCTGGACAGGTAAGTGTCCATATATTTAAAGTCAGCAGTTGCTGTATTTGTAGCTGCTGGCTTTTAATATTTTTTTTTTTAGTGGGACCTCCGCTTTAAGTCAACCCTACCTGCAGTCTCATGCTTTTGATATTGCGTTTGTAAGACGTGTTCCAAGCTCCCTGTTTGTCTGTCCTCCTCTGCTGTTTGTCTTCCCTTGTTGGCAATCTTGGATTAGATATCGACTGTTCTCTGTACTCTGCCTGCCTTGTACCCGGACTGCCATTGAACCGCTCTGCCTATCGGCCAACCACAGGTACCTGTTTTCTTTGCTCAGTTCACGCCTGCCCTGGAGGGACGGCCAGGCACTATAGCATTGTGTATAATTCCTGGGGACAACCAAGTACCGGTAGCCCTGCTTGCCTTAGTTATGGGAAAGGGGAGTGCTATAGGCGAAGAACACAGTAGCCAGCTATCGTGTCTGACCACCTGCGTTAGGGGTTAGCATGACACAAGGACATCACACTATGAGAGCAATTACAGGAAAATTGACATCAAAAGAAACATGGAGGTTGCCATGATTGACCTCTGCTTCATAAAATGCTAGAGGCCTGGGTGTCATGGTGAGTGGCGACCCTCTTGCTTCAATACTTTGAGTCACAGACTGAGAGATGTTGTGGAAAACTGCAAAATCTTGTTTTGAGTGAAAAAAAAAAAATCTCTCCATGTATAGATAATATAAATTTGAAGCAGCACAACCATATGTTATATGTGTTCTTCAGGGTTTGGTGGTCTCTGTGGTCTGATCTAGTTCTTTGGTGGTCAAGGCTGATGTGCTGCCTCCTATGGTAAGCAGATCATATCACATATGTACTCTTTATGGTCAAAACAAATTACTGGATCCAATGGCTGACCATCAACCTGGTTTAGCTGATGACATAACAGGTTTACAGTTGGTGGTCAAACTAAAGTTCTGGATCCCGTGGCAGTCCATCAGTGTGATTGGTTGAGGCCATCACAGATGTACCATTTGTGGTCAGGACAAGGCGTGGGATCCCATGGCTGTTCCATTAGTGCGATTAGCTGATTCCATACATATGGTCAGGATAAAGAGCTGGCCCTATAGCTCTCTATTAATGTGAATAACTGTTGCCATCACAGATGTTCTGTTGGCGGTGAGGACGAAGTGTTGGATCCCATGACTGCTCATCAGTGTGGTGAGCTGATGACATCACAGATGTACAGTTGGTGGTCAGAACCAAGTGTTGGGTTCTATAACTTTCCATCAGTGTGGTTAGCCAATGACCTGACTTGTACATTCAGTGGTCACTGGCTGGCTGGATTTTTGGCTGGGAATTATGCAGCGGTTAGGGACCCAAACTCCCAAGCAAAATGCCCCCCAGGTGGCATGTGCACTAAGAGGGTGGGTCCATCGACCCCCCACATTCCCCCACTGTCCACAGCAGCGCCAGCACCCCCCCCCCCTTCCACACACACACACACCACGCCTGCATGCAATGGAGCGCAGCACGAAAGACGCCACACAGCACTGAAAACTAGGGTGACCACCAGACATCCCCAATTTCCGGGGACAGTCCCCGGATTGAGGACACTGTCCCTGGACCAAGTCTGTCCCCAGTTTTGTCCCCGGATTGGATTTGAACAGGGGCTGGGGCAATTTCAAAGACAGTGCAGAATAAAAAAAATCTGAATTACACACCGCCGCTCCTACTCGCCTAGGGGGGTGTATTTTTTTCCATTATCTGTGCCCCTTTCTGATGATCATGTGCTGGTCGGAGCGGAGGGAATATTTCTTCAGTTTCGAGTGCATGCCCATTCTGCTCCGCTCGCATGTTCTTCTGCCTTGGCTCAAGTCCTGGCCAGCCGCCTGCCCGTGTTGCCTTCCCTGGTGGAGTGATCTTCCTCCGCTCCACACCCAGTAGTAGCCAGGGCCCGGAGAGTGAGACTCGACAGGCTGTGAGGCGGGCGGTGACGGGCAGAGAGTCGCTGATTGCCGCCATTACTAGTAAAAAAAAAAAAAAAAAAATGTCCCAGGATTTCATTTTATAAATCTTGCCACCTTACCGAAAACCCAAGCTCCACCGGCCACGGGCAGCTGGCAGGTGAGGCAAACCAAAACCTCCATGCTGCACCCGTTAGGAGAGAGGGTACAACGCCAGGAAACGGAAGACAAGTATTTTAGAAATCTGAATCTCCAGCAAGTGGCTGGGGATTCAGATTTTTTCCGCCCCCCCCATCCTGGCGCCCCAAGGTGGCTGCCCAACCGATCACGTCACCAAATCTGGTAATCAATGAAAAAACTGTTTAGTGATTTTAAACCAATAAATTAATAGCTTGTCACCTTAACTAGCAAAATGTCTATTTCTTTTTACATTTCAGTTTTCACTGGTTAGCAGATTATTATTTTTTTGGAGAGATCAAAACTGCATAAAGGTTTGTTACTGACAAACTGCATTCTTAATGTGCTTTATCCACAGTGCAGAATCATGTTTTTGGTGAACTCATAAAATACTTAATAAAATGTAGAAGATCAAAGAGGCCTTTGATCTGTGCAGCATCCTTCAAAAATTGTGAGAGAATGCGGAAGAATTATTAGGAGTCACGATTCTTAGCACTGGTCATCCAACATCAGAAAGTGGCGGCGTTTCAAAGACTTTCTTTGACATATGCAAATTCAAGCCACAGGTAGGCCCAGCAAGTAACGGATTCCCTCACATCCTCTGTGAGAATGAATTACAGGTGATTCCAAAGCCATGACATCTTGGACCTACATAACAAGAGATAATGATTAAGTTTAAGCAATTATTTCAGACAGCGGTGGATACTGGCGCACTGATACACCCACAAGCTTCTTATACTCATCAGGGATTCTAGTGAGATTTTATATGTATCCTGGTCTGCCCACCTGCTGTGGACATAGCAATATGGTCAATGTTTTCATGCTGGGGTTTTTAACCACTTCAGCCCCGGACCATTTGGCTGCCCAAAGACCAGAGCACTTGTTGCGATTCTGCACTGCGTCGCTTTAACTGACAATTGCGCGGTCGTGCGACGTGGCTCCCAAACAAAATTGACGTCCTTTTTTCCCCACAAATAGAGCTTTCTTTTGGTGGTATTTGATCACCTCTGCGGTTTTTATCTTTTGCTCTATAAACAAAAATAGAGCGACAATTTTGAAAAAAAAAAGCAATATTTTTTACTTTTTTCTATAATAAATATCCCCAAAAAATATATAAATAAAAAAATGTTTTCCTCAGTTTAGGCCGATACGTATTCTTCTACATATTTTTGCTAAAAATCGTGACTGCGACATTATGGCAGACACATCGGACACTTTTGGTGCTATTTTGGGACCATTCACATTTATACAGCGATCAGTGCTGTTAGCGGCGAGATTGACACCTGCGGGCCCCGTCGCGGGAGCCAGCGCCGAGCTCTGTTGCTCCTCCCGCTCGCTGCCCCCAATGGATTCCTATGGCTGCGCAGCACCTCGTGGGGGCGGCAAGCGCGAGAAGCACAACCTCGCAATGGTGATTTCCAGAGCGATCCCATCGCGCTGGAAGCACAATATCGGCAGCAGGTACTGTATACCTATATTGCTGGTTGGTGGGAGCCTCTCTACTGTTAAAGCTACTGGTTTTCAAGCCTGACCCCTGACCGTGACACCACTACAGTGGGCTCTCATGATCGTTCTGGGGTGAACTATCTCTTGATCAAAAGCAAGAACTGCAGGGAGGTAGGTGCACATGCCAAGGATACCTACACTACAATGGTCTCCGAGCCTGACCCCTGACCGTGACACCAAGACTCCCTACAGTTCTCCAATGTCTTCTCCACGGCCACTGCCACAGCCTAGCCCCAACTTTGATAACTAATTTCTGGTTAGCTAGTCCACCACTTGATCCCAACCTGCAACCACTTGTTACCAAGCTTTGGCTTGTTTACTAACTATGCTTTTGCTTAATTCCTACCTGCTATACCGGCTTCCTAAACTCCTAATGGGGCAATCCTGAGGACGACGACCTGGTAGTAACACACAGTAAAACCCATCTCCGCCATCAGAAGCTCTGGTGAATACCGGTTTGTGCTTAGACTCCTCAGGTGATCCCACTTTTTCCAAGAGGATGACCTGCTTGTACAGTAGGTGCCGCTGATATTGTGTCAATCTCGCCGCTGTTAGCGGCGAGATTGACACCTGCGGGCCCCGTCGCGGGAGCCAGCGCCGAGCTCTGTTGCTCCTCCCGCTCGCCGCTCCCAATGGATTCCTATGGATGCGCGGCATCTCGTGGGGGCAGCGAGCGCGAGAAGCACAGCCTCGCAGTGGTGATTTCCAGCGTGATCCCATCACGCTGGAAACACAATATCGGCGGCAGGTACTGTGTACTTATACTGCTGCTTGGTGGGAGCCTCTCTACTGCTAAAGCTACTGGTCTTCAAGCCTGACCCCAGACCGTGACACCACTACAGTGGGCTCTCATGATCATTCTGGGGTAAACTATCTCTTGATCAAAAGCAAGAACTGCAGGGAGGTAGGTGCACATGCCAAGGATACCTACACTACAATGGTCCCTGAGCCTGACCCCTGACCGTGACACCAAGACTCCCTACAGTTCTCCAATGTCTTCTCCATGGCCACTGCCACAGCCTAGCCCCAACTTTGATAACTAATTTCTGGTTAGCTAGTCCACCACTTGATCCCAACCTGCAACCACTTGTTACCAACCTTTGGCTTGTTTACATACTATGCTTTTGCTTAATTCCTACCTGCTATACTGGCTTCCTAAACTCCTGATGGGGCAATCCTGAGGACGACGACCTGGTAGTAACACACAGAAAAACCCATCTCCGCCATCAGAAGCTCAGCCTCTCAGTGGTGATTTCCAGCGCGATGGACACAATATCGGCGGCAGGTACTGTATACCTATACTGCTGGTTGGTGGGAGCCTCTCTACTGCTAAAGCTACTGGTCTTCAAGCCTGACCCCAGACCGTGACACCACTACAGTGGGCTCTCATGATCATTATGGGGTAAACTATCTCTTGATCAAAAGCAAGAACTGCAGGGAGGTAGGTGCACATGCCAAGGATACCTACACTACAATGGTCTCCGAGCCTGACCCCTGACCGTGACACCAAGACTCCCTACAGTTCTCCAATGTCTTCTCCATGGGCACTGCCACAGCCTAGCCCCAACTTTGATAACTAATTTCTGGTTAGCTAGTCCACCACTTGATCCCAACCTGCAACCACTTGTTACCAACCTTTGGCTTGTTTACATACTATGCTTTTGCTTAATTCCTACCTGCTATACCGGCTTCCTAAACTCCTGATGGGGCAATCCTGAGGACGACGACCTGGTAGTAACACACAGAAAAACCCATCTCCTCCATCAGAAGCTCAGCCTCGCAGTGGTGATTTCCAGCGCGATGGACACAATATCGGCGGCAGGTACTGTATACCTATACTGCTGGTTGGTGGGAGCCTCTCTACTGCTAAAGCTACTGGTCTTCAAGCCTGACCCCAGACCGTGACACCACTACAGTGGGCTCCCATGATCATTCTGGGGTAAACTATCTCTTGATCAAAAGCAAGAACTGCAGGGAGGTAGGTGCACATGCCACAGCCTAGCTGGTTAGGTAGCCCACCTCCATTGGAAACAGACTTCAGCTTGTGACATGGTGCCTAAATGGCCAATCTCCATTCCCCAACCCAGCTTAAGGTGGAGGGAGGGGGTAGTCCACCTTGCTGCGGTTGGAGCTTACACAAGGCTTCTACTACTTATTCTCATAGAAAAGAAAGTACAGGGTAGGAATATATAAGCAGCCAGTGTGGGCCTAGGAAATGCACAGGTTCTCTGTAAATGTGAGAAAGTGAAGAGCGCACAGTAAATATTTTACAGGTAGAAAATGGGGAAAAAAAAAAAGATAAATTTGGGCTTTTCAGACCGGTTGGAGCAAATAAGCCTTGCCTATACAAGCTAATTTCAAGAGAAATCCCCTTTACAAACAACTGGTGGCAGGTGTGAGGATATGAAAGTGCCCCCTCCCTGTTGTTCTCTCTGCAGCTGCTCCTCTGGAGAAACCGAAAACTTGTGTCACATGATGCAGCTCAGGTGCAGCCATTAGTAATCGCTGAGTCTGGGTACCTGCTGGGTGCTCACTGGGCCCAGCTACAAAAAAAATCTGGCTGCTAAAGACAACTAGAACTTTTCAGGCATGACAACCTCTGAAGGAGGAAAGTTCTAGTTGTCTTCAGCAACCAGATGAATGTTTCCTGTGCAGTATGAGACAGTGAGGGGTATTTACTAAAACTGGAGCACTCAGAATCTGGTGCAGCTGTGCATGGCAGCCAATCGGCTTCTAACTTCAGCTTCTTCAATTAAAGTGGAGTTCCCCGCTAAAAAAAAAAATACACGAAAATCCTGCAAAAAAATGGAAAAAAAAAAATGGACTTACCAGAACAGGCGGTTGCTATGCGGAAGTTCCTAATCTGCCTCTTCCTAGTCCTCGGCAGGTAGGGTTGCCACCTCATCCCTTTAAACCCGAACACATATGAATTGCATGGGTTCTGTGGCTGATTAAGGTGATAATTAAACTCACTTGGTGCCTCATCTGCATTAAATTGGCCTCAGAACCTGTGTAATTCATATGTGTTCGGGTTTAAAGGGATGAGGTGGCAACCCTATCGGCAGGTCTTCTTCCTCTGCCGACTTGCGGTGTCTTCTGGTGAATGGTGCGCGCTGCCTTCTGGGAACTGTGTGTATCCCAGAGAGCAGCCGCCCATTAACAAAGCGCCGCGTGACTCGTGCATGCGCAGTAGGATACGGGCAGTGAAGCCGCGAGGCTTCACTGCCTGTTTCACTTAGTGAGGATAGCGGCGCCGGGACCTGCCAGGATCGAGGGCTCTGCCTCGGGGGACCGACATCGCGGGCGAGTAGGACAGGTAAGTGTCCTTATTAAAAGTCAGCAGCTACAGTGTTTGTAGCTGCTGACTGTTTAAAAAAAAAATCACGGGTAGAATCCCCGCTTTAACCTTTGACATAAAAACTTGGAAGTTGATTGGTTTCTATGCACAGCTGCACCAGATTTTGCCCTCTAGTTTTAGTAAATCTCCCCCAATGAACTCCTGTCTATCAGGGTCAACACAAAGGACTCTGCCCCAAAGAAGTCCATGTACTTTATCGAGTGACAAGCTTTAAGCAACAATATGCTCAGGTGTGAACAGGCACCACTGAATATAATGGAACGACTAGTGTTGGGTATCCTAGGAGAGCTTCAAATGGCGCTTCTATTTGCTCATGCGTGAACAAAGCCTGAATCGCTGTGGAAATTTACTTAGGCCTGGTTCACACCTATGCATTATTTAGAATGTTTTCAGTTTTGCAGAAACACACTACAGTTCATGTAACATGGTTTCCCAAGTATGTAGTTCACATCTGTGCATTTTATGAAAAGGGCCAGGGACTTTTTTCTGGTTTTTGGTTCCATAGACTTCAATGGATCAAAAACGTGTATTGAAGAACGCAAAATGCACCTGCAATATGTAGCGCCCTGCTCCTGTTGGGTAGATGCTATGTGTTAAATTTAGTTATCTGAGCCGTAGTTTAGCTCAGAAGGATTACGCTAAATAATTGGCTCTGTTTCAGTCCAGCTGGGTTGCACGTTTTCCACCTGACACTAGGTGTCACTGTCACCACAGGTCAGGGTTGGAAATGCAGCAGGCTGGATATATTGGGTATTCCTTTCCCAGAAGTGGCTCAGGGGGCGTGGTCAACCCGCGGTGCATTCTGGGAAGGGGTACTTAAGGGACAGAGACCACTCGATCGGGGTTTGTTTGCCGGATCCTGACCTGAGGGCCCTCCTGGCCTCAGGGATGTGCAAGCCATTGTCGGCCTCGGGGCCTGCTGGCCCGAGGCTCTGCAACTGAGAGTAGGCCTAGGAGCTTCTGGGGCCTACTAGTCCAGGGATGGTCCTACGTGGTCTTGCCTGCGGGAAGAAGCGGAACAATTGGGGACTCAATTGAAGGACGCATCCTGGCCAATTTACCTCACGGTGCTGCCGGCTGGCTGAATGATTCTGGCACCGTGAGCTGTGTACTTTCTGAGGAACTTTGCAAAGTGTCAGTGTGGTTTCACGATTTTGTGGCAGAAGATTGTTAAACGACTCGACGGCACTCATCAAGTCTGTGGCAGAGACTTTGAACGAGCTTCGCACCGGTTGCTAGGCCGGTGAGACTAGACCTATCCGGTGGTTGCTGAATCCAGTGTGGAACCAATTTGTCCTCTGGATCTAAGATTGTGCCCGTGATCCGCAAAGCAAGGTACCTGAACCTCCCCTATCCCTCTACCCCTCTGTTGGAACTGTTTAATAAAACTCTTGAAGAAAAAGAAACCAAGTGTTGGTGTGGACATTCATGAAAGCACTTCAAGAGGGACCCCTGAGACGAGTGTGGTGAACAGAAAGGTGATGGCAGGCCCAAAATCTAAACCAGCGGCCCCTTCGGGGGTATTGCTACAAATGCAGGTTGCAGTTTTCATATTTCAGGTGCATTTTGCGTTCTTCAATACACATTTTTGATCCATTGACGTCTATGGAACCAAAAAGCAAAATAAAAGTCCATGGCCCTTTCGAAAAAATGCACAGATGTGAACATGACCCTTAGGAAATCATGTTATATGAACAATGTTGCCGAAAAACTAAAAACCATAAGTTGCCCGGTATCATATTTTTTAGACAAAAAAGCTTCTTGTCTACATGTGAATAAGTTCCACTTGGTTACAGTGGCCCCATTTCCCCGATTTTTGGGCTAAACCCTGCCAAGTGCCATATTATTTTCAGGGGAGAGCCTTAGATAATCATTGTGTCAACGCATTTTGTTTGAAAGCCCTTAATAAATGTAATCTGGGCCTCCTGATTTGAAGGATAAGTTCACCTTTTTTAATTTTGCAAGTAAAAAATTTTAATTTATTATTATTTTTTACTAGGAGCCTGCAGAACATTGCACCCGCGATCAGCAGATAATAATGCAGGGCTCTTCCAGACTGTCTGTATAAGCTGTCTGCTTGTACCTTGTATGGGCAGGCAAGATACACACTGATAGGAAGAATCAATTAACTACCAAGAGAGCTCAACAGCACCCTGATAGTTCATTGAGAACTACAAGCCGACAGCTGCAAAGGCTGTCAGTACTTGTAGGTCTCTATTCTCTGTATTCATCCCCCCCGGAGTCAATACTTTGTAGAACCCCCTTTCTAACACATGAATATGCTTTGATCTAAACGAGGGGTCTCCAAACTTTTCAAACCAAGCGGGGGGGTGTGTGTGCTACCCGCGTGACAGCAAAATAAAGAGGATCACCTATATTAAAGTTGTAAAGTTGTTGAGCGCGGGGGGGGGGGGGGGGGGGGTTTGCTACCAGCGGGATGGCAGAACAAAACAAAAGAAAAGATTTGCGATATTAAAGTTGTTGAGCGCGGGGGGGTGGGAGTTTTGCTACCAGCGGGACGGCAGAACAAAACAAAAGATTTGCGATATTAAAGTAAAGTTGTTGAGTGGGGGGGGGGGGTGCTACCAGCGGGACGGCAAGACTAAAAAGTTCCCGACATTGCTGTAATAAGCGCAGGGTGACATCTTCTTACCTCCTCCTTCTCCTGTGCTGCCTCTGTTGCGGGAATGCGGGAAGTTAGAGGCTGTGCGGGACAGTCCCGCAGAATCCGTGCGGGTTGGGAGGTATGAACGACGTTTTTCCCGACGTGATTCCTCTCAAGCCTGCCTTGCATAAACACGTTCAGGCAAAAAACGTACGTACGTACGAGGGCACTATAAAGGAGAAGTCCCATTCAAATGGCGCCACCCTTTGGGCTGCTTTTGCTGATCTCGTGTTAGTAAAAGTTTGGTGAGAGACGATTCGCGCTTTTCAGCCTCGTGCTTTTCAGTCCGTTACAGCGTGACGAATGTGATATCTCCATTACGAACGCTAGTTTTACCAAAACGAGCGCTCCCGTCTCAAACTTGATTCTGAGCATGCGCATTTTTTTTTCCCCTCGGAAAAGCATACACACGAGTGGTTTTCGCGACGAGAAAAAGACCGACGGAAAAAAAATAGAGCAGGTTCTAATTTTTTGGGTGGGCAGTTTTCTCGTCGGAAAAACTGCTATGGAGCCTACACACGACCGGTTTTCCCGACCAATCTAAAAAATGGCAGTTTTCTCGTCGGGGGGCATTTCACTTTAAAAAATGGCTGACGGGACCACTTTAAAGGGGTTTTCCACTGACAAAGCCTTCTCTGTAGAATACTGCAGCAGCACGCTGCCTGCATCGAGAGTCTTTCATGTTCCCCCGGTACCCAGAACCACAATGTCAGATCTCCTCTGAAGCATCCTGTTGTTGTTTTTGACAGGTTGTGAAAGGGTGGGGCCCCTCTGTATCACCATATGGGAGCATGTCAGGGCCAGGGCCCACCTTTTCTTTTACAATGGAGGATCCAAAAAAATAAATAAAAATAAATATGCAGCATATGTACTCAGGATTAACTAAGCAGAAAACTGAAACACATGTTTTAGCAACTCAAATTGTGCATCTGCTTGAAAATGCTTCCAGTTCAAGGGTGAGCGCCGCTGCGCTCCCACACCCCGACTGCGCTCAAACGGGGTAACGCCGCATAGCAAACCCCCCATCCCCCCCCCCCCCGAACAAGGGAAGGACATCTTTTTCAAGTTTGTGATATTTTATTTGTGCACGCGTGATCCAAGCTGCCTGTGCAGTTCTGCCATTGTTGACGTGTACATTTTAAGAACATTTTAGCATCCTGCTTGTTCCCCATCGACGTGTCCCTCGACGGGCTCGCATGTCTCGTCTCTCTCTATGTCTGCCAACACTCTCCAGCAGCTGCGGAAAAAGAACTTGGCTTCGTCGCTGCCAATTGTGCAGATAGCTGGCACTGGCACCGCGGGTCCGGAGGCGACAAGGAGGAGGAAGAGGAGATCACAGAAGGAAAGATGGACAGATGCCACAGAAGCTGGAGCTGAGAAGGTGCCAACTCTGGCAGCATGGGGCCAAGGAAGCTGGCACGGCATACCCAGGCAGGCGGGAGGTGGTTTGGCACAGGCGCCATTGAGGATGACACAACATGCAACGTGAGCGAGACAGACAGAGCAGAGGGAGAGTGAGGAAGAGGCTTAGAATGGGAAGTAGAGACAGTGACGGAACGGAAGGGAGCAGGTATACAATGGACATACCAGCAGGTAGCGACAGCCTCTGTATATAAAGGGATCCTACTACAGTCATTTTGTGCAGCTGCAAGATGGAACGCAGACTCCCTCCGCTGCAGACGGGCGACGGTGGCGCCGACGATTCTCGATTCCGGGCGTCTGCTTCCTATGGCCCTTTCAAACACCCAGACAGAGGGATATCTTAGGATTTGGGCATTTTTCCCAGATATTCCCATCTGCCTCTTTGCCTTTCCGTATTCTCAGCATTTTGTCTCCTTTTTCGAAAGCGCGCTGACTCGCTGTGGAAGTGGCCGCCTGTTCTAAATCCGAACGGAGAATCCCAAAAGCTGAGAATCGCAGCGTATGGATATACCTTATTCCTCCGAGGGGACCGTCTGTGGCTTCCCATATGGATGTCGTACGGAGACCCGTAGAACGAGGATGTATTAGTCCCATTGTGGCAGCCATGGCGGACGTGCAAAGCCTCAGCCAGCTTGGGTTTGCGATTGGCTGCAACGCTTACTTTCAAGATAAATTCCAGCATTTTTTTTTTGTTTTTCATTCTAACGAAACTGTTTTGTAATAATCCTTTTTTTTTTTTTTTCTGTTTTGGTTTTAGCATTGGCCTGTTTTTATAAAGCAGGGTAATATCTTACCAGTAGGGCGGCAGCAGTGAGACTAATGCAGAGGAGAGAATATTATGCTGTAATTTGCCACAAGAAGTGCATACATTTTGATAGCTGCTGTTAATTATTGAGTCCAACACTGGATGTTTTTTCACCAATGTTCGCAATATGGATATTTACCATGGCTAGTACCAATGCGCTAGAAGAGAGAAGGGGATGAGACAAGACAGCCTTGGTGGGAGCAAGACAGAGGAGCACCCCTGCTTGGTACGTTGCATAGGACCACACGGCTGTATCTGGATGTCTTTCTTAAAGGGTAACCTATACCCAACCTATGGCATCCTGCCAACCTGATACCATCTTGCTTTGATCTTTGTAGAAACCCCCGCCATGTTTTTTTTTTTTGTTAATTCCCATCAGTCAGTGTTAATTATACTGCGGAGAAGGATGTTGCAAACTTACAGCATCTGTGTTTCAGGATGTTGGGATGCAGAGAGTGTGTGATGTCATCGTCGGTCCTCGTTCATTAAAAAAAAAAAAAAAAAGGGTACTGAAAGCAATGGCGCGCTTCTGATTGAATAATCCTTTCCTTTTTAGGTCTCAGGTACACGCCGGTACAACATTTTATTGAAATAGTTGGTTGTTTTGTAAATGGCCTTTATGAATGGGTAAAAAAGGGAAGTTTAATGCCGAAATTGGATTTTCAAGGCTCATCTTTAAAAAAAAAAGGCGTAGCGACCGCATGTCGGGTCACTCTGATCCGCCTTTTTGATTTACGGGATAATTGTACAAAGAAATGACATAGCTGCCATTATTTTGAAATCCTCTCCAGCCATGCTGTATTCTATATAGTCAGTTGAATCCGGCTCGTCACACTTGGTATTGTCTCAGGGGTGGGTCCATGGAACATAAAATACCGAGCCACGGCTCATTTATTTCATTGCAAAAAAATATGGATTTGCATTTCTAATGCGGTTACTCAATTAAAAAAAAATATATAAAAGCTCCAAAATAATAAAACACGGTCAGAATTCACTCAGATGTGCGGAATCACTTTATGGTATTTGGGCGAGGTAAAAAAAAAAAAAAAATGGATCTTGAAACCCTATAGCTGGTAATCCGAAATACTTGGCAGCTATGTACTAAATATGGAGAAATATATTTGATAGCATGTGTTTATATACAGAGAGATAAAGGGAATTGTGTCGCTGGTCTGCTGCTTCATGCATACCTGGGGGGGAGGGGGGGGTTCTAAACCCCGTTATCTTTCCTGTTATATCAGTTCTCTACACCAGCAGTCCCCAGGCAGTGGCTTGGGAGCCCCATTCGACTCTAAGACTTCTTTGATGTTGTTTGTGACAGCTGTTCAGCAAGAGCTCCACACTCGTCTCTGTGAATATCTGCTGTGCTTGCAATAACCGTAATTCCAAATAGTAGTAGATTTAATTGTTTCTTTTTTCTTCAACCACTTCAATACCGGCCACCTTTACCCCCTTCCTGCCCAGGCCAATTTTCAACTTTCAGCACTGCTGCACTTCAAATGACAATTGCGCGGTCATGCAACACGGTACCCATATGACATTGTTATCAATTTATTTAAACAGATAGAGCTTTCATTAGGTAGTTATTAATCACCTCTGGGTTTTTTAAATTTTTGCTAAACAATTTTGGGGGGAAAAACAACCTTTTTCTTAATTTCTGTTTTTAATTTTGCAAATAAGTATTCTTTCTCCTTCACTGATGTGCACTGATGAGGCTACACTGATAGGCAGCACTGATATGCTGCACTGATGGCCACTGATAGGTTGCATTGATGGATACTAATGAGGCTGCATTGAGGGGCACTGATGAGGCTGCACTGATGGGAACTGATTGGCACTGATGAGGCTGCACTGATGGGTACTAACAAGCTGCACTGATGGGTAGGGTACTGATGATGCTGCACTGATGATGCGGCACTGATAGGCAGCACTGATATGGTGCACTGATGGCCACTTATAGACTGTATCGATGGGCACTAATGAGGCTGCATTGTTGGACACTGATGAGGATGCAATGATGGGAACTGATGGGCACTGATGGGAATTGATTGGCACTGATGAGGCTGCACTGATGGGCACTGATGAGGCTGCATTGATGAGCACCGATGAGGCTACATTGATGGGCACTGATGAGGCTGCACTGATGGGCACTGATGAGCCTGCACTGATGGGAACTGATTACCACTGATGAGCCTGCACCGATGGGCACTGATGAGACTGCATTGATGGGCACTGATGAGGCTGCACTAATGGGAACTGATTGACACTGATGAGGCTGCACTGATGGGCACTGATGAGGCTGCACTGATATTCTGCACTCATGGACACTGATAGGCCACATTGATGGGCACTGATGAGGCTGCACTGATGGGAACTGATTGGCACTGATGAGGCTGCACTGATGGGCACTGATGAGGCTGCATTGATGGGCACTGATGAGGCTGCACTGATGGGCACTGATAGGCTGCATTGATGGGCACTGATGAGGCTGCATTGATGGGGACCAATGAGGCACTGATGAGGCTGCACTGATGGGAACTGATTGGAACTGATGAGGCTGCACTGATGGGCACTGATAGGCTGCATTGATGGGCACTGATGAGACTGCACTGATAAGGCGCACTGATATTCTGCACTAATGGACACTGATATGCTGTGCTGGTGGCTGATGGGGCTGCACTGATAATCGTGGCACTGATGATCTGATGATCTAATCATGGCACTGATAATTAGGGCACTGATGGGGCTGCACTGATGATCAGTGCTCTGATTATCAGTGTAAATGTCCCCTGAATCTGGAAAGCCAGTTATCAGCTTTCTTTTTTTTGGACAATGCAGAGGAAAGGAAATGCCGATAATTGGCATTTGTTTGCATGTGATCAGCTGTGATTGGACACAGCTGATCACATGGTAAAGAGCCTATGTCGACTCATTACCCTGATCCGAGGGACATAGCTTACCCCCAATCATCACGCTGCATGCCCCAGTCAAAACGGTAAAGCCACCTAAACATAAACCTTCTACTGGATAGATGTAATTGTTGTGCCACTCTTGTCTTTTGTTCACCCCATAGACTTTTCCTGTGATACCCCATGTCGACGACGGTTTCATCTTTTGCACCTTTAAATCCTGGTCACCTTGGAGTCCAGTGTTCCTACAACACACATCTTTAACATTTTCTCACCCGGCCTATAAGAGCATGACAGCCGGACAAGAAGGTGTTACAGATGTGTGTTGTAGGAACACTGGACTCCAAGGTGACCAGGATTTAAAGGTGCAAAAGAGGAAACCTTCATCAACATGGAGTATCACAGGAAAAGTCTATAGGGTGTACGAAAGACAAGAGTGGCATAACAATTAAATACATCCAGTAGGTTTATTAAACACGATGCAAAAGTGGGTAGCAACGCGTTTCAGGGGCTCAAAACTCTTCCTGCTTTAGAACTAGGAAACAAAGTAGCAAAAGATCAAATAAGTACTGTAGAGTGTCTAGGAAAGCAATTATCTGTATTTGCCTTTCTTGACATCTGGCTTTTATGTTGCTTTGTTTCCTAGCCCTAAAGAAGGGGACGTTTTGAACCCTCAAAACGCATTGGAGACCCAGTTTTCTTTTGTGTTTAGTAAACCTTCTACAGGACACATTTATTTGTTGCGGCCCTCTTGTCTTTTGTGTACCCTATATAGTTTTTTTTTAAGGGACATTACTGCTTTCTAGCGAAACATATCTTGTATGTCTTTACCCCAGTTTTTCCGTGGGTTGCAGTGGACTGAAAGCCAGTCAAAGGCTCTTTCCGTTTTGTTGTCCGCCATCTTTGTGCAATGCCATTTGTGCCTCACTTGGTAATGTGGATGGTTTGTGGAGGGGGTGGAAGGCATTGCAGATTCATAGCGAGAACTGTCCTCCCCGTGTGGCGCCACTTGGCGGCAATACTAAAATTAAAATTGCAGCGTGGGCCAGGAGTGACCTCAAGATTCCAGCATGGAGGGGGTGATTAGCGTTCTTCTCCCTCTGATTGGTTGAGAGAATGCCGCGATTGGGCAATTAGTAGCCAGTAAATCTATGTTATTAAAATGGAGCAACTGGGTACATTTTATTTTCCCAGAATATTTAAAGTGTAGGAGTGACCATCTGTAAAGTTTTGGAGACATTAGAGAATCTTTCTCAGGTTTTTTACTCCTTGATAATCCTTCGGGGTAGTGAGGAGCACTGGATTTTTCAATGTGTAATTCAAAAGGATATAAGTTTTGTATTGGAGTCAACTGGCTATTGTTAGCTATTTGTTCCAGGACTTCCAATGGTGGGTCTGTAGGAAAACATAAATATATCATAGACAATGGAAGCCACTCCACATTTAACAGTCCAGAATGGGCCCCGGCTGCCAGAGCTGACCCAAGACATTGTACTGCCTGGGTCCAAGAATGAAATGCTGCCTCCCCCACCCCCCCAAAAAAATCAGGGCCACCAAAAAGCCCCCACATCCATTATTTTATATCATGATAATTAAAACTAAAATTAAATTTATCAGGAAGTCAGATTTACATGCAACAGCACTTTGTCTATATGCAAAATTATATGACATATCAATATGCTCAATTCCAAACCTTAAACTCCATATCAGTCTCCCCTCATCACAGACCATCCAATCACAGCACCCCCCCCCCCCTCCCTCCACCACAGACTCCCCTCCATCACAGACCCGCCCATCACAGATCCCCCCCCATCACAGACTCCCCATCATCACAGGCCATCCCATCACAGACCCCCCCCCCTCCACCACAGACTCCCCTCTACCACAGACTCCCCTCCATCACAGACTCCCCTCATCACAGACCATCCCATCACAGACTCCCCTCCACCACAGACTTCCCTCCATCACAGACCCCCCCCCCCATCACAGATCCCCCCCATCACAGACTCTCCATCATCACAGGCCATCCCATCACAGACCCCCCCCCCCCTCCACCACAGACTCTCCTCCATCACAGACCCCCCCATCACAGATCCCCCCCATCACAGACTCTCCATCATCACAGGCCATCCCATCACAGACCCCCCCCTCCACCACAGACTCTCCTCCATCACAGATCCCCCCCCATCACAGACTCCCCATCATCACAGGCCATCCCATCACAGACCCCCCCCCTCCACCACAGACTCCCCTCTACCACAGACTCCCCTCCATCACAGACTCCCCTCATCACAGACCATCCCATCACAGACTCCCCTCCACCACAGACTTCCCTCCATCACAGACCCCCCCCACCATCACAGATCCCCCCCATCACAGACTCTCCATCATCACAGACCATCCCATCACAGACCCCCCCCCCCTCCACCACAGACTCTCCTCCATCACAGACCCCCCCATCACAGATCCCCCCCATCACAGACTCCCCATCATCACAGGCCATCCCATCACAGACCCCCCCCTCCACCACAGACTCCCCTCTACCACAGACTCCCCTCTACCACAGACTCCCCTCCATCACAGACTCCCCTCCATCACAGACTCCCCTCATCACAGGCCATCCCATCACAGACCCCCCTTCCACCACAGACTCCCCTCCATCACAGACCCCCCCCCACACATCCCCCCATCACAGACCATCCCATTACAGACCCCTCCCCCTCCACCACAGACTCCCCTCATCACAGGCCATCCCATCACAGACCCCCCCTCCACCACAGACTCCCCTCCACCACAGACTCCCCATCATCACAGACTCCCCATTACAGACTCCCCTCTATCACAGACTCCCCTTATCACAGACCATCCCATCACAGACCCCTCCCCCCCCTCCACCCCAGACTCCCCTCCACCCCAGACTCCCCTCCATCACAGACCCCCCCATCACAGACCCCCCTCCACCACAGACTCCCCTCCATCACAGACCCCCCATCACAGATCCCCCCATCACAGACTCCCCTCATCACAGACCATCCCATCACAGACCCCCCCTCCACCACAGACTCCCCTCCATCACAGACCCCCCCATCACAGACCCCCCATCACAGATCCCCTCCATCACAGACTCCCCTCATCACAGACCATCCTATCACAGACCCCTCCCCCCTCCACCACAGACTCCCCTCTACCCCAGACTCCCCTCCATCACAGACCCCCCCCTCCACCACAGACTCCCCTCCATCACAGACCCCCCATCACAGATCTCCCCATCACAGACCATCCCATCACAGACCCCCCCTCCACCACAGACTCCCCTCCATCACAGACCCCCCATCACAGACCCCCCCATCATCACAGACCATCCTATCACAGACCCCCCTCCACCACAGACCCCCCTCCACCCCAGACTCCCCTCTATCACAGACCCCGCATCACAGACTCCCCTCATCACAGACCTTCCCATCACAGGCCCCCCCTCCACCACAGACTCCCCTCCATCACAGACCCCCCATCACAGACCCCCAATCACAGATCCCCCTCCACCACAGACTCCCCTTCACCACAGACCCCCCTCCATCACAGATATCCCCATCACAGACTCCCCCTCTATCACAGACACGCCCCCTCACCCCAGACCCCCCTCATCACAGATACCCCCATCACAGACCCCCCCTCCATCACAGACTCCCCCCAATCACAGATCCCCCATCACAGACCCCCCCCCTTATAACAGACCATCCCATCACAGACCCCCCCCCCATCACAGATCCCCCCGTTACAGACTCCCCCTCTATCAGAGACAACCCCCCCATCACCCCAGACCCCCCTCATCACAGACCACCCCATCACAGTCCTGCATTGATATTACAGATCGCCCCTTCCATAGGATCGCAGCACTCCCCTTCTTTATATACACAAGACGGGAAGCATGGCAGGTCCGGACAAAGGACGGGACTTTTTATGTGAAAGGCCGATGATTGATTGGTGGGACTGCCCAGTTGTCTAGTAACCAATCACCCGCTTCTTAACTTGAAAAGTCCTACCCTTTGTCCGGGGACCTGCCATGCTTCCCGTTTTGTGTAAATAAGCCAAGGGATGGGAGAGGGAGTGCTGCAATCTTATGGAAGGGACAGACCTGCCGCGCCTGCTGGGCCAGGTGGAGTGCCAGTGGTGCGAACTAAATTGCTGGAAAAAAAAATCTTCTTGGGTGTCAATTTGCTGCCCCTCTCAAAGTGCCGCCTGGGTCCAATGGACCCAGAGGGACCCATTGTAGGGCTGGCCCTTCCGGCTGCCAAAGTACAGCCAGACACAAGGCTCTAGACAACATTCCATGACCTGTGCTTCTAAAACGAGTGTCTGCTCCAGATCTCTGACTTTCTATTGTTTCTGGCCATGAAGAAGCAGAACTTTCAAAGCCTGAAAGCGTGTTGGATTTCCTCTGGCGATCTGTAATAAAATATTTTTCTTGATTTTATGCATGGAGTGGCGCTTCCAATGCTTATCCTATTTTTAGGATTTTTTTTTTACTGTCTGTGCCTATATTAGTGAGACTTAACGTCCTTTCCCAGTGACCATACAAGAAGTGGGGGTGGGGGATATTTTAAATGGGAACACACGAAAACCTGACACATATTAAATCTTCCCCACTGTACAAAAAAAAGTGTTTTTTATTTTCATTTGTTTTCCCATTGGAGAAACCTTCCTGTGTGGTTACTGGAAGAGGAAGTGAGGAGAAATCTCCCCGTTGGAGATACAGACAGCAATAAAAACAAAGATTCCAAAGCTTCTCTATTCAAAACCGGGCAACATTCTGCTTGAAAATTATTATTATTAACAAAGACTTCTGTTTTTTGTAAACATATATTTATTTATTTATTTATATATTTTACATATATGTTTTGATTGATTGATTTACTATTTGTAAAGCGCCAAATACAGTTCATGAACTGCGCCTAAGCGCTAGATAGACCAGATACAGATACTGACCTTTAATGCTGCGTACACACGATCGATTTTTTCGACGGTGAAAACACCGTCGAGAAAATCGACGTGAAAAACGAGGAACAGCTTGTTCCCCACACACACGGCCGTTTTAAATTACATTTTTTTTTTGGTCGGAAAAAACGACCGTGTGTGGGCTCCCCGGCAGTGTTTCCCTATGGGGAAAACTGCCGCGGCAAAAAACGACGGGAATCACGACGAGAAAAATTAGAGCATGTTCTAATTTTTCTCGTCGTGATTAATGCCGTTTTTCCCCGTCGAGAAATACGACAGAAAGCCCACAGGCGATCGTTTTTCTCGTCCAAAGGATAAAATGTAATTTTTCTCGACGGGAAAAATGATCGTGTGTACGCGGCTTTAGAATCAGCATAACAGATAACACATACAAATAAGTTAATAATAAATAACAACAGAGGGGAAAAAAATAATTATAATTATATAATTGTATAACTGTTGACGCTATATAAACCCTGTATAATAATTTATATATATATACACACAGTATCTTACAGAAGTAAGTACACCCCTCACATTTTTTGTAAATATTTTCTTGTATCTTTTCATGTGACAACACTGAAGAAATGACACTTTGCTACAATGTAAAGTAGTGAGTGTACAGCTTGTATAACGGTGTAAATTTTCTGTCCCCTCAAAATAACTCAACACACAGCCATTAATGTCGAAACCGCTGGCGACAAAAGTGAGGACACCCCTAAGTGAAAATGTACAAATTGGGCCCAAAGTGTCAATATTTTGAGTGGCCGCCATTATTTTCCAGCACTGCCTTACCCCTCCTGGGCATGGAGGTCACCAGAGCTTCACAGGTTGCCACTGGAGTCCTCTTCCCCTCCTCCATGATGACATCACGGAGCTGGTGGATGTTAGAGACCTTGCGCTCCTCCACCTTCCGTTTGAGGATGCCCCACAGATGCTCAATAGGGTTTAGGTCTGGAGACATGCTTGGCCAGTCCATCACCTTTACCCTCAGCTTCTTTAGCAAGGCAGTGGTGGTCTTGGAGTTGTGTTTGGGGTCGTTATCATGTTGGAATACTGCCCTGCGGCCCAGTCTCTGAAGGGAGGGGATCATGCTCTGCTCTCTGCAGAGCACTCTGCTTATCTCTATGGTCTAGGACAGGGGTGCCCAACATGTGTAGGGTGACCACATTTCCAAACGGCCATTCAGGGACCCCCTTCCCAAAAAATCAGCTTGTGCTGTAATGAATCACAGCACAGCTGGGGCAGCGGATGCGCGCTCTACCCAGAAGAACTGATCACGCCCCCAAAAGTGGCATCGCCACTTTACTCACTGACAGCACTTGTCCTGACTGGCCGAGACCCGTTTTACCTTGTTCCAATGCTGGCTTTATGCTGCCCTGCTGTGATTAGACACTAGAGGTTGGATTTATGATTTCTCCAATCACAAGCAGGGGGCGGGGATTGTGCCTCTCCAGAGATTCCCGGACAGGACAAGTGCTGTCAGTGAGTAAAGCAGCGATGTGGTGGCCTTTTTTGGGAGCAACAGATAGAAGGGAAAGGGGGGGGGGGGTGGCTGTGTCAGCTTTATTCCGGGACACTATATTGTCCTAGAATGAAGGTGCCCGGGACCTGGGTCAGACCTGCAAAATGTAGGACTGTCCCGGGAAATCCGGGACACGTGGTCACACTACACATGTGGCCCATGGAGCCCTCTGATGTGGCCCGTGACCTCCTGCTCTGGGATGGCAGGTTGGCATGCCCAGATTGCAGGTTGCCGACCTGCCATCCCAGAGCATCAGTGTTGTGAGCACTGCTGAGCAGAGCCCCATAAGCCAATGCTTCCTGTATAGCGCCGGCTCCTGTCATAGGAGGAGTGATACCAAATGGACTCTGCCTGGGACAGCAAGAGCTGGCGATACCTGATTGAAAACTGTTATCAATGGTAAGTTTATTACTAAATTTACAGTGTATATTTGGGCATATCTGTTCTGCAGGGGTTACTGGGCTGCTTTCAAACTGATCCGCAGGTGCAGTGCAGTTTACCTGCAGGTTACCTGCACTGAGCCAAAGACTTCTGGTTTTACCTGCGGGTTGGGGCGCTTTCAGAAAGTGCACCACACCTGCAGGATATAATAGAATTCTATGGTAAAGTACAGCTAGCCCTCAGGAAAACCACAGGTGCACCTGCGGCGTGGGTAGACCACCACAGACCATCAGTGTAAAAGCAGCCTCAGGCCCCTTCCACACAATCGGTCTGACTCCATTCACCTCTATGGAGCGGCAGATGCAAAGAGACTTGTATGCGTTTACACCCGCCTACCTCCAAAACGATCTGCTAAAAAAACAGAAGTGGATCCGTCCCCTTCCAAAGTGGACACATACCTGTCATCCACTCACTCCGCTCATTGTGGCCTGCGACTGGCTACCAAGTCGCTTAAGTGGCCCTCGCTCTTCAAAAGGTGGGGCACCCCTGGTCTAGGAGGACCAGAGTGACGTCACTTACAGCTCTGGCCCAATGTAAACAAGGCTCTTGTTGTTTTTTTTTCAAGAATTCGATTAAAGTTTTCTATATTTTTTATTTTATTTAATGTTTTCCATTGAAGAGGAGAGATGTGGGGTCTTGTTGACCCCACATCTCTCCATAAAGAGGACCTGTCACTGATTTTTTCTATCACAAGTGATGTTTACATTCCTTGTGATAAGAGTGAAGCCTCGTACACAGGATCGGTTTTCTCGGCAAGAAACGACAAGAAAACTGTTGGGAGAGCTTTCTTGAAGAGAAAACCGCGCGTGTGTACGAGGCTTTCAGGTTTCTCATCAAGAAAACTGCCCAGAATCTCGACGAGAAAAAAAGACCTGCTTTCTTTTTTCTCGTCAGACTATATTTGGACGAGAAAACCGTTCGTGTGTATGCTTTTCCGAGTCTTCAAAAACCGCGCATGGTCAGAATCAAGTGATGAGACGGGAGCGCTCCTTCTTGTAAAACTAGCGTCCGTAATGGAGATAGCACATTCGTCACTCTGTAACGGACTGAAAGCACGAAGACTGAAAAGCGCGAATCGTCTCTCACTAAACTTTTACTAACACGCGGTAACACGAGATTAGCAAAAGCAGCACAAGTGGTGGCGCCATGAGAATGGAACTTCCCCTTTATACTGCCGTCGTAATTGTTGTACGTCACCGCGCTTTAGACCGACGAGATTTTGGATTCACAGTGTAAATGCAAGGAAAGCTTGACAAGAAACCCGTCGAGAAAAACAACGTTTTTTTTTGCGACGAGATTCTCGGTCGTATGTACGAGGCTTAAAATTCATAAAAACATTATATTTAAAAGGACAGTGTAAAAATAAAAAATAAATTAGTAAAATAAATAATAATAATAAAAAAAAATGTTTTAAAGTGCCCCCATCCCCCTATGCTCACACGTAGTGGTAAACGCATACGTAGGTCACGCCCACATATGTAAACGGTGTTCAAACCACACATGGGAGGTATCGCCACAAACGTCAGAGCGAGAGCACTAATTCTAGCTCTAGACCCCGTCTGTAACTCTACACTGGTAAAGAAAATCAGGGGGATAGCCAGTAGCTCACTGGGGTGTATGGGCTGGGAAGGCTTTGCATGAGAGCAAACACAGCGTCCCTCAAAAAGCTGACTCCCCTCAATAAGGTGTGATCCTGGTAATCAACTCTACACTGGTAACCTGTAGAAATGTTTAAAACATTGCCTATGTCGATTTTTAAGTACTGTAGTTTGGCGCCATTCCACGAGCGTGATGTATAGCATAATATGTTAGGTATCTATTTACTCGGCTTAGCATCACCTTTCATATTTGACAAAAAAATAAAAAATTGGGTTATATAGTGTTTTCCTTTTTTGAAATTCATTAAAAGTGTACTTTTTGCAAAAATTTTTAGAAATTGGATGAAAGGTTTAGCACTGAGAAACCTTTTTTTGAAATATAAAAAGTGCATTTTATATACTGTACAACTATCAGGGCTTTTTTTCATTCCGGCACCTCTATGTACGTAATAGCAAGGGGTGTAGGGAGTGCTGGAGGGTCTATTGATGCTGGCTGCTGGATGATCTATTGTCACTGGTGGGGGATCTGTGTTTGTGTGAGGGTCTATTGTTGCTGGTGAGGGATCTATTGCTGCTGGGGGGGCCTTATGTTGCTGGTAGGGATCTACTGTCGAGGGAGAGATCTATTGTTGCCGCCTGCTGGAGGGTCTATTGATGCTAGCTGCTGGGAGATCTGTTGTTGCTGCTGGTGAGGGGGGGGTCTAATGTTGCTGGGGCGGATCTTTTGTTGCTGGGTGTGATATTTTGTTGTGGGTGGTCCATTGTTGCTGTGTGGGGAATCTGTTGTTGCTGGGGTGGGGTCAATTGTTGCTGCGGGGGATCTATTGTTGCTGGGGTGGAGTCAATTGTTGCTGCGGGGGATCTATTGTTGCTGGGGTGGAGTCAATTGTTGCTGGAGGAGTCTATTATTGTGTGTGGGATCTATTGTTGTGTGGGGGATTTGTTGTTGCTGGGGGGTCCAATGGTGCTGACTGCAGGGGATTTCTTTTACTGCTTTTCTTGTAACAAATTCCATACAACATACTTAGCACCACAAAATGATATTTGGTTATGTATTCTCTAAGGCTTGGTTCACATATGAGCCGCACGCGGCTCACAGCAAGGGTCCAGTGCATATTGGTTCACTATTTCAGGTCCGATTTCAGTCCAAATTTTTGGCTGAATTCGGACCTGAAATGGACCAAAAGACGCACATTGTGCAAAACGCACCGGAGCCGATGCGGAGATATGTGAAACGGCTCCAAAGAGAGCCCGTCAAAATCTCATGCTATTGCGAATTGGATGCGGAAAATCCACATCCAATTTGCAATGGTGTGAACCCAGCCTCAAAGGGGTGGTACTGGGAGGTGGGTAGGGGGTGGAACCAAGGGACGGTGCTCAGAGGTGGGTAAGGGGTGGAACCAAGGGACGGTGCTCAGAGGTGGGTAGGGGGTGGAACCAGGGGGCGGTGCTCAGAGGTGGGTAGGGGGAGGAACCAAGGGTGACCTAGAAGGGGGGAGTTCCTGCACCTATTCTCTGAGAAAAAAATCCCTGACAACTATATAGATCAGACCAAAATGAGTGACAAATGAGGAGGAAAGAGGGACTGTGTTCCAAATCTGGGGCAGTCCTTCCAAATCAGGGACAGTCCCTCCAAATCAGGGGCAGTCCCTCCAAATCAGGGGCAGTCCTTCCAAATCAGGGGCAGTCTTTCCAAATCAGGGGCAGTCCCTCCTAATCAGGGGCAGTCCTTCCAAATCAGGGACAGTCCCTCCAAATCAGGGGCAGTCCTTCCAAATCAGGGACAGTCCTTCCAAATCAGGGGCAGTCCCTCCAAATCAGGGGCAGTCCGTCCAAATCAGGGGTAGTCCTTCCAAATTAGGGGCAGTCCCTCCAAATTAGGGGCAGTCCTTCCAAATCAGGGGCAGTCCCTTCAAATCAGGGGCAGTCCCTCCAAATCAGGGGCAGTCCCTCCAAACCATGGGCAGTCCTTCCAAATCACGGGCAGTCCCTCCAAATCGGGGGCAGTCCTTCCAAATCAGGGGCAGTCCCTCCAAATCAGGGGCAGTCCATCCAAATCAGGGGCAGTCCTTCCAAATCAGGGGAAGTCCCTCCAAATCAGGGACAGTCCCTCCAAATCAGGGGAAGTCCCTCCAAATCAGGGACAGTCCCTCCAAATCAGGGGCAGTCCTTCCAAATCAGGGACAGTCCCTCCAAATCAGGGGCAGTCCATCCAAATCAGGGGCAGTCCTTCCAAATCAGGGGCAGTCCCTCCAAATCAGGGGAAGTCCCTCCAAATCAGGGGCAGTCCCTCCAAATCAGGGGAAGTCCCTCCAAATCAGGGGAAGTCCCTCCAAATCAGGGGCAGTCCAGAGCTATGCTATGTATGTATGGCCAACTTTACATGTGCCACCCTTAGGAGAAGGATACATATACAGGTCCTACTCTTGTGAACTCGTCAATGTTCCTGACCCTTCCAACCGTATTGGTTTATTGGAATGGGTGTTATGTTTTTTTTTTTATATTTAAAAGCTAGCCATGTAATGTTTTTGCACTTAAGCGGGGTGTATGTCCAAAGTCGGCCGTGGCAACCAATCAGGTTTCTTTTTAAACATCAAAATGTTCCTTTATTGAGACAAAAAGTCGAAGCATGATACAACATTCGTCCAAAATGGACCAAGTCATAAAGATAAAGTACAGGTGAGGTTACCAATCAGGTTTCTGCTTTCATAAATTTAGAGCGGTGATAAGAATGAAAGCTGACTGCTGGTTCATCATTGCTGTGGGTTCCTACACACGGCTCTTTGTCTTACGGTATAAAGGGTATAAAAGTCCTGATTGTCTTCTCGCTCCTTCTCTTCCTTTCTTCCCCCCCCCCCGTCCCTCTCGCCCGCACACTCTCCTGCCCTGTCGATGAATCTCTTCGCACTCTTCCCTTCTTCCTTTTTTTTTGTTCATACTTCACAGTTTCTGCCTTGCTGCACAGCGTTGGGTTCCCCCTGAGACCCGCCAGATGTTTTGAGCTCCCCGGCACATCTCCACCCCCCCCCCCCTTCCAATCTCATGAAATATTCATAAACCTGCCTGCGTGATCTGCCAGCGGCTGCTGGGACCCAAAACCGGGGCACGTGCCTGGATGCACCGTACACCTGCCATATCTAAACCGGAATATTTTATAAACTGTGACACGACAGCCAGGGGAGGGGACCAGACCTGGGACTGTGGGGAGAAGTAGGTACTTGTGACCCGGGGGGAGTGCCAAGGAGGGGATTTAAAGATGGCTGCACAGCTGCAGAATTTAACAGCTATTTAAAATGCAAAATGTTCGCATTCCGCTTGAGAATGTTCTGCAGAGTTGATTAACTCATCCCTTTCCGTAGAGACTCAACGTTTAGCATGGAAAGCCCTGAGCAGGCCTGCTTTGCGCTTCGCTTGTAACTTGCTGCGAGAGAAGACGGTCACCGAAATTGGCTTTCTTAAAGAGAAACTCTTCGCCGTGTCTTTGGCGTAACATTTCAATTTTTGAAACACAATGATGTTTGGAATGTAATGAATAAATCCTCCAAGCCCCTCTTCAGACTTGTCCTGCACTGCTCTCCACTCCATCACCATCTCTCGCTCACTCTTCTTGCCAAAAATGGGCTTAATTGCTTCCTTCGCCTGGCGCGTCTCCACCCTGCGACATCGAGCACTTTATTGCAATGCTCTCTTGGCTTTTGTTTCAGTCGTTGGAGAAGACCAATCCTATATAGATTTGTTCCGACCAAATAGCATCCGGCACCTCATCCCAAAGAGTCAAATATATTGGAAGAAGTTTGGGGTGGGATTATAACGAACGGTGCCAACACATAAAAATAGAAACAGGGAGTAATTAAAACATCACATTTATTGTAGACATGATTAAAATACGATCAAGTAAAACCATTCATTGTACATATCCATTTTGGTGGTCAAACAAGTGAGATTCCAGTTATAGCTAAGGGTTCATGTGTTATCCCGACAGGTTTCGCCAGTGTTGGCTTCATCAGGGGATTTGAGAACAACCGGAAAACATGTAAAACCCAGCAGGGATTGAGGGTGACCTTCTGAACGTTATTTCTTTACCTGAAAGCAAAACCAACCTATCTAGTCTGCATACTTGTTGTCCTATATGCAGACGCCCTCTTGTGCTGACCCTATATATTGCTCTCCAACCTGGTCGTTGTGTGTCGTCTTTGGTCTCATGGTGCCTCCTCTCTTCGGTGGTGCTGATCCTAGTGGGGGCCTGCCGGGTTTTATATGTTTTCCGGTTGTTCTCCAATCCCCTGATGAAGCCAACACTGGCGAAACATGTCGGGAAAACACATGAACCCTTAGCCACCATATAACCGGAATCTCACTTGTTTGAGTGATTTTACTTGATCGTTTTTTAATCATGTCTACAATAAATATGATTTTTTAATTACTCCCTGTTTCTATTATTATCTGGTGGCACCCTTATAATCCCACCCCAACCTTCTTCCAATATATTCAATCCTATATAGAGTTGTGCTAGACATCCAATAGATACTAATGAAAAAAATATTATATTTTAAGAAAATAAAGTGTAAAGTCCAAATTGTGATGAAACAAAGTCCTTTGAGTGAGAGGCACACCATCCATCACCAAAAAGTGCATGATCCTTAGTTAACACCTTAAAGAGTGCTAGCTTACCAGCATGCGCAGACCTCCTATTACAGAAGGTCAGTAACGCTTGCAGCTCAATACCCAGCTAAGGCCTTTGTCCGTCCAGGGGGAACTTTTTGTTGGAGTATAGAGATCCACCCTCAAGATGACTCAATCAAATGCGAACACGCCTGAGCTCATCCCTACTCAGGAACAGTGTCAGGCCCAGCCGGGAGATCGCCTGGAGCGCCCCCAGGAGGTATGGATGTCTGTCCCCCGCTCTCGTACCTCTCTTCCGGCAGTGACGGCGGGAAACGTTGCCGTTGGCTGCGGGGGGGGAGGGCGGTGCCGTTGGCGGCAGGGGGCAGTGCCAGCACGGGCGGGGGGGGCGGTGCCTGTCGTATATTCGCACCATAAGATGCAGAGACATTTCCCCCCCATATTTCTGGGGGGAAAAAGTGCGTCTTATGGTGCGGAAAATACGGTATTTCTATCCACATCCCTACGGGACATACTTTTTTATGGTTTCGCATGAGATTATTCTAATAAGAGTTCACTTATTCACTTATATATTTATATATATACTTTTTTTTTATAAAGATTGCATAGTGGGAGCTCAACCCTTGTGTAACCTAGGTAGCGCCACTTACCCCTTTCTTTTTTTACCATATTTCCTAGATTCCCCTGTGGGAGCTCTTTAGGGGAAGCAGCAACCTAACCTCTGTCCTAAGCGCGGTACTATACGTTTTGCCTAATCAATTCCAAAGTTGCTTGTGACATTTAAAGTGGAAGTCCAATTAAAAGCTAACTAAGCCTAAATCTACCCTCACCCCTATTCTAAGCCCTATGCCAACTCCCCTGTAAAGGAAATACCGTATGTACTCGAGTATAAGCCGAGTTTTTCAGCCCTTATTTAGGGCTGAAAATACCCCTCTCGGCTTATACTCAAGTCAGTGTACCCAAAGGACTGCGGGCGTCCATTTTTCAAAAGTCGCGGCTTCCTCCTCGTCCCGTTACGTTCCGTGATAGGCGTTTGACACTGTGTTCTGCTACCGCCTATCACGGAACAGAACGGGACCAGGAGGAAGCCGTGACTTTTGAAAAATGGACGCCCGCAGCCTGTCAAGAATACAGGTACACTGACTCGGGCACAGTGAGGCTGCAATGGGCACAGTAAGGCTGCAATGGGCACAGTGAGGTTGCAATGGGCACAGTGAGGTTGCAATGGGCACAGTGAGGTTGCAATGGGCACAGTGAGGCGTGCAAATGGGCACAGTGAAGCTGCAAATGGGCATTGTTGACCCTCTTTTCCACTTACAGTAGCTGCTGCATTCTCACCCTAGGCTTATACTCGAGTCAGTGTACCTGAAGGACTGCGAGCATTCATTTTTCAAAAATCGCAGCTTTCTCCTGGTCCCGTTATAGGTGTTTGACACTGTGTTCCGCTACCGCCTATCACGGAACAGAACGGGACCAGGAGGAAGCCGTGACTTTTGAAAAATGGACGCCCACAGCCTGTCAAGAATACAGGTACACTGACTCGGGCACAGTGAGGCTGCAATGGGCACAGTAAGGCTGCAATGGGCACAGTGAGGTTGGGCACAGTGAGGTTACAAATGGGCACAGTGAGGTTACAATGGGCACAGTGAGGTTGCAATGGGCACAGTGAGGTTGCAATGGGCACAGTGAGGTTTCAAATGGGCACAGTGAGGTTTCAAATGGGCACAGTGAAGTTGCAAATGGGCACAGTGAGGTTTCAAATGGGCACAGTGAGGTTTCAAATGGACACAGTGAGGTTTCAAATGGACACAGTGAGGTTTCAAATGGGCACAGTGAGGTTACAAATGGGCTCAGTGAAGTTGCAGTGGTCACAGTGTGGTTGCAATGGGCACAATGAGGTTGCAAAGGGGCACAGTGAGTTTGCAAATGGGCATTGTTGACCCTCTTTTCCGCTTACAGTAGCTGCTGCATTCTCACCCTAGGCTTATACTCGAGTTAATACGTTTTCCCATTTTTTTTTGTGGTAAAATTAGGGCCTCGGCTTATACACGAGTATATACGGTATGTGTATTCTGAGGGTGCTCCGGTCTGGTCACATGATCTCCCCAGTGGCCTCCTCTACACTGAAGCCGATGTTGGGACTCGATCCTCAGAAAGACACAGCCAGTTCCCACATCCATGATTGCGTCGCTGGGGACCTGCAACTGGTTCTCCTTACCGCTGCTGGTCCCTCCCCAGTGCTGCCAGCTTGGATATGGGAGCTGGCATTGGTGTAGATGTAAACTCCAACACTGGAAAATACCATCTTTTTTAAAAGTTAGCAACTAGTGTTTGTATTTGCTCTTAAGTCTATTTACATGTGACAGTAATGCCGCGTAAACACGATCGGAATTTCCGTCGGAAAAACCTTGGATGTTTTTTTCCGACAGAATTCCGCTCAAGCTCAAGCTCACATAAAAGTTCTTTGAACTTTCGCCCGTCAAGAACGCTGTGACGTACCACACTACGACGAGCCGAGAAAATGAAGTTCAATGCTTCCGAGCATGCGTCGAATTGTTTCCGAGCATGCGTAGGAATTTTTTCTGTCGGAAAAATAGAGAACCAGCTCTCAATCTTTTCTTGGCGGAAATTCTGACCGCAAAAGTCCGATGGAGCCTACACACGGTCGGAATTTCCGACCAAAAGCTCACATCGGACTTTTCTTGGCGGAAATTCCGATCGTGCGTACGGCGGCATAAGAGTCTGTTGGGGATTTACTAAAACTGGAGGGTGCAAAATGTGGTGCAGCTCTGTATAGAAACCAATCAGCTTCCAGGTTTTATTGTCAAAGCTTCATTGAACAAGCTGACGATAGAAGCTGATTGGCTGCCATGCAGATCTCCACCAGATTTTGTGCTCTCCATTTTCAGCAAATCAACCCCTGTGAGTGATAGCAGCTTAGACAGAATCCTCTGCAGAGGACTCCATGATCCCCTCGTGGGTTTGTGCCCAGCTGCTCTCTGACCTTTTTTTAAACCTATTTCCCCGGGCACCAATTTCTCCGAAGCAATCAATAGGTGTTATATTTAGCCAGGGTCAATCACAGGCCTGTCAATACGAGACAATCTGGATTAGCAGCATTCCTGGCTGTCTGATCCCTACGGCACCCTCCATAGGAGCAGGTGTGTCACAGGAGATGGGTGAAGCTGCGTTCTTCAGCTTTGTCCAGGCAAAGCCAATCAGATTCCCAATCAGATTCCCAATCAGATTCCCACAGATCCATGTTATAGGCCCATGAAAAGCCCATGAAAACAACAAACAGACCCCACTATAAAAAAAAAAAGTCTGGAATTTGGTTGGCTTTTTTTTTGGAGATTGAATTACATTTAAGTTGGTTATATAGACCTGGTAGCAGCCAGCAATGCAATATACACTATATTACCAAAAGTATTGGGACACCTGCTTTTACACACACATGAACTTTAATGGCCTCCCAGTCTTAGTCCGTAGAGTTCAATATTGAGTTGGCCCCGCCCTTTGCAGCTATAACAGCTTCAACTCCTCTGGGAAGGCCGTCCACAAGGTTTAGGAGGGTGTCTATGGGAATGTTTGACCATTCTTCCAGAAGCGCATTTGTGGGGTCAGGCACTGATGTCGGCTGAGCTCTGAGGAAGAGGACTTGTCCTCGAAACGCGTCAGTCGGCAGTGATCTTTGTCAATCCCTCCGTGACCGATCTGAGTGCGTTCGTTTCTGGACGCATTGCTGTGACCTTGTGGCTTTTTGAAACGCATGTTTTTAACGTTTGTTTGTAAGTAGGATTCTTTTATTTCATTTTAATAAATGTATCCAACGGTAATGCACGAGGCTGGTGTGCCTTTCTTTTTTCTTCTTGTTTTTTTTCTTCTTGTTGGACGAGAAGGCCTGGCTCCTCGCAGTCTCCGCTCAAATTCATCCCGAAGGTGTTCTATCTAGTTGAGGTCAGGACTCTGTGCAGGCCAGTCAAGTTCCTCCACCCCAAACTCGCTCATCCATGTCTTTATGGACCTTGCTTTGTACACTGGTCCAAATCATTTGGTGGAGGGGGGGATTATGGTGTGGGGGGGAGGGCTGGATTATGGTGTGGGGTTGTTTTTCAAGGGTTCGGCTTGGCCTCTTAGTTCCAGTGAAGGGAACTCTTAAAGCGGTTGTATACCGCAAAACTTTTTTTTTTTTTTTTCACAACCTGCAAGGCAAAGGCATAATGAGCTAGAATGACTAGCATACTAGCTCATTATCAATCACTTACCTTAGATCGAAGCCCCCGCAGCAGTCCTCGGACAAGTCCTCCGTCGCATCCATGATACCCGGAGTGACTTCCGGGTATCGCCGCTCCGGCGCTGTGATTGGCCGGAGCGGCGATGACGTCACTCCCGCGCATGCGCGGGGAACGGCACGATCCCCGCGCATGCGCGAATTCTGGCAGTGTCCGGCAGGCTGCCATTCAAAGAGCCGCCGCGCTCAGTGCACCTGCGCCGTTATCTACGGCGCGCATGCGCCGTAGATAGCGGTGCACTCTTTTTTGCAAATATCTCCGAGACCGTGTAGGTCTCAGAGATATTGCAAGCACCTACAGGTAAGCCTTCATGTAGGCTTACCTGTAGGTGCATTTCATATTTGTGGGTATACAACCACTTTAAGCTTCAGCATACCAAGACATTTTGGACAATTTCATGCTCCCAACTTTGTGGGAGGAGTTTGGGCGACGTCCCCTTCCTGTTCCAACATGACTGCACACCAGTCCACAAAGCAAGGTCCATAAAGACATGGATGAGCGAGTTTGGGGTGGAGGAACTTGACTGGTCTGCACAGAGTCCCGACCTCAACCCCATAGAACAGACTTTCTTAACCTTTTCAACTCGGAGGAACCCTTGAAATAACCTTTTGGTCACAGGGAACCCCTGTTAAAAATGGCTATATCTACAACTCATGATACATTGATGTGATAGTCAGTGGAAGAGTGCTTCCTACATCTGTGGTCTTGGGGAAGAATTTCTCCCCCTACAGATAGCTAAAAAGATCATTGGTGTCCCTGGGAACTTATCTGAGAGGCAAAAAATTGGTCATTGCTCAGGGAACCTCTAGCAACCATTGGAGGAACCCTGAGGTTCCATGGAACGCTGGTTGAGAAACCCTGCCATAGAACACCTTTGGGATGAATTAGAGCGGAAACTGTGAGCCAGGCCTTCTCGTCCAACATCAGTGCCTGACCTCACAAATGCTCTTCTGGAAGAATGGTCAAACATTCCCATAGACACCCTCCTAAACCTTGTGGACGGCCTTCCCAGAAGAGTTGAAGCTGATATAGCTGTAAAGGGCGGGGCCAACTCAATATTGAACCCTCCGGACTAATGCCTCGTACACACGATGCTAATATCGTACAACTTTTTTCCCTTAATAGTCGCAAGTAGAAATTTAATAGTGTAATAAAGTCACTGAAATTCTCGTACGACAGAAAAAAAAATGGGAAGTGATGTCACGTGTTGTAATGTCTTTTCGGACAACAACTATACTGACTAAACGAAAATCGCACGATCTGGTTTCGTACGAGGAAAAATGTTGTGCTTGTCCGATCGAATAATATCGGATGAACTGTCGTGATCGGCTCTCGAAAGCAGCGTACACACGATTCAAAAATCGTACGATTCTTCCTCGGACGACCGTTTTCGTCCGATATTCGGATCGTGTGTTACGGGCCACAAGACTGGAACGTCATTAAAGTTCACGTGTGTGTGTAAAGGCAGTTGTCCCAATACTTTTGGTAATATAGTGTATTTTAGTGCTGCTTGGGGTGATTTGAGATCAAGGACGTTGGAAGCTCGTATGCTGCTTTCCCACACATCAATTTAGCATTTTTTATAAAGATGCTATCTGGATCATTAAATTTACATGTGAAATATTTTCTTTTTGAGATTATACCCACCAGATGTTTTGTTTAATTTATTCTGAAACATGAGATTTGTGTTCACAATTCAAAATCTCAATTTACATCAGAGTCTAGAGTGGGACAAGGTGCCACATCCCCAAAAAATGCAGAATACCAAAAAAAGGCATAATTTTTTTTTCATGAAATAATAATTGTAAAACATTTTTTTTTATTAAGTATCATATAAAACCATAATAAAAACAAGGCTTATTAACAGATTAGATACTGATATTATTTGGACCACCAATCAATACATCACATATGTCACATAAATACATTTTTAAATGAATCACATTTTGACAGATCGTTAAATGTATGTATCTCTGAACCAGTGGCGGATGGTGCTCAAAATTTTTTTGGGGGGGGGGGGGGGGCGCAAAAAAACAAAAACAAAAAAACATCAATTGCAGCCTCACTGTGCCCATCAATTGCCGCCAATGTGCCCATCAATTGCCGCCACTGTGCCCATCAAACGCAGCCACTGTGCCCATCAGACGCAGCCACTGTGCCATAAAATTGTCGCCACTGTGCCATGCCATCAAACGCAGCCACTGTGCCATAAAATTGTCTCCACCGTGCCCATCAAATGCAGCCACTGTGCCATAAAATTGTCTCCACCGTGCCATGCCATCAAACGCAGCCACTGTGCCATGCCATTGTCGCCACTGTGCCCATCAATTGTCGCCACTGTGCCATGCCAAACGCAGCCACTGTGTCATCAATTGTCGCCACTGTGCCATGCCAAACGCAGCCACTGTGCCATGCCATTGTCGCCACTGTGCCCATCAATTGTCGCCACTGTGCCATGCCAAACGCAGCCACTGTGCCATGCCATTGTCACTGTGCCCATCAATTGTCGCCACTGTGCCATGCCAAACGCAGCCACTGTGCCATGCCATTGTCGCCACTGTGCCCATCAATTGCCGCCAGTTTGCCCCTAAAATGCCACCAGATTGCCCCCCCCAACTGGCACTTACCTTTCTCGGTCAGCCATCCTCGGATCCTCCTCCACGATCTCTCGATGTAGTCCCGCCCTCAATGTCGCTTCAGCCAATCAGGTTACCGGTAACCAGATCCGGTAAACCTGATTGGCTGAGATATGTGTCAGTCTTAACCAAGGAACGCACCCCCGTGCATCCCCTGGTTAACTATTTGGAAGCCGATTACAGCCCTCAGGCTGTAATCAAAAAAGCCTATCAGAGCCGCTGGCTCTGATAGACATTTCCACAGCCAACCAGCTGCCGTTATTCAGATGGCCGGCGCTTTTCACATTGAGCATACTGGGGCAGGATTATTTCAGGCGTTATTTATGCGCTATTTTTAGCGCTAAAACGCCTGAAATACACCTCAGTGTGAAAGGGGCCTAAGAGGAGTCTCTGTCTACTGAAAGGTGAACAAACCCCTAAAACAGGAACCCCAGTTTTCTTTGTAAAAATTATACAACTCTCATGCCGCGTACACACGGCCGTTAATGTCATTGAAAAAAACTAAGTTTTTTGCGACGTGATGCTTCTCAAGCCTGCCTTGTCTACACATATTGTGAAAAAAAATGCTTGAGCAAAGCACGATGACGTACAACACGTACGACAACACGTACGATGGCACTATAAAGGGGAAGTTCCATTCGGATGGCGCCACCCTCGTGTTAGTAAAGTGTGGTGAGAGCCGATTCGTGCTTTTCAGCCTCGTGCTCTTCAGTCCATTACAGCGTGACGAATGTGCGATCTCCATTACGAACACTAGTTTTACCAGAACGAGCGCTCCAGTCTCATAACTTGCTTCTGAGCAAGCGCGTTTTTTTCCCGTCATTAAAGCCTACACACGGCCGTTTTTCACGACGAGAAAAAAAACGACGACGTGAAAAACAACGAGAAAAAATAGAGCAGGTTCTACATTTTTAATGGCCATTTTTCTCATCGAAAAAAATGCTCTGGAGCCCACACACAATCGTTTTTAATGACCAATTTAAAAAATTGCATTTTTCTCGTCATGAAAAACTTTTTTTGTAACTTAATGTTTATGTTAAAAGAGTCATTAAGTAAACATTCAAATTAAATGTAAATACAACTAAACTTTTAAAATGCTGTATTTTGGTCCAGACTTTACGGTAAAAATGGACACCTGTAGGACCTACCTGGCCAACCCAATCCTGAGGATGGTCCAGGGCTCGGGAGCAGGATTATTCCTTGGTGGCCCTAACATTCTAGTAAAAGTTTACCATTTAGGTCCGTGTTTAGCTGTAATATGCAAACTAGCGTTGAGATTTGATTTAGTATTTGACCTAATCTTTCATGAGAGGATTCGACATTAAGATGAATCCTGAAATATGGATTTGATGTCATCCTTGGTTGTGCAGACAGATGTCAGATTCTGATGTCTAATCCTGTAAAAGCTGCGGACAGCAGTATTTATTCAATAGAACTGGGTGTCTCAATAAACATATCAGTTTGTTGCTTGACTTTCTGCCAGGGTCTTAAACTTTTTCTTCGTGTAGCCTCTCCTTCTCCTGACTCTGAGCAGTTCTGAACCAGGTAGGCTTTTTCCTATTTTGCTCAGCTCTGTTACATCATTACATGTAAACCATGCTATAAGGTGCACAAATTCTTTAGTATGTGGACTATCATGGCAAATATAGGAAGGGAATATGTTACTTGCTCTACATTGTCTTCTATGATACAGCTATTATTTCTGAACTCCAATTAAGTTAGAATGTAATAGAAATATAGGAGAGAGGAGATCACATCCGATCTTGTGTGACCCCCCTCCAGACCTGGAAAATTAGAGAGAGATCACATCCGATCTTGTGTGACCCCCCTCCAGACCTGGAAAATTAGAGAGAGATCACATCCGATCTTGTGTGACCCCCCTCCAGACCTGGAAAATTAGAGAGAGATCACATCCGATCTTGTGTGACCCCCCTCCAGACCTGGAAAATTAGAGAGAGATCACATCCGATCTTGTGTGACCCCCCTCCAGACCTGGAAAATTAGAGAGAGATCACATCCGATCTTGTGTGACCCCCCTCCAGACCTGGAAAATTAGAGAGAGATCATATCCGATCTTGTGTGACCCCCCTCCAGACCTGGAAAATTAGAGAGAGATCACATCCGATCTTGTGTGACCTTCCCCAGACCTGGAACATTAGAGAGAGATCAAATCCGATCTTGTGTGACCTTCTCCATACCTGGAACATTAGAGAGAGACCACATCTGATCTTGTGTGACCCCCTCCAGACCTGGAAAATTAGAGAGAGATCACATCCGATCTTGTGTGACCCCCCTCCAGACCTGGAAAATTAGAGAGAGATCACATCCGATCTTGCGTGACCCCCCTCCAGACCTGGAAAATTAGAGAGAGATCACATCCGATCTTGTGTGACCTTCCCCAGACCTGGAAAATTAGAGATCACCTCCGATCTTGTGTGACCCCCCTCCAGACCTGGAACATTAGAGAGAGATCAAATCCGATCTTGTGTGACCCCCCCTCCAGACCTGGAAAATTAGAGAGAGATCACATCCGATCTTGTGTGACCTTCCCCAGACCTGGAAAATTAGAGAGATCACCTCCGATCTTGTGTGACCTTCCCCAGACCTGGAAAATTAGAGAGATCACCTCCGATCTTGTGTGACCCCCCTCCAGACCTTGAACATTAGAGAGAGATCAAATCCGATCTTGTGTGACCTTCTCCATACCTGGAACATTAGGGAGAGACCACATCTGATCTTGTGTGACCCCCTCCAGACCTGGAAAATTAGAGAGAGATCACATCCGATCTTGTGTGACCCCCCTCCAGACCTGGAACATTAGAGACAGATCACATCTGATCTTGTGACCCTCTCCAGACCTGGAAAATTAGAGAGAGATCACATCCGATCTTGTGTGACCCCCTCCAGACCTGGAAAATTAGAGAGAGATCACCTCCGATCTTGTGTGACCCCCCTCCAGACCTGGAACATTAGAGACAGATCACATCTGATCTTGTGACCCTCTCCAGACCTGGAAAATTAGAGAGAGATCACATCCGATCTTGTGTGACCCCCTCCAGACCTGGAAAATTAGAGAGAGACCACCTCCGATCTTGTGTGACCCCCCTCCAAACCTGGAACATTAGAGAGAGATCAAATCCGATCTTGTGTGACCTTCTCCATACCTGGAACATTAGAGAGAGACCACATCTGATCTTGTGTGACCCCCCCTCCAGACCTGGAAAATTAGAGAGAGATCACATCCGATCTTGTGTGACCCTCCAGACCTGGAACATTAGAGACAGATCACATCCGATCTTGTGTGACCTTCTCCAGACCTGGAAAATTAGAGAGAGATCACATCCGATCTTGTGTGACCCCCTCCAGACCTGGAAAATTAGAGAGAGATCACATCCGATCTTGTGTGTCCCCCCTCCAGACCTGGAAAATTAGAGAGATCACATCCGATCTTGTGTGACCTTCCCCAGACCTGGAAAATTAGAGAGATCACCTCCGATCTTGTGTGACCCCCCTCCAGACCTGGAACATTAGAGAGAGAGATCAAATCCGATCTTGTGTGACCCCCCCTCCAGACCTGGAAAATTAGAGAGAGATCACACCCGATCTTGTGTGACCCCCCTCCAGACCTGGAAAATTAGAGAGATCACATCCGATCTTGTGTGACCTTCCCCAGACCTGGAAAATTAGAGAGAGATCACACCCGATCTTGTGTGACCCCCCTCCAGACCTGGAAAATTAGAGAGATCACATCCGATCTTGTGTGACCCCCCTCCAGACCTGGAAAATTAGAGAGATCAAATCCGATCTTGTGTGACCTTCTCCATACCTGGAAAATTAGAGAGAGATCACATCTGATCTTGTGTGACCCCCTCCAGACCTGGAAAATTAGAGAGATCACATCCGATCTTGTGTGACCCTCTCCAGACCTGGAAAATTAGAGAGAGATCACATCCGATCTTGCGTGACCCTCTCCAGACCTGGAAAATTAGAGAGAGATCACATCTGATCTTGTGTGACCCCCTCCAGACCTGGAAAATTAGAGAGATCACATCCGATCTTGTGTGACCCTCTCCAGACCTGGAAAATTAGAGAGAGATCACATCCGATCTTGTGTGACCCTCTCCAGACCTGGAAAATTAGAGAGAGATCACATCTGATCTTGTGTGACCCTCTCCAGACCTGGAAAATTAGAGAGAGATCACATCCGATCTTGTGTGACCCTCTCCAGACCTGGAAAATTAGAGAGAGATCACATCTGATCTTGTGTGACCCTCTCCAGACCTGGAAAATTAGAGAGAGATCACATCTGATCTTGTGTGACCCCCTCCAGACCTGGAAAATTAGAGAGAGATCACATCCGATCTTGTGTGACCCTCTCCAGACCTGGAAAATTAGAGAGAGATCACATCTGATCTTGTGTGACCCCCCTCCAGACCTGAAAAATTAGAGAGAGATCACATCTGATCTTGTGTGACCCTCTCCAGACCTGGAACATTAGAGAGAGATCACATCTGATCTTGTGTGACCCTCTCCAGACCTGGAGAATTAGAGAGATCACATCCGATCTTGTGTGACCCCCTCCAGACCTGGAAAATTAGAGAGAGATCACATCTGATCTTGTGTGACCCCCTCCAGACCTGGAAAATTAGAGAGAGATCACATCCGATCTTGTGTGACCCTCTCCAGACCTGGAAAATTAGAGAGAGATCACATCCGATCTTGTGTGACCCCCCTCCAGACCTGGAAAATTAGAGAGAGATCATATCCGATCTTGTGTGACCCCCCTCCAGACCTGGAAAATTAGAGAGAGATCACATCCGATCTTGTGTGACCCTCTCCAGACCTGGAAAATTAGAGAGAGATCACCTCCGATCTTGTGTGACCCCCCTCCAGACCTGGAAAATTAGAGAGAGATCACATCCGATCTTGTGTGACCCTCTCCAGACCTGGAAAATTAGAGAGAGATCACATCTGATCTTGTGTGACCTTCTCCATACCTGGAAAATTAGAGATCACATCTGATCTTGTGTGACCCCCCTCCAGACCTGAAAAATTAGAGAGAGATCACATCTGATCTTGTGTGACCCCCTCCAGACCTGGAAAATTAGAGAGAGATCACATCCGATCTTGTGTGACCCTCTCCAGACCTGGAAAATTAGAGAGAGATCACATCTGATCTTGTGTGACCCCCTCCAGACCTGGAAAATTAGAGAGAGATCACATCCGATCTTGTGTGACCCTCTCCAGACCTGGAAAATTAGAGAGAGATCACATCTGATCTTGTGTGACCCCCCTCCAGACCTGAAAAATTAGAGAGAGATCACATCTGATCTTGTGTGACCCTCTCCAGACCTGGAACATTAGAGAGAGATCACATCTGATCTTGTGTGACCCTCTCCAGACCTGGAGAATTAGAGAGATCACATCCGATCTTGTGTGACCCCCTCCAGACCTGGAAAATTAGAGAGAGATCACATCTGATCTTGTGTGACCCCCTCCAGACCTGGAAAATTAGAGAGAGATCACATCCGATCTTGTGTGACCCTCTCCAGACCTGGAAAATTAGAGAGAGATCACATCTGATCTTGTGTGACCTTCTCCATACCTGGAAAATTAGAGATCACATCTGATCTTGTGTGACCCCCCTCCAGACCTGAAAAATTAGAGAGAGATCACATCTGATCTTGTGTGACCCTCTCCAGACCTGGAACATTAGAGAGAGATCACATCTGATCTTGTGTGACCCTCTCCAGACCTGGAGAATTAGAGAGATCACATCCGATCTTGTGTGACCCTCTCCAGACCTGGAAAATTAGAGAGATCACATCCGATCTTGTGTGACCTTCTCCATAGCTGGAACATTAGAGAGAGATCAAATCCGATCTTGTGTGACCCCCTCCAGACCTGGAACATTAGAGAGCGATCACATCTGATCTTGTGTGACCCCCTCCAGACCTGGAACATTAGAGAGAGATCACATCTGATCTTGTGTGACCCTCTCCAGACCTGGAGAATTAGAGAGATCACATCCGATCTTGTGTGACCCCCTCCAGACCTGGAACATTAGAGAGAGATCACATCCGATCTTGTGTGACCCTCTCCAGACCTGGAAAATTAGAGAGAGATCACATCTGATCTTGTGTGACCTTCTCCATACCTGGAAAATTAGAGATCACATCTGATCTTGTGTGACCCCCCTCCAGACCTGAAAAATTAGAGAGAGATCACATCTGATCTTGTGTGACCCTCTCCAGACCTGGAACATTAGAGAGAGATCACATCTGATCTTGTGTGACCCTCTCCAGACCTGGAGAATTAGAGAGATCACATCCGATCTTGTGTGACCCTCTCCAGACCTGGAAAATTAGAGAGATCACATCCGATCTTGTGTGACCTTCTCCATAGCTGGAACATTAGAGAGAGATCAAATCCGATCTTGTGTGACCCCCTCCAGACCTGGAACATTAGAGAGCGATCACATCTGATCTTGTGTGACCCCCTCCAGACCTGGAACATTAGAGAGAGATCACATCTGATCTTGTGTGACCCTCTCCAGACCTGGAGAATTAGAGAGATCACATCCGATCTTGTGTGACCCCCTCCAGACCTGGAACATTAGAGAGCGATCACATCTGATCTTGTGTGACCCCCTCCAGACCTGGAGAATTAGAGAGATCACATCCGATCTTGTGTGACCCCCTCCAGACCTGGAACATTAGAGAGCGATCACATCTGATCTTGTGTGACCCCCTCCAGACCTGGAACATTAGAGAGAGATCACATCTGATCTTGTGTGACCCTCTCCAGACCTGGAGAATTAGAGAGATCACATCCGATCTTGTGTGACCCCCTCCAGACCTGGAACATTAGAGAGCGATCACATCTGATCTTGTGTGACCCCCTCCAGACCTGGAACATTAGAGAGAGATCACATCTGATCTTGTGTGACCCTCTCCAGACCTGGAGAATTAGAGAGATCACATCCGATCTTGTGTGACCCCCTCCAGACCTGGAACATTAGAGAGAGATCACATCCGATCTTGTGTGACCCTCCAGACCTGGAACATTAGAGAGAGATCAAATCCGATCTTGTGTGACCCTCCAGACCTGGAAAATTAGAGAGAGATCACATCTGATCTTGTGTGACCCTCTCCAGACCTGGAAAATTAGAGAGAGATCACATCCGATCTTGTGTGACCCCCCTCCAGACCTGGAAAATTAGAGAGATTACATCTGATCTTGTGTGACATTCTCCAGATCTGAAATATAAGAGATCAGATGTCAGGATTTTTGACACCCTAAGCGAAACCTCATTGTGCAGCCCCCCTTGGCTCCACCCCTGACCCCACCCCCTTTACCCATGTATACCCTACCTTTTTAATGAAGCACCCATCAAATGCAGCCTCACCAGCGCCCATCAAATGCAGCCTCACCAGCGCCCATCAAATGCAGCCTCACCAGCGCCCATCAAATGCAGCCTCACTAATGCCCATCAAATGCAGCCTCACCAGCGCCCATCAATGAATGTTTGCTTGCTTCCATTCATTTGGGAGTCGGGACACAGACACAGTCCTCCGCCGCCACTGTGCCTCTGACACTATGTGTGAACGAAGTGGCGGCTGCCTGCTGATGCTGAGACTTAGTTGCTTGCTGCAGAGAGTAGAGAGTAGGAACACCAGTGGCCAGGCGCCCTAGGCAGCAGGACGCCCTAGGCGGCTGCCTAGTTTGCCTAGTGGTAGCACCGGCCCTGCTCTGTGCACACAGGTACAGCTAACCATGTGTCCTACATTTTGAGGTTGACGGTGGCCATTGTTTTGTTTGTTCCTTAGAGAAGGTGGCCTTGTGTCCTGAATATTTAGAAAGATTTTTTGCTTAAACGTGCATCCTCACAGGGTGATAATGTGGATGCACAGGTATGAGTGTGCCAACGTCCCGATATTTGAGAAGAGAATATGATTGCTAACAAAGCTAAAGAAAACTGACTTTTGGCGGCACACAGGTAAGCCAGGTAAAAAACTAGGGATATTTTATTAGTAGAAAAAGGATAATAAAGCCCTGCCTAAATATCTGTTCTGTATTCTCTGTATTTTTTATACATTGAGGTTACTTTATGTTATCACAATATTTTGAAGCAGCATTTGAGTATTACCCTAGGCCATATACAAATCAAGAATATTTTATAACATTTGTGAATGTATTTGTGTATCTCTTAGGCCCCTTTCACACTGGGGCGGTTTGCAGGCGCTATTTTGCTAAAAATAGCGCCTGCAAACCGAGCCTAAACAGCGGCTCCTGTCTCTCTAATTTGAAAGCCCCGAGGGCTTATACAACTGGAGCGGTGCGCTAACAGGACTTGCTAGGCGCATCTTTGGAGCGGTGAGAGGAGCGGTGTGTTTACCGCTCCTACACCGCTCTTTCCCATTGAAATGAATGGGATACCGCGGTAATACCGCCCGCAAACCGCGGCTGTAGCCGCGGTTTGCGGGTGGTATTAACCCTTTTTCGGCCGCTAGCGGGGGTTAAAACCGCACCGCTAGCGGCCGAATACCTCTGCAATCCCGACGGTATAGCGCCGCTAAAAACAGCGGCGCTATACCGCCACCGCCCCCACCGCCCCAGTGTGAAACCGGCCTTATTATCCTTTTTCTACTAATAAAATATCCCTAGTTTTTTTTACCTGGCTTACCTGTGTGCCGCCAAAAGTCCGTTTTCTTTAGCTTTGTTAGCATATTCTCTTCTTGTGTCCTGAATAACCAGAATATATTAGCCATGTGTCCTATGTACCCAGGAAAATATAGCCATGTGACCTATGTACCCAGGAAAATATAGCCATGTGTCCTATGTACCCAGGAAAATATAGCCATGTGACCTATGGACCCAGGAAAATATAGCCATGTGTCCTATGTACCCAGGAAAATATAGCCATGTGACCTATGGACCCAGGAATATATAGCCATGTGACCTATGGACCCAGGAAAATATAGCCATGTGTCCTATGTACCCAGGAAAATATAGCCATGTGACCTATGGACCCAGGAAAATATAGCCATGTGACCTATGGACCCAGGAAAATATAGCCATGTGACCTATGGACCCAGGAAAATATAGCCATGTGACCTATGGACCCAGGAAAATATAGCCATGTGTCCTATGGACCCAGGAAAATATAGCCATGTGACCTATGTACCCAGGAAAATATAGCCATGTGACCTATGTACCCAGGAAAATATAGCCATGTGTCCTATGTACCCAGGAAAATATAGCCATGTGACCTATGTACCCAGGAAAATATAGCCATGTGACCTATGTACCCAGGAAAATATAGTCATGTGACCTATGTACCCAGGAAAATATAGCCATGTGACCTATGTACCCAGGAAAATATAGTCATGTGACCTATGTACCCAGGAAAATATAGCCATGTGACCTATGGACCCAGGAAAATATAGCCATGTGTCCTATGGACCCAGGAAAATATAGCCATGTGACCTATGTACCCAGGAAAATATAGCCATGTGACCTATGTACCCAGGAAAATATAGCCATGTGTCCTATGTACCCAGGAAAATATAGCCATGTGACCTATGTACCCAGGAAAATATAGCCATGTGACCTATGTACCCAGGAAAATATAGTCATGTGACCTATGTACCCAGGAAAATATAGCCATGTGACCTATGTACCCAGGAAAATATAGCCATGTGACCTATGTACCCAGGAAAATATAGTCATGTGACCTATGTACCCAGGAAAATATAGTCATGTGACCTATGTACCCAGGAAAATATAGCCATGTGACCTATGTACCCAGGAAAATATAGTCATGTGACCTATGTACCCAGGAAAATATAGTCATGTGACCTATGTACCCAGGAAAATATAGCCATGTGACCTATGTACCCAGGAAAATATAGTCATGTGACCTATGTACCCAGGAAAATATAGTCATGTGACCTATGTACCCAGGAAAATATAGTCATGTGACCTATGTACCCAGGAAAATATAGTCATGTGACCTATGTACCCAGGAAAATATAGCCATGTGACCTATGTACCCAGGAAAATATAGCCATGTGTCCTATGTACCCAGGAAAATATAGCCATGTGACCTATGTACCCAGGAAAATATAGCCATGTGTCCTATGTATGGTGGAGAAGGCCGTGAATTCTCCTGCATACCCAGAAGGTGGTCATGTGGCTTTCTTGTGTTTCTCGAACAAGGTTACCTATTTATCACCTATGTACCTGGGAGAACGTGGCCATGTGTATTGCGGAGGAGATGGCCACGTGTCTTGTGTACCTAGGAGAAAGTAGCCATATATCCTAATGTACCCAGGAGAAGGTGGTTATACTGTATGTTCTTCAAATTGAATTAAAGGTTACAATGTGTTCTGGGTATCCAGGAAAAAAATAGCCAAATTTGTTCTGTTTCACCAAGAGAAGGGGGCATGTGTCCTCGGTGTTTGTGAAAGGCTGCCAATGCGGGTGTGCCCAGGAGAAGGTGGCCATGTGCCCTATGTACCCAGGAAAGGGCATCCTGTGTTCCTGGGAGAATGACCGTGTGTTCTGTGTATTAAGGAGAAGGTAGAAATGTGTTGTGTATTCAGGTGAATTTTATTGCATATTCTCTGTATACTAATGTGACAAACATGTCATCGGTGATATATTACAACATATGTTTGTTTTAGCACATAACATGTGTGGCATGATAATATTATTGTCACCAGTATCACTGTGCCAGTATTTATTGTTGTAATAATATAGTATTTATCACTGTGGTAGTATAAATCTAGAGCTCGGATTAAAGTGGTTGTAAAGGCTAAAGGTTTTTTACCGTAATCCATCCTCGACATTAACCACTTCAGCCCCAGATCAATACGCAGCATAAAGACCGGGCCCCTTTTTGCGATTCGGCGCTGCATCGCTTTACCTGACAATTGCGCGGTCGTGCGACGTGGCTCCCAAACAAAATTGACATTCTTTTTTTTCCCACAAATAGAGCTTTCTTTTGGTGGTATTTGATCACCTCTGCGGTTTTTATTTTTTGCGCTATAAACAAAAATAGAGCGACAAAAAAAAAAATGCAATATTTTTTACTTTTTGCTATAATAAATATCCCCAAAAAATATATAAATTTTATTTTTTTCCTCAGTTTAGTCCGATACATATTCTTCTACATATTTTTGGTAAAAAATTGATTACACAAGGCGGAGATCGGTGACAGTGTCAGTAGGCAGAGCGGGGGGATGTTGTGTTTACACTGACATCTCCCCGCTCCGTCCTTCCGTGAGACGATCGGGGGGATCCCCGCATCGATCGAGTCCGCGGGACCCGCGGTCCGACTCACGGGGATGACTGTAGGGTCGCGAGTGCGCCGCCGGCGGCGCTCACACGACAACATGGCAGGCAGTTAAAGGGCCACGTACAGGTACGTGATTGTGCCTGTACGAGCCATTCTGCCGACGTATATAATATGCCGTGAGCGGTTGTTAAGGGGTTAAGGTAAAAAACCTTTTATGAGCAACTCCCCCTCTGCCCCCCCCTAAATACTTATCTGAGCCCCGATCTCTGTCCAGCGCTGTGCCTGAGAGCAGCACGTGTCTCTCTCTCTCTCTGTCATCACTGGACTCAGAGCAACGTAAGCCATTGGCATAGCTCCCAACTGGAACAAAATCCCTCTGTCCCTCCTTCCCCCTCATTTGTCCCTCATATTGCTCTGATCTCTATAACTGTATATAAAATGCACTTTTTACCTTTCAAAAAGTGTTTCCCAGCGCTAAACCTTTCATCCAATTTCTAAATTGCTGCATTTGTCAATTTCAAAGACCAGTATAAAGGAATAGTAGTGTTAAAAATACACCTGTGAGTTTAATCATTTTTTTTTTGTATGAATTCCTTTAAGGGGGTGTGGCAGGGGATGTGTCCTATGTCTACATACGTTTGCTAATAGGTGTCCCTCATTCCCATCTCAAAAAGTTGGGAGGTATGCATTGGTTCCCACTGCTGTCAATCAAATCCAGGGAGGAAAAAGCAGGGAGGGGCCGAGACGCACTATGCGTGTCAAAAGACACACACAGTGTTGCTCAGGATTGAGCCCACACGAGGACCCCCCCCCCCCCCAGCAAACGGCTTGCACTTACACCAACCATTGGGCACCATTTCTCAGAGTGACACCAACAATTGGGCACTATTCTGCCGAATGATACCAACAATGGAGCACTACAATACCAAACGCAGCGCCTGGTATTGGCGGGAATCCACGTTGGATCCCCGTTCAATACAGTGCCGCGTCTCCTCGCTATTGCAGCCAGCGCGACATGTGTCGCCACCCTGTCGCCGAGATGTCGGCACCCCTGTCGCCGAGAATCTCCGCGATAGGATCGCGATGAATATACAATGTCGGCGGCACCTACTGTATTCCTCCCAGTGATTCCAACGATGGGGCACCATTCCTCCCACTAACACCAACAATTGGGCACTAGTCCTCCCACTGACACCAACAATGGGGCACTAGTCCTCCCACTGACACAGACAATGGGGCACTAGTCCTCCCACTGACACCGACAATGGGGCACTAGTCCTCCCACTGACACCGACAATGGGGCACTAGTCCTCCCACTGACACAGACAATGGGGCACTAGTCCTCCCACTGACACAGACAATGGGGCACTAGTCCTCCCACTGACACCGACAATGGAACACTAGTCCTCCCACTGACACAGACAATGGGGCACTAGTCCTCCCACTCACACCGACAATGGGGTACTAGTCCTCCCACTGACACCAACAATGGGGCACTAGTTCTCCCACTGACATCAACAATGAGGCACTAGTCCTCCTACTGACACCAACAATGGGGCACTATTCCTCCCAATGATTCCAACGATTGGGCACCATTCCTCCCACTAACACCAACAATTGGGCACTAGTCCTCCCACTGACACCAACAATGGGGCACTAGTCCTCCCACTGACACAGACAATGGGGCACTATTCCTCCCACTGACACCGACAATGGAACACTAGTCCTCCCACTGACACCAACGATGAGGCACCAGTCCTCCCACTGACACCAACAATGGGGCACTAATCCTCCCACTGACACCAATGATGGGGCAATTTTCCTCCCTATAACACTAAATGTGATGATGGTTTCTCCCACTGGCCATAGTCCAGGCCCCATAAAGTCTGAAGGACAATAAACTGGCTCTTTGTTTGTGAAGTTTGGAGACCCCTGGTTGTCAGGACAGGAAGTAAAGGTCATTCTTCCCAATAAGACACAGCAAAAAAGCAGACGGGTTTTCGCACTTTGTTCAAAAATAGTTTTAGATATCCTTTTATGCAGCGCAGGCCGCAGTTCACTCTGTGCCAAGTGTGTACAGACAGGAGGCCCTGCGCAAGCCTTCCGCACTTAGGAGCCGGATATGGAGAATGACTGTAGTCTTTCAGCATCCTCACCGTTTTGTTTGGGATTTTGCTCAGTAAGCATCTGTCTCTGCTGTCTATTCATTGTACTATTTATTAGGGGCTGTTAAGCTGTTTAACGTCTCTTCATCCCTATTGATTACTTTGTAACTGTTCAGTCTCTGACGGATCTCACCCAGCAGCTCATACATCATATACTGACAGAAAGTACCTGTTCAGCAGGAGCTCCCAGGGGCCTCCACAGGAAGAGCTTGGATCTGGGAGCCGGCTGGGATCAGGGAGGTGTATGGAGAGAAAAGCTGCACTTACTGAAAAGGATAGTGTAGGCTTTTTATTCCTACTAGGGCAACATCGGTCCCTATTTTTATTGCCCCAAATGCAGGGCCGTCTTTAATTTTGATTGGGCCCTGTGAAAACTTTTTCTAGAGAGTGCAGACATACTACAGGAGAGGTTCAGAGACTGCGGACATACTGCGTGAGAGGTTCAGAGACTGCGGACATACTGCAGGAGATTACCAAAGACTGCGGACATACTGCAGGAGACAATCAGAGACTGCGGACATACTGCAGGAGATTACCAGGGACTGCGATATACTGCAGGAGACAATCAGAGACTGCGGACATACTGCAGATTACCAGAGACTGCGGACATGCTACAGGAGACTACCAGAGACTGCGGACATACTGCAGGAGATTACCAGAGACTGCGGACATATTGCAGGAGATTACCAGAGACTGCGGACATACTGCAGGAGATTACCAGAGACTGCGGACATACTACAGGAGATTACCAGACACTGCGGACATACTGCAGGAGATTTCCAGAGACTGCGGACATACTTCAGGAGATTACCAGAGACCGCGGACATACTGCAGGAGATTACCAGAGACTGCGGACATACTGCAGGAGATTACCAGAGACTGCGGACATACTAGAGGAGATTACCAGAGACTGCGGACATACTGCAGAAGATTACCAGAGACCGCGGACATACTGCAGGAGATTACCAGAGACTGCGGACATACTGCAGGAGATTACCAGAGACTGCAGACATACTACAGGAGACTGCAGACATTATACAGGTGATGGTCAGAGAACTTTCAGCCGAGCTCACTACATACATTCAGAGGTCCATGGGCATGGCTTCCACTCTCTGCTCTCACTACAACTGCTTTACCCCTCTTTGCCAATCCCTCCACTGGCCTCCATTCAGTGTCCTCCACTCCTCTCTGCCAATCCCTCCACTGGCTTCCATTCAGTGTCCTCCACCCCTCTCTGCCAATCCCTTTACAGGCTTCCATTCAGTGTCCCCCACCACTCTCTGCCAATCCCTTCACTGGCCTCCATTCAGTGTCCTCCAAGCCTCACTGCCAATCCCTCCACTGGCTTTCATTGGCCAACCTCTAGAAAGACTAACCCCCTTCAGTCTTCCATGAATTCTGATGCCAGACTCATCCACCTTACCAACTGTTCAGTGTCCTTCTCCCCTCTCTGCCAATCCCTCCACTGGCTTCCATTCAGTGTCCTCCACCCCTCTCTGCCAATACTTTAACAGGCTTCCATTCAGTGTCCTCCACCCCTCCCTACCAATCCCTCCACTAGCCTCCATTAAGTGTCCCCCACCCCTCTCTGCCAATCCCTTCACTGGCCTCCATTTAGTGTCATCTACCCCTCTCTGACAATCCCTTCTCTGGCCTCCATTTAGTGTCCTCTATGCCTCTCTGACAATCCCTTCACTGGCCTCCATTCAGTGTCCTCTACCCCCCTCTGACAATTCCCTCACTGGCCGTCATTCAGTGTCCTCCAACCCTCAATGCCAATTCCTCCACTGGCTTCCGTTGGCCAACCTCTAGAAACACTAACCCCCTTTAGTCTTCCATGAATTCTGATGCCAGACTTGTCCACCTTACCAACTGTTTAGTGTCATCCTCCCCTCTCTGTCAATCCCTCCACTTGCTTCCATTCAGTGTCCTCCACCACTCTCTGCCAATCCCTCCACTGGCTTCCATGCAGTGTCCTCCAAGCTTATTCCAAGCCTCACTGCCAAACCCTCCACTGGCTTCCATTGGCCTACCTCTAGAAAGACTAACTCCCTTCAGTCTTTCATGAATTCTGATGCCAGACTCACCCACCTTACCAACTGTTCAGTGTCCTCATCCCCTCTCTGCCAATCCCTCCACTGGCTTCCTCTCAGTGTCCTCCACCCCTCTCTACCAATCCCTCCACTGGCCTACATTAAGTGTCCCCCACCCCTCTCTGCCAATCCCTTCACTGGCCTCCATTCAGTGTTCTCTACCCATCTCTGACAATCCCTTCACTAGCCTCCATTCAGTGTCCTCTACCCCTCTCTGCCAATCCCTCCACTGGCCGCCATTCAGTGTCCTCCAACCCTCACTGCCAATTCCTCCACTGGCTTCTGTTGGCCTACCTCTAGAAAGACTAACTCCCTTTAGTCTTTCATGAATTCTGATGCCAGACTCATCCACCTTACCAAGTGTTCAGTGTCCTTCTCCCCTCTCTGCCAATCCCTCCACTGGCTTCCATTCAGTGTCCTCCAACCCTCTCTGCCAATCTCTCCACTGGCCTCCATTCTGTGTCCTCCACCACTCTCTGCCAACCCCTCCACTGGCTTCCACTGGCCTACCTCTAGAAACACTAATCTCCTTCAGTCTACCATGAAATCTGCTGCCAGACTCCTCCACCTTCTCAACCGTTCAGTGTCCTTCTTCCCTCTCTGTCAATTCCTCTACTGGTCTCCATCCAGTGTCCTCCACCCCTCTCTGCCAATCCCTCCACTGGCCTTCATTCAGTGTCCTCTACCTCTCTCTGCCAATCCCTCCACTGGCCTTCATTCAGTGTCCTCTACTCCTCTCTGCCAGTCCCTCCACTGGCCCCCATTCAGTATTCTCCAGCCCTCTCTACCAATCTCTCCACTGGCTTCCATTTAGTGTCTTCCACTCCTCTCTGCCAATCCCTCCACTGGCTTCCATTGGCTCTAGAGACTAACCCCCTTCAGTCTACCATGAATTCTGATGCCAGACTCCACATTGCCAACAGTTCAGTGTCCTTCACCCCTTTCTGCCAGTCACTTGATTCCAACCACATAAACTAGTAAAATTCTAAATACTATCAATAACTTACAAAGACATCCACAACTTCCCCCAGCTACATCACAAACCTGGTCTCAAAATGCCAACCAAATCATTCTCTTTTTGTTATAACAATTTCTCGATAAAAAATGCATAATGATTTTCTTTGGAACTGCTAACTCTTTAAAACAATTTGTCACTCTGCAATCGATATTAAGAAGTGTTTCATGACGGCAGTAAAATTGCTAGCGACAATCGCTCTTAATGCATTTCTATGGAATGTTGCTCAGATCACTGAAGTAAAGCGATTGGTAGCAGAGCACAACCCAGTGCTGTAGCACTATTGCTAGCGACCCTAGTGATTAAATTGATAATGGCATCGCTGGCATTAGCTATTTGTAGCAGCAATTAATCTTTGCTACAAAATAACCCGTCTGACATCACCCTAAGAGGGAAAAAGGTATCTTAACCCATTTCCAAGCTAGAAATATGAACATACAAGGAGGTCTATGGACCACAGATAGAAAACAAAGTCATGAGATTTCAGTTTTTCTTTAATATGGTCAATGAAGGTGAATTCTGTTTAATGCCGAATGTCACTCATTAGCAAGGATGCACCTAATATCACCTCAATACAAAAGGAATGTTTCAGTTTTCTGTTAGTGCCGATAAGCTGAAGCATCAATGTGCTGCTTAAATCACTAAGGCCTTCCAGGTCAAGATGTCCTCCACTAGATCTCTCCCTTTTCATCCAACTGCCAAAGTGAAATGATGGTGTCAGGCTGCTGCACTGAATTCATTATAATGCCAAATTAGAAGATAATTTGGGGAATTATTATTATTATACACCATTATATATATTGCCAACAGTTTACGCAGTGCTTTACAATGTAGAAGGGGGACAGCACAATTACAGTACAGTTCAATACAGAAGGTACAGGAGGGCCCGGCTCGTAGAGCTTACATTCTAAAGGGAGGGGGAGGTGGTACAAAAGGTAATAGCTGCGGAGAATGATTTGATGGAGGTGGCTCGGGTACAGTTCTGGTGTGGGATAGGCTTCCCTGAATAAATGAGTTGTCAGGGATGTCCTAAAGGTGGACAGGTTAGGAGCTGACAGGACATACCGGGGCAGGGCGTTCCAGAGGATGGGAGGGGCTCTGGAGAAGTCTTGAAGGCGAGCATTGGAGGAGGTAACAAGGGAGCTAGAGAGCAAGAGGTCCTGGGAGGAGCGGAGAGGACGATTTAGGTGATATCTGCAGATGAGGTTGGTGATGTAGCTGGGGACGATGTTGTGGATGGCCTTGTATATTGTGGTTAGTATTTTGAATTTTACACGGTGGGGTAGGGGAAGCCAGTGAAGGGATGGGCAGAGAGGAGCAGCAGTCACAGATCGGTTAGGGAGGTGCATTAGTCTAGCAGCAGAATTCATAATAGACTGAAGGGGGGAGGAGCCTGTGTAAGGGTAGGCCATTAAAGTGGTTGTAAACCCACTTTGACAACTTGCACCTACAGGTAAGCCTAGATTAGGCTTACCTGTAGGTGCAAGAAATATCTCCTTAACCTACACGGTTAAGGAGATATTAGCTTAAAACACTGCACCGATGTCTACGGCGCATGCATGCAGTAGACAACGGCGCAGGTGCACTGGCGGGCCGGCTTCATGAATGGGATCATGCCGGTTTTCTGAATGGGAGCATGCCGGCCCCGCGCGCATGCGTGTGACGTCATCGCCGCTCCGGCCAATCACAGCGCCGGAGCGACGATACCAGGAAGAAGCTCCCAGGGGACATGGCGGTGGCGGAGAACGAGGAGGACTTTGGGGGCTTTGATTTCAGGTAAGTGCCACATAATGAGCTAGTATGCTATGCATACTAGCTCATTATGCCTTTCTCTTGCAGGGGTTTGTTTTTCAGCAAATGTTTTAGAGGGTTTACTTCCTCTTTAAGGAGAGAGTTGCAGTAGTCGAGGCAGGAAATAATCAAGGAGTGAATAAGTTGCTTTGTGGTGTCATTAGTCAGGAAGGGTCGAAATCTGGAGATGTTGCGGAGGTTAAGGCAGCAAGGTTTAGCCAGTGATTGAATGTGAGGAGCTGAAGGAGAGGTCAGAGTCAAGGATTACACCTAGCACCCTGGCATGTGTGGAGGGACCAATGGTTGTGCTGTTTTTTTTTTTTTTTGTAAAATCTTTATTTAAGAACAAGTTAACATATAACAGCATACAAATTCAGGTAGTCGAGGACTAGACTGAAAGAGACGAACATCAAGAAAACATAATGGTATATACAAACTATCAGGGAATTAAAGTAAAGGAGAAAAAAATGACAATACATGTTCCAAGTTAGCCGTGATACAGGGCTGTAACTTCTAATCCGTCTTGGACGTAATATGGCAGTGATATCTGTAATCCATATCCAAAAGATACATAAGCATTTACATAGGGGGCAGTGGCCGGCCCACAGCCAGCACCGAATCCACCCATGTGGCTGGAATGCTCGAAAGGATATGAGGCATCCCGCTGGCAGTAGTGTCAGGAGAGGGGGGCCAAGTCAGCCTCCATCAAACCTCTCCCGGCGCACCGCCCAATACGGGAGTGCCTATGGCAAACAGTTGGTGCTGGGAGGGAAAAAGGTGCCATCCCCAATAGGGGAGGCTTCCCTCGCAGCAGCAAGATACTATGACCATAAGTCTAGTTAGTGCAATACAGGTAAAATAAAAATCCAAAACCGTGTAACAAAGAAACTGTAAATAGTAGAGAAGAAAATAGTGGGAGAGAGAGAAGAAGAAGGGAGAGTGGGGGAGAAGTGGAAAAAGAAAAGGGGGGGGAGGAGGATCAGAGCATACCTGCGATTCAAGATGGAGTCTTCAGATCTGCACCAAGCGAGCCGCACCGGGGTCGGGCCACCTCCAGGAGGGAGCAGAAGGGGGCTCTCATGAGGCCAGAGCGCCACCGCCTACGCAGGATCTAAGGGATGGTTCTGCCAGCTCTAACAGCGCCAAGTCTAGACTAGAGGGTACATGCCCTGGATCAGCCACATAGTCCATCCAGGGCGCCCATATGATGTTGAAGCGTTCCAGGGTACCTCTACAAGTCGCTATCCAATGTTCAGCTTCTCTAATGTCATTTACCTTGCCAATCCATTCCTCCCTTGTAGGAATTCGGGGCTGCTTACAGTAGATTGGGAGTAAACGCCTGGCCGCATTTAGAAAATGTGTCAGTGTGCTTTTCTTATATCTACTAATCGGAATCTGAGGAACATATAGGAGGAAGTGGGCCGGGGACAGAGGAACATCCAGGCCTAGGATCTCTTTTATTTGGCATTTAATGTCTTCCCAAGAGGGCTTGATCCGGGGACATTCCCACCATACAATATGTGTAGAAGTGTACCTCTGTGGCCACATTCTCGCCAGCATTGGTCTGATACAGAAGGGTAGATACGTGCCAAGTCAGCTGGCACCCTGTACCAACGCGACAGAATTTTATAATTCGTTTCTAGGGTTTTAGACTCAAAAGAGCTGGAGTGAGTGAGCTGGTAGAGGCGAGTCAGCTGAGTTGCGGTAAATTTAAGTTTTAGGTCTCTCTCCCAGGCCCGCATGTGTGCAGGTTTAGGGTCTTGGGTGGCGGAACCTAGCAGGCGGTACATTTCCGAGACCATGTGGGGAATCGGGTCATCCTCCACAAAAAGGCGTTCGAAGGGTGTGAGAGAGGAGATGTCTCTTATAGAATGGCCATGGACCTCGAAAAAGAGGTGGAGCTGTCTGTACCTCCAAAAATTCATCTGGAGCCGCTATGTCTGGCCTGCAAGGTCTCGAAACTCAATATTTTACCATTTCTCATGTGCTTTCCACAACTGGCATTGCCATCATCCACCCAAGGGCCAAAAAAGGCCATTTGTTCACCAGGAGGAAACCACAGAAACCAACCCAACGGAGCCAGAGGGGACACAGGAGGGGATAGGTTCAGGGTTGGGTTGATTCGTTCCCAAATTGAAAGGGCATGCGCCATCAGCGGGGAGGTTGTGTCTGACAGCCCCCTTTGCTCCCGGGACAGCCACGGTGCATATGTTAGATTCCTCCCTGTCAAACATTTTTCCAGGGAGACCTATAGCTTGGACTGAGTGTGGAAGCACCAGTTGAGGATCCTCTGATGAGCAACAGCCCTATAATACTATAATAATAATAGATGTCTGGGATCCACAGTCCACCTGCCTGTTTCGAGCGCTTCAGCACTCTCAGAGCTATTCTGGGTTTCCGTGCGTTCCACACAAACCCAGATAGCATACTAGACATCCGGGTAAAGAAGTCTCTGGGCAGGGGTTTGGTATCATCTGTAAGAAGAAAAGTATGCGTGGCAAAATGTTAATTTTTATGATGTTTATGCGACCTAACCACATAAAGGAGGTCTTGGTCCATTGGGAAAGATCCCTCTTGACCGCTTCAAGCAGGGGGGATAATTGGCAGCATAAAGGGTGTCGAAACAGTCTGTTAATTGTATGCCCAAATATCTAAAGGAGGACTTGGCCCAGGTGAAGGGAAAGGTGGCCTGCAAGCTACTTGCCAGGGGGGGGGGGGGTCAGTTGAATAGGTAGGATTTCCGATTATGAGAAGTTGAGGGAGCTTTATCACAGAGGCGTCAGGCAGTCCCCTCCAGTCTGGGAAATCCACAGGGTCCAACCCGAGAGAAGAGAGGAAGTGTGGAAGGTTGTCTTTAGTGCATAGCATGACCCGTTTTCCATCTTTAGTCACCTATAAAAAGAAGGGGAAGCCCCAGCGGTATAGCAATCCTGCTTCCTGGATCTCAGCCAAAAGGGGGTGGAGAGCGATACGCTGCATGAGGGTGCACCTGGAGATGTCCTGGTAGAAAAATAAATGCGTACCATCAAAATCATAAAAGGGTTTTCCGCGCATTTTTTGCACGATGCGGTCCTTGAGAGTGTACTTGTGGAGTTTACAAATTATATCCCTGGGATTGTCCACATCCTGAGAGGGGGGTCTTAGTGCTCTATGTGCGAGGTCTATTTCGATGGGAGCAGACGCTGGTAAGCCCAGTATGTCCCTGAAGATATCTGTCAGCGTGGGGATAATGTCCCTTGAAGCCGTGGCCTCTGACAGACCCCGGATCCTAATATTAGCCCTCCTTCTGCGGTTTTCAACATCATCTAATTGACACAGTAAGGTTTCAATCTGTTGGTCCTGCATGTGGCATTTAGACTGCAGCATAGCAATAACTGGGAGAGCCTCCTCAATTTTCTCCTCTAAGTATTTTACTCTGTTGCCCAGGTGTGATGTGTCTGCCTTAAGCTGAGCAATGTCCTCTGTGAAAGCTTTCTCCACCCTGCAAGTGAAACGCTCCAGGTCATCTCAGGTGGGGAGGGACATAATATGGCACCGGATGTCCTCATCCCCAAGGAAGTCAGACACTTCAGAACGTCCACCTGGGGAGGCAGGGGAGGCTGGAGGGGCCGAGTCACTCACCGACCCTGGGGATGGAACCGGGGAAGCTGCCTCTTTCGCTGGCCAAGCCGAGGCCGCGGTTGGCTGGGAGGATTTTGCGGCTTTCTTGGCCTTCCCGGTCGGCACCATCTTGGAGGCCTCGTGGGCCTGTCCTTAGGTCCCAGGGAAATAGGAATCCAGCTGTCCCTGCCGTGTGCGGTCGGTCCGTGTCGGCTGGGAGGACTGCCGCAGTCACTGGGACATGGAGGGAGCCGTGGAAGGTAAGTATCCACTGCTGTAGCTGTGCTGTAAGCGGTGATGGAACGGAGCTGAGGCAGAACACGTCCTCACTCCTCCATAGCTAGGACACGCCCCCGTGCTGTTGATCTTAATGGTAAAGTCATGGGGGGGGGGGGCGACTGGGAAGGAGGAAATATAACAAGCTCAGTTTTAGAAAGAATGAGTTTGAGAAAGTGGTGTGATATCCATACCCATATGTCATTCAGTAAGTTTGAGATCCGTGAGGAGATCGAGGGGGTGAGTTGAGGAGTGGAGAGATAGATCTGGGTGTCGTTGACGTAGAGGTGGTATTGGAAGCCATAGGAGGTTATCAACTGGCCCAGGGAAGAGGTATAGAGAGAGAATATGAGGGGCCAAGGACGGAGCCTTGGGGTACCCCAACAGAAAGAGGAAGAGGATAGGAGGAGATGGAATTGTAAGTGACACTGAAAGTGCACTGAGATAGGTAGGAGGAGAACCAGGATAAAGCAGAATCACGGTGGCCAAGGGAGTGGAGTTTGCTGAGGAGGGGCAGGTGGTCAACTGTGTCGAAGGCAGCAAGAGAGGTCCAAGAGTATGAGTATGGAGTATTGGCCATTTGTTTTAGCAGTTAGTAGGTCATTGGTGAGTTTTAGTAGGGCAGTTTCATTGGAATGTTGTGAAACATTGGAATGTTTTTTTTTTGCATTACACCTGTAAGGGGCCCGATGGTCCCCCTCCAGGGCCCCTTACAGGCCCGGCCATCCCCCCCCCCCTCCTGCTTATCATCTCGTGTCAGGAGAGAGGAAAGCACCCCCACCCCGATTCTCTGCTCCAGGGGGGCCCTGCCTAAAGCTGTGTAAGGGGCCCCAAATTTTGTGATGGTTGCCTTGAGCACTTGGTCTGTGATCTAGCTTTTTAAAGAATGTCTTTACTCCAAATAGTCTTCTCAATCTTAGATGGAACTGGACAGGACACCACCAGGTTGTCCGAGAGTCTGTCAAGGAAATGTTTGCCCACCCAGACAAGATGAAAGACCTGATGGGGAACCAAGCCCTGGTCTCACTGCACTTAAGACCAAATAACCTATTGGTTTTAAATATATAAGATGACGTCTTATATTCTTAAATATTATATAAGCAGATATGTCATTGGTTAGAACCATCACATTGCTCATGCCTACCAAAATTACAAGGATTACCCTTATGCCACGTACACACGATCGGACCTTTTTTCGACCAAACTCCCAAAGGATTTCATCAGAAAAAAATAGAACAGGTTCTATTTTAAAATATGGAATTCATCTGAATTTCTCCGATGGGGCGCACACAGTCGGAATTTGCGATGAAAAAAACTCTGACGGACTCCATCTGACTTTTTTCATCGGAAAATCGTATCGTGTGTACGCCGCATTCGATTTAAACGCCACTGCTGCTGTTGATGAGGGTTCCAAAACTGGTACTATAGCACTTGGTCTGTAATCTAGCTTTTTAAAGAATGTCTTTTTCTCCAAATTGTCTTCTCAATCTGAGGTGGAACTGGACAGGACACCACCAGGTTGTCCGAGAGTCTGTCAAGGAAATGTTTGCCCACCCAGACCTGACGGGGAACCAAGCCCTGGTCTCACTGCACTTCAGACCAAGAAACCTTTTGGTTTTTGATCCTTAAGATGACCTCTTATATTCTTAAATATTACATACGCATTTATGTCATTGGTTGGAACCATCATGATGCTGATACTTACCAAGATTACAATGTTTACTCCTAGACGTCAGAGCATCTATAAATTGTACTGTTTACAACAAGTCACCTGTACATTGTCTTTCCATCTACATTTCCTTACATTCTTTTTCTCACCCACCCTACCTCGGTCTTCCGAACACCCCCACCCCCACCCCAGTACCTCCTGTCCCCCCCCCCCCCCTTCCCCGAGACTCATTTCCAGCATTCCTCTTAATACCACATTAACGAAGGCTGCTCATTTGAATACATAATCAGCTTCAGCATTCTGCCTGGCTAATTTCGAGGTGGGGAAGAAAAAGCAAAAGGAGGGGGGGGGAGGCTAGGAGGGTGGTGGAATTTGCATATTAATTTTCTAGAAAGAAAGAAAATGTTTGCAGCATTCTTTCGTGAAGATCCAATGGGTTTTAACACCTCTTTTCCCAAAACACTATTCCGTCTTTAACCCCCAGCGCGCCGCGGGCTCCCGGCCCGCCTTGGCAAAGTGACAGCTTGGCAGCGTCTCCTGCGACAGAGGGGTTAAAGGTATCACTTGAGAATTTAATCACACAAATTACGGAGCATCTGCTAACCTCTTTTATGCAAGCGTGTGCCTGCAGAGCGTTGCAGCGGCATCGCTCCGCTGGGAAGTCTGCATTGTGCAGCACATCACGTCCCGAAGCACAGATCCGCAGAGCCTTGTTTAACCTGCTTTCAGGCACTGATGTACGCGGCGTACGGGTGAATCTCAGCGGGATTCCTGAGCGCCGGCTGGAAATCAAATAGAAGGATGTAGACAGTGAGTGACTGACACACGTCTGAAGATCTTCACCAGCAAAACCAATGCAATTTGTGTTTTTGCGCTTTTAGCTCTACTCATTTTTCAGCGCTGTAAGGGCGTGCGTTTTTATGCGCTTTTATTCTGCACATTTTGAACACATTTTCTTTTTTTTTTCTCAGTAGCTAATTAAAGAGTTTACTATTTTTTTATTTTTCCCCATTCTGATATGTAAACAGTGTGCAAAGGTACGAAGGGGGAGATTTACCAAAACTGGTGCATACAGAATCTGGTGCAGCTGTGCACATTCAGGGCTGCTGTTAGAAATCATGGGACCCATGACTAATGTATAACAGATGTACTTACTGCTTACCCCCTGTTTGCTCCAACTTCTTACCCATAATCCTAAATTAACGAGACCACACCGAAATTGGAGTAAAACATAGGCCGTAGCAGCCTTATTTATTAAATAAATATATTTCCAAAATAATATCAAAATCCTAGCGTTGGTCTTTTGCGGGAACCTCCATAACCATCTGATAAAATATTGCACTGCGGTACCTCTCATATGCTTATAGGCCTCAAGCCGACCGGCTGGCTCAGAGACAACCACGGACCGCAGTGCACCCGTTACCAACACATTTTAGCTAAACCTCCGTTAGCTGAAATCCAACCATCAGGACCCATACCAACGATAGGTCCTGAACTCATTCCTTCCAAGGTATCTTCCTTCATCCGCAAAGACCAACACCCGCCACAGCACCCAAGGGGAAAACCTTACCCTTGGGGGCCCCCCACACCCCAGAGCTCACTGTATGCCATATTGCATTCCCAATGCCCATAAGTCACTCCCCACAGCAGTGAGGTGCACACCATTGCCCCGCAGGTACCTCCAGCCATCCACCACCAACTCCATGTGCCTTACCACCAACCCTCCATTCCTCACTACAAATCTACTCACTTCCCAATTAAGCTTCGTACGGGCCCTGTAGATACCCTCTAAAGACCAAGCCCCATTCCATGCGGTCCGAGTGACAATGTCCAACCACCCAATGACCATGTCCGGGAATGCCATCGACCTTACCCCAAAATCATTACCACCTACGTGCAGGACCAAAACGTCAGGCGGCCTATACAGACGTGCAAAGCTGTACCTCTGGAGCCCCTCCACTCCATAGCATTCCCGGAACTCCCAGCCATCTAGCACAAACCTCCTGGCTTGGAAACCCCACCTGCTGACCCTCTGGCCCCACATCCGCCCCTCATTACCCCTTTTTTTTTTTTTTTTTTTAATGTATTTTAAACACTATCGAATGGCCCAGTATCCAGGCCAGGGCCTGTACCGAACCTGCAAGAAGAGAAAGAAACAAGCCACCAAGACCTCAGCAAGCCCAAAATCATCACAGCCCCCATACACTCTCTCCACCCAGCCCACAACTATTCGAATCCCACCAGCCGATGGGGGCGAATGTATAGCACAAATCTACAAGACTCCCACCTACCAAAGCGCTTAACCGCCTCAGCATCCATCCCACCTTAGCCGCCTCGGTCGCAGCCCCAACCCTGAAAGAAACGAGAAGAACCTGCCCTCTCATCCAAGCCCCAACCCGGCAGCACTTCCTGGAAACTGAAACCCTGTGAAACCTGAACAACAAAGGGGGACCCGTCCGTGTGCATTAAGAAGGACCCGACTGCCCCGGGACGCACCTCCCAAATAAAAAAAACCCCCGTCACGGCCCCCTCCGGACACCACTGCTAGCCAGGCGGAGCCAAGCCCGCACCAACTGACCCCTGCCTACCTGCTCCATCTTGTATATCAGTAACACCAACGACACCCCCTCCTTCTTGCACCTAATCTCATAAACCCACATTCCCCCTTTGACGGACTTGGAAAGGCTGACCAGCTCCCCAAACCAAAAGGCCCCAAATTTATTTATTATTATTATTCCTTTTTTTTTTTTGGAAAACGAGAATAAACTTGCCAACGAAAACAACTCCCTCTAACTAGGGAAACCTCATATGCTGCTGCTCAAACCCTGCAGCTGCCCAAACATTTTATTATTATTATTATTATTTTTATTTATTTTTTTTTTATTTTTTTTATGATATAACCAGGAGACACCCAAAATTCTTCCGTAAATTCCGGGCAACCCAGCCTTTGACCAGAAACTTCAAACCCGCTATTTTTTTTTTTTTTTTTTTAACGCGAGCCCGGCCACCCCATTGGTCCTATTTCTAGAAATAAAGTATAACGTCAACAGTCTAACCCCCTCGCCCCACCGAATCCACTTCACTCATGTGAACTACCACCTGCCACTACTGCCTAGCCTTCCGAGAAGTGGACGACTCCGATGGAATCTCACACCTCCAGACAGGACGGGACACCCCACGTTACCCCGCCACCAGCTCCACCACCCGGAAACTATCCCCACTGAAAAGCGAGGAAACGCTCCAGCTATGACGTTCTCCACTGGCGTTAGATGCACCAAGTAAACGACACATGCACTTGCAGGCATAACGACACTTGAGTGTGGCAACAGCTGAAACAACCGGGGGAGACGACACAGCGACTCTTGATCACTCGTACCATACCCAGGTTATACCCGTGGAACCAAACCTTCATCTCCCTTAATGAGGCGCCCCACCATACCACTGAAAATGACTCCAGCAGCACCAGATCTTGTGTGAAAACCCCTGTCAATCCAAGACCAAAGGCCCACTACACCCGCCTTGAAAGAATGCCCCCAAACCTGTCGAGCCACCCAACACTGTGTACCACCCCACTCAAAGTTGTTAACCGCACCAAACCCCCCCAGTCCCCTCCTGGGAAACCCGTCCAGTAATGAGGCACACCCACAAATCCTCCCTGTGAGTCCACCCAACGCACAAAATGCTTAGGCGATCTGATCCTTGCGACGTGCTCCAATGTAGACAGGAGCACCCCGAAGATAGTTGGCGACGCCAGGCCTACGCACAGAAAATCGTCGAAATAATGGCTGATGGGCGATACTCCTGACACATCCCTCATCACACCTTCCCCCAATGAGTTGAACTGCTAAACAGTGCCCCGGAGACAGAGCAACCAATCGGCAGACCCATATCGACATAAAAAACCCCAGTACCCCACCAACCCCACAACCGGAAGCTGTCCGGGCGGCCCTGACCAATCCGACGAGCCCAATACAGTGCCGCATCCAAGGAAGCGTAACTCACTGTGTGTCCTCCCATGTCAATGGCATTGTTGACCAACCCCCCTTTTGGGAAGAAAGGTGGTGCATCAGCCCAAATTTGTTGAGCTCCTACTTTGGCACTACACCCCAAAGGGGAACCCCCAAATCAACTAAAGATTGGGAAGGGAAAGAGCCGCCTATGCGTCCTAATGCTACTTTCCCTGGGCAGTTTCTCAGAAACTGCATTGGGACGCAGCATGGCCGAACATAAATCACACGGCATGTGAAACCCCACTGAAAAGAAAAAAACCTTAGTCTAACAGCTACGCTGCTGTACCATCCGTATACCTACCAAGAAACGGCCGCCGCCGTTCCCCCATCACCGGCGTCCTTCCTCTCCCGTGTTTGAAGCATACCGACAGGGTGTGATCCCCCCCCCCCAAACCCAGAACCTTAGTGCTTGTACCGACACACTCCACCGAATTTACCCGTGCCCTACGTGTACCGCTAACAGGCCTACTTACTCCAGCCGGACTGTTATACTGTGGGGGGGGGGTGGGTTGGGTGGAGTAACACCCGCCCCTACCAGGAAACAACTGCCCTTGGGGCCTAGCAGATGTCACAAGGCGCATTCCCAGCCTGATGTCGTTGTGATCCCACCGTAGTGCCGGATGTATTCCCTCCTACGCCAAACTGCTCCTAGACCGCATCCAAACCGCACCTCCGTGGACCCTGTAAGCATCCCCTACCGAATTTGGGTAACAAAAGAGCTCCGACAGGGTTCAGGGTTCTTCCCCCCAATCACCCTCATGTCAAATGCTTGCAACTTATTTCCGATAGTACATGTAATCAACCAATACCTCCCCTTCTCACCACCTCCCATTGTTGGAATACCCTGGCGTAACCCCAAATTTTAATAATTTTTTTTTTTTTTAACAGCAGGAGTGAACAACATCTCTACTTACTCACCCTTTTAGATCTTTTCCCGGACCTCAGGCTTTAAGTGAGCACCCAGCGGACCCTAAAACCAACTGTACCTGTGGCTAAATCAGCCAAACGTATGACATCCCGTTTTCCAGCGGCGACCCCTGCTACCACGAACTTCAAAACCCTCTGCTCCACTTGCACCCCACTATCAGCTGTCATGCGCAGACTCCCACACAGCCGGCACCGCTACGGGTGATGAGGATATACTATCCCTCCCTGCAAGCGGGACCACACGGCCCGACCACCTTCTCAAATCCGCCAACCAAAATCTTTGAGCCCCACCAATAAAAAACCCTGCGAGCCTGAAGCTCCCCCCAAGTGCAGCCCCATCCATTGTGTCCACCCGGGGAGAATCCCCCTGCGAGCCCCCCGTTACCGATGCCTCCCCAGCACCTGCAGTAGCCCCCCGTTACCAATGTCTCCCCAGCACCTGCAGTAGGACCACCCCCCACGGACCCACTATACTATCCCCTATATGGCAAAGAAAACATTTTATTTTTATTTATTTTTTTTACTTACCGGGCTGCCTAGGAGAAATTCCCACCAGCCGACCGTCTCGCCTCCATCGCTGCCGATCATCTCAGGGGAAACCGATCGTCCTCCGAAGCCGTCAGCTCGCCCTGCGACCATAGGACAGCCGGCTCGCCCGCATCTGATGAAAGCCCTCCAGGAGCAGCGTCTCTGGATGCCGAGGATCTGGCAGCCCTCCGGCCCCGCCACTGAGCTCCAGACCCGCCCATGGACTTCTGTCGCTTTTCGCGGGCCGGGGGGGGGGACTTCCCCCCACGCCCTGCCGAGAGACATCAGGCGCGTTGTCACCCTCCCCTGGCGATCCATCATCACCTGGGGGTCACCTGGCAGAGGCTGCAGAGGGCACAGTGACCGCGACCGACGATCTCCCCCGCTGAGGCTCCACCCCCCGCTACCGACCCATCAGGGGTGAGGCCCGCACTCTTCTTGTCCATGTGTCGAGCGAGCTGCCTGGCCACCCCGAACCGCCGGTGCGGCCACCCGCCGGGCCCTGACTATGAGGGGGATGATTCCCGGGACCCCCCCTTGTGAGCAATGTGAACGCTTAGCGGGGGGGGGGGCCCGAATGGGGCCATGGGGAGACTAATTGGCTGGCGCTGGGCTCTAGGGGATAGTCGGGTAAGAAGCGCTCTGAAGGCAGTAATCTTCAAGCTCGCGTGGACTCCCTCCCCCCCTGTACCTGCCCCCACCACCCTTCAAGCAAGCATTGGACCCAGGGTCTCCTGTAGCCAACCTGCGCTCCCTGGTGCCGCTTCCGACCGCAGCTAGGCCCGAAACAGCTCCCCATCTGCCATAGCTCTGTCTCCCTGAACTTTCCTTCACACTGTGGTGACCTGGGGGAGGGGACAACTCCTCTTCCTACTTACTCCCCCTCCCACTAAACTTCCTACCCAATCCTAATACTTCTAACATCCTGTACCCTGTTTCCCTAGTCATGCCAGCCCTCCGCTCATTTCTTTTCTCTCATTTTTGCTCCGGGCTTTTCTGTAAACCAACCTGACAGAGCCAACCCCCCCCCCCCCCCCAAAGAAATAGCGGAGCTCCGCCGTAAAAAAAAATATATTAAAAGCCAGCAGCTACAAATACTGCAGCTGCTGACTTTTAATAAATGGACACTTACCTGTCCTGGAGTCCAGCGATGTCGGCAGCAGAAGACGAACAATCGCCCGTCCCTCGGCTGCCCCCACCGCTATCATGAGTGAGGGAATCAGGAAGTGAAGCGTTGCGGCTTCACTGCCCGGTTCCCTACTGCGCATGGGCGAGTCACGCAGCGCCGTCCTCACTGGTCCCCGCTGTGTTCTGGGAGTCGTGTGTTTCCCAGAACACAACGGGGGGGGGGGGGGTGTCAGGAAGTGGCGTAATGCCCGCAGTTTCCCGCAGAGTCTATGCCCGGAAGTGGGTGCAAATACCTGTCTTAGACAGGTATCTGCACCCCCCTCCCCCCTGAAAGGTGCCAATCAGGGCACCGGAGGGGGTGGAGGAATCCGATGAGCGGAAGTTTCACTTTAGAGTGGAGCTCCGCTTTAACTAATTAAGGGCAGGAAGGATTTGCCTCGTTAATGACCAGGTCATTTTATGTGATACGCCACTGTGTCGCTTTAACTGATAATTGCGTGGTCGTGCAAAGCTGTACACAAACAAAAAATTTTCCCCACAAATTTTGGTGGTATTTGATCACCTCTGCATTTTTTTTTTGCGCTATAAACAAAGAACAGTAACAATTTTGAAAAAAAAACAACAATATTGTTTACTTTTTGCTATAATAAATAAAAAAAATAAAAAAAATCTTCTACGGATTTTTGGTAAAAATAAAATCGCAATATGCGTATATTGATTGGTTTGCGGAAAAGTTATAGCGTCTACAAAATAGGGGAAAGATTTATGACATTTTTAATATTATTTTTTTTTTTTACTAGTAATGGCGGTGATCAGCGATTTTTAGTGGGACTGCGACATTTGGACACTTTTGACAGGAGCCTGCAGTCACTAGATCTTCTCTCCCCAGGAGCCTGCAGTCACTAGATCTGCTCTCCCCAGGAGCCTGCAGTCACTAGATCTGCTCCCCCCCCCCCCCCCCAGGAGCCTGCAGTCACTAGATCTGCTCTCCCCAGGAGCCTGCAGTCACTAGATCTGCTCTTCCCAGGAGCCTGCAGTCACTAGATCTGCTCCCCCCCCCCAGGAGCCTGCAGTAACTAGATCTGCTCCCCCCCTAGGAGCCTGCACTCACTAGATCTACTCTCCCCAAGAGCCTGCAGTCACTAGATCTGCTCTCCCCAGGAGCCTGCAGTCACTAGATCTGCTCTCCCCAGGAGCCTGCAGTCACTAGATCTGCTCTCCCCAGGAGTCTGCAGTCACTAGACCTGCTCTCCCCAGGAGCCTGCAGTCACTAGATCTGCTCTCCCCAGGACATAGATCCCAACTGTCCCTGATTTTGAGGGACTGTCCCTGAATTGGAACAATGTCCCTCTTCCCTCCTCATTTGTCCCTCATTTTGGTCTGATCTATATAGTTGTATATAAAATGCACTATTTATCTTTCAAAAAGTGTTTCCCAGTGCTTAAACCTTTCATCCCATTTCAAAATTTCTGCATTTGAAAACTCCAAAAGCCAATATAAAGAAAAGTGGTGGTTAAAAAGCACATGTGGGTTTATTCAATAGGTTTTTTTTTTGTGTACAATTCTCCTTTAAGGGGGCGTGGCAGGGTGTCCTATGCCTACATACTTTTGGTAATAGGTGTCCCTCATTCCCATCCCATAAAGTTGGGAGGTGTGCCCAGGAGCCTGCAGGCACTAGATCTGCCCCCCCCCCAGGAGCCTGCAGTCACTATATCTGGTCTCCCCAGGAGCCTGCAGTCACTAGATCTGCCCCCCCCCAGGAGCCTGCAGTCACTATATCTGGTCTCCCCAGGAGCCTGCAGTCACTATATCTGCTCTCCCACAGGAGCCTGCAGTCACTATATCTGCCCTCCCCAGGAGCCTGCAGTCACTATATCTGCTCTCCCTAGGAGCCTGCAGTCACTATATCTGATCTCCCCGGGAGCCTGCAGTCACTATATCTGATCTCCCCGGGAGCCTGCATTCACTATATCTGCCCTCCCCAAGAGCCTGCATTCACTATATCTGATCTCCCCCAAGGAGCCTGCAGTCACTATATCTGATCTCCCCAGGAGCCTGCAGTCACTATATCTGGTCTCCCCAGGACCCTGCATTCACTATATCTGATCTCCCCCAAGGAGCCTGCAGTCACTATATCTGATCTCCCCCAAGGAGCCTGCATTCACTATATCTGATCTCCCCAGGAGCCTGCAGTCACTATATCTGGTCTCCCCAGGACCCTGCATTCACTATATCTGATCTCCCCAGGAGCCTGCAGTCACTATATCTGGTCTCCCTAGGAGACTGCAGTCACTATATCTGGTCTCCCCAGGAGCCTGAAGTCACTATATCTGGTCTCCCCAGGAGCCTGCAGTCACTATATCTGGTCTCCCCAGGAGCCTGCCGTCACTATATCTGCTCTCCCCAGGAGCCTGCAGTCATTATATCTGCTCTCCCACAGTACACAGAACATAGAAATGCAATTATTTTCGTAAATATAAACTGCTATATACCTTTTCTCATCAGCAGTATATAGCAGTCTTGTGACTTCTATTGGTGTCTGGTTAAAGCTTGTAGGAGGAGTTTTTATTCTACCCTGACTGTCCTATGAGGCTGCATGACCCCTGGCCCTCTGTCTGGACAGTGCTGATTGGCCCTGTGCTGATCACATGCACCCTCCTAAAAAAAAAAAAAACTCTGTAGTAGGGATGAGCTCAGGCGTGTTCACATTGAACACATGCAGAGCCCGCCAAGGAAGTCGGCACCGTCGGAACCGCGCTGCGCTAATTACAGGCAGGGAGACATTTCCCGATCTCTGCAACTGAGCATCGGGACAATGTCTCCCTGCCTGTGATTAGCGCAGCGCGGTTCCGACGGTGCCGACTTCCTTGGCGGGCTCTGCACATGTTCAATGCGAACACGCCTGAGCTCCTCCCTACTCTGTAGCAATACACACCAAACTGAGCATGTGCAGAGTGCTTCTAAGGCTCTGTACTATCAGTAGATGGATTTGGGACAGTGGAAGAAGGGGAGGACCAGAGAAGACAGAAATCAAACTGCCTTTTTACACATTGCAGATGATTAACCCCATAGGTTCCACGGTGAGTATAACAAGCATGCTTTACTACATATACACAGACTGCTTTTACTGTTGTGGGTTCAGTAACACTTTAATTAAACAGGCCGTAGTTAGAAGCTGATTGGTTACTATGCACAGCTGCACCAGAATCTGTGTGCACCAGTTTTATAAAATCTCCCCATAATATATATGCTTTTTGCATTTATTAACATTCATTTATTTATGGGCCAGGAAATGTACGCTAACACTGAAAAATGTAGAAAAAACAAAAGGCAAATGACACCTTCCTAATCGGTGCGACGCCGCATCTGCGGCGCTGCACCGATTTCAAAAAGTAGTTTCTGTTCACGATTTCGGGCCGCGATTTATATTGACATCTGTGCAGAAACCTGTTCAGCTGAACTCGCACGGCTTCACTCCCGCAGCCCAGTGTGAGTCTCCTATCAAAAACTGAACTCCAAGCAAACTGGTGCAGCAGCTGATTGATAATTATGAAACCACGCCCATTAGACTCACTTTCCCACATGGATACAGACAAACACAGAGGGAGTTCTTCAGAGTGATAAAAGGTAGGAATCGGTAACAAAGTTTGTTAAAATCCCTGCAATGTACAGAGATCACCCAGAGGGGAATGTTTTTTTTTTTTTTAAACAAAATTGGAGTTGCACTTTAACCACTTAACGACCGCCCACCGCCGATTTACGTCGGCAGAATGGCACGGACAGGCAGAATCACGTAGATCTACGTGATCGCCTTTGTGCAGTTGGGGGGTCCATCCGGACCCCCCTTCACTGCAGTGAGCGGCCGTTAAGTGTTCGGGAGCGATCAGGCATGAGGGGGCGGCCGCTCGATTCCGCCCCCCCCCTCGCGATCGCTCCCGGCCAATGAAATTGCTTCCTCCGCCATGTGATGTAAACACAGGCTGGAGGAAGTGATGTCATCTCCCTCGCCGCGGTCTTTTCGTTCCCGGCGCCGAGGAGTGAAGACAGAGGTTAGTGCTCCAACAGTCCACTGACACGTAGGTACACATAGGCACACAAATCACCCCCCAGTCACCCCCAGATCACCCCCCAGGTCACCCCAAAGCCCCCAATCACAGTGTCACTGATTGCAGTGATCATTTATTTTACTGATCACTGCATTTAGTGTCATCTGTGATTGTAAAAAGTTGCAAGGCAGTTAGGATTAGGCCCCTTTAGGTCCAGGGTAGCCCCCTAACCCCCCCTAATAAAGGTTTAACCCCTTGATCACCCCCCAGGTAACCCTTTCACCCCCTAACTTCAGCGTCACTAAGCGATTGTTTTTCCGATCGCTGTATTCGTGTCGCTGGTGTTTTAGATAGGCAGTTATTTTTTTTTTAGGTTCGCCGCAGGTTTTTATTGGTGTCAGGTACCCCCATATTTAACCTAATAAAGGTTTTAACCCCCTGATTGCCCCTAGTTAACCCTTTCACCAGTGATCACCATATAAAGGTTACGGGTGACACTGGTTGATTAGTTTGCTTTTTATAGCATCAGGGCACCCGCCGTATATAACCCAATAAAGGTTTAACCCCCCTGATCGCCCGGCGGGTGAGATCAATTAGGTTTTAGCGCCAGAGAGGGTCTGCGTCGCCCCAGGCAGTGTTAGGTTAGTGCCAGTAACGCTAACACCCACGCGCAAAGCATACACCCCCCTTAGTGGTATAGTATCTGATCAGATCTATACTAGCATCCCCAGCGGTTTAGGGTTCCCAAAAACGCAGTGTTAGCGGGATCAGCCCAGATACCTGCTAGTACCTGCGTTTAGCCCCTCCGCCCAGCCCAGCCCAGCCCACCCAAGTGCAGTATCGATCGATCACTGTCACATACCAAACACAACACACATAACTGCAGCGTTCGCAGAGACAGGCCTGATCCCTGCGATCGCTAACAGTTTTTTTGTAGCGTTTGATATATTTGCTGACGACAGTCAGGTGCTTTTTTTCCTGTGAATCTTACTAGTGTACCCCTAAATTTAGAGCCCAAAATGGCAAGTCGAAGGTACACTAGTAAAGAGGCCTACGAGATTCTGAGCATGACAGATAGTGAAGAGGAGGTCACGTATCTGTCAGATTCAGGCTCAGAATATCTTCCCGTAGAAGACAGTGACGTCAGCGGCCCCACGTCAGATAGCTCTGACGACGAAGTTGAGGTCCCTGCTAAGGTCAGGCGTACCCGATCCCGATCTTCTGAGGTTGTTGAGGAGCAAGAACCGCAGGTCTCTCGTATCATGGAGCAGAGTAGTGCTAGCGCCGCTATTCCTTCTGGTGAACTGGCAAGCACCAGCGGCCTAGTACAGCCTGGACGTACATCCAGCACTGCAGTAACACTTGGTGACGTGGCGAGTCCCATAAGTGCAGTTCAAGCTGGCGAGGTGGCAAGCACAAGTAGTGTCCCGCTGCCACCAAGAAGACAAAGGCAGGCCCGTCGTGCCCATACTGCCCTTCCTGCAGAATTCGCCTATCCTGATTGGGTCCCCACCACTTCTGCAGAACCCGTACTTCCCCCATTCACTGCCCAACCCGGTATTCAGGTGGAAACAGCTGATTTTATGCCAATCGATTTTTATTCGCTGTTTTTCACGGAAGATCTCTATAGATCTATTGTGGACCAGAGTAATTTATATGCTGGTCAATTTATCGCCGCTAACCCCCAGTTGCCTAAAATTGCCAGAAATTGGAAACCAATTACGGTTTCCGAATTTAAGACCTTTCTGGGCCTTTCCCTCAACATGGGCACACATAAATTCCCGTCATTGCGTGCTTATTGGTCCACGCACCCAATTGACCACATGCCCGTGTTCTCTGCCTCCATGTCCAGGGCACGATACGAGCAGATTTTGCGGTTCATGCACTTCAACGACAATGAACTTTGTCGTCCACGTGGGGACCCTGAATACGACCGGCTCTATAAAATTCGGCCCCTCATAAACCACTTCAACGAACGTTTTGCAGCCTTGTTTACTCCCGATCAAGTTGTCTGCGTTGATGAGTCCCTGATTAAATTTTCTGGCCGCTTGTCTTTCAAGCAGTACCTTCCCAGCAAGCGTGCCAGATACGGGGTCAAGCTCTACAAGTTCTGTGACAGGGCAACAGGCTATGTAGTGAACTTTACGGTTTATGAGGGAAAAGACAGTCAGATTGAGTCGGTCAACTGCCCGGATTACATAGGGAGCGCTGGCAAGATAGTGTGGAACTTGGTGTCACCCTTATTCGGAAAGGGGTACCACTTGTATGTGGACAATTATTACACGAGCGTGCCACTGTTTAGTCACTTGTTTGATCATAAGATTGGAGCATGTGGCACCGTGCGACCTAATCGCCGGGGCTTTCCCCAGCGGCTTGTAGATGCCCGTCTTAGGCTGGGGGAGAGAGCCTGCTTGAAGTGTAATAACTTGCTCGCTATGAAGTGGAGGGACAATAAGAATGTTTTCCTTCTTACCTCCCTTCATGCAGACATGACAGTCCAAATTCCTACGGCGACTGGTGTTGTGGAGAAACCCCTCTGTGTCCACGAATATAACCAAAATATGGGAGGGGTGGACCTCAACGACCAGTTGATGGCGCCGTATCTAATTGACCGTAAGGCGAGACGCTGGTACAAAAAAGTGTCTCTATCATTATTCCAATTGGCTTTGCTGAACGCTCATGTGCTATACAGAGCTTCAGGCGGGACGTTATCTCTTCTAAAATTCCAGAATGAGATAGTCACAGAACTCCTGTATCCAGGCGGTTCTGCACCTCACCATCCCCAACCAAATGCAGTAAGCCGGCTGCATGAGAGGCATTATTCGTATGTCCTCCCGAGTACCCCTACCCAAAGCCACCCCCAAAAAAGATGTCGTGTCTGTAGCAAGCGCGGATTTAGGCGTGACACCCGTAGTTTTTGTCCACTCTGTCCTGACAAGCCTGGTCTTTGCCATGGTGAATGTTTTGAACGCTACCACTCAAAAGTGAAGTTTTAGCGTAGGGTACAGCATTTCACAGACAAGGACACACTTACACAGGGTCTCCCAAGATGCCATTACATTTTGAGAGACCCGAACCATTACAGTTGTAAAGTTACAAAAAAAAGTGTAAAAAAGAAAAAAAAAACGTAAAAAACAAAACACAAAAAAAATATAAAATAAAAAAACCAAAAATAGTTGTCGTTTTATTGTTCTCTCTCTCTCTATTTTCTCTCTATTGTTCTGCTCTTTTTTTACTGTATTCTATTCTGCAATGTTTTATCATGCTTGCTTTTCAGGTATGTAATTTTTTGTTTTCAGGTGCGCCATTCAACTGCAGCGCGGAATTATTTATCTTGACAGCAACAGCGTTTGCTCCCACGATACATAAAGCCGTGACTCCAGTGCTGTAGGAGGTGATTTCACCACCACAGTTAAAAAAAAGAGCATATATGCCGAAGCATGGGGGCAGCAGGGGCGGAGGAGCGATTTTGCTCCTAATGCCGCGTATATACGGTCGAAATTCCAACGGAGGCTTATCCGTGGAAAAGTCCGACCGTGTGTACGCGGCATAACCTTTTATGCCGCGTACATACGGTCGAAATTCCGACGAAGGCTTGACCGTGTGTACGCGGCATAACTTTTTTGCGGGAGGATGCCCCCATGCTTCGGCATATATGCCCATCATTAGAAGTGGGTGGATGAAGGGCGGTATTCTAATGGTGGGCATACCCACCAATCAATCTCTTTTTTTCGTTCAGCCAATAGGCTGTATGAAAAAAAAGATTACAATACATGTCCAACAAGGACCAGCAACGTACTGGTATGTTGCTGGACTTTGAATGTTTATACCAGAATGATGCCTGCAGGTTTAGGTATCATCTTGGTATCATTCTTTTCAGCCAGCAGCCGGCTTTCATGTAAAAGCAATTCTAGCAGATAATTAGCCTCTAGACTGCTTTTACAAGCAGTGGGAGGGAATGTCCCCCCCCGGATATAAAAAGCGCCATTGGGAAATTGGGAAAGCATTTTATCACACCGATCTTGGTGTGGTCAGATGCTTTGAGGGCAGAGGAAAGATCTAGGGTCTAACCCCCCAATTTTTTTCAAAAAAAGAGTACCTGTCACTACCTATTGCTATCATAGGGGATATTTACATTCCCTGAGATAACGATAAAAATGGTAAAAAAATAAAATATGGAAGGCACAGTTTAAAAATAAAATAAAAAAGCCAAATAAATAATAAAAAAATAAAAAATAAAAAAAAGCACCGCTGTCCCCCCCTGCTATTGCGCAAAGGCGAACGCACGCGTCGGTCTAGCGTCATATGTAAACAGCAATTGCATCATGCATGTGAGGTATCACCGCGAAGGTCAGATCGAGGGCAGTCATTTTAGCAGTAGACCTCCTCTGTAAATCTAACGTGGTAACCTGTAAAGGCTTTTAAATGCTTTTAAAAATGAATGTAGTTTTGTCGCCGCTGCGCGTTTGTGCGCAATTTTAAAGCATGTCGTGTTTGGTATCCATGTACTCGGCCTATGATCATCTTTTTTATTTCATCAAACATTTGGGCAATATAGTGTTTTTTA